>JAZGTN010000045.1:2503333-3129166 GCA_037783415.1 Leptasterias polaris
TCCTGAGTTCATGATAATGAATCATCTAAAAAGACAAAAGCGATGGTGTCAGAAAGCTTTGTCTGTTATGTTTGAAAGGGGTGGGGTTGCACAAACGAACTAGAATAATGGTTGTCTTGAAGTATTAAGAACCGAGACAAAAAACTGCTTTTTCTTTCAGTAGGAATCAGTTCAAGTTGTTTTTCAACTTTTAATTGGAGGGAAAAATACTTAAAACATTTGTTTAACCTACGATATAAGGGAAAAATACTTAAAACATTTGTTCAACATACAAAAACTTAAAATAGAAGGGAAAATACTCAAAACATTTGTTTTACTTACAATAGATTAAAAACATTCGTTCAACATACATTTGCTGTTATTATTGCAATAACACTGCCATTTAATCACAAACATTTGTACAAATTGTCAGTTTCTTGTGATAAACCATAAGAGTTTGTTGTCGTTTACAAAATTTTATTTGAAAAAATAGAATTAGCTGTTGCAAACTTCTTACCAACCTAAAGGATTATGGTATACATGCTTAAAAAAAGTTAATGGCCTGATGTTTCGACCCTAGCAGAGTTTATTTGCTGAAGAGTACGTGACACAGTTCTGAAGGATCCTGACTTTTCCTGAAATTTGTTTCTAAAACTTCAGCCCCCTCCAAACATGAAATGCTTGTAAGAGTCGTAATATTTCAGGGCATTTCATTGCAGCCCACAAGTTGCCTTGCGGCATACTGCCTGCATAATTCTTGACATCCTGTATGCAGTCATGCAGTATGCTGTCATTTCCCCACCTGTGGACACCAGGCATTGATGAGTTAGTGTGGGGGTGGGGGGGTGGCCATTCAGCCAAGGGACTGTCACATGTGGGTACAGGATGCTAGACTTGATTGTCCTCCACCGTCCTCAACTCATCATGGTGAAGATAAATAAACGGACCTTGTCCGTGAAATCTATGCAAGGTGCTTTGACTGAAGAACAGGTGTTCTCTAGGCTTGAAGCTTTTCAATAGTTTAAATAGTTAAGGGTGGGCTTTCTTTGGAGATCCATTTCATTAACAATGTGCTTTATACACCTCAACCTCAGTGGCATTCAGTACAGTCCGGATCATTTATGAAACACTTGTTTCTACAGGTACAGGTTTGACATAAAGAATGTGGTTCAAAAATAGAGAAAGTTGTGAGAAATTTTAGTATACAAATTTGAGTTGGCCCTTTAGAAAAGATCTGTGAACTATACACTAGATGCATGTACATGTCCCCCAAATGATTCATTTCCTGGCAATTGCCCCCCTCACACTAAATATTATGACGGGTAGCATCATGGGACCCTCCTCACGCTATATGGGTGCCCAAGTTAATTGGAAACATTGCCACTACATCGCTGCGTGCAGTACAGCCTTTACTTTATCATTGTGTAAAATCAAGGGGCTGACCCGTGTACTTGTAGTTGCATGAAAAGAACTGAACTATTATTATACATGTGTACATAAGTACCTGTAAATTAAGATTTCAAGTAGAGCATAGGCCCTCTCCCCATAGATGGGTACTTAGTGGGTCCAAACCCTCCTTGAGGTTGTCACCTGTGTTTGCCCTGTGTTATAACAACGTAACAACTTGTGTCCTTAAGCAAGACACTTAACCATTATTGAAAAGAGAAGGAGTTCGCCCCTGTGTTCCTGGTTTGATTGGCTGCATATTGCGCCACAGCACCTTGTAAACCATTACATGGTGCTATGTAAAGGAATAGGTCTCATACTTCAACACGTAACTCCACATACCTTGCAGGAAAATACTGACTGTTGAAGCGCCTTAAGCGTCACTTAGTAATGGATATGAGCGCTATAAAAGAAGCCACTATTACTATTATCTCCAAAGATTCAAATGTTAAGGAAACAAGATTCAAGGTATACCGCTGTATAAGACGCAATATGACTGCTTACACAGACCTCACCAGGTCCCATTCACTGATTGGTACATCACCACATACAGGGGTCATTGGTATAACACTCACCACAATGTAAATTTGTTTAATCATTAACATGAGTTAAAGATCGTTTCCTGATAATTTCAGCTGTACAAACAGCAGAAACCCATGCACTCAATGCTAGCCTGGAAGATATGGTAGATTGTAGAAGTCTATGGTATTTGTGGTTTCATTACTGTATAATGGATGATTCACTTTCATTATCTCTATCAGAAAGTTAATAGGTTAAATAAAGGGCTTATACACATGGCTCAGACATGTAACTGTTTCTACCCCAATGATATCAGGTGCATGTTGAACAAGGACAAGGGAAGTATCACTTTAATAAGACAAGTTGTGTAACAGTAGCCACTAAAATACAATAAAGATCCCATCTTCTTGAATCAATCTTCGATCAGCCAATGCTCTTCCCTCTGTGTTCAATAAATTTCACTTTTCTTGTTTCGTACATTCAGGTTTAGACCATCCAAGCTTCAAGTCGGCCTCATCTAATAAGCTGAGTGACATGGGGGATTCGTCCACCCTCCCATTCCTCAACTCCGCCTCCAACATGGACAAGAAGAAGTTATTGAGCAAGAGTACCGACGCCCTTTCCCCTTCAACAACCAGGAGAGCCCGCCCTCAACTCAACAATGACTACGAAGCCCACAAGTTGAGTAAATCATACGACAATAGTGACGTGAAGCGGACACCCAGTTTTCTGGAACATGAGCTCAGGAGAACGAGAGAGAGGCTGAATAAGGTATTTCCTTTCTGCTTATTAGCCCCAGACTCTCCACATTTTATCATAACATTTTGATCTAAATTTGACGACTTAGTGCTTTACTGTAAAACCACCTTTTTCTTCATGCAGAACAGGCTTTCAGAGTTTAATCGTGTGGATGTTGGGGTATGGTTTGGAGGACTTATAATGATTTGGGAAGATTACTAAACTTTGAAAGAGTCAGAGCCAGAAACACAGGGCATACCACTTCTCTTCGCAATAAGTGTAACTGGGTTCTTTTAAGTGCATTACCCAAAACAAAAGGACCAAGCAATAACGGTTAGGGGTCTTGCTTCAGGACACAAGATTCAAGACCAGGACTGGAACCCACACTCTGCTGATCAGAAACACCTGAGCTTGAGTCCAGTGCGCTTGACCGCTCGGCCACGACACGCCATAATAACCAATTACAAATGTTTGGGGTTCTGTTGTGAAAGAGACCAACAAGTAGTTTGCTATCAGCAAAGACAATTTTCTCAATCTTTGTACTTCCAAGTTGGCCTGCATACTTTCAGGACTTAAAAGTCTGCATTATAATTCTCAATGACTGAAGCTGAACCTACTCTTCTTACTCTTGAGCTTATTAAATCTACTAAATAGGAATCTAGTTAACAAATACACATTGTGAAACCTCCTTGCTCTCTTAGAAACTTTTCTTTCTTACTTCCAGTTATTTCATTGGTGCAATTTTCTGTTTTTTCTTTACACCACTCAGGAGCGACTGCAGAAAGAAGAGCTTGCAGGTCAAGTCCACAAGCTCCTTCATGACAACAAGAGACTACAGGGTGAGTCGGTGACCACAGCCGAGCAACTCCAACAGTTCACCGACTGGTTCTTCAATGCTATCGAGAAGTGAACTGCTGCCACCAACTGCAGTGCATTATGATGTGTGTGATATTTTTTTGTATTAAAAAGAGTATGACTACTTAAAAACAATTCGCTTGGATGACCTGCAAGGAGATTACTGGCTGATGTCCGCGGTGATTTCGTCACGCTTTCTCTGGATTTTAAAACTCATCAACAGAAATACATGGGGAGTATTTTGCTTCCATCTGCTGATTTGTCAAGATGAAATATATATGTATATGTACTAGCAATTGAATCAAATACTGTGTTTTATGCTAGAGGGAATTGACAAATCACAAGCTGTAACTGGTCATAACCTCACTGGCCAACCCAAATGATGACATTCATCTTGTACATTGCACCTATTCATAATATAATGGAGAGATTTAAGATTAAATTTTTTTTTTTTGCACGTCCAGAATTACCGTGCCCCTTCTTGTCATGATTTTGTTCAGGTATTAGGATGACAATACTTTCATGGTTACATAGTTGATATTCAGTTGTGTAACCAAACAAGCTTGAAGATCGTGTGCTCTACGTCCATGTTTGTGGCCAACATAATACAGTACAGACAACTTGTGTTATAGTACAAGCAAGTGAACAGTCATGTTTACATCCATTTGGATGTACATTATTTGTGAATGATTACTAATTACGTTTGATGTTGTCATATTTTCTGCCCAATATCTGTGTGATGTTTTGCCGAGGTGCAACTGCCCAATCAATGTCAACTGCCCCAGGATTAACTGGATCTATAGCCCGGATGATTTCATCAACTACTGTTGTGCAATAGCCCATATGCATGTCCCAATGAACATGAGCGAAAAGGATTCTGGTTAAAATCCGAGTCCAAGTAAAACTGGCAACCGTCATAGCGCACTGGTTTTTGAAACTTTGCAGTATAGGACTATAAAATTATGGTGACCATCTTGGCTGCTTGATTTAGTTTGTAACTGTACAGGGCCCAATTTCATGGCTCTGCTTACCGTAAGCAAATAATCTGCGCTTACGGAAGCAGGGAATTCCGCGCTTACGTCAAGCGTATTTCACGGGTTAGCCTGGAATTTCTGCTCAAGCGTATTTCACGGGTTAGCCTGGAATTTCTGCTCGTGCGCTTGCGTAGTCCATGTTACTAGGCATTCTTCGCTTACACAGCTAGCGCAGAAATTCGGCGCTTGCTCGGTAAGCGGAGAATGGTGATCGCAAGCGCAGAATTCGGCGGTAAGCAGAGCCATGAAATTCGGCCCTGGTAAGATGGCGCTTGTGAAGATGGGACTATTGTGTGGATTAAAATGAGCAGATTAAAGCATCTTCTATGATTACTCATAGAGCAGTATTGTGTGTGAAATCTGCCATACCATCTACTGTGATATGATTCCTTAATATGGCAAACATTACATGCCTGCAAAGGATTTGCAACAACTTGAAAAATATGTCCTTTTTACAAGAGTCAGAAGTGGTAAAGGTAGTAACTTTACTAATCCAGTTTTACAGTTTTAAGAAAATTTGACGGTCTTCATGGAGTAAATGATGTATACAGAGGGCTTAGTTTACCTTTCAAAAGTAAGGTAAAAGGAAACATTTCAGTTGTGGGTAACTTTCATTGAAACTCTCACAGTGGTTGATATGTTTTGTGGTAAACCTCGTAGTGATACAGTATCGTACTACAAGGTTTTCTGATTCCAAGCAGTTAGAAATGCAAGACAAGATTATGGCAAGTTGAAGAAAGACACATCAATTTGACCTCTTGCAACGATCCCGAGGAGAGCTTTCAACTGCAATATTTGTGTGATGTAGGGTGGGAAAGAGGAAGTAGAAAACTTATTGGCAGTAACTTTGATAAGTTATTTTTGTTAAGCTCAAGTTAACACAGTTTGTTGACATGCTTTTTTTTTTTTTTTTTTTACAAAGACTTTTTAAATTCATGTTATTACATAGTGCATATGTGCAGAAGCAGGAATTTATCCGAACAGCATTCGAAATGAGCTGATTAAGTAAGAGTTTATGTTTTTTAATGATAAACAAAGATGAGCATTTGGACATGTAATTAGTCTGACAATTGATCAATTCAAGTTTTCAAATTGCCTTCATATTCCCCTCCCTCCCCCCCCCCCAAAAAAAAGGGTTGCACATGGACAACATTCTATTGCTTTATACAGTAAACCAAATAAGTGTTTTAATAAATTATAAAACAATTGCAAGTGTAAGTTTTTAAATGATAAAGATGAAACTGAACATCTCCTTCCTTGTTTAAGTCTCCAACTTATTTTGCCCATAAAAAAGATAATTGTATATTATCTTCTACAAAAAGGTGATTGAATAGTTTTGTATGAAATTCCAAATGGATTTGGAGGTTTGTGAACATTTGGAGTAATTTAACTTATTTTTTCAAACACACATTGAACATTTATTTTGTTATCTGGTAAGTTGAGCAGGTGTGTAAAAAGTTCCGTTCTTTAAAATGCAGTTCTCAAAACTACAGTTACGAGCAAAACCAAAAGTTCCCATTCTCTTATAGACTCTGAAACTATGACATCACATGTTTACAAAAGAGCCACAGAGCCTGGACTTCCTGCAAGCTTGATTTGTACACAGCTCAATGGAAGAAAACATCAAATCTTATCTTCTTGGAGATTGCACTGTCTGATTTTTATCAACTTTTGTAATGAAGAAAAGGAGCACATCTCAAAACTTGTTCAGCTTTAACTTTTATTTCTCTTGAATTAATGTGGAAATTATGACACAAAATGTCAAATTTCCTGTATGACCAGTGTATTATCGTGCCTAAGAATAGGACAACAATATTTGAAGACTTTCACAAATGTTTAAATGAATACCTTCCCAAGTTACTCACCAATCTTTTTTTATGTGGCACTTCAACAGTAGTTTTCCCCTGCAGTCATTTATTTTGTTTAATGAAAAACAAAAAGAGGAAACCCAAATGTCCTGTGGAATGAATGTCAAAAGTGGTTATAAACACATTGCGATCCCAGCTGAGTCTTTTTCAAAGGCTAAAACGAGAATGACTCTGCCAGGGTCAAAACATTAGGCCATCCCAGCACTTAAACTGGGTTTTTTTCAAAGTAACAGTTTGTGAGACACTAGAATTCCCTGAATGTAAATAAAGCAGTGGTGTTTACACTTAAGTAGGTCTCATAAAGCCTTGTGTATATAAATTATTAATTTTTTTAATATATGTTATATCTACACTGTTAAATAGTTTGGCATACATCATTTCACAAATGTACAATCATTACAATCACTACTTTGTGATATATTTTTCCACGTTCTTAAACTTGTATGTATGCTCTTGAAAATTTTATAGTTAAAATAAGAGTTGTGTATAAAATGTAGTGCGGTTGCAAGTACATGTAAAAAGCACACGCTGTGTAGCCTATGTGGTACGTGCACCTGTATTTTGTAAAATAAATGACACATGTTGTGTAAGAAACAGGATTCGGTATACTGTGCATGTGTTGTAAAATAAGCTATTGTATTTATAAATGTAATTTGAATAATTTTCTGTATTTGTTCATTTATTTATCACTTTTGATTTGACCCTTTTGTTTGAAAGCTTACGCGACATTTCTACTTTAAAAAACACCTTGATGGGTTATCTTGTTATCTTTTCTACTTTTGAAAGTACAAAAAATAATTTGTTTCTGCTTACTTCTCTATAGCCCTTTTCATACTACCTGCCTAATGTAATTGGGGACTCGTGTAAAAAGTCTTCTACACGGATTAAAACTGATCGGGAGTTTCCTTAACCCAGAGAAAAGTTAACCCAGTTCCATACTAACACCGAGATTGGTGGGTTAACCCCAGTCCTGGGCAGGGTGAAATTTTACCGGGATTAAGCCAGTTTTGGGAGAATTTTTAGCCCTGAAAAAAGTGTAGTGTGAACGCTCCACTTAAACCAGAGAATCTCAGTGTTCATTTTATCCTTAATAGGGAGAATGGAGATTAAAGTGTAGTGTGAAAGGGGCTCATGTTTCCCAAAAGTGAAGGCTCCATCATGTGGTGAGATTAATAGGGTAGAATGTAGGAGTCATTTAAAAGCTATAAACAAACTTAACTGCAATCCCACATGTTGATCAAATATCCCATGGAGGGCGTGGCAAAGGTCAGTATGGTGTGGGTAATTAGATGACCTTCAGTATTTTTACTTTCAGATTTTGCAAGAAATGGCCATTGAGGTTTATTATGTTCAGTTGATGAATAGACTGAGAGCATTGACCATCCATTTTGTTTTTTTCTACCATTCTAAACAAGGTATTCAAAGTGAGGCTGGTATAGGAAGATCACCAATCAGTATGGTCCCAGTTTTGCCAAATGAAAACTGGTATACTTGATTTCTGCTGAATACAGGGAACATGACCAAAAATGAAACCAATCACGTTCTGTTGGCTTCAGAAAATCAATCAGCAAATTTTGTCATTTTTTATTTTATAATTTGTCCCTTTGTTGCTCCCTACGACCTCATCCCTCTTGATTTACTAATTAATTAATTAATTATACTTTGTTTATAATTATTTTCTGTTAGATGTTGTATTATTATGTTCACCTTTACCAAGCTATCCTGCAGTGCTAAATATGAAAGGAAAGGCCAGTGGGTTATTAAATAATTATGTTGTGTACAGTTCAAGACACTGGTACTTTATAATTATTAATAATTATGAAACAATAAAAATTGATGAGAACACTGGAGACTCAAGTCAAGATATTTGTGTATGTTTGATGTTCTTTGTAATAACAACTAACCATATATGTAACAACCTATGGCAGTCTTTGGTATCACTCCCCTTTTATTCCCTTCCCCTCCCCTCTTCCCCCTCCCCTCCCCTCCCCTCTTCCCCTTCCCCCTCCCCTCCCCTCCCCTCTTCCCCCTCCCCTCCCCTCCCCTCTTCCCCCTCCCCTCCCCTCTTCCCCCTCCCCTCTCCCCCCCCCTCATATACACATTTGTCAACCTGTCCTTTGATTTTGATGAACTTAGGTGTTCATTAGTGTTTTCCAGGGAGATTTTTGTGTTCATTTATTTATTTATTTATTGTTTATGTACATATTTTCTTCTTCTTCTAAATTGTATTTATTTTATTTTTTCAATTTACTAGAAATGCAAAATAGATATATCTCATCCATACTTATATCCAAAAGCTAATAAAAGAAAAACAAATAGTTTTCTTGTCATCTAGACGATCTAGTAGAGGCACTGACTGGCAATGAGGCGAAATTAATACACGATAACCATCAACCTTGTGTTTCTCAAATTTCACCGGTTTTCTGCGCTTGAATTCCAGGGATAGTCTTGCTCTAGTCTGTTATGCTCATTGCATCAAGTAGCTTTTATAAGCGACAGCTATCAAGCTGTCATTTGATATTCTAAGTTGACCCCTTTCGTCATAGCTCAACCCAGCAGGGTTCCAGTTGGTCTTCTCCTCACATTCGAAGGTAGTGCAGGTGCCGCATGTACCGTAAGGTAGAGCGTACGTGCGTTAGAAATTGTTGTGGTTTCCCTTGGAATAGTGGTACCAAGTGGTACATCAGCAACCAAACCCCGTAGTTAGAAACGAGTGGAAACCGATGGTACAGTACAAGGCCAGCTTTTAAACTTTCCTGTTAGAGATCTCTACAGCCCAGGTAAGTAACATATTTTTGAAGTTCGGTTTCAAGACGATAATTTAATCGAGGGTGTATTTTTATGAGAATTGTATGTGTTCATTTCTACCTCTATTGCGATTAGTCCTTTTGGAAGTTACTTTTGCTCATGCTTGTGTATGACCATGGAGACTGAGTTACTATGATGGGTGTGGCCGTGGTGGAGAGTGGGAGTGTGTGGTTTAACAGGACATTGTGGTTGGCATTGATACCCGAGTTTAAAAGGTACAACTTGTGTTTCTGTTAACTTATTTAAATCTTTAAAAGTTCAAACTTTCCAGCTCATTTAATAAATTGTTCATTGAGGTTCCACCATTGTTAGACCTCCATACTTTTACAAAAACTGACCTCCACAATAAACCAAGTAGTATAGGCCTACAGTAGTTTCTATTAATAATATTATTATGCGGCATGGTATTTGTATAGTGAGGTTGTTCTGGGTTGTTTTTTGAAGTTCCAGTCGACTTTTTCTACCCACAATCTCTGACAGCTTCTAGTTGACCTTTAGGTAAGTCGTAATACTAACATTGTCGTTTCTGATGACAATACCACATAATAATAACCAAGTACTTGGCTTCAATGTGTGTTCAAAAAGTGTGTGAACTGTGGACTGCCAGTAAAATCAAGGTTGTACTGATTTAATGCAGTCATGGTGGCCAGGCATAGGGGCCGAATGGAGGATGCATGCAAACATTCTGAATCTGAACCTGAATCTGAATTATATAGTCAGCAAAGCAACCTAATGGAAACATCGCACCAACATTTTTAAAGAAGACATTTCAGAAATTCAGTTTTAGACATGGGAGGAAAACCCCAAACAGGGAAAATTTACACACAATGCAACGAGGCTACGGTCCGGGAATCGAACCGGAATGGAAGTGGAGTCTACAGAGGTGAAAAGCAGTGAAGAAACCTCTGTGCTAACCTGAGGGCACATTGAATTAAAGCCCTATTAGTATCAGACTAGGCAGTTTGGCTAGTTAGTGTGTGTGTGGCCTTCAATATTCTCTTCTCCTATGTCACTCCACACCTCAATGTTTGGAAAAGATTGGAATGCCTGACTCTGTGATAAATCCTTCACTTTGGCAATGGATAAAACGAAGGATTTGGGACTGTAAGGGTTGAAATATTATGACAATTTCAAAATACAATTAAATTAAGTTATTAGAGTATCAAGCAGTAAAAGGTACTGAAACAGGACAATCTGGTTATTTATTTAACTATTATTAAATTACAATTAAGACAACAAAGATGAAGAAATAAAAGATGTAAAGAAAATTTATCAGGTCAGCTAGGACATTGATCCAGTAACGTTAACTCTACATTGCATTGTGATTCATATTGGTGGTATAAATAGGATAAGGCCTAGATCGCATACATTCTAAATATTTTCCTGTAAGCTCAAACTAATGTAATTTGGGATTGAACAATAGACAAATTTACTAGAGTAGAATTTGAGCCAACGACCTCTGGATTAACGTGCAACTGAGGTATCTAGCCCTATATGTTGGTGGTTGCCCTATTTTGTCAATATCTTTGTTAGGGGGTGCCGGGAGACCGCCAACATAGGGCTAGATAGCTCAGTTTGGTAGAGTGCCTGCACGTTAATCTGTAGTGGAGGTTGTTGATTCAATTCCACTCTAGTCAATTTTTCTTTATCCAACCTCAAATTATTTGAAATTCACCCAGAAAGTTTACCTTGTGGTTGATTACTTGGTATTTAAAACTAATGTGATTAGGTATGGGAAATGGGAATCATGTTCAATTTAGTATGTTGGGAAAGAGCATAGTTGCTAAATTTAAAAGAAAGAGCCAAAGTTGTAAAAGTATTGCCCGCTGATTATAAAGTCAAAGTAGAGAAAATAGCACTTAAAGACCCCACAAATCAACAAGGCTTATTTTGATTACCACAATCGAAATCAGCATCAGCACCAGCATCAATTTGATTGTGCAAGTTGTTTTGTGGCCAATAAATTTTCACAGATTTCATGTGAAGTTTATAGAAAACTATGTGAATTAGTTTAGGTCCTACTCTTCCAAAAACACGAATTATGAACCCTTTAAAGAATAAAGGGTACCGTGTGTAAGGGGAAAAGCGAATCATACATGTAGCCGTGTATCAGACCATGAGATGAGACTATAGTGTGACCACAAAAAACATTTTGATGGTATTAGATATGTGCATCATATAGAGAGTTTTAGAGACGGGCATGCAAAGAAATTAGGACCGGAATGCACTCAAAGTGTTCAAAAAGCTTTAGGTTGAATATTTAAAAACTCTCCCATGTTGATGGAGAATCAAGTATGGAGACTAAAGCTTTAAAAAACGCAAGAGGCGTCAAGTGTATAGTTCTTAAAGTGATTGGGGGGGGTTTAGAGAGGGCCACAGGGAAAACAGGTGTTGGTTAAAGGGGGGGGGGGGAAAGATAGGATGGAGGGCGTGAGAAACAGCCCATGTAGCGCTGTGTGTATGATGGTGCGGGAAATTCGAAGCTAGATCGGGTGGTAGCCAGCAAACGAAAAAGGGCAGAGAACGGGAGAGGTTGAAAAGGAAAACACATGTTTTCGGTGTGGTCTCTGTTAATAAATCATCCCATGACTGTTTGGATGTTGTTTTTGGAGCTCCGTTTTTTTCAAACAGTCAAGGCGATGGTTAAAACTGACCCAATCTTTGATGTTTTATGCATCTTCACGGAAGAAAGGGAGGGTGGGTTTGTTAGAGAAGAGGTAGGGTTGTTTGGGGGGATGAGGAAAGGGATGTTAGAACTCACTAAAAAGAACGTTTTCCGGTGATAATATGTTGAGCCACTATTGTTTGTTCCTTTAATGGAGGGGCTCAAAACATATTTTCTGTGCATTTTATAAGCTGCACTTCATCAGTCACCATTTTTAGCTTTTACGTCCTTTCTAGTAATGTTTTGCAACGAAGTGTGATCCCCATATAAAATATGTAGGCAAAGAAACTAAGAGAGATTAGTTTTTTTGTTTGTTTATAACTTACGTAATCTCAACTTTGATTCGAGCCATGCTGTTCTTTTAAGTTGTGTATCCGACTGTTGTTCCTGTACAGGGCGTGTGTGTGCAGTAACTGGGTTAGAGTTTATAATTCCATGCCACAGGCTTGCTTTGATCAGGACGACAGTCTTCCTCTTAGCAGAACAAAAAATCGAAATGAACTAGAAATTCAGTTTCTGTGACACCAACTAGGTGTTCGTGTTTCTGTTCTATAAATTATGTTAATTATTCTTCATGATTCAAGATTCATAAAATCATGGTTGCATGACGTCACCAGTTAGTCTGCTAGGTATGATAGCCTGATCAACTGAATAATTCAAAACCGTGTTATGTACAATGCTGAAAACTGCCACGGGACTAAGTGGACTTTCCTTGCTAATTTAGTTTTTTTTTCACCATATTCATACTTTCACATGCATACCTTTGCGAGGATCTGCACAAAGAGTGCTTGGTGAGAAAAACTGGAGTTTTAACTACCAACTTTAGCAGACAACCCACAATAAAGGTCTCAAACAATAATACATTTCTTTTTGTATAAAATCTTGGCCTCCAACTGAGTTGGAACCGTTATTGAATTTTGCATTGAGTAGAAAATAATTGGTAGAATGTAATATTGTGTTCCTAACAAGCCATGCAGATTTATGGCTCACTGGGCATTGCATCTGAACAAATTTTAAATGGAAGTTCAAATTCTCTTTTAACTGAGAAATATCTCCTTGCTCCTAGTATTATGGCTTTTGAATTGAAACACAATTTTTGTAAACCAATGAACCGTTTCTTGAAAAAGCAACTAAATGACAATTTTTTATTCATAATTTTATCATTATTTTGTGCAGAAATAAGAGTTCAAACAATATACATCTAAAGAATTGAGATGATTGCAAGCAACAATTAAACAAACAGATATTCTATATCTGAATAATTTATAACTTCCCATTTAGAGCTCTGCACTTCCAGGAGTTAACCCGCCCATAGCATATATGTGATATACCAGTTGTCATTGTATTAAGTGCATTAAAGGGACACGTTGCCTTGGATCGGACGAGTTGGTCTATACAAAACGTTTGTAACCGTTTGTTATAAAATGCATATGGTTAAAAAGATGTTTTAAAAGTAGAATACAATGATCCACACAAATATGCCTCAAAATTGCATGGTTTTCCTTTTACATCGTGAACTAACTTGGTCGGCCATTTTGTGGAGTCTAATTTTTGACTCCACAAAATGGCCAACCGTGTTAGTTTGCAAAGTAAAAGGAAAACCACGCAATTTCGAGGCATATTTGTGTGGATCATTATATTCTACTTTTAAAACATCATTCCAACCATATGCCTTTTATGACAAATGGTTACAAACGTTTTGTATAGACCAACTCGTCCGTTCCAAGGCAACGTGTCCCTTTAAGGTTTCTTTATATATAAGCCAACTGTTTACTTCATTGCTTAAAGGGGTGGTATAACTTTGGTAATTACTCCAAAATTAATGACCATAAACACTTTTGTCTTAAGAAGCACTGTAGCTGTTGATAATGTATAACATTTTGAGAAACAATTCCCTTCAAAAGGAATGCGGTCTTAGAGAGACGGATTTAAAAACTTTTCAATCTGAGAAACATTTCTGCATACAACGTCTCTCAGATTGTGTATTCCAATCACTGATTATTCTTCCAGCGTGGACATTTCCGATCCAGATTTTTTGGCAATATCTCAAAAATGCTACCATTTTTGAAATGAAATTTTCGCAGGTTAATTTTATTGTATATAATCTATATGTAGGGTTGAAATAATTGAGCCATTCCAGAAATCAAGTGTTTACTTTGCCTTTAACTTTGTTATCCACGCTTCACTAGTTCAGGGTCAGGGTGAAGGGTCAACAGTGGTGACAAACAGTTACCCAGGGATCCTTTGCTTCACTACTTCACAGACATATATATAGACTCAGGGTGGTCAAGGAGGGTTCTGGGTGCTACACAATGAGAAGGTAAAACCATTCCTACCTCCATGGTAAAACCTTGTTCTGGATAAACATTCAAAGGTACGGTCATACTTTGGTATTGAACATGGCATTCCCATTTCTTGCTTGTCGCAGTTCACTTTGTGTTGTTGGCTTTGGGAAAAACAAGTTGTGTACATTGTTCAGCTTTATTACTACTAAAAAGATGCAGGAGCACAAACTGTAAAATAGCAATTGAATACTGGTAATCAAAGTTTACTGGCGACAAAATTCATTGTTTTAAACCATGGAGATGTTTAAACTGACCTTTTGAAAATCACACGTTCTTATAAATGTGTTGAGTTTTTTGCCACAAAGGGGTAATCTTTAAACACACTACAGGTTGAAAAGGGAGGTATGAATTTACACCACTCCATTAATTACGCCTGGAAAGACATATTTGTTATGCGAGTTTAAATAGAAAGTTCCAATTTGCTTGATTCAAATGATTTTAACAGATGTTGGTTTTAGGTAGTCCGAGCTACATATAATGATTCATTTAAATTCAATTTTTCAGGTATGCCAAAATGGAGCCATCGGTCAAGAGATGCTTCCTTCTGTTTATCCTTGGCTGTTGTCTTCAGACAGTTTTTGCAGCGGTATTGATCAATGAGCTCAACTCTAACACTCCTGGTCAGGACACTGAGGAATATATTGAACTGTACAATAGCGGCGCCCTTCCAGTCTCTTTAGACGACTACGTCATCGTTCTTTTTGATGGCACAACAAATGCGGCCTACTATGTGTTGTCACTACAGGGAGGTAGTATAGCTTCAGATGGATATTTTGTCATTGGCTCAAGTAACATCGTCCCTAACCCAGATGTAGATTTTGGAACAGGTGTGAACATCTTGCAGAACGGTGTCGATGCTGTGGCTATATACAGAGGACCAATCACACAGTTTACTGTGGGCATGTCTGCTACTGCTACGTCTTTAGTTGATGCTGTGGTGTACTACAAAAACAGAAACACAGACAATGGTCTTGTGGATGTCCTCACTCCTAATGAGATGGCTCTGAGGGAATATAGTGGACACATTCAAGGAGGGGATGAATCCTTGAGCAGGTGTTCTGGGATGGACCCATTGAAGCTCTCCCAGTTTCATCTCACTGTCCTCACTCCTGGATCCCAAAACAATTGCTCCGTGTTGACTACTGATGCACCTGTGTTGACACCGCCGGGTACCTTCCCTGGAATTGTTGATCTCCCGACATTCTCTCCGGGGATGTCAGATGTCATTCCACATGTAATCATAAATGAAATCAGTGTTGATCTAACATCCGGCCAGTTCATTGAGCTATATGATGGTGGTTATGGTGACGTATCCCTCGATGGTATCATTGTTGTGTTGTACCGGAGCAGGACTGAGGCATCCTATGGCAATGCTATTAGCTTAGCAGGATTCTCAACTGATGAGAAGGGATATTTTCTCATCGGGCATCCGAGCCTGCAGCCAGACTCTGAACTCAAAAGGACCCTTCGCACTAACAAATTGAATGCCGTTGCACTGTACTTTGAATCTATGGACAACATGCCTCCTTTGACGGCGGTCACTGGTCAGAATCTTATTGATGCTGTAGTCTATGCAGATTCAGGCCGTGATCGTAGTAGCGCTCTCATTGACGTACTGTACAGTGGTGCTACACCTCTAGTGAAGCCAGATGACCAAACCAATTCATCTTTTGTTAGGTGTAAGTCTTGGCAGCGTCTTGACCCCTCTGCTTTTACTGTCGGTACACAGACCCCAGGGAAGGACAACTTATGCACCCTGTACCTGCCTGTGTTCTTTATCAATGAAATCAATGTGGCTGTAGACTCAGTAATCACGGATCAGTTTATTGAAATATTTGATGGTGGGGTCGGTTTTCAATCTTTGGATGGTGTCGTGGTTGTTCTGTACAACGGAAGAAATTCACTGTCGTATAAGGTTATTGATTTGGCAAGCTACAGTACTAATGATAAAGGGTTTTGTGTGATTGGATGGGATAGCGGCACTAACGTTGACGTTGTAGTAGATTTTGATGCTTCATTGGGGTTTCTGCAATCTGGCCCCGATGCTGTTGCCCTCCACTTTGGTCCACCTCAGCGCTTTAATCGAGGAAATGAAGTCACGGACTACAATCTTATCGACGCGGTGGTGTACGGAGACAACCCAGTGTTACCCTTACTGCACACACTCCTTCCAAACCAGCAGGTCCTAAATGAATTGGGAAGCAGCATCTCAGCGGATCATTCTATAAGTCGCTGTTCCTGCTGCCAGAGCCTTAACACGAGTGCCTTTGGCCTTGGAACTCCCAGCCCTGGGAACATCAATGTGAACTGCGTCCAGAACAACAAAACTCATATTGAGACGTTCACTCATTACATCAATTTAATTCGTCTCAATGAAATTCGGATTTCAAGACAGGACTCAACAACCGGAGACTTTCTTGAAATTTATGATGGAGGATTTGGAGGTGTAGCTCTGGATGATATGGTACTTGTTCTGTATTCAAGTCGTGGAGAGAGGTAAGGTTTTCCCCAGACCAATAAGAAAAATTTGAATGATCATGACATACATAACTCAAATTCTTACTTTCGTTAATTTTTTCATCCAGACTATGCAGCTGAAAATGCTAGTTAATTACCTACAATATTTGTGATAAAGTTGCACAACTTAGTTGTTCAGTATTAAAACCTTAGGGAGACTTAAAGGCAGGGTGTACTTTTGGTAATTACTCCACAAGTCAATGACCATAAAAACTTACTTGGTAAAGAGTACTGGAGAGATATAAAACATTGTTAGAAACAACCCTCTTTGAAGCAGTGCAGTTTTAGAGAAAGAGGTCATTTTTTATGCATATTTTGGGATACAACATGTCTTTGACAAATGTGACCCGCTCTATCGAAATGAGGAATGTCTCGGAAATCACGTTTACGTGTAATTCGCCATACAAAAGTTGTTGACAATCGAAAATTATGAAATACACTACAAATCCGATTCAGCGATTTCGGTGGTATTAGGTTAAACAAAACTTGATCTTTCTTGTCGTGGTCATACCTTTAGTTGAAAAGATGAATAAATCCACAAAAAGTACGTTTTTTTGAGCATGTTTGTACGCATAGCTACAATAGCTAGCTGATGTTAAAAAACGATTATCTAAATAAACACGTCGTAAAAAAATGGAAGTGGCCTTGTCTTGTAGACTTTCTTCATTGCCCGATAACTTCGGACTGGAAGAAGCTACGGAAATAATAATGGTATTGCTGGAAAGTGAGTTACTTATTAACATGGTATGCATAACTCAATTTTCAAAATTTCCGAGACATTCCTCAATTCAGGTCACAATTACCAAATGCATACCCTGCCTTTAAAGGGTGTGTACAACATTGGTAAGATTGAAAATATATATGTTCACAGATTTGCACACAACTTACATGGTATGAAGAAGGTCTTCCCTGGATTTATTGTAACTAGAAATGCTGTTAGTTTTTGAGAAATGAGTAAAGCAATTAGTTTTGAACTTGCAAACTCCAAACTGGACGTTTGAAAACAGTGAAAAAAATATTAGGTTTCTTTTCTCATGACCCGATGACCGATTGAGCTGAAACTTTCACAGGTTTGTTATTCCATGTATATGTTGGTTTACATAAAGTGTGGCCACTAAACCACTTGCTTTAAAAACGCCGCTCTTTCCTGACCTTGGTATTTGTGAGAAATGCTGAATTTTCTTTTGTCTGAATAAACTTTTGGGGTTTTTCTCACATGACAGCTCTTATAAGGCAATAGATCTGAATGACATCAGTACTGACTCAAGTGGGTTTGTAGTGATTGGGCCAAGATCTGTCCAGTCTGCAGGAATCCTGGTAGATGAGAATCATTGGTTTCAGGGAGAGGCTGGAGCTGTTGCAATACACAAGGTAGGACCTTTTTAGTTTTGTAGGATGATATTTTATATTATTTTGGGTGAACAAAGAAAAATCTACAAAAATGGTTTATGTGCCAGTGTTTTACCAATTGAGCTATCTAGCCATGGCGGTCTCCCTATTTTATCAATATCTTTGTTCGGGGGGGGGGGGGGGGGAATAGTCTTCAAATTTTCAAGAGACTTTTAAAGACTCTTTTGTTTGAATCTATATTTTTGTAACAAATTGCTTTATATAATTAATTTCATTGTTTTATGTTTTGTGTTGTGCATAGAGGCTCCTGCATTATACACATATGAATGTCTCATATTATTATTATTATTATTAGTTGTTTCTTGCTTTTATTTCATTACACTTTACGCTGGCAAAACATTTATTAGTCAATAAAGCTAACAGTTACAGTACAAAATATATAACTGCATGTAGGTATCACTGGCGAAACATCTGCTAAGAAACCAGAGACAAATGTTTCTTTAGAAAGTTGAAACACATGACTCTTAAATGACGCTTAAGAAACTTCAGATCTGACTATCAATGTTAACGTTGTCGTTTTTACAAAGTGTCTATTGTGTAAACAGATATTAACATTTTGCAAATCGGTTTTTGTGTAAATTCTTGATGAGTGCTGTTAACATTTCACCAAGTTTCTGGACCATATAAGTAATAGTTTTTTAATTACACTAATTAGCATAACCAACAAGTCATACATTTTCCAATTTGACAGTTAAAATTTGTTATCTTTAAAATACTTAGTGCGGGCACAGTGCCAAAAAAGGCGTGGTTTGACTTTTGCATTTTTAAGAAGTGACAAAACTGTTCATTTGCCACTTTTACAAAGTGACATACCTAAATATGCGTTTGTACACATGACTCTGTGGGTAGGTCTGTTTTGGGTTTTTACGAAGTGACAAATGTGTTTAGGGTTTTATAACTCATCAAAACAGTGATGCGATCTACATAATACTGACAGTTCTGTATGACTGAAGAAGTCAGCTTTGTTTTGATAGTAAACTAAAAACACTAAATTGTCACTTCACAAAAACAATGATGATATGTTTATGGTTAAGAACTTAAAAATCTTTCACTTTCAGATCCTGCATGGTGTTTGCCAACATGGATGAGAGGGGAGATGGGCACTCTCTCCTGACAATTCATCTTTCCCTTCATTTTATTTTCAGTTTTTCAACTTTCTCATTTCAAAATTTAACGTGAATCAGTAACACATAATTTAGACAAAAGTCTTCATTGCTGTTTCAAATACAGGGTTCTTCAGCAAACTTTCCAGCAGGCACTCGTGCTTCCACCAACAATCTCTTGGATGCGTTGGTGTACGGTGACAGTAACTTACTTCTTGTAGAGCTTCTTACACCTGGGCAGGACCCATTGAATTACTCAATCTCAACAGGTAAGATATAGTACACACACAACAAGAACTCTTTCACAGGAAATCGAGTACATTTTGGTGTATGGTGAATTTAAGAGCATTTATCTCAGAAATTGTTGATCCTCCTCCCCACCCCTTCGTGAAAATGGTGACGAATTGATTATTGACTATTGATATCAGGGTAGCTTGTATCATAACACACACTGTGTCTTGATACTTTATATGGATGTACTTTATCTCTACTAATCTTATTTGCTTGATCATTTTAAACTGTCTGTAGTAAAAAGCCTGGTTCATACTTCCTGCGAATGCAAAGTTAATTTTGACATCACAGGGCTGTTTTTCGCTGCGAATGTTTTGCAGGAGTTGAGCACAAGTCAACTCTTTCGAATTATTCGTTGTGAATTTGTATCACATTCGCAGGAAGTATGAACTGGGCTTAAGTCCATGATAAATGTGATTAGGATTTCATGACATGTTTTTTTTTACACATTGTATGCAATTAAGTATTGTATGTTGCCGTGTAGTGCTATTAAATATTATCACAGATTACGTACTGCTACTGTATTCTAAGAATTAATTAGTTGCTGGAGATTCATATTTTTCCACAACATCCTACGGTCAAAGAGCCTTCAATTTCAGTGCCCCTTCATTATGGTGCAACTTACAGGTTCATATTCACCAAGCTGACTCTATTCTGATTTTCAAGGAACTTTTAAAGACTCTTTTGTTTAAATCTATGTTTTTGTAACAAATTGCTTAATGTATTTAACTTCAATGTTTTATGATTTTGTTGGGCAAAGAGACTCCTGCATTTTGCACTATATAAATGTGTATTATTATTATTATATCATGTCGATTTTGTATTTTGGTGAATGCTCGTCCTTTTTCAGTAGAGGACTGTTCCTCCTTTCTCCCCCCTCATACGCCGGGATTTGATCACTTCAGTATTATTATTGTTATTAACAAGTTCTAAATTGATTGAAATGAAACAAAATTGACTGGATTGTCAATAAATTGTCTGGACTGTCAATAATTGTCTGGACTGTCAATAAATTGATTGAACTTTCAATAAATTGATTGAACTGTCAATAAATTGATTGCACTGTCAACAGGTGAGACATCTATCCTTCGCTGTTTCTCAAGAGAAGCTTATGACATCCTTGCATACTCCATCGGTGGAGTGTCCCCAGGGTTGCCCAATGGTGGCTGCCCACTGCCACCTATCGTCATCAATGAGGTTAATGTTGAAGACGTGTCGCTCACCATCGGAGAGTATGTGGAACTGTCTAGCAATGGTATCCCCAAATTCCCGCTTAATGATATACTTATGGTAAGCAAGCCATTCTTTAGAATTTCTATTTAACAAGGAGTTGATTGTTAGGACTTGTCAGAAAGATGAAAGCATAAATCATTTAAGTAAATTGAGCTTAGAAATATGCTGCCAATTAAAAACTACATTATCTTAATGTGTGCATTTTTATTTCAGATCTTTTGGAGAGGATCCACTTCATTATCATATCGCTCGATAGTAATCAACGGTAAACGGACAGATAAAAATGGCTTGTTCCTGATTGGTTACCAGGGCCTGTCTTCTCCACGGCCAGACCTCACCCCCTTTGTTGCCCCAAACACCGGCATCCGAGTCGGTCCCAATGCAATCTCCATCCATAAAGGCCTGAAGAAGTACAACTTTCCCAAGCGGACACCGCTGACCAACGAAAGCTTGATCGATGCCATCATACACGGCAGGGGCGCCAGTCAGATAGCTCAGCACCTGATCGACTTCTTCAAACCCAACACTCTTCAAATCAACGAAGACGATTCCTGGAGTGAAAGAGACGAGTCCATCAACCGCTGCCAAGAAGGGGAGAACAACACTGTGTACCGATTGGCTCATATCACGCCCAAAGCAACCAATCACTGTCCGAGTAGAGCAGAAGCTGAGCTGATTATCAATGAGATCAACCTGATCCCCTCAGAGCAGTTTATTGAGCTTTGGGATCTTGGTGCTGGCTTTACCTCCCTAGGTGAGTGTTTGAGAAGCATCAACTCTGGATGCAAAGTAAATTATCACTCATGAGTTCATATAGCGAACATTGAGCATCTAACAGATGATGAGCATTGAGCAAGCATTGATGGATACCAGGCAACCTGTATACTGCAGTAATTTAACTGAATTGGGGCTTTCTGATCATTTCATATAGCTACCAGTTATTAAGTCAGTAGTATACTTGGACTGCTGTCTTCAAACTATTTTTAACAGTGTACTTTCACTTTGTTTAATGGAATGATTTTATCCAATCCATCTCAGATGATTTTGTTGTGGTGTTGTTTGGAGAAGATGACAAGTCTGTGTGGAGTATCCCATTGACAGGCTTTGCCACTGACAGTATGGGTTACTTCATCATGGGCGTCAACAGTGTAGTCCCAAGAGCTCAGTTCGTCTTTGCTGATGGTAAGCTCTTTCAAACCTTAACCGACTTATCAAATAATCTGTTTATAAGTAATAACTATCAGAATGAAAATACACTTTCTGCTTTAAAGTCTAAGATAGTGAGCACCAATTAATGAAACTTGTTCTTACTCCTAAAGACAAGCAGAGTACACTACTTGAAACATTGGGACTAAACTTACAGCTCTTCTCAGAGCCAACACTCTTCCTAAAGTGATTTTCACATGGTTGGACTTGCAGAATTTACTGGTAAAAGTTCCTGTTTAAAACTTTCACAGATTCTTTCCCTTGTAGTTTTTTACTTGATATTTGAAATAAAAAGTTGTATCCTCTTAAGGTGATACCTCAAATGCCGCTTTCCAGGTTGTATCGTAAACTTGGGGATGATCCCTGGCTCTACGGTAGTTATTACATTAGGGCTAAACTTTGCATTTGGTAGAGCGGCGGCATGTTAATTCGGAGGTCATTGGTTCAAGTCCCACTCTAGTAAATTTTTCTTCGTTCAATCCCAAATTCAATTATTTATAGGATACATTAATTCCAAAGTTTGAAAAAAAATTGCCACATTCTTTTAAAATATATAAATTTGTTGTAAACATCTTTTGTCTGTAATTGCCTTTTATAAGAAACTCCTTTTCATTTTACTCCAATGAGTTCTCTTATAATGCTGCCTTGTTGTATTTGTATGCAGGTTTTATGCGGTATGCTATTGGTGCTGTTGCTATATATCAAGCCTCATTGGCGGATACAATTACAGAGGGCCAATCACCATCTTCTCAGGGTCTCCTGGATGCAATTGTGTATTCAAACCTAGACATTCCCTCAACAGAACTTATCAATGTACTGACACCAACTTTCCCAGCCGTAAGTACCAAAGCTACACAAGAGCCGAATTGGTTCACTACTAATTCATTCATTAATTTAGCGAATTTACATTCAGTTTATCAACTTAAAAAAAACACACAATTTGCTTGCCTTTTGTGTGTGTTTTAGGTCCTGAGAAATATTTATATCTTAAATAATGTCATGTTTCAGAGGCAGTTGTGTTTTAGTCTTGCTTTACGTCCTGACCAGGTAGTTCAACAAAACTATTTAGGGTGAACAATGGTATGAAATGCTCAGCACCAATCGAATTGTTCATCACTAGGTTCATTAAAATAAAACACTCTGCAAAAAATAACGACAGTTAAATGTTTTATATCAAGGTGGATTCCCGATTACTGCAGACATCCGGATTTTCTCTTAGTCGTTGCCTGTCTCTTAAACGCCGAGCACCACGGTCATTTGTCTCCCAACCCCAGTCTCCCAAGGACTTCAACAACTGCCCTGTGTATTCAAATGACGTGATCATCAATGAGATCAACGTTCAGCACCCTGGTCAATCAGCCGAGGAAGAGTTTATTGAACTGTACGATGGCGGAGTTGGTTTCACCAGGCTGCGGTTCCTGAGTTTGGTCTTGTTTAATGGGAACTACGAGGACAGGTCCTACCTCACTGTGGATCTTCATGGCAAACGCACCAACCGCAATGGTTACCTTGTCATAGCCTCTCAGCTTTTCTCTGGAGGTAAATAAATGAATAATCCCAGTGGTGTTTTGAAGGTCTTTATGAATTTGTTACCTTTTCAATCTTGAAAAGTCTCTCTAACAACTTCAAGAAAACAAGTAAAATGTATAAATAATGTTAGATAAACATTGAAAGGTCTCACTATTATTCTTGTTTGCTTATTCCAAGTTCGGATCTTCTTAATTGGGCCTCTGTTATAGCACCTTGCTCTATGGTTATAGCAAAACACCATGAAAAGAAATCAATCCCTTTTTATGTACTCTACTTAAAAGGAGGGTCTACCTTTGGTAATTTCTCCAAAACTGAATGACCATACAAACTAACTTGGTAAGAAGCACTGCAGCTGTTTCCTATTGTATAACATGCTGAGAAACGATTCCCTTCCAAGGAATGGGGTTTTAGAGAAAAGGATTCAAAACAATTTGAATCTGAGAAACGTTTCATGCATGAAACGTTTCTCAGATTGTGTATTCAAATTACGGATTATTCTTCCTGCATGGACTTAACTGCTCCAGTTTCTCGGCGATATCTGAAAAACACTACTACATTTTAAAATAATGTTTTTACAGGTTAGTTTAATTGTATATATCTACATTATCTGCATCTGCATCTGTTTGCTACTGTGCAAACTCCAATAGGCTGGATATCTCGGACAGGATTAAGACAATCAAACAGACAATCAAACAGATCACAAAACCAATGGTATACTTTGCCTTTAATAAAGAAACCCTTCTTTTCAACTTTGTAGTATCTTTGAATTTTTTATTTTAGATCATCCTTTTTCTGGAATGTTCTATATATTCGATGAGGTTTAATGTTTGTCACAGTGCTGTGATCGATATGAAATAGCACTTTATAAGAACTTGTTATTATTATTACATTTTGATATTAATGCTCAGCACTTTATAAGAACTTGTTATTATTATTACATTTTGATATTAATGCTCTGGTTCTCTGAACAGTCTTCTTGACTACCCATCAGCCTGTCTGTGTAATGAAGGAAAATTATAGGTCTTTGAACCATAAGAATGATACACAGTCAGTTTGTTATATGTACATTCAGAAAGTGAGGCTTTGGTTACTGGCATGATTTAACATTCAAATAAAACATGAAGTACATTGATATTTTCCCCAACCAGTTCGCAATGTAGCCATTACAACTTCTAGAGAAGGATTTCTTCAGGATGGTCCTGATGCTGTTGCTCTGTACCGAGCACCTGCAGGAGCCTTCCCTCACGGCACTGAGGCTACCTCTAGGAGTCTAGTAGATGCTGTTATCTATTCAACTGAGGAGGAGGAACACATTAGTCTGGTGGAAAAGATAACGCCAGGTAAAATACATTTGCAAAATTTGTCTTGATACTCCCACTGAGGTTGGTAGGTATATACAATCAAACTGGGGACCTATATAAAAGAGACAACAGGGTCCCTGATTGAAAAAGTATGTACACAACTAGTGGGTTTTCTACAAACAAAAGAGGGAAAATAAGAAGTCCTTGATTGAAGGTGTTCACACCCTTGTGTGTGTGTGCATGGGGGAGAAAGGGAATACAGCAGGGATGAGGGAGAGTAACCTTGGCAAAAGTTCATTTGCTGAAGGTATCCTTGAAGTTTCCTTGAGGTTTCAAGTAGGCATCTCATGCATAATGGATTTATCAAAAGTCTCGTTCTGATTGTTGAGTTTTATGTTCCGTAGATTATTCAGAAACCTGTCTCCAAACCTACTGTTTTGATCATCCTTAGGAGAAGGCTAGCTTCCTGCCTTCAAGAGCATACCATGAGAACTATAACCAGGTCATACCACAAGAACTTTAAAGAGCTGCCAAAAATCGTTGATATTAATCTTATACCTCTACACAGATACTAACATGTACCTAGCACTAAGCTGGATTGAATCATCATGATGCAAATGCCACACATTCTATAAAAATTGCTGGGTTTAAGTGTGTGTATGTGTTTGTTTTTTCTTGGGGGTTTTTTCTGAAAGATATTTTGATTTTACCAAATAATCAACAGGAGATTTTTTTGTTTCCATGTTTCTATGTATGATTGGTGCATTTTCTTCATACATTCCATACAAGTTTACTGGTAACTTTCTGAAATTTCTCTAGGTGGTTATGTTGTAGTAGAGGATTCCAACCATGCTACTGGTGATGAAACCATCAGTCGTTGTAAAGGAAACCAACGATTGAGTCCAGACGTCTACAGCATGGGCTTACCTACTCCAGGCCAGGCTAATAACTGCACTCAACAAAGCGGTGTTTCAAAGACAGGTGAGAGTAATCTATACAAAAAAGATGGATTAAAGTCAAATCAAAGAAAAAAACAGCATAAGTTTCATTGCAGAATTGTTGTTACATTTCAGAATTTGTGTTTTCGTTTTTGAATTTATCTGACAGTGCAGCTCGACGAGTTCACACTTGAGTTGACAATTTTTAAATTTCAGACTCCAAGGCACCAAAATTGTATTTATAATGTTGTTATAGAAATGTGATGTATCATGGCTGAGGGGTCTAGTGCATTGGACTCGAGTTCTGATGGCTGAATCATCGGAGTGTGGGTTCAATTCCTGGTCATGACTCTTATGTCCTTGATCAAGGCACTTAACAATAATTGCTCCTCTTAACCCAGGTGTATAAACGGAACCTGAGAGGGTTGAGACAGTATTGTGTTGGATTAAAACCCTTAGCGCTAATTTAATCAGCTTAGGGTTGCATGCTCTCCAGGGAGATCAGAAGGTTTGTGGAATGGTCTAAGTTTGCATGATGGACAGCTGGGATGATGATGTTGTAAAGCGCCTCGATAGACAAATTGTGGTCATGTCTTCTTGGGCCTCCTAGCCTCCAATCAATGTTGGCTCTCAATGCTCAGTCTGTGCTCCTGCTGAGGTGGTTACTATTATGATTATTGTTATACTCACTCGAAAAATGTTGATCACTCACTAAATCGATGATATGAGAGTTTGTAGCTCCACAACCTTTCAGGAAAATACTGACTGTTGAAGTGCCTTGAGTGTCACTGAGTGATGGATATGCGCACTATATAAGAAGCCACTTTTATTATATTAGTATACATGTATGTACATGGAGTTGTCAGAAAACAGTGTGATTTTTGGGAGCGATCAACTTGTATACATGTAGATGTAGAATAATTTATTAAGTGAACAAATTGTGCAGACCATTCCTGCTCATCACATTTTAACTCACAATGTGCGGACGATGATTGTGCCTATGCATCTTGTACATTCTGCCACTTTCCCCTGCCAATAGGTGGCGCTCTAATGAGACAATTCGAACTCAATAATTTTATTCTGTACACAAAAATAATGGGGAAAAAACAGAATAAATAATGGAATTTAATTTTGAATTTGAAGATGTCCTAATCAACGAGGTGAATGTAGAAGCCAGTAATGGAGGTGGAGAGTTCATCGAGTTATCCAGTCTGGCCAAAGCATTCATGCCACTCAATGGTTTTGTACTGGTGTTCTACAACGGAGGCAATCAAGATCGATCATACCTGGAACTGGATCTCTCTGGATACCGGTAAGATTGCTCTCAGTTTGCCGTTGATTCTTGTAAAAGAATTTTTTAAAATAGTTTCATGACAATTTGTTTGTAATTTGAAAAATATTGGAGAAACTTTGATATAAAAATCAGAGATACAAGCCATGTGTTTGAAGCATGTTGTTTCTGGAAGGTAAAATGAATACATAAAAACATTCACTCTTTCTAAATGTAAAAGTGAGCTGCGATTGGTCTGGTGTCATATGAATATTCACAAATATCGATTTAACCTTTTAGTTTTTGTTGCTGTCACTTTGCTTATTTTTGTTTCTTGGATGAATTTACCTGTATTTTATGTATGCTGAAATACATGTAGCTTGAAATGACCTAACGTAGGCACAAAGCTGTCATCTTGTATCGACAAGATGAAATCTAAATTCCTTTCAAAATGCCTATTTGTGATATCTTCTTGAATTTAACTTGAACCAAAAATATTTAAGGGTTATTTTTTTTTGACACAGTTTCAATCAAATTGAAAACATCACTTTTGGTTGGGCATGATTTGTGCCCCCAAATGTTGCCCAACAAAGTTGTTTCCCCCTACTCTAGGATGTCTTAGATATGTCCAGAACACCATCTTAGGATGTTTAGGACTTAAATGTTTCAGACCATTTGTCAATGCGACATTAACAAACCATGTTTGGGGCTACTAGTTCATGTGCCTTGTTTCCAATAGTAGGCTGTGTCCAAATTGACGGCTAGGGTTGTGACTATGGCCAGATTGATGAAAAAGGCTTATTCTTCAAGACATGCCGCTAATGCCAGATAGCCATAGCCGAAGTCACTGGATTCGGATGCGGCCTAATACAGTAATGAATATTGATGTTGAGCAAATGAACAGTTTTGTTTCTTCATCTCATATGGCCTTTATTTGACAACACTGATTTAGTTTGATGCTTTAAAAAGACTGACATTATACTACCGTACTGTTATGATGAATCTGTTTCATGTCAGCTGTTAAAAGTTGATTCTATAAGATGTCAGATTGAATTTAGTTGTGATGAAAAAAAGTTCCCAGATGACTTCATCTTCAATGTAATATTGACCATATTAACCTGTTTCACATCATCTCCCAAAAGTCAACACTTGCACCTGAAATAGTTTGTAAAGAAATTGGCCAAGGGGTTATTATCTCACCCTTAAATTCCCAGCAGTAAATTGCACGTCACCTGTCAGAAGTCAACACTGAGCATCTGGTTACTACAAGAATCTCAGCTAGTTTAAGCTGAAAAACCTGGGTAGAATATGTACACTTCAGGTAGTAACTTTTCAGCTGATTTGCTCGATGTTGATTTATCAGCTGTGCCATTGAAAACTGAAAAACACAGTGAAAAAGTCCTGCTGTGTCCGGAAATGTCCTCTCTTTTTTTGACAAACTGCAGCTGCATGCTTGACACACTGGTTGAGAATCTATCAATACAAATGCTGCTATTGTATGATATTTAAATTTGGGTTGAATAAAGAAAAATTGACTACAGCGGGACTTGAACCGGGCTTAGCTTGTTCAACCCCAAATTATTAAAAATTTACCCAGTCAGTTTCCCTTGTGGTTCAT
Source organism: Leptasterias polaris (assembly GCA_037783415.1). NCBI lineage: Eukaryota > Metazoa > Echinodermata > Asteroidea > Forcipulatida > Asteriidae > Leptasterias > Leptasterias polaris. The sequence goes on from JAZGTN010000045.1 coordinate 2,532,008, forward strand.
TACTTGATGTAAGCATAGAGCAAGGTTATTTTCTTGCTGTTGTCAACTGCTGATGACAGTGTAGCACACTCATCAAAACATTGAGAACAAACTAGTCTCTAAACAACTACATGGTGTACCCAAATGAAATGAGCAAACATCTATCACCACGTGCAAAGCCTAAACATTTAACAAAATATCTGGGATTAAAATACTCTTGGTAATACAGTGAGTTGACCAGCCAATTGAAACCATTCAACTCTACCTGTGGCACAGCTGTGCACAGAAAGAACTTGTTACGCCGTGTGTAGAGTCAATCATCATTATAAAGAGGTTCTGCTTTATAAAGAGTACATTCTGAATCCCATTCCTGCTTGTATTTCCTTGTTTTGCAGTCCTCTTGTAACAATATTCTAAAGAGGTTATTTGGCCAGTTCCAGCAATCTTGATACATTGAGAGTCGACTTTACTTAGTAGATTCATTCACTACAGGGATTGCGGGCTGGTACAGTTTAATTGTCATTCACAGACACGATATGGAATGAGCAGACATAAACACACATAGCGTTCTGCCTCCCCAGAATTAGAAATCTTGTGTGCACGAATTTCTGGGTCTTACGTAACATCCCTGGTTTAAACATAACTAAATGCAACACAGAAACATACAGGAAATCTACCACTCCATAGCTCATCAAAATCCTGTAAGAATTTTGTTGTAATGTCAATGTTTCTAGCTTAATTTTTCCAGCAGGTGTTGACATGTAGCTCTGTATTCGATTGCTTTTTATCCATGCCTTTTTACATTTTAACACTTTACTATTTGGTCCTACATTTTTTTTTTATGTAATATATTTTATCATTGTTAAGTAACCCTTTCAACTACAGCTGTTGGTCACTTTGTATTTAATACCAAGAAATAAACTAATAACATAAATATGGTCATTCCAAAAGAAAACAGTGTAAATGGGGTCAATCTTGGTGTGTCTTTAATCCTCAAAGCTCATTCAAAAAATTTCCTGAGTAGAGTTAGTACAGAGAATTCTACTTGTCATAGGCCTACATTTGTAAGTAATAACACATAATAAGAAGTAGGTGCTGTCAAGTGCTGCTGTGTAGTGCATGCCTTAATGAAGTTTGACACGTGTGTCACCCTACAGGATACAGCACAGGACTCTGTGTTGTATCCTCTTGGCTGTCATGGCTTCCTCTCAATACAGATGGTTAATCTTATCATCTGTTACTTACCAATGTATAAAGCCACTTTCCTTACTACTACTACTAGTGTCTTAAATCACTGAAAACAAAACAGCCAATATTTACCATTTTTTTATTTGCAAAGATTTATGACGTTCACATTTTGATGTGATCAGCAGTCACTTTGTCACCTTGTCTAGTTTTTGTCCTGTGTCAGATCAGGCTATTCAAATGACCCCAGGGGACCCAATATTATGAAGCTGCTTAAGTAGCTAATAGTTCTTGAGCAAAACCGAGCGGGGTACAAGTTATTTTGTACATGTGACATGGTATTTTGGTTTGTAATGTTATTCTGGCCAGCACTACGTTTTTTGCTTAATAAGCAGGTCTATGTAAACACAATTTTATCAAAATAGAGGGAATCATTTTGACACAGTTGTTAAGTGACTTGTCCCTGTGTCCCATGATGAATTTTTAAAGCCCCATGAAACATCAAGTTGTCCATTTGGAATTTTCTCACCCTCATGTTAAGATGAACATTCCTAGCTGCATCTTCTCTTTACAGGTTTTCTTCTGCTGCATCATACTCAGAGAAATGAGTTGTGAATGAAAATTAGTTCTCTTTTGTTGTATGATATTTTCATTTTCATTTTCTCCAGTACTAACCAAAACAGTTTCCTTGTGGTGGGAACGTCTTCCGTCAGTCCAACACCTGACATCATCCTCCAGGACAACTTCCTACAAAATGGCCCCGATGCCATTGCTCTGTACTACACCGATGCGCGGCTGTTCCCGCGGGGTACCATCGCCACATCAATGGACATGGTGGATGTAGTTATATACGGACTAGACCCTGGCATGGGGGATAACACACTAGTGCAGAAGTTAGCTCCAGGTCAGATGTCTGCCATTGAGGACTCTGAGTACTTAGAGGAAGATGAGTCCCTGTCTCGTTGTCTGAGTAATCGCCCAGTGTCACTGTCTGCTTTTACTGTTTCACAGCCAACACCAGGTGAGTAGTAGCGTTTGGAATTAGTACGGACAGGACTGAATGAAATAAAATCTCCAGTTGGACACTTTTGGTGATGCCTGCTGGCAGTGGACTCATCCAATGAAACCCGTTGTTCTCATTAAGTGTGCGCATGCTCAGAGTTATGTTAAACCAATGACATTTACCGACGGTAATGTCTGCTGCTACCGAGCATTCCAAAGTCTCCCATTGAATGGTGTCTCCTCTCTGCTTGCTCTCACCATTTAATGCTCAAAACCATAATGAGGTTAGCACAAACAGTGGAGGTAGTCAACTTGAAAAACATTTCTTCAAGTCGAGATACAAGTCACTGTTCTCTTGTAATAAAGGAATGTTCCAAGCAACAACTAATGTTAACATAAAAACATAACCCCCAAAATAGATAATGGCCTGATGTTTCGCCTCTAGAAGAGTCTTCCCTTTGCTATAGTCGAAACGTCATCCATTAACTATTTTTTGCATTTATACCATAGGTCCTATTGGTTAGTGAGCAGTTTGCAACATCTATTTTCTTGTAAAAACAAAAGGTAAAACCATGTCAGCAAGTCTGGGTCATTCTTTCATTTGTTCAGTATCTATAAAGGATGTCTATTAACTTGAAGAATGTGTATTGCACCAAACAGGTCGGCCAAATCTCTGCACCATGACTCCAGTGGTCATCAATGAGGTGAAGCTAGACGGAGACCAAGTTGGTTTTATTGAGCTGTATGATGGTGGTCGCGGCTCCACGCCTCTGAATTCAATCTCCATAGTACTATACGACTATGAAGACAGTCCCACAGCTTACTCTGTCCAATCTCTTGCTGGCCATTCAACAAATAGGTGAGTTAAGTTAAGGATGGTAGGGAAATAATGATAGAAAGCATTCAAGACAGACTCTGCTAGGGTCAAAATGTCAGGCCATAAACTATATCTTGCACTTTTTTCATGTATATTTTTCTAACTTTTGGGTGAAGGTTAATGTCTATTGCACACTTCATTTTCAGATGTTTTCTAGGGATACAGGCATTATTTTTGATTTTGTTTTTTGGTTTGAGTTCTCATTTGTGTTAATGAAGTCTTATATACATATTGTTATTTTTGTGTATGATCAGATCGTTAAGAATGCCTGAAAAGTGCTTTTTCATTTTTGTGTAGGAATCTTGAAAGTGCAAAGTTTCAGAATAATTGAAGACTGATTTTGGGGTGTAGGCCCCTACTGATTGTTGTTTTGATTTTCTCTGTACTTTCCGCAGGAATGGCTATTTTGTATATGGCAAACCCAGCACAGAATGGCAAGTTGACCTGGAGATAAGTGCTCCTATAGCCAACTTTCCCCACAACTCTGGCTCCAGTGCTGTGGCTCTGTACAAAGACAGAAAGACAGGTAGCTCCATGGATGATGGAGAGTTGGTTGATGCTATGGTGTATGGGTACAGGGACTCGCCTAGTACCCAACTTATCGATGCCTTACTACCAGGCCAGTCTCAGATCCAGATTAACTCTGAATTCACCCATGGTGTTATGAGCATCAGCAGATGCAAGTGTTGTCGGAAGCTACAGGGATCTGCATTTGCCTTGACTGCTCCTACACCCCGACGAGACAATCTGTGTATAACAGGTACAACAGTAGCCACACCAACAGATATCATTATCAATGAGGTAAGGCCTTGGACCAAAGGTTCGAATAGCAAGGAGTTTGTGGAGTTAAGAGGACCTCCTGGTACTCGGTTAGATGCCTTTACATTGGTGCTTGCTGCATCTTCCAACAAGGGTCCTGTTTACTATAATGCCTTCTCGCTCGAGAGCCGATTCATCTCATCTGAGGGCACGTTTGTAATTGGAACGAGTAATGTGTCCCCACCGCCAAACGCCCTCTTTCCAGTATCCGGTGATAGTGTGATACGGCCCGGTGAGGGTGCTGTTGCAGTTTATCAGATGCCCTACAGCGCTTCAATACAGGGCTCACCGGTCGCAAGTGCAGACCTTGTAGATGCTGTCGTGTTTACCAATGATAGTTCACAATCTACAACGCAGCTTTCTTCTATCCTCACTCCGGGATTTCAAGGCTTCTTCACAGGAAATTTCAGGTCAGTACCTGCCTTTTTACTTTTACTTTTTTTTGAGAATTAGAAAGAACCCAGTTCCTTATTTAGGTATTCTTTGACAAAATATAGTTCACTTAGAATTGTTCCGTTATTATTTTACCCATATTATGTTTATCGTTCTAAGTTGATGCATTTCATATTTCTCTATTTTCTTGATTTAGTTTGTTACCAGCGGTGTAGCCACAGGGGTGTCTGGGAGGCACATGCCCCCACAATTTGTCAGTGCCCCCCATGAAAAAATTCAGATGCATGTAGTACCATAACAAAAATGAAAAACATGGCCCCTGCCCCCCCCCCCCCCCCCCACACCGTGAAAAGCAATCCCACCCTCCCAGTGAAAAAGTCTTGGCTATGTTGCTGTATGTTACATTTAGTTCTTTCTTGTAGTTTGGGTTCTTTCCTTTCCTTGGATGTGCCCAATCTACAAATAACATAATTTAGGAGGCCCATACTCAACAATCTGTGCTTTATACGGACCCCTCCTTCACCAAGCTTTGTTGAAATTCTAATAATTTTTTCTTTTCTATTTAATTATCTTATTATGTATACTCTTTTCCATACTCACTGTATATACTGTTCACATTCTTGTTTGGAATTGGCAAAAAGTGACGTTAAGTTGCATCTCTTCAACCCCTTTACCCCCATCCTGAATGTAAAAAAATAACTACCCCGTCCTATTTTCTACCTCGACAGTGCTATAGCTGATATTGCTAACCCTTCCATATCGCGCTGCCTCTGCTGTGGTACCACCGATCCCTCAGCGCTCACCCTGTCCACGCCTACTCCAGGCCACACCAACACATGTCCGGGCAGGACTTTCAGCCAGACAGTGCAACTGCACATTCTGGATGCTGCTTATGATGTGTGGACGGCCAACCCTCAGTTTATTTCAGGCGTTAAGAAGCGCATAGCTGAGGGGGTGGATGCTGAATGCAAGTGTGGTTTTAGGGAGTTTTACCTGAAAGGTGAGAAGGTTGTAAACATCTGTTTGATTCCATTAGAACTGATGAAAGTTCAAACTAATCAAATGAGTTTATCGGCACTCGTCTTGAATTTGTTTTGAACGTCAGTTTTTGGGGTTTTTTCTGAATTGAAAGGTTTTGATGGGGAAAAAATGTTGAATGTTTAATAAAGTCTGTAGAACAAACAATTATATCAAAAATGTTAGAATGTTCTCCGCAGCAGGAAGGTTATCACAGTCTTGTACAAGAATGTCCTTCAAACTTACAGCAAATCAAGACCCTCTTATATTTATTTAAGATACAGTTATATTCTCCAAATGGTGTTATGTTAACTGGAAAAGCTGTATGCTAACGCTAAATACAAGAATGTGCTGGTATTACTTTTACACGCATAAAATTAATGAGCTATGAAATTCTTGTGTACTATGTTATATAAGATGTTTTTTTCCTTGTTTTATTTGATTAAAGAGAAGTTTGTTTGTCCAAAACTTGTTTTTAACAATGTAATATAATATGAAACCAAAGATAAACCGACTCTTAAGAGTCAGATCCATGTTTGATAATGCTCTTGAACCAATAGTAGTTTGTTTGTTTGTTTGTTTATTTTTCCATATATCACATCTAGACAATCTGTCCATACAAGAATTTGATATAAAGGGTGACAATGGAGGGCACCAGGAAAAAGCCAAGGCTTATACAGGCCCAGGGCTCGATTTCACAAAGCGTTAAGATTGATCGTAACTGCAAATCCATCGTAGTTGCTTAGCAAAGAGTGATGTCACAATGCAAATCACTATGGTAATACTGATAACTCATCTTAAGATGAATCTTAGTGCTTTGTGAAATCGACCCCTGGTCCCTTTAGTTAATAGGTGAATTAATAACAATTTAAGAATAACGATGATAATTATTGAAACAAGAATAATGAGGAGTTGTTGCTGTATCTACTACCAAACAAATAAGTTTTTAAGAAGTTTTCAAGAAATTAAGAAAAAAGACATGGTCTTTTATTTTTCCTTGTCAACTTTTAAAATTTGTTTTTTCTTCTTCTTCTTTTTGTCGCGAGCAGATAGCAAATTATTCAACGGCAGTGTGTATTATCAAGTAGAGATGTTTGCTATAAATGCAAACCAGTCTAGGCTCCTTTTCGACAGCTACGTCAACTTTGTCAAGAAGACAAAAACTATCCGAATCCTTGGTACTGATTTCCATATCAGCAATGATTGCTTTAGTAACTGTATACATGGCAACTCCCATCAGAGCCAGCAAGGTGGAGAAGGTATGTTGGTGTTGTCATTTTGCTCCATTTCAAAGTTTCAGTTGATAGAAATGCAGTACAAATTCAAAATGTAACAATACAGCAAGCTCAGAAGGATGACATTATAATGTGTTAATCAAGGTATCAATAAGAATTTATATAATGAAAAGTCAAAATAATACCAGCCATGTAAAGTGAATTAGACAAAGCTATTTTAATTAGTACAGTGATATCAAATGTTCATCAACACTGGGTGAGTTTTAATTAATTTGTTAACAGACTTATTATCTTGCCTCATTGTGGCCTTTGTAGCATATATTGTCCTGTTTAATCCTGGGGCAGCCAGCTCAACATCGCTACATTAAAAGCTTTCCAAGAAATTATGAAGTAATTCAGAGAAATTATTAAGTAAATGGAAGTTTGGAAACAAAACAAAAGGAAACGAAACACAAGTGGAGGGTACTGCTAAGACAAATGATAGATAATTCTTGCTCTCTTCTTTCTGTTCACAGGTATGAAGCCAGTGGTAGCTGTTGCTATTGTTATTGTGGTGATAGTAACGGTTGCAGTTGTGTCGCTTGTGTTGTTCATCCTCATCCGTCGTCGACATGGGATTCTGTCGTAAGTTTGCACATTTGGAAATTATTGTCAAATTTCACCAAAACATGCCTGGAAGGTTCTGTGAGAGAATGCCATTAAAGTAAAGATTCTGTGTAATGCAATTACATTATTATATAACAAGGATGTTGTAGTATTTAACAAAATATTATTTTTGTATGACAGCTTGATCAAAAATGGAGGGAAAGCCAACGGCATGGAGGGCGAGTTTCGTGTGACCCATAAATGCACCATTAATGATTTGGATGAGTTGGGCGACACTTCATTCACACATGGATCAGGAAGTTTTGGAAATCCTGTTTACTACCTCGAACCTCCTAGGGTCCCCAAGCCACAGCCTGGTCCAGTGGTGAATGAAGGCTCGTCAGAGGTAACAGATGTGAATGTGACGGGGGAAAGCTCAGCCCAGGCTAATGGGGTAAAAGAAAGAAAAGCTGATGGTGTGCAGTCTTGAGAACTGTATCACTCTACAAACAGATATAACCAATGCTTCACCATAAAGACAAACAATTAAACAGTAACTTTTTTAACAGATTTCTTTATTTTTTAAGAGTACTAAGTTGGGTTACAACGTAATTGAGGTATCCTTTCTTTATTGGAAATGTCGCAACCTTTTCAAAGAGAGGCTATATTTCTACAGCTTCACAAAAACATTCCAAGTGTTTAATCTTGTACATTTTTATAGATTTAGTTTCCTAGAGCGTGAAAAGATTATTAGTTTGTTTTTTTAGCTAATCACCTTTTAGCACAAGGTGATTTGAGTATTTGGTTCAGTCATTTTTGTTGGAATGATTCCTCCGAGTTTGGGTTACTGTAATCAACCTCTGTTAACCACTTTTTAAAAAACACACTATGCAATAAGATTTCGATTTTGTAGGATTGCCAAAAAGATTATATTTTTTGTATAATATCTTGCCGATTTTTCAGGCATAACCAAGAGAATTGCCTTTTTAAAAAACCACTGTTTTTATTGCTGGTAAAGCACTGTGTTCGAAGTCTGAAGAAATGTATCTGCAACTCTTTAAAATATAAGTGCCCATGCACAATTTTGCTTAAACTACACACTTGAAAAACAAAACAATGACAACAGTATCAAAAAGGTGTCGGCCAGGACTTCCCTGGAAATCCAAGTCTGCTAAAAACACTTTCCAAAGTGAATGGCAGACAAAGCATGGGTTAAAAGACACATAGACACCGCTCTGCATAACCCTGTTCATGTCATCCATGTTATTGGAGGGCAATACAAAATGATGGCACTGCAATAATGTGTCCATCGAGCACAAAGTCCACAACCATTTAAAAGAAGAAAAAAAATTAATGTAGAGGCTATAGTTTACATGTAAAATAATTATATATAATATTGCGGCATTAAAATTGTCTTTCTGGGTTGTATTTTATATTTTTTGGTGGAGGAGCGTAAATAAAGACACAGGAAAACGTTTTCTTTTTGTTTAGTTTTTCGTTTGTTTGTTGTTGTTAACTCAGGTCGAAGAATTTATTATTATTATTTGTTTAAATGGTTTTTATGAGTTAAATGGTTTTATTTAAGTTACCTTTATTTATGTCTTGCTGTGGAAGCGTATTGTTCCCTTCCTGAAGGAACAAAGTACCACAAACTACTACTTCTTATGGTTGCTATGTTGCTATTAAAGGGAACGTAGGGGCCTATAGACCATGTTACATTTGTTTACAGAGTGGTGACCTTGTACATTTTAAAGCGTTTCCTGCCGGGCAAGATACTACACAGGCTTTATGGGAACATTTACATTTTGTGTCATAATTTTCACATAAATTCAAAATTTACAAAAGCAACAGCTGTACAGCTTTTGAGATGTCCCCCCTTTCTTCATATCAAAAGTTGAGAAAAATCAGACAGTGCAATCTCCATAAAACATAAGATTTGTTGTTTTCTTTCATTGATCTGTGTACAAAATTTGTACACAGATCATTTAATGTGCCTGCAGGAAGTTCTGTGGCTCTTTTGTAAACATGTGATGTCACAGGTCACATTGTCTATACGTTTGGTAATTACTCTTAAAATCAATGGCAATACAAACTTACTTGGTAAGATGTACATTATGTGGTTATGGAAAAATATATATTAAGTTTTCATCTCCCAAAATTTTAATCTGAAAAACGTTACTGTCAAAAACGTTTCTCAGATTGTGCATTCCAATGATGATGTGCATTCTTGTGAGGACATAACCGCTCAAAATATTCGGTGGTACATGTATCTGAAAAACGCTACCACCTTTTGAAATGAAATTTTCATACGATAGTTTTATTGCATATTATGTCTACATTTATAAAGAATTAATTGAATAGAACGGGTCCAAAATCCAAAGGTTTACTTTGCCTTCATTAAGGCCAAGTGTTCAGATTGGGGTGCCTCAGCCTCGGCTTCTACTGTTACATGATGAAGCTGCCTTCAAACATGTATCTTGATGGTGTTCTTGATGTATCTTGACCATAAATAGAACCCGGAGAACGCTGAGTGCGTCATTGTGCGTGCGGTTTCGTTGTGAGACCATTTTTATGGACGCGCGTACGCCATTTTTTTTACGCGTGTATGGCAAAATTAGCATATTACGGTCTATATGCGTTGCCATTTTTGCCATACACGCGTGTCACGTGATGATCATTTTGCCATACACGCGTGTCGCGTGGTATCGATACGCCGCGTCCACAGACGACACAGAGGACGGTCGAGCTCAGCGTTCTCCGGGTTCTATTTCTGTGATCTTGACTAGAGATGCCCCATGATCATCGATACAGAATGGTTTTATTACGGGGTTGTTTTTATACAGGATTGGCAGAGCTGACAAAATAATCACAGACAGTGTTCATGTTTTGTGTAATCAACCACATACATGAAATAACAAACCTGTGAAAATTTGAGCTCAATTGGTCATCGAGGTCACGAGAAAATAGTGAAAAGAGACCTTATGTGTTTTCTGTTTTTCAAACATCGAGTTTAAATATCGCGCGCGATAAAAACTATTGTTTTACTCATTTCTCAGAAACGATAGCATTTTAGGCAGAAATATTTTAAGGAACTCTTTCTACCATTACTTACTTTAAATCATGTAAGTTATGTGTGAATCTGTGAACATTTGTGTTTTTCGATCTTAAGTTACCAATAGTGTACAGGGCCTTTAAGAACTCTTCGCGTCATGTAAATATACTGCCTACGTTTATTGGTGTGCATGCTGGTAGGACCGCCATTTATACCAACAAAATGTAATAAGGAAATATTCCAACGCGTTTTGTGTATTCTTATACTTCGGATCTCTTCTAAGAAAATACATTTGAGTTGTAGAGATTGAGCGGGATTTCCTATGTAGGTTTCCCATCAAGCTCTTTCGGTCGTTTTCACAGTTGGACTAAAATGACGAATTGCAACAATAAAATTAAACTGTTTCAACAAGAAATGTGGCAGCTTAAAATCTACTCTTATTTCGATATGTTGAGGACTCGTTACAACGCCTTCATTGTAGCCAACATCGTCGTTGCTCCTATATTTTGCCGCATATTTTGAGCTAGTTAAAGCCCTCTGAATTTACCGAACCATTAATGAACATTTGATTAACCGACATCTTCCACAATTGCATATTGCGACCATGCACTGATTGAGTGTGAAAACAGTTTTGCGTCGTGTTCAATTAAATTAAATTCACTTGAAAGTTTAATGGCTTTCACAGTCCGTGATTGCGCTCCATTTTCATATCTTCCCTTCATATTTTCTACACTAAATCCAGATTACCCAATACTACGGAGCCCCTAAAGGGACAGGTAAGGTAAAAAAAAAAATGAAAAGGTAAACAAAATATAAAAATTATTTCGTTCCCTCGAAATCATTTCGTTAACTCGAAATATAATTTCGTTCACCCGAAATGTTATTTCGTTGTTATTTCGATGGAGCGAAATAATATTTCGGGGGAACGAAATAATGTTTCGACGGAACGAAATAATATTCATTTCTTTTTACCAGTCCTTTTAGGGGCTCCGTACAATACAACTCCGTGCAATGAGGTATTTGTTATCATATCATACTCGCATTGTGCCTGTGCCAATCAGTGGCGTAACTACGGGGGGCACGTGCCCCCCCCCCCCCCAATTGATGTCAGTGCCCCCCGGGTGCCCCCCCCCCCCCCCCCCCCCCCATTTGAAATCCGAACCTTTGAGACTATAATTACCAGAATGTAAAATGTTAAGTTTTATAAACTTTTATGGAGCACTGGTGGCGTATAACTCAATGTTTCAAACTATTTTTCATATAATTACACATACTTGTTGTACCTTTGCAATGGACAGTTGTTATTTTTACCAACGTCTTCAGAGTACGGTAAATCACGTCCGCAAATTGTATGATGACTCATCGTCCGCCCGCGCGCGCGCCCCATACTGCCACAGTCTGCCACGTTATAAATACGGTACGGATAGTGTCACCTAAAGCTACACGACTTGCTGGGTGCCGTTTGAAAACTATTGAGCTGTGTGTGAGAGCATTGATCTAAAATATCTGCTTCATTAGAGACATTACTTTGTTATTCAGTGTATAGGGTATTTTAAATTATTAAATAGTTTGTCAATATGTAAAAATCGAAATTGGGGGGGGGGGGGGCGGATGGGTCAAAACCATTTCCAAAACCCCAAAAAGATCAAAGTTTTTAACATTGATTAGGACTACTGTGCATGGCCGGCCCAAGTGTGTAATAAATAAATACTAGTGCCAGTCCTCAAATACATAAAATCCCCATAAAAAAGACTCCGGTCTCGCAATCCCTTGTTAACAGTTATGATTTATTTCTACACATTCAAACGGTAACTGCATGGTTCTAGATGTTGCGAAAAAGAAGAGAGAAAAACAAGAAAAACAAATCTTTGTTTCATTATGATGTATTTTATAGGCTGCAGAATCTGACACAAAATAAGGAAGGATGCAGGCTGTTTGGAACCCACCATTGCGTAGATTAAGATCCAGTTTTTAAAAAGTGCAAAAGAATCTATAGTTTATTTGCCAGCAGTGCCCCCCTAGAAAAAATGGTGCCCCCCTTGTGCCCCCTAAAAATTTACCTTAGTTACGCCGCTGGTGCCAATTTAGGCGCAGTTAATCTTGCTCCTCGTCCAATCGGAGCAATCCCTTAATTAATTCTGATAGGTTGGATCGTAAATACTTCACATTGTGGTATCGCAAATAACCACTACCCTCATATCTAAAATATCGGGCAATTAATAATCGCGTGCGTGTCATGTAAAATCACTTAGGAAGTAGTGATGTTGGTGAGATGGGTTTCGTTGGAGTTACTTTACTGGTCGGACTCGCAGTTTGAAATAATGAGTGTGCCATTGTGAAGAGATATCAATTTTAGCTCACGGACTTCTGAATAACTGAAGGGAGTACTGAAGGAGTAAGATGGGGGCTACAGAACCTAATACAACCTCCTTTAACACTGTTAGTGAGTGTAGCAACTTATCTTTCTTGAACCTGACGGTTGCGGGAGACGCCGATACGTACGTCCTTACCGCCGGCACGGGGAGGATAATGATGACCGTGCTGTACAGCATTCTAGCGGTAGGCATCCCAAGCAACCTAGCGTTTCTTTTCGTTGTTTACCGTGTCCGGTGCATGCAGACCTCCACCAACGTCTGCCTGTCGAGCCTGGCCATATCTGACCTCATGTTCTTACTGGTCAGCATAGTGCAGTACAATTTCTACTTCACCCATCCGGTGAGAAGCCACCTTCCCACTGCCTCGTTTGTCACCTGCATCGGTGCTTTTATGCCCCAGTACATTACCTACTTTGCCTCCATCTCTATGGTCACTATGGTCACATTGGACCGATACAAGGCAGTGTGCAAACCACTTGAGAAAATACGAAGGAGTAGAGGGAAGGCCTGGCTCTGGAAACTTGTTATCGGTAGCTGGATCGGTGCTGTCGGACTGGCTGGTGTCTCCATGTTGCGGTACGGCAAACTTGTCAAGTATTGCGCCATTTGGCCAGATAGAGAAAAGTACAACGACCTCCCAGTAGTTCTTGGGTACTGCGTGCCGGTGAATAAATGGGGACTAGTTGCTGGCCATCTGCTGGAAATAATCGTATTCTTAGTTGGCATGGTAGCAAACGTTACCATGTATGTGATGATGATCTTCAGCCTCCACACCAGGGTGAAACGGAAACGTCAACATTGCGTGGTGCCCTCATCACACACCAAGGAGGCGCTGAACGTTAGGAACCAAGTGGCCCTGATGTTGGTCAGCAATGGTGTCGCCTTCTTCTTGTGTCAGACTCCGTACGTCGCCTCCTCATTCGCGACACTTATCGAGAATCTACGAGGAGTTCCCGGTACGGTTTCTTACAAGAAGTTGGTGATTCTAATTACCGTCAGCCACGCTTGTCTTTTGCTAAATTCGGCAGTAAATCCGTTCATATATAATGTGTCAAGTCGCCACTACCGGAACGCTTTCGTTCAAGCTTTCTTCGGTTCCTCTTCTAAGGGAAATCAATACAGAGTAGCCAGAAAAGAAGAACGCAACGACGAAGTCTAATGAGCCCATTCCAACTATAACTATCTCATAGTATGTTTTCTTCTCTTTTAATAACATCGGCTGGGACGTTTATGATGATGTACCTTCATCAAGTTGACATACCTGTATTATTCCTGTGCGTTTGGTGTGTTTTTTAACAATAATATTCTACTTATCGTGGGGACTAACCTTTTTCTATCTTAGTTGCACTTTATTTGAATAGAAAGACTTGATGCACTTAGCCGGGCACCTCATCTGTGACGTCACACTCTCTGTGGATGCCCGTTCATGGATCTCTAATTTGTCAAGTAAATATCTCGCTATGATCAAGTTATAATTATAAGATAGTCTTTATGTATTCTCAGGTATAGTTGTAAAAGTGATTAATAGTCAGAATGTCTTTATAAAAATGTAAATAATTGTCCAGTTGTACAGCTTAATGAGTATGTCATTAAAGGCAGGGTGTACCTTTGGTAATTACTCCAAAAATTAATGACCTTTAATAAAGACATTTGGTAAAGAGCACTGGACAACTGTTGATATTATAAACCATTGTTAGAAAGAACCCGTTTGTAGTAGTGTAGTTTTAGGGAAAGAGGTAATTTTTTACCCACACTTGAATCTGAAAAGGCTTCAGTCATCTGAAAGCACACATTATTCTATACAAGGGTGAGTTTTCTCTGTCATTATGTTCTTGCAATTTCATTGACCAATTTGTTATTGTGTGCATAATATAAATTTAGGGATACACCAAGTGAGGAAACTGATCTTTGACAGCTACCAAAAGTATATCCCTGCTTTTTAAATGTGGGCGTCGTTTACTACGATTTGCAGTGTTGTGATAATGTTATGCACGGAATGCCACTAGCCTTTTACTACGGTGGCTCATACTCGCCAATTCCTAGAGGACCCCATGTTTTTTTACGGCGTTATATCGCCGTACTATTGCGTTATATCGCCGTACTATTGCGTTATATCGCCGTACTATTGCGTTATATCGCCGTACTATAGCGTTATATCGCCGTACTATAGCGTTATATCGCCGTACTATAGCGTTATATCGCCGTACTATAGCGTTATATCGCCGTACTATAGCGTTATATCGCCGTACTATTGCGTTATATCGCCGTACTATTGCGTTATATCGCCGTACTATAGCGTTATATCGCCGTACTATAGCGTTATATCGCCGTACTATAGCGTTATATCGCCGTACTATAGCGTTATATCGCCGTACTATTGCGTTATATCGCCGTACTATTGCGTTATATCGCCGTACTATTGCGTTATATCGCCGTACTATTGCGTTATATCGCTGTACTTTATTGCGTTATATCGCCGTACTATTGCGTTATATCGCCGTACTATTGCGTTATATCGCCGTACTTTATTGCGTTATATCGCCGTACTTTATTGCGTTATACCAAATCAAAATCAAATCAATACTTTATTGTCCACTCTTTAAAAAGATAAACATGGAAAATGTTCTTGTCTCACTTGATTAAAGCTCCAGAACAGGACAGTAAAAATCTTTAAAAAAGAAATATAGAAAATGGAGTTAAGACAACAACGATATTTAAGACAGTGCAGTAGGCCTAACCCTAACCCTAACCCTACAACATATATTGGCAAGACTCAAATTAGCAAAACATATCTAAAGAATAATTAAATAATAAGTAATAAAGTAATTAAAACAAGGTCAAAATCACCCTAGAACAGATTTTGGAGGCCCTCGGACTGCGTAACGTTTTCCTCTTGCGCCTTACTATGGAATGGCGATCATCAGTCAATATATTTGCTGGAATCGATCAAAATATTTTGATTCAAAAATTGATTCAATTAGAGGTACGGCCATGTACTATATCTAATTGGATCGTAAGTTCTCGTGAATGTCATAGGCAGCGGGTGAAGTATAACGGACAATTTTCCTCCTGTGAAGAAATTTACACCTGGGGTCTCCCCAAGGAAAAAAATAGGCCCAGTACGGTTTCTTATTATGATCAATGATGCTTGTTGTAAGACGACAAGATCCCTTACTATAAAGTAGCAATTCTGTTCAATTACCTTTCATTCAGCAGTCCTTAGTTACTTACCAAACTGGGCTTCCATTAATAATACGAAATTAAATGCAACCAAATGTTGCAGCATGTCAGTGTTTTTGCCAGAAACATATAACAACTCGAAATTAATGATACACAATTACAAAATGTGCAGTATGTTAAAGTGTTGGTGTGACTATTCAAGACAATTTAAAGTTGGATGTTCAAGTCTACGAAAGCCCATTAGCGCCACGAAAAATAAAAATCAAATCCGTTATTACGGATTCGAATCCGTTATTACGGATTCGCAATCCGTTATAACGGATTCGCAATCCGTTATTACGGATTCGCAATCCGTTATTACGGATTCGCAATCCGTTATTACGGATTCGCAATCCGTTATTACGGATTCGCAATCCGTTATTACGGATTCGCAATCCGTTATTACGGATTAGCAATCCGTTATTACGGATTCGCAATCCTTTATTACGGATTCACTCGAGGATCCCTTGATGGCGCTATTTGCGTTGGACAGTAATGGTTTATCCTGCCTAACTTTTATTAGGCCTAAAGGACGTACGTGATTTCAATAATCATGTTTTATTATTAATTTTTTTTTAAAGTAACTGCAAATCACCGCAACCGTTGTACACTTAATAATGAACCACTACAGCAAGATATTGAACTAAGTTGAAGTGCATGTTTACAAATACACAGTCCTAACCTTTGAAATTTTAATAACTTTGTGTCTTTACGGAAAAAACCACGTGGTTTAAGAAAGGCCGGACCTATCCCACTATCCTATCAAAAGCGCTTGTTATGAAGTGAATTGAAATGAATATGGTTGGAAAGATGTTATAAAAGTGGAATATAATGATCCACACAAATAATTGTGTGGTTTTTCTTATATTTCGTGAACTAACACGGTCCGCCATTTTGTGGAGTCAAATTTTTGACTCAAAATGGCGGACGGTGTTAGTTCACAAGGTAAATGAAAAACCACACAATTTCGAGGCATTTTTGTGTGGATTATTATATTCTACTTTTTAAACATCTTTCGACCATATTCATTTCAATTAATTTCATAACAAACGCTTTTGATAGAATAGTGGGATAGGTCCGGCCTTTCTTGAACCACGTGGTTTTTTCCGTAAAGACACAAAGTTATTAAAACTTTTTCAACGGTTTGGACTGTATATTTGTAAATTTGCACTTTAACTAATTAGTTCAATATTTTGCTGTAGTGGTTCAATAAGTGTACAATGGTGACTCGATTTGCAGTTACTGTAAAACAAATAATAGATTGATTATTGAAATCACGTACGTCCTTTAATTGGGCCTAATAAAAGTTAGGCAGTAAAAACCATTACTGTCCAACGCAAATAGCGCCATCGAGGGATCCTCGAGTGAATCCGTAATAACGGATTGCGAATCCGTAATAACGGATTGCGAATCCGTAATAACGGATTGCGAATCCGTATTGCGAATCCATAATAACGGATTGTGAATCCGTAATAACGGATTGCTAATCCGTAATAATGGATTGCGAATCCGTAATAACGGATTCGAATTCGTAATAACGGATTTGATTTTTTTTTTTAATGGCGCTAATGGGCTTTCGTACAAGTCAATGAGATAATCAAAAATATAACATAAAGTTATATGTTGTGTTGTTTACGTTCTTACAATTTACCTGTGAATGATCTGTTGTCCATAAAGGGATATGTTATACCGGTTTTAGATTACTGTTAAGTGTTATGGAAATCTTACAAAAGAGCATTTGAACAGATTGGGAGGTGTTCAAAAGAGGGTGTGTCGTATAAAGTTTGAAACAGCTACTCTAATTTGTTTATTTATTTATTTCTTATTTCAACTGGGTGGCCCATTCAGTGGCAACCACTGGTCTCCCATGGGTCTAATAAAGATGCGCTAAGTGTGTGCAATCTTGAAACTCTTGACAATCGAAGAGTCAAACTGTAAAGACTTTGCTTTGACATTGAATTCCCTCACATGTGCAGAAATTGGCTATACCTCTCCAAAGAAGCCGTCCATTTAATTTTAAGACACGTCCCCCAAAATGACCTACCCAAATATCGTACTGTACATTACAATAAGCAAATGGCAATCCCACATATTATTGTCAGTCTTTTAAATGCCTTTTGAAAATTTCAATTTTGTTTTGTTAAACTTTTGTGTGATGTAAATTATATTGTTAGGCCTTCTGTTTTTTCCATTATAATCGTTGACAACTGTAGGCCTACACATTATTGTTTCTCTTTTGGGTGTTCAACTTTGTTTGATGTAATTATTTGAAACAAATTTAAAGGTAACATGTACATGTTTTTAATAAACCATTGAATTGAATTGAAATAAATTGATTATTTTAAAAAATACGGTGATATAACGCAATAAAGTACGGCGATATAACGCAATAGTACGGCGATATAACGCAATAAAGTACGGCGATATAACGCAATAGTACGGCGATATAACGCAATAAAGTACGGCGATATAACGCAATAGTACGGCGATATAACGCAATAATGGGTGCGTTCGATTAGCTTCCCCGGGTCGACCCAGGTCTTCCCCAGGTGCGTTCGAATAGCTTTGACGTCATTCGCGGGGCTCACCCGGGTCAGCCCCAAGTGCCCTGCTTGTGGAGCGGGTCACTTGGGGCTGCCCCTAGTTCATGACGTCACGGCGAAAAAACTTTCTCAATGGCCACCATTTTGTTTGTAATTCAGCGGGACATTTTAGGAAGTTTGACACACATTTTCGCCATTACAACAGCGTTTTTGTGAGCAATAAGTATTTTTTATTCGAAGCCGGGTACCTTTGTATCACTGTGGGGTTGTACAAATTGTTTAATGTTGCAGTTTTACCTTGAGAATAATTATTTTACGATGTTTTCGTGAATCCACGGAAAGTATCTGACATACGGCACAAAATGGAAGTAGTTCCGGTCGGCTGTCCCAAGATGCATCGGTGTGAATGCTGGGGGAAGTTGGCGTTCGATTAGCTCATGGTTAGGGGCTCACCCGCATGAGCAGACCGGGGTCGACCCGGGGAAGCTAATCGAACGCACCCAAAGTACGGCGATATAACGCAATAAAGTACGGCGATATAACGCAATAAAGTACGGCGATATAACGCAATAGTACGGCGATATAACGCAATAGTACGGCGATATAACGCAATAGTACGGCGATATAACGCAATAAAGTACGGCGATATAACGCAATAAAGTACGGCGATATAACGCAATAAAGTACGGCGATATAACGCAATAGTACGGCGATATAACGCAATAAAGTACGGCGATATAACGCAATAAAGTACGGCGATATAACGCAATAAAGTACGGCGATATAACGCAATAGTACGGCGATATAACGCAATAGTACGGCGATATAACGCAATAGTACGGCGATATAACGCCGTAAAAAAACACGGGGTTCTCTAGGAATTGGCGAGTATGAGCCACCGTAATACATGGTAGACACTGTTTGGTTTGGGTTTCCTCAGTTACATTTACCCTAACCAAATAGTGCCCTAGTAATGTGTCCACCATTTCTCCAAATGGCTTATGGGTTATTGCCCCGCTACCAGATATATTTGTGTTTTGGGGTTTTTTGGTATTTGTAATCGGGTTTTTATTTCTTCTAAAACTAAAAGGGGACAAATTAAGTCAGCAAAATATATAAAATTATAAAATAAGGATGGTTTATGTTGAATGTCATGCTGAGGTCGATGTCATGTGTATCTCAAGACAACACATTTACCTAAATCTACCAAATATATTTTTTTTAAATAAAACCTTTAAAATGTGTGCATCATTCTTGAAGATATAAACACCTAAAATAATTTGTTATAAATACGACTTCAATATTTATATACTATAAATAATTTGTTTAAATTTACATTGAAGCAAAATTAAAATTTGCTTATTTTTTTGAAACACCGTTTGCCAATTACGCCCAAATTTGTTCGACCATTACGTAGGTTTTAAATGATAATGTTGAACATCTGTTTGGCAACATTTTAAAGTAACCAGAAACGGAGGTCAAGTCTTTTTCTCTGGTTTACCAGTGTTGATTTGTTAAATTGATTTCATTTCAGTATATGTTTCATTGCTAAAGCTTACTTTTCAAACAATGTGATATATTGTTATGGCCATAAACTACGTTAAACTATATAGTATTTGAAGAAACAGAATCGCGCATTCGTAAAACTCAAAGGTTGGGATCTTCGAATACGCGCGAAACTTGCACAGGCCGTGTCCGTAGTGGCTACAGCTATGGCTACTGCTAAATCGTCTCGTCATCATGCGTTGAAGTATAGGACATCATTAGCAACACACTTGGCAACAGTCTTAGCCGTAGCTCTAGCTGTAGTCGCCAATTTCTGATACGGCTACAGTCTATATAATCATCTGGTTCGTGAAATCTGG
This sequence comes from Leptasterias polaris, assembly GCA_037783415.1. Taxonomy (NCBI): domain Eukaryota; kingdom Metazoa; phylum Echinodermata; class Asteroidea; order Forcipulatida; family Asteriidae; genus Leptasterias; species Leptasterias polaris. The sequence continues at coordinate 2,552,154 of JAZGTN010000045.1, forward strand.
GCTATTCCATTTCATCAATCAATCTGGCATTTGTAGAACGCCATCAATCTATAGTTGCCTATTCCGAGGCGCTTAGCAAAGTGAAGGCAAAGTTTAAGACAAAAGAAATTACAGAGTTTCATGTAGAGATGACAAGTGCAATGGACTAAATGTAAGCAGATTCGAAGAGATGAGTCTTAAGCTGGCTTTTGAAGATCTGTAAGGAGTCAAGTGTTCGAAGTTGATAGGGGAGATCATTCCATAGCTTTGGTGCACATGAAACAAAGCTTCTATCGCCTGGGGTCGATTTCACAAAGCACTAAGATTCATCTTAAGATGAGTTATCAGTATTACCATAGTGATTTGTATTGTGACATCACTCTTTGCTAAGCAACTACGATGGATTTGCACTTAAGATCAATCTTAACTCTTTGTGAAATCGAGCCATATGAAGAATGAGATCTAGGAATGTTTAACAGTAGTTTGTTTGAACATCTCAGATTTGGTCGAGGATGGTATGTACTCAACATTTCTCTTATACACACTGGGGCTAGACCATGAAGTGCTTTCCAAGTCAACAGTAGCATTTTGTAATTACATCTTTGTTTTATGGGTAACCAATGCAATGCTATAAGTGTTGGAGTAATATGGTCATATTTTCTTCCCTGGAAAGAACACGTGCAGCTGCATTCCATGAGGCGAAGTCATGCGAAATGGAAAAGCCATATTTCACCGACAGTACACGAACAAAATGCATTCAATGTTTGTTTTAAATAACCTGCACATACATCATGGTATTGAATTGTTTTCCCAATAAACACAAAATAGACACATAAATACGTCTACCCCACACTCTGAAATTTAAAAAAGAAACCTTCTAAACAACGTGGATGATTCCATGTAGATGCAAACCTTGTCCGTAGTGACACGACCTTGCCTCTTGGACACAGAGCGGGGAACGATTATTTTGGAAACGACCGTGCGTCGCGCGCGCGTAGCGTCGAAGCATCCTGGAGCGCCACGGCAGCATAGGCTGTGCAAGTCTCGCGCGTAAGCGAACTTCCGGGACCATCGTGGTCCCAGCCATATGGAGTTTTACGTTGGCAAGATTTTGTTTCGTCTATAATTTTAGTTCAACGTACTTTATGACCATGAAAATTAAATATGTTGTTGGGAATGTAGTACTAAGTGATACAAAATATGAAAGTAAAATCAATTCAACAATGCAACGAAGAAAACCCAAGAATTAAACTTGACCTCTGCTTCCGGTTACTTGCAAAAAATTAAGAATTTGTGCCCACACCTCCGATCACCAAATTTGTTTTGGTCGCGCGATGATAATCACAAGACGCTGTAATTGCCAGACGCTAAGCCTTTTCATTGCAGTCTACGGTTGTCGAGGCGTCAGCGTCCTCTTTAAACTGCGTCACACGTTAATTCGTACGCCCGTGCGATCATCGCGCGTCTGCGTTTAAACCTGCTTTAGTGGTTGCACGTATTCAGGCATGGATTTACAAAAGGGTTTCCTAAAAAGTTCAGATCAAATAAGCATCCTTGTCCCAGAGGGTTGTTTTTGTTTCAACAAAAACTAACAAATAAATTGTGTGTTTATTATGAAAGCTAAAACTCATTTTATGCAAATTGTAATGAGTATTTTTGTTGGTCAGATTGTTTCATAGATCTAATTTAAAAACAATGATTTGATTTCAGAAAAAATATGTTCTTCACTTGACGTGTTTTCTCGCTCCGATACGCGCGAGACTTGCACAGCCTATTGCAACATAAAGGTGACGCGTGTGCCAGCTAACAATCAAACGACAAGAATTTGTGTATGCGGTATACAAGTTAACATGTTGTTATCGTTACACGATTTAAAACATGACATTTTTACATAAATTAGCTCTGCCAACTGCCATATTATGAGTAATATGTACGCGTACAGGCGCACGTAGAAAATAATGGCAATGTTGTTGACGTTTTTCACAATGTTATATAATAGGATACATTACTTGAGGCAAAAATAAATACTTACGTAGGAAAAAATCATTAATACCCGCAAACTCGTTTATTTACTCAGGGTTGTTGACCCTTGCTCTATGCTAGCCCTTGCTCTATGCTGGCCCTTGCTCTATGCTGGCCCTTGCTCTATACGTTGGCTCTTGCTCTGAGCCGGTGTCATAGGGAAATCTGTCCCTCTGAGAATCTGTCCCCCATATTGGAAACTGACATGGGCTGAAGGAGGATAATTAAAAAGAGGGTGCTATTATAAGCAATTTGTACACAGTTGTCCGTATGGTGGGACAGAATATCCGCGGGACAGAATCTCATGCCACACCGGCCCTTGCTATGCTGGTCCTTGCTCTGTGCCGGTACTAGCCCCATGAATAGAGCCAATCCACTTCGTATCCTTGGCCCTAGCACCATTGCAATCATATTTTTGTGCCCAATGTAATTTTTAATACTGGTTTTGAAACTTACCGATCGAATGCTACTGTACTTGTAGAAAGCCCTACTGCTGAAAATGTTGTCAAAAACATCACAGATTTTTGGGGAAAATTGATTGCTTTTCGAGTCGCAAGTGTGATTTTTTTTCTTTCTTTACATTTTAGTAATATTAACTTGCGCGAAAACCATGTTTTGTCAGGTTCCCTCAACAACTCCACAACAATCAACTGCTGCAATCTAATGGGGACCAGACTGATTTACCCAGCGCGCCAAGCGCAATCAAGGTTTTGTGAAATAATGTGCTCATCTCACGCCCGTCTGCACAAAGAGATGTGCTCAGCGCGCTTATAAGTGAATCAGGATGGTCGTAGCAGTTGATCGTATAAATGTTGTGAAATTGTTGAGGGAACCCAACAAGTATGGTTCTCGCGCAAGTTGCGTGATCAAAAATTCACACTAACGACTCGAAAGGCAATCAATTTTCCCCCCAAAATCCATGATGTTTTGTTTTTTAATTCAGCAGTAGAGCAACCTACAACCAAGTACAGTAGCATTCGATCGGTAAGTTTCATTATCGAGAACGTCCCCGATTAAAAATTACATCGGGCACAAAAATAGGATTGCAGTGGTGCTGGGGCCAAGGATACGAAGTGGATTGGCCCTATTCATGCTGGTACTTGCTGGCCCTTCCTCTCACTGACTTTTGCTCTACTTTTGCCCTTGCTATATGCTAGTCCTTGCTGTATTCTGGCCAATGCTTTATGTCCAATAATTAGTTGGGGATAACATGGACCTTTCATTTTAATGAATGTATCCTTGTGATCGGATTGTTGTATAGATAGAGACAATGAAAAAACAGATACCACACTCTTTGTATCTACTTAAATCGAAGCGTTTCAATGCGTTGTTTGTATGGCATAATAGAGTAAACTTAAACTATAACATTGACGTACTTCTGATTCTACGCAACGAATATCAACCAGCATATTTTATTTAAAAGGTCAAATAACATAAATCGACTTTACTGATTGTATCAGTTTATGCTTTTTGCATTGTTCGGTAAATACCCTCAGATATGCATTACACATTTATGTGAAACAAACAGACACGCAAAATCGTCAATTCGGTTCTATCCCAGCGGCTTGTTGACGACAAAAGCTGTCTCAGAGTCTTGATTCTCAGTGTTCTATTGGATGTCCACGAAAGGTTCCTGCGTGTATTGCTAGTAAATCACATATGAGCTGTAATGGAGTTCGCGGATTTGAAGTGCACTAACTCAACATTGTCGTTTTTGAACCTTACGATCGAAGACCATGCCGACATGTATGTTTTACCACAAGACACCACACGGGCAATGCTGGTCACCCTGCTTGCCATCCTGTGCGTTGGGGTCATCGGCAACACGGCCTTTCTCTTTGTCGTATTCAGAGTGAATGAGATGCGAACAACCACCAACGTGTACCTGAGTTTTCTCGCGTTGTCGGACTCCATCTTTCTCTGTGTTGGTGTTTTCCACTACTACACTTATTATCTCCAGTCGGTTAGAAGCCACCTCTACACCGCCTCCAGGATCGGTTGCTTCGGCGCCTTCTTCCCTCAGTACCTCACCTACTTTTCCTCGATTGCCATGGTGACTCTGGTATCCAGGGATAGATACCACGCCGTATGTAGACCCATTGACTATCACAAGAGAGGCAATAGTAAGTCGGCCTTCAGATGGAGCCTGGTTGCCTTATCAGCTGCTGTTATTCAAACTTTTTTACTGATGACTAGGTACTGGAACCTGGTCAAGCTTTGTGTCATCTGGCCCACGTCATCAGAGAAATATCTAGATCTACCGGGGATCATTGGCTTCTGTACTCCCACGGGAGAATGGGGAGTGATTGTTGGCCATCTTGTCGAATTCGTTGTCTTCGTGATTTCCATGGTGATAAACTGCATCTTTTACGCAAAAACTATCAGAAGTTTGAGTGCCAGGATCACGAAGAAGAAACGTCAACAACAAGACGTGAAGGTCCGGAACCAAGTCTCACGTATGCTGATCACCAATGGAGCTGTATTCTTTCTCTGTCAGACCCCCTTCATCGTAATCACACTGATCTTCCTTGTAGAACACCTGTCTGGTATCCCATCGTCTCATTCTTATAGGAAGCTTGCGTTTCCCCTGACAGTCAGCCACGTTCTCGTGTTCCTTAATGCTGCAATTAATCCGATCATTTACAATATAGCAAGTTCCCATTACCGCAAGGCGTTCGGGAAGGCATTTCGCTGCCGTAAAGAGCTTCGTTAAGATGTTGTTTCTGAATACAGAAGAACGTTTTTGTAGAATAGATAGCTTTATATTGTTCCTCCTGATGTTTTACTCATAATTTGTTTTTAATACTTTTGTTTGTATTATTTATTATCCTTTGTGTATTTAGCTCTAAAGAAGGTTCTTGTTGACATACAGTTACATAGACCATTAGGAGAAAATTAACGTAAATTAAAACTCACCTACGTGTATAACATTGTGTTGTGTCACGGAGGAGTTGGATGTGGGGTTATTGTTATATATCCAAGCTCACGTTCGATGACTTTTTTTTAAATAAAATTCTAATTTCTACTGCAATAATAACAGCCGTATAATAACCCTGACCTCACATAAACCAGTTAAACCGAGGGGTGAAACACCCGAACCAGTTATAACACATAAACGATAACTCAGCTGGTGGAACGCCAGTTACGCCCATGCTGGCTAGTTATCCCCCACACAGGCACCCATGGTGGATTTTTTTTAAAGGTAAGGCAATGCAACAAAAAGGTATACTTTGACATCATCGCGGGACACGACAATTTCATAATCTTATCTGTATGGGTCTTGTGATTGCTTAGTCTACATTCATATGGCTTCAAGCTGAGGGTCTGATGTGCTGGGGTATCAAAGTTCAGATATAATCTGTACTCAAATTTCGCGTATAAATAATATTAGGACCTTTGTTGTTTTAACTATCGTGTAGTACCGCATTACATTGACGATTGGTGCACTTTATTCCACCGTCTAAAAGCTCCGATTGCAAGCGCTCATATCGTTTTAGGATGGAAAAATTTGATGAACCACCATCCAGTAAGAAAACCACAACTTGGCCAGGTTTTATTTTCTGGGTCATAGTTTGTTTGCTCGTTGCAATTGGTTTGGGTTTGGGGGTAGTCATTGGGTTTTTCTCGGCACCAACTGGACCCGAGTGCTCCGCTGCTGATTCGAGTACCGGAACATCAACGAATGTCATAGACAAGATCATTGCAGCTAATATTGAGGAGAACTTGCGGTAGGTGTGTGTAGTGTTTATACTGTATTTTTATATTTTAATAAAAACATTTAAATACTCATTTTAGGAAACAACCATCGTGTTATCAAGTATTTTCTAGAAGCTATGTCTAACATTGTATAATGCGAGAAGTTTTGAAATCAACAGTTTCGTGAATTGTTTTTTCTCGCATTATGACTGCGTGGTACGTGTAGTCCGAAACTGTGTATGCATTAAGGTATATCCTGCACAATATCAGACCAAATTTGAAAAGGGTCCAGTTTTAAAGTGAACCCGTCTCTAAATTGATGTGACATTCTGACAGGAAACATTTAAGAACTCACTGTCTAACCATAGAGCAATGTCTAACCCACTTACTTTGTAATGTGTTCCTCGTGGTGAGAGGCCCACACAATGCACAGGGCAAGAGCGGAACGTTTACATTGTTGCCAAGTGAACCCCCCCCCCCCCCCCCCCCGATCTTGGACAATGGTCTTCCTGGCATGCAACGGGGAAAGGGGTTTAGTTGTGAATAGCACAATAATCGCCGACACACTGTTTTAATTTTTTTGGTTATTAATGCAGATATTTCACAGACAAGCCACATATTGGTGGCTCGCCGGCGGAGCATGAAAACGCTGAGTACATACGGGACACATGGCTCGATCAGGGACTGGATTCTGCTAAACTCGTACCTTACGATGTACTCCTATCATATCCAGATGAGGATATTCCCAATAAGGTAGGCTCACTTTAAAAGATCTTTGAGTTAACATCGGAATCAAGAATAGTGTCTGTCATTCAAATTTTAATTTGCTTTTAATTTGTTCTGTTTTTCCCCCCTTTTTCTCTCTTCTTCATCTTCTTCTAATATGATAAGATATATCCACGGTAATATAAAACCTACGATACCCACGGTCTCATATTGCCGTGGGTACCGAGGGTTTCATATTACCGCGATACTATGGTACCCCGCGATAATATGAAACTTACGGTACCCTTGGATAATATGAAACCAACTGTACCCCTGGATAATATGAAACCCACTGTACCCCGCGATAATATGAAACCCACGGTACCCCCTGGATAATATGAAACCCACGGTACCCCCTGGATAATATGAAACCCACGGTACCCCGCGATAATATGAAACCCACGGTACCCCTGGATAATATGAAACCCACGGTACCCCGCGGTCTCATATTCACTTCAAGTGAACATTTATTTCATACTAGTAGTAGTACTACTCTTCTCAAAATATAACATATAGGCCTATGTACAAAATAATACATAGATAAGCGAAATAATAAGCACAGAAGATGGGGGGGGGGGGATGTAATTAATCTATGTATACCAAAATAAAAGAGAGTACGAGGCTGTCAGATTAAGCCAAGGCTTGTAGAAGACAGCCTAGACAGACAAACTACAAACGTGGAGACAAGACAAACAGGTGACGCAAAAAAAACCCACAAAACACAGGCTAGGATGCATACCAGACTAGCAGTAGCAGGGCTATTAAGTAAATGGCCGATGATAGGAGCTGGACTGACTACAGAAGAGAGCTATTCCATAGTGGGAGAGGAGAAATCTTTTGTAAAATTACTTGAAGCCCACGGTACCCCGCGATAATATGAGACCAATATTTCATTGAAGCCAATGTCGTAGCTGCCTTTTGATTGATTTTGTTTCTCACCAATTTGTTTTCAAATTCCAGGTTTCTATTTTAAATGATGGCGTGGAGATATTTCATAACAAACTGGAAGAGGCAATACTTCGACCAGAAGATGACCATCCGAATGTTGTACCTCCATTCAATGCATACTCGTACCAAGGTGAACCAGAGGTAAAAGAATAAAATCCCCTGAAAACAAGGGTTCACAGCCGTTTATCATGATACCATGATCCATTGGGGTTTTTCTGTCGCTCATTAAACAAACCCGACAAACAACCAACCAATTACCCACCTCCACATTGCAATGTCTATGAGCAGGAGAATGATCGAGGTTTTTGTCAGGAATTTAGGCTTTAAAATACGTGGTCGGGAGTTGAGAGGTGAACGAATTGACAACTGTCTGTTGGTTTGTTTATTTTAAAGTTTGTCTTGGTATCAAATCACCTTTTTCTAAAAATGTAGAAGATTTCACCAGGGACAGTTCAGATATTGTTGTCCTTTTACGCAAAATGCTGTTTGTGATATTTTACAACCATGCTTAAATAAAGCAAGGGTCCCCTGCTACATTGCTCCCGTGTGAAAATGGGCTTGTTATATACCTGTCAACCGTTGCCTTTTGAAAATCAGGGTGACTTGGTCTATGCCAACTATGCAAGGGTGGATGATTTTGAATACCTGGAGAAGAATCACGCTGATATCAACCTAACCGATACCATCATCATTGCACGTTATGGGAAAATCTTCCGCGGGAATAAGGTAAGGAGCTAGCTGTGTACACCAGATAAAACGCGTCGTGAATGCCTCCAAAAGTACCTTGTATAGGCAACCCTGTTTTAACCGAAAACATTTCTTAAACAATTTATTTTGAAATTGCTGTATATCCTGTTGGCCTGTCTGTTTGTCTCCCTTATAGTGTTTAAATTTATCAAAGTAATTATTTAACATTGTGAGTGTGGTGTTACTGTATAGCTACTTCTCGTTTCGCAGTTTCTATTGTGTATTTTGCAAACTTTCTAATTGACCTTTTTGAATCTGATTTCATTTGGAAAGTACTTTGAGCGTGTTTCTGCACGGGTTGTGGTACCCTAACAAATACGTTAGGGGCCTACACTTTTTGGTAATTTTATCGTCATTCATTTATAGGTTCTAAAAGAAAAACGTTTTGTGAATTCCATTTGTATTTGTCATGTAAAATGTTCAATTAAAATGTTTATCTTGTTTATACTTTTCATGAATTCAGGGTCTTTATATGAGTTATAAATTAAAATTTTACATCCCTTGTACTTAAAATGCCAGATAGTTTTGTCATTAACCTGCTGAAAATGAACCATGAATTCGGGGCGTTTAAATGGTTTATAAATGACTGGTATCTTTCACTTGGAACTCACAGGCGCTGAACGCACAGGCAGCAGGAGCCAAGGGGCTTATTCTCTACTCGGACCCAGCTGATTATGCCATTGATGACGGGGACATCCAGGTGTATCCAAATGGGTGGTGGCTACCAGAGACTGGTGCTCAGAGAGGAAACACATTTGTCAGTGATGCTAAGGGAGATCCTGTCACACCGGGTTACCCGGCTAAACGTAGGCAACTTTCCTATAACCAACTCTCTTATTATTAATCTGAATGACTTTAGTCGATACAGGAAACATGATAACCACTTACTTAAAGACCATGTAAACTTTGTTTTCAAAAATAGATAGGTTGCAATATGACGTAAATCGGCCATCTTTACGGGCAATTTGGAACACACAGTCATGCGTTACGCGTGAGAACGGCGTGCAGCACGCGCACATTTCACAAAACTCATTGCATGATTGGTTAGTGTAAGACGCGGCTGCGTTAATAATTTGAGCGCTTGACGCGCCTGCAAGCCAACATGCGATTTGCCCGTAAAGATGGCGTCTACTGGGAACTATCTATAGTGACATTGTACGTTCCAGGGCCTTTCTGTTTGTAAGGTTAGATGCTACACTAGTCAGTGGAAAAAATTTACACTTATGTACTGTCATAATGTCCACATAAATTCAAGAGTTATAACAAATAGCTGAACAAGTTTTGAGATGTGCCCTCTTTCTTCATATCAAAAGATAAACACAAATCGGACAATGCAATCTCCTTAAAATATAAAAGTCATGACTCTTTTGTGAACATTTGTTGTGTTACAGGTTACATGGTCTTTAGCTTTTAGAAAAATAAAAAGGGACAGAACTGGAAATACTGTTAAACACTTGTAATCACATTCTTTTACCTTTTTTGTCAAAACTATTGTTTGATAAAATAGAATTAGCTGTTGCAAACTGCTTACCAACCAAAATGACCTGTGGTATAAATGCAAAAAATAAGTTAGTGGCCTGACGTTTCGACCCTAGCAGAGTCTTTCTCGAAGGCTAATTAGCTTAAATTGGCTTAATCTGACAACCTCATACTCTCTTTTATTTTGGTATACTTAATAGATTAATTATATCCTCCCCATCTTCTGTGCTTATTATTTCGCTTATCTATGTATTATTCTGTACATATGTTATATTTTGAGAAGAGTAGTATGAAATAAATGTTGACTTGAAGTGAAAGACTCTGCTAGGGTCGAAACGTCAGGCCACTAACTTATTTTTTGCAAAACTATTGTTTGTGAACTTGGTGATAAATTGTCAACTTAATTCAGTCACCGTGTAGTGTTTGTTATTGCCATCCTGTTTTTGAAATTATTTCTCCATCACAGCACTAGAAACTTGGCTCCTTGGGAATATAATAAGAAAACATTGCAATCTTAGCAATAGCCAGAAAGCCTTGTTTGCTTGCAAGATTTTTAACATTCTCAATTTGTTTTCTCCTGTCAGCCTTTGCGTACCGGATAGATGACTATGACACAGCGCTACCCAAGATCCCAGTCCATCCCATTGGTTATGGTGACGCTCAGATACTCCTGGGGTAAATTATGAACGTGATCCCTCTGGAGGCTCAGCGTAGATCTACCCTCCACAAAGAATAAACATTTGAAATAATGACATTGATATCCCTGTAATGGTGTGGATTAATGAATACACCATTCGAAAAAAACATTTGGCTTGAGAACGAACAACGACTCAAGAGAACGTTGTTTTGTTTTATTTATCAAGTAATAAACCACAAGGGAAACTGACTGGGTAAATTTTAAATGCTTCCTATAGGTTGTCACGTAAACTTGGGTTTGTTCTCTGCTGTACCATAAGGCAGTTATAGGTTGAATGGCTTCTGACTTGCATCCTGAACAAAGACATTGACAAAATTGGGAGACCGCAAACATTAGGGCTAGATTGCTCAGTTGGTTACGAAGGTAGCTGGTTCAAGTTCCGCTTTAGTAAACTTTTCTTAGTTCAACCCAAAATTTATTTTATTTGTTGAGAACTTGTTAATGCCATTTCAGTAAATCAATCGTTAAAGAACTTAATTAGGTCTATTCAAACTTTTTGAAAGTTTGGAAACTTCAGGAAAGGAGACGATTAAAGTGTTTTAAAAAAGTGCAATTTTTTGTCTTTCAGTAATATGACAGGTGTGGAGGTAACTGAAGATTGGAAGGGCCATCTGCCAATCACCTACCATCTGGGGCCAGGGTTTACTGACCCTAAACGGTTTGTGTTCTCTTAATCTTCCACTGGAACTCCCCAAATTTTCTCTCTGTAATGGCTGTTCGTCAGTCACAATTGAATTCCCGGGAATTTATCAGTTGAATTCATAGTTGTTGAGGGAGCTTGAACATTTTAATGGAAGGGTGCTCCCACTATTACAGTTTTGGTATGCGCTCTAGTTGTTAAGCTTAAATAAATTGCTGTCACTATTAACTGAAAAGTGGATGCAAATTTAATTCCTGTAAGTGCTACCAACTTTTCATTTAGAAGTATTTTTTCAGAACAATTTGTCTACCAGCAACAACTTTCAAAGTTTGCATATTAAAAACAAAACAACAACAAAAACTGATAATTACTATACTAAAGCTGTTTTATTATTGTCTTTGTATTATCAATGACGTACATACAGAAATGTGAAAATGACCATTCACACAACCAGGGAAACACGGACGACATATGACGTCATTGGATGCATCCGCGGAGAGATTGAGCCAGGTAAAACCGTTTTTACGCAACATAGGCCTATATTTTATTAGTGCAGTGGCTCAAATTGTGCGTTTTAGATTTGAATAACGGATGTATTAACGAGTTTGGAAAGTTTTGAGACAACCATGGGCACTTTGCTATTATGGAAAGTTCACTGTTACCCCAGGTTTGAATCTGTCCCTGAACCCTTTACCTCACCCATTGAATTGTAATGCTAGGCCTATCACCTGATTTTCATCATTTGTAGAGGAAGTTTTTGACTGGGTTTCAATTTCACAGGACTTCAGTTTAAGATTTGTTTAGATTACCCGTAGGCCTATCTAATCTCATTTTGAGCAAGATTATAGCTTCTTTGACCGATTTAATTAGATTTTGGAGTTCAGATTTTTAATGTAGTTATCTTACCAAGTAACTTTAATCCCCGCCGTGTGCCTGGTGACAGAAGGTCGCAAGCAATGAAATGGTTCCTGACGAAAAAATTGCATTTACTCTTACATTTTTGTTGCTAGAAAATTTTCTCCAAGACGTGTTTTACCATTCTCATGCAACATTTAATCTTCCTAATTATAATGACTTATGAATGGCAGAAAACCGATCACACTTCCACGCTCAGTTTTCTTGAAACGTTGCTTACACACGCCGTCTAAAATTAATGTGATTTTACACTCTTCACAATAGATCGTTATGTAGTGATCGGTAACCACCGTGATGCCTGGGTCTATGGTGCCGTTGATCCGAGCAGTGGCACGGCAGCTTTCATGGAGGTGTCTCGTGTCTTTGGAGAACTTAGAAAAGAAGGTACAAATTTTATTATTCTCTGACAATTCACACACGTCATCTGATGCATTAATGTATATTTATGTGTACTTAATTTGTAAACTTGTTCACTCTTTTTCTTGTTTTCTATATCTTTTTGCATTTTGTATTTAATCGAGTAATTGAAAACTGAATAAATAGGCCAACCACTTTTTTATGACAAGTTTTTAACGATTGTTATATGTAATTGAATATAAAGGTTGGAAGCCAAGACGGTCTATCTTGTTTGCAAGCTGGGGATCCGAGGAGTATGGCCTCTTGGGATCAACAGAGTTTGTTGAGGTACGCGGCTTCCCACATCAACGTATACCTTTCAAAACACTCGATCTTTATCAAAACTACGTTTAAGGCCCCAGAACCGACATTGACACCAGCTTTCTTGTTGGATCCCTGCGCCAAAAGCGCACGATTTTCAAATTGCTGTCGGAGCCAAATCTTGCCCAAACCGGAGCGGCGAGTCGAACGTAGAGGAGGCCAAACGTCCCAACTAATGTACAGTAGGCCAAACGTCCCAACTAATACCCTTTTTGAAGAAACCACGCCTTGGGCTTGGGCCTTGGCTTGGGATCCGTCCGACTATTTGAAGCCCCTTAAAGCCTGAGTCACACCAAACTAGTTCTCAAAACGTCCGAACCCGTTCTAAAAAAATCGTTAAACGGGTTGTGGTCTGGCTAGAACGTATAGCTTTGGCTGGAGAATGTCCGTAATGTGACCCCGTCCATCTCGTTTGGGCATATATTTTTAAAATCTTGAAGTAAGGAGCAGATGTAAACTGTAAAGATATTGTGCCCAAATGATGAACCAGTGAGAAAACGGCCCCTATTTATACCATACTTGTCTGATTGTCTGCAGACGGGGTGGACGTTTTAAGAACTGCGTAAGAACGCAAAAAACGTACTCAGAACCTACTGCGAACTTTTAGAACTGTGTAGAAACGTGTTGCAAACGTGTTCAATTTTTTTTTTTTTTTTTGATTGCATTTAGACGGAATAACGACGCACTAAGGACGTAATGCGGTCGAGTTGGGTCTGTCTGTGAACGGGATGAACGTGCTACAAACGGACCCAGTCTGGTTGCACACGTACATCCAATTCACGCCCGACCGCACACGTCATAGCACGTCCCTAGTACAATCGATCCATTAAGCCCCGCCTCCTTACGAGTTGACCAATCACAGCCGCGAAACCCGATCACCATTAGTGCAAAGATCACCAAACGGCTCAAATGGTGATCAGATTTCGCGGTTGTGATTGGTCAATGAGAAATGGGCGTGGCTTAATGGATCGGTGTATTGCAAGACGGGATGGTCGCCCGAAAATGTTGAGCAGGCTCAAAGTTCTGGAGCACCATTCCCGATCAAACCTGTCCAAGCCCGTCCATGAAGTTCGTAAACAGACCGTAACAAGTTGCTACTACGTCAACTCCCTTTGCACACAGTTCAAGCCCGTTTAGCTACATTTTCAGAACGTAGTGAGAACGAGTTTGGTGTGATGGGGGCTTACGGAATGCGCACGTTTACTAATATATGACAGAGCCTTAGCCAAAGCCCAAGCCCAAGCCGTTTCGAAATACTTCTGTAAAAAAATATTCTTAAACCCCAGAAACCAAATAAGAAACAATAACAACAACCAGAAGAAAAAAACAAAAAACTAATAACAATAACAACAATAACAACAATAAATAAATAAATTATTTGAACAAAATGAATCCTCCAAAAATAACAATGGTAATAATGATATACAAAACTTGTTTTAAGTGAATAATCAATCGAAAAGTCTTATTTGTATGAATATTTCGTAGGAATTTCAGCGGATACTTGCCTCTAGGGCTGTTGCATATATTAACGTGGATGCAGCCGTCTCGGGGAACTACAGCCTAGGTGTGAAGACAACGCCACTGCTTTATAAACCAATCTGGGAAGCTTCGAAAAAGGTATACCTATTGTTTCCCAGTAAAACAAAATTCACTCCCAGAGCCGGGATTGCTCAGAATTAGTTAACAATGTTTTGCTGCTCTTGGGTGGTTTAAAAAAACAGCAATGTACCCTTAAAATTTGATGCAAATTAGTGACCAATCCTAGGCCTTAATAATGTGTATAAGTATGAAAATAATCAATGTGTATGAGTTCAATGTTGAGAATACTTCCAGTAGTTGAAATATGGAATGTTCGAAGTCGAGTTGAATGGAAAATTCTCGATACAAACAAAATACACTGTTTGTGACGTAGGCCAAGTAGTAGTAGGCGTGACCTACAATCCTCCAATCAAATGTCAAGGTTCTACTTGGGTATTATAATTATAAGCAACACTATAAGCAACATTTTCAATTTAGAAAATTAAAAACAGAGGCGTGGAAAAGGACCCAAAAAGATTCAGAAATGAACCTAAAATGTATGGAAACGTAATTTATTGTTTATTTCAGTTATTTTATTTATTATTAATGCAATTATTGACACAATCCCTGCAAAGGAGTTTGATCTCATCCATTTGAGTGAAGTTCATGGTTGTTTTTGTTTTCTTCTGTTTTTCGTCGCCAGGTACCAGATCCAGAGGGCGGTGCTGCATCTTTATATGACAGTTGGCGACAACGAAGTCCCGCCGATGCAACTGACCCCAACTCCCTTCCAGCGTAAGTATCGATGTATATATTAGGGTCTAAGTTTGTAAACTATCTTTCACAGGTTGTCTGTTTAGCAGTAGGCCTAATAATAGTATTAATATTATCAACAACAGGCATTTGTTATACTTTTGTAAACCCATCGTGTCAATCACGAAGACCCCTGTGCACTGAGCCTTAAGCATTTTCTGAAACAACATGACAGTATCTGCACAGGTGTGGCAGGAAATTCTGCCCCCCCCCCCCCCCCCCCAGCCAAATGGGCGCCATGTCGCTAATTTGTGCCATCAGTGTTTTGGTTATCTTATTTTCTGATAGCTACCAGTTTCTCTTTTCTTGTTATTTTGTTATTGACTGTTCTACTTCCGTGGTGTTTTATATCTTCTTATTTGTAAATTTTAATTCGTGAATATCTAGTATATCTATGCATTTTAATTCTGTTTTCTTCCTTTATAAAATGAATTATCTATATTATAATGATTGGTTACACTCAGGTGGTTACATTCTACATCAGGGTGTTCGAGTATGAGAAAAAGGAACCTGGCTGGAAGGAAACGTATAACAAAACTTTGCATTTCTTGTCTTGATTTAGGATGCGTAATTTGGGTGCGGGAAGTGACTTTGTTCCGTTTATTTACCGTATTGGAGTGTCAGCCGTTGATTTAATATACACTTATGACCGGGTATGTGATCTTAAGAAGTCTTCTACATTGGTGTGGTGATTGAGGTGGTGGATTGGTTCCCCTTTCGTTCAGTACAAATGCAAAGCACATTATATGCTTTCATGCTGAAGATTGTTGTGCTGCCTGTTTTGTTTTTAGACACCTCAATTGTTCCCTTTACAGGTGAATGAGGTCCCACTTATGCAAATGGTAATTAAGCAGGATAGAAGACTTGGTGCTAACATTTGAAAGTAATTTGGGGTTTAACACAATAAATTGACTAGAGCGGGTTTTAAACATGAGACCTCCGCAATTGCAATTAATTTAAATTTACCAATCAGTTTTCCTTGTGGTTTATTATTCGATATCAAAATTTTAAATTAATATAATTTTTGTAGTTCATTGAATTATCTTTGCGCATTCAGATTAATAATCTTGGTTTAAATATTTTGTTGTCTTAAACTTGACGCGAATGTTGTTTCTCCATTTGTCTGTGTATTCGACGTAAACAGAGTCTTGGTATATCAAGCTACCCAGTTTACCATTCGGTCTATGAGACCTTCTATTACATGAAGACATTCCTTGATTATGGATTCTTGAGGCACCAGGCTGTGGCCAGACTGTGGGCAGAAGTTACCCGTGATCTATCAGAGTCGGCCATCTTGCCCTTTGACTGCAATGATTATGCTAATAAGATTCGGGGATCAATGGATGACGTCAAGACTGCTTACGAATCTCAGATGGCACTGAAAGGGATTACATTCGGTAAGATATCATTTTGGAAGAGTAAACTAAATTTTCATCCCCTAGTTTTCCATCCTGCGAAAATGTCAATCTCTACGGGTTGGGGGAGCGGAGTGGATCCACTCCGCTCTCCCAACCCGTACGTAGAGATTGACATTTATTTTTGCCGAAAGGACCGGTTACCACCAAGAGAGGGCGCTGTACATAGTGTTGTCTTCTGTCATGTCACGCATCAAGTTTGAAAACAATTGCTGTTAGATTCAGTGTTTTAATTTCATTAAATAGAGAACCTTTTCCTGGTGAATTTCATTTTCCTATAGCACATTAGTAAAGAGAGTAGCTTTGCAATTATTTGACATTATGATTTGTCGTCATCTAGGCGCCATCTTGGAGGTATAAACCGATGATGAAACAATGGAAGTGGGCAGATTAACACAAAGCGCACAGGATGGGCCAATGAACAACCTCCTTTTGACCTTTGGTAAGGGTGCCCCACTCAAATGACGTCATACGGTCATATGCATAATTTCTATCAATGATGTGGCTTCTTCATTTATACGATAATTCCTTGCTCAATATCATGTTTCTCAATCCTGTAGTTTTGCTTTGATTGATCCCTTTGATAGAGTACATTGACTCTGCCCTGTCCAACTTCTCCGCGGCTGCTGCAGAGTTTCATAAAGTTATCGAGCAGACTGACAACAAAGAGTAAGTCTCTTCCCTTGCAATGTTACTTCTGTACTGTGAGTTACGCTGGAAAACACTACGTCAGTATTTTTCTAACTTGCTTTATCTTTAATTGTCATCTCTATTTTTACTGACCTCCTTGTGTTGGGGAAACAAATGTTTTTCATGACGAATAAGATATTAATACGAATAAATTGAGGGCCAAACTGTTCATTAAAATTGTGTCTTCCCTGGTATCATGATTGTAACCCCCTCCACCGGAAATACAAGGGAGTTTATTGTCACGCCGTCTATAATTTCGGTGCTAACTAATCGGGAAATCGGTGGCACTAGATATTGAGTATTCCTATTGGATGGTACAGGAAGAGTTACCGTGTCGGCCCAAAATAGTAGGCCTATGTTGCATGGCTGGACGGTATCTAATACGCGAAGGAACCATAATGATTTAATAAATACAAACATTTTCGTTGTTGATTATTAACAGTGTGATGGCTGTCCGTCGTGTTAACGATCAGTTGATGCAGGTAGAGAGAGCTTTCATCGACCCTCTTGGGCTCCCAGATCGAAAATTTCTGAGGTTGGTCTTTCTCTTACGGTCTTTGCTCCATGATCTTACAGCAAAACTTTAAAGGAGTAACAAGTGTACACATCTCTTATGTAATTGATATTGAGCAATTGTAAAACTTAGGTTTTTTTAAATAAATAGACCATAAAAGTTTTGCGCGTTTTTGAAGATTCTATACCCATTCCTTCATTCACACGTGCATTGCACGTGGGGGAGCCAAGGGTTCCAAAAACTAATGCGTGCGAAGATTGTACCGTCTGTGAAATGAAGACTGTGTCTTAACGTGCTAATATAAACAAAATTAATGTGGTAATTGATATCGAGAAAATCCCTTGATGAGGATTTCTTCGTTGGACATTATACTCTTCTTAAAACCTAGATGAAGACTATTATAATGCGGTTAAAACTCAGACATGAATTGATTGATACTTTAAAAAATTAAGTGATTTCTCCTTTATGGCATATTTGATTTCAAAAATTAAGACTATGTTTAATGCGCTTAAAAAGTCACAATTGAATTGATGTTGAGTAAACCAGATGAAATGGTATCTCTTTCAGGCATATTGTGTTTGCACCGAGCAGTAAGAATTACTACGCAGCCGATGCCTTCCCTGGTATCATCGATGCCATGTATCGGATTGACGAGGATCCCGATCAGACATCACGCTGGGAGATCGTACGCCAACAAATGGCAGTCACTACACACGCTATCCAATCAGCGGTTAGCACACTGCAGGATGTGCTTGCGTTTGATGTGTAGTACCATAAGATGGATTTCACAAAGCACTCTATATTGCAATCGTGATTTGTATAGACCTTATGCATATTACTTCATTTGATTAGGGCGCCCTCGCTAGAGGTCAAAAATGAGGTTGTTCATTGGCCCATCCTCTTCCGCGCGTACAATTCTGTGCGTTTCAATAATTGTTTTTTACCATCGGTTTACTTCTAAGATGGCGGCTGGATGACGTCGTTGCATAAGGTCTGTTGCGATATCAAACTTTGCTCAGCAATTAAAATTTATCCACATCTTAAGAATACTCTTAGCTCTTTCTGAAATTGAGCCCAGAACTCAGTTTCAAAATGACCCAGGACTGGTTGACAACTCGTCTTCAGATGAGCCTAGTGCTTTGTGAGATCAAACACTGGTTTAAATAAGTACATGTACCGAGAACTTAGCTTTACGATGAGTTAACCGATGATTTATGCAAAATGTGACGTTTATGAAAAGTTGAGATAAACTTTATATAGTTTATAACATTTAGCACAGAGCCTGATTTCACAAAGAGCTATAGGTTATGTGATACGAGTTACCTATTGAATCATTCTTTTTCATAAAAAGGAAAATGTGACGTCACAGTATCAATCATTTTTGTGTTGACAGAGAAAGCCCAACTCATCGTCAGTTTGAAATCGATTAAACGTTACATCAACCGGCTTATTTCATAATAGAAATATAACTTGATACTTTACAAATTATGTCACACACTACTTCTAAATAATATTTTGGTGTCAAACATTATCTTGGTGTGTGTCGGTTGGCCATATTAAGCGAGTATCAGCATTGAGTATAAATAAATATGCATTTGAATTATTAAGACCAAAAGTAAAACCTCCAACCTAACAAATGTCAATTGTCAATTGTCTTTTCTTTCTTTCTTTCTTACGTATTTTGTGAATGCAGTGCCTTGGCCATTAAAAGTATTGATGTCCTCCTCCTTCATTGAAGGTGTTTGTTTTAGCAACAAATAATCTT
Organism: Leptasterias polaris; assembly: GCA_037783415.1. NCBI lineage: Eukaryota > Metazoa > Echinodermata > Asteroidea > Forcipulatida > Asteriidae > Leptasterias > Leptasterias polaris. The sequence goes on from JAZGTN010000045.1 coordinate 2,571,474, forward strand.
TCAGAAGAGGATGGTATTATCTGCATGATACAGCCTCTTGTATAGAAATTGGTGGTGGGTGCATGGTTGTCTTTTTGGAATCGGTTAAAAAACGAGTACAGGCTGACGAACTAATTTGTATGAAATGCTATTGATCCAGAGGCTGATTCAGAGACTTTAATGCATAAATTATAATATAGCAGACAATCTTTATGAGTGGACATAAAACTGATTATAGTTGTAAACTAATGTAGATGATGGACATTCGTTTTGTTTTTATATTGTTTTTCATAATGATGTTTGCTTGTTTAAGTAATACTTAAAATTATCGGCTGTTTTTGAAAATATTAATAGGCTACAGTTTATTTGTATAACAGACAGCAAAATTAAAGCATATCAAAAAGCAGAAGAAAATTGTGTAGAAAGAGTCTCCCATGATCATTTTTGCACACACAGCATTCCATTGTTGATACAAAAGGGTTGTTTCAAGTTATTTATGGTTGTCATCTTTTTCGAGAATAAGTTGCATACCACATACCAATTCCAACTGTATGATAAATAAACCATTATTCAGTTCAATACATCCCTACCCCCTCCTTTAAGCATGGCTCTAAAATAACGAAATATTATCAAGTAGTTTCTGTATTCGTTGGCATTTCAAGGGCACACTTCCCCGTATGTCATATTGCCCCCGCAAATGAAGGCGTCTGATGTATATTTATCTTTAAAGTTCATTACTTATCATGGCGGCATTTATAAGTGCGAGGCGATGGCCCCCCAGGATTGCTACCTCTCGTTGGCTCAACATCCACCCTTGTTCAGCATCATTTATATAGGCATAATATTAGTATGATTTTAGTTGCTCTAAAACAAATTTGTTTTAATAGTGTGTAGTAATGCAACGGTTCTCAACTTATTAATTCGAAGGATTTTTAGGGCTCGTTTTAAAGGACGGATAGGACAAAATGAGACATAGCAAGGTATAGCAACAATAACAAAGTAAACTTCCTGGGTTACGGTTGTTTATGGTTTGTCTACATTATTATAGTGGACAGCTGTGTGAACTAAATTGATGTGAAACTTAAAAAGTGGATGCTGTTCAGCCTCTCCAGCCATCTTGATGATGATATTAATGATCGTAAGATTTATTGTGCTACAAGTGATCGTTTGACCTACTGCACCGGGCGGGGTGGACCCTAAACTGAAGAAGGGCATTATTACCCGGCATGCTGGCGGGATGCCGTCCTCTTTATTTCGCCAGTTGTGCAAATCTGTGAACTGCAGGGTTTTCGCCGAGATATTCACTAATTATATACACGGGGAACTTTATTGTCTGGTCTTGTTTTATTTTATTTTGTGTTATTCATTGTGTTTAAAAAAAAAGGTCTTAACTTAATTATTAAAGGGACATCAAGTACTGACAAAACCAGGTTTTCCTGTATGTGAGTTAGTGGTCGTAAGACCGTATGGAAAGATAACTCTGGGAACCTTCAAAATAGAAAGGGGGCGCCCTTACAAAGCATCAAAACCTGACCTGCAATGAGAATTTCTCGTTATAAGCTTTAGTTTTCAAACAAATTATAGCGGATTTCTGTTTCATTATTTTTTTTTACGGATGGGATAAAATTATTGTCATGTTTGTGTATTTTTTTAAAAACGTAACAGTAATTCGACAGTAAACGGAGTAGGCCGCGCCTACAAACGTTTAAAAATAAGTCAATGAACGTATTCAACAAATTGGAGCTAATATTCTCCACTGTAGTAAAATGATGCAATTTTTTAAGTTTTTGTCAAATCAAAATAATAATAACTTTTGTATTATACCACACATACAGATGATTGGTGGAACACGCATCACGTGACAACCTTTATTTTGCTATTTATGTTGCTACGATGCTCCAAAATTAAATATAGGAATCCTACATGGATATATAGGGCGCATTGGACTCTTTGCATCGGTGCTTCCAAAATAATGGTCAAAAAATGGTCCAGTGCGGCCAAGGTCGTATCACGGCGGACAAGATTAGTGTTTATGATGGTGTCCTCCACGGTGATTAGAATTTTGTGTTCAAGAATTTGCAGCCCGTGTGTCACTGGTGGACGAGTTTCTTTTCTATTTTGTGTTTAAGTTGTATCAAAAATATAATTGAATGCATTTCGAGTTGTGTATTGTTGCAGAACTTAGAATGATCACCCGGTGAACAGTGGCCCACCATGTCACTCGGCTTCGCGTCTTGAAATGGAATAGTCCAGATTTCACCTCGTGATTATATTCTGCGACAATTCACTCGTATGAATCCACTATTTGTGTACTATTTTGGTGGAAAGTATTGAAGTATTCAAATAATTCCCACAGCTTGGGTCCTTCATATTATTTTGCCTCTTTTTGGACCAGTGTGATTTACAACCAAAACACCGTCTATTCTTCAACTGCCTGTGTTTTTTAATTAACGGAAGGTGGCGCTATCACGGCACCGCTTTTATTTTGGGGCGCACCCCTCTAAATGATCTCCCATAGGAACCAATGCTAAATGATAATTATTCAAAAATACTCAAAAAATCGTGTAAGTCTCTCAGCCTCTTGAAAACCAATCAGACATATTTCCGGACAACTAAACTTCAGAATTCTTTTCAATTTTTGGCAGGTCAGCCGTTTGGAATTTTTGCTAACTACCCCAGAAGAAAAAAACACGATTTTTTTTTTTTTTCCAAAACCGACTTGCTGCCAGTTTTCGTGAAGCACTTCTCCACTTCCCCGGTCAAATAGGGCCAACTTTAACGCCTAAATTTATCAAGTCTCCTCAAAAGTTGAAGCACAGAACCCCCAGGTTGTGATAGATTTTTATATTTACACAATCTATTAATTGCATGACCCCCAAAACGTTATAATTAAAAATAAGTTGTGGGTTTACAAATTATGATAAGTAGCTTGGCGCATTAATTCTGGCTTATTTAGTGTGGTGCACCCTTTGATGATCGATGAATCGATGAATTACTGTCTGGTACCCCGACCAAAACAGATCCAGGGAATGCGCAATGTCCACGTTGGGGACAAAAACAAGTGCAGGTATCAGGCAAATTATCGCTGAACGTTGGAGAGCGTAGTAGTGGGAGTTCATGCCATTGCCAAAGCACATCAGTGTTTTGCGGAGGTTGAGAGTCGAAGGGAGGAGGCGCTAGCGTCATCATCGTCCACTTTTTTCTAATTCTCCATCTCCTGCTAGCTAGCTGCTGGCTTGCATTCACCGAGTTGATGAAGTGCTGCGGCCATTTCTGAAATAGAGAATTTCTTTCTGACCTAGAACGGAAATTCTTCGTCTCACAAGTTGGTGGCTCGCGCTTCGTTGATAACCATTCACTGCCAGTAGTGTCAGCTGGACCCTGGTCAACACGGTTTCTGCACCTGAGTGGAACAACAGACAACAAACAGTTCTTGGATATTTTGCTGTTTTCCTGATTAGACGAGTCGTATTTTGGAGTTGATAGAAATGGATTTTTATCACTGTGAGACGTAGGCAGGTAATTATATTTTTTCTCGTCTTCAGGACTGCACTTGAATGTGGGTGTGTACATTACTAGTCATCTGGGATACAGTCCGTGGGAAGTAAATCTACAAAACAAAACAGACCCCTTTACCAGTAGATTGGTGGTTTATTTTGAAGTGGACAACAGTTGGTGATGATAATATTAAATAATAGAAGAGTTTGGATCAGTGTAGTTTTTACTCTATGGTCGTCTCTTGAATGATTATAATAAAGGTTTGTTAAATGGCAAAATTATATTCATTTGCACTTCTGGGCTAAGTTTACGCTGATAATGTTTCCCTTAAATATACTAAATGAATTGGGCTCCTAACTAGGTAAAATTTAGGATTAAAGACTAGGCCTATAATTGATGCTAGTATTGGTGTGATATTGGCTGGCATGTGTTTAAAAACAAATCATTTTGGAAGCATGCATAATTTTGAATTAATCGTCATTAAAATTGAGTTTGAATGCAAGCATACACGTAAATCTTTTATTTATTTATTTTCTTATGAAAGGTAGAATGAAACAACCCCTAATTTCCTTAGTTAAATCAGCTGTTTAACATTTTAGCTATTTTTCTAAATTGTGTGTTATATTGAATAGTTATTATTCTTTTTAGTACACAATTTTAATTTTATATTTACAATTTAAGTGAATAATGAAGCATCGTTATACCATGGAGGAAGGAGACTTCCTCCATGGTTATACCTACAAATGTACCTAGATTATGTTTTACTTTCTCAAGTCAAACTGATCATTTGAGTTGCCCAAATCATTGTAAATCATCTCCGAAAAGGTAATGTTGTGCTATACTCAATACATTTAGAGTATTCTATGGTTTGGGGAATAAGATTTCCAGTGAGGCCAGGTATAATTAAAATGGTTGCTTAGCATTCCAACCCGACTGGCAGAAGACGTCCTACCTTTGTTTTGTCCTTGACCCCCAAAAAGTACATGCATGGTGAGGACAGGCACTGAAGTTGATTTGTTTGACTAATGGGAAACCCCCCCCCAAAAAAAAAACCCCCCACCAAAAAAAACCCCCAAAACCCCAAACAAACGAACCCCAAAACTAAAACCAAAGCAAAATTAACAAAATCAAGCAAAAACATATATTAAAGCAAACACCCCCCCCCCCCCTAAACCAAAACAAACAAACAAACAACAACACCTTAAACACCACGACTCATGACTAACGTGCAGAAATTGAAATGACTGTTTGTTAAATTGAAAAAATTGCATAAGTTTAAGTGTAAGCTAAACATTTAGTTTCACATTGAGTTTACCTCTTCACTTGTCAATCCCAAAAACAACTTTGGGAACTGGATTCAGGGCTGGAATTTTTTACTGGACAGCAGGCCAAGGCCAGTGATTCTGGCATTGGGCCAGTAGACTCATGGCCGGACAAGTCTGACAGGCTTGTGTTTTTCAATTGAATATAATGCCTTACTATTTGTGTAGTTCAATAGCTTGAACAAAAACAAAATTATGTTCAAGTATTGACTTAAGTCTGATAAGTATCTTTCAATCAGAATGAGACAAAGCTTATCTAGTTTGTTCAAATAAAAACAGTTTGTTTGTTTGAACTGTGTAGGAAGTATTTTTTCATGCCTTGATAAATAAAAAAAATGTTGGTCCAGTAAAAATTTTGAGCTTAAAGGTCTTGTGGTGTCGCCCCCCCCCCTCCCCCACACACAAATTTGAATCCTGGGACTTTGTTTTTAAAGTTGTGGCTTAAGAATAACAAATTACATGTGTACCTTAAAATGGTGTACTTTCTACAGGTTCAAGTAGAACTAGATCATGATTTTTATTACCGGAATACCAAACTACTGTCCCCCCAAAATACCAGCATTATTGTAAAGGTCCATTAAACAAAATTCACAACTCGCCATAAATGTAGAGGTGAGGTTGAGCTCCATTATCTGCAGAATGCCCATTGGAGTTTATAATCCACTAACAACCTGTAACTGGCCAGCCACAAAACTGAGGGATTTTTTCGAAAATACAGCATAGCTTTCTGTGTGTGGTATTACTATTAGTTTAAAGATGAGTAATCATGCATCAATAGTCATGCTGGTTTGCTCTGGGTGTGGGTGCCAATATTACATTCCCACGACATGTCAGTAGAGGCAAAGTACAGTAGGCCTATTGGCAAATATTAGAAATCGCGACATCCCTATTGGTTCTGTACAGGAAAGCGAACTGAGGACATCCTCAATCTGTCAAAACACACATCCCTTGTTCAGTGGTTTCAGTGGGTAGACTAGCTCCCCCCCCCCCCCCCCCCGCATCCACAAACACACACAGACACACACACCAATTTGACGGTATTTTTCCTGAAGAAGAGTCCTCTGATAAACGTTCATGGGATGACTGTTCCTCTCTTAATTCTCATCATTTTTAGCTGAATATTTGATCAAACGATTTCATTTGAATTTAAAATATTAAAACAATGTGATAATTAGCAATTGACTTCAAGATGAATGCTGTGCGGACAAACAAAACATTATCTCTTTTTATAGCAAATAAGATAATTAATGCAAATTGTCAATTTGTGATAACTTTATTTACATTTGTGGTAATTATCTACCACCTGACTGAGAAAATAAAGTATTTTTGTGTTCCTTTTATCATTCAGCTGCCCTACCAGGTGTTTTTGATATTGCCTTAACTAGAAGGGGTTGGCACCATGTGTATTGGTACAATTTTCTATGACATACACAGAGTCTGATCTGCGCTGTAAATTTCCCCTGAGAAATTCAATGTACATGATGCAGATGAAGCATAAAATGTCCCAGAATCCAGGCCCTTTAACCTACACTGTAGCCATGGTAATTTTGTTTCCTTAAGTTTGTAATTTTTTTGGTAATTTGGTTTCAGTCTTTTTGTCAGTGTTCTCCCTAAAATCATTATGCTTGCCAAACACGTGTTAACACTAACAGTGAAGACAGATCCCTCTGAATAGTCCATTTGAATAGTAAAAACAAACAAAATGAATAAAAGACTAATCTTTTTCCTAGAGCAGTTGACTGAAAAGCATTATGTACAAAAAGTTCATGGCTTAGAAATAAAGTCATCTTTAAATACAATTACATTAGGTATCATCATGTTTTAAAACAATATCATAAAAAAGACTGCTTGCATGTATTTGATACATGTATGTATAGAGCTGTGAACTGTGTGGTTTTCGGATGTGGACCAATAACAACACTCTTTCCTAGATTGTGAAAAGAAGTCAAAGGCAAATTCTGCGATGAGCAAACTCTCCCTTCATAATGTGACTTAGTGGTGGTGGTTAACTGGAAAAACATATAAAAATACACCCCAGAGAATTTCTTCAGTCATATTTTTTTGATGTGTTCTTATTCAGCACATCCTAGTAGAGCTACATGTAGATCAAGGTGCTTTACAACATTATTAACCCCTGGTCATTAGGCATGTACAGTACAGTACATAACATGTACGAAGACTTGCTCAAACTTCCTCAACTCCCTGGGGAGCATGCATGTACAAGCCCAAGCTTCTTATTCTAGCTCTAAGGGGTTCCCAATATGATACTGTCTCAGCCCTCTCAGGTTCCCATTTCTTAGCCCTCTCAGGTTCCCATTTATACATCTAGGTTTAGACAAGAAATTATGGTGGAGTGCCTTGCTCAAGGCTTTCCTTCATGCTCAAGGACGCATGTGCAATGAGGGGGAATCAGACCCACACTCCAATGATAGAAAATTGAGGTGCAATTTTGGGGGGTAAAATTTGTACAAGCTTGTAGTACATCTATAGAACTTTAGGTTTATTCATTAAATTGTTTGGGATTATGATCGCAATCACATTAATGTGATACGATCACAATTACATTCATTGTGATCATATCAAATGTCATTATGTAAATTGAAGCTATTTGTACTCTATAATCTTTTAGGACAGATGATTCGATGCCATCAAAAAAGTGCAAAATAATTATTTAAAAACAAATTTTTCAATAAAATGCAAAGGCGAGGAGACAAGTTTCTAAACAGTGCTGTTCCCCCCCTAGATTGTGACGATATCTAAGAGACTTAAATGCAATTTTACAAGCATCTAAATAATCATAAATACTCTAAAATTGTTTCTACATCATGTGTCCATCTGCAAGCTACATATGGGTCTGTAGAATGTACATGTACTTGACTTTCTGTTTGCACAAGTACAGGCACATGCAGGCAAATGTACAGCATGCAGTAAGCACTACATAAAATAATCGTTTGTAGGAATGAGGGTGTATGCATGGAAAATCAATGTGGTGTAGAATTTCTTGTTCAATTTTTGTTTTATTTAAACCTGGAAACTCAGTCAAAATATTTGTACTCTATTTGTGCTGGTCTTTAAGCTGCACAAAATTGGCATATTGAATAAATGAATGAGACCATTTCTGTTAATGTCGTTAAAAAAAGCCCAAATGCCATCGTCTGTCATTTTTTGTAAAGATAATTAAGCAGCCGCATTATCTGATCTACTTCTATTAATAATTTTGTAACTTGTTTATGATTGATATGTTTTTCTGTGAGTGTTTTTAATTTTTTACAAGTACGGTACATAAAACCCCAAACAACTACAGAAAGTTCAAATGGTTGCTTCAGGCTTTGATGGTTACCACTTAAACGTGTTAAATTTTATAGAAATTAGGTGTTATGGAGATTTTTACTTTGTAGATTTAAAACAAATCTCTCACGATGGATTTCTACGTGCATGCATGGTAGAATTACACTTTCTCTATAATTAGCTCATTATTTTTGTCAGCAGACTTGAGCGCACACATGTAGGAAGATATAGCATTTAACAAAAACAGTATAACTGTCAGCAGACTTGAGCGCACACATGTAGGAAGATATAGCATTTAACAAAAACAGTATAACTGAATAAATATTTTAAGTTTTGTAACATACGTTTTGTAGCATTGGAATATTTGTAACCAATGTTTGCCGTCCCTCATGCAAGTATGCTAAACTTTCCCTACTTATGTGACATAGAAACACTGGATTTAGTCTGTTGAATAATTCCAGTTGAGCATTAACTTGTCACTGAGCGAGGTAATGTACCAGACGTCATTCAAATCTAATTCACAAGCAGCTTATTGCTTGTCCAAGCAGTGAAAATTAAATAAAATTTACAAAACTTCAAACACAATTTCGTCCAACAAGACAAATTAAATTGCATTTTATAGTCGGCATTCCATTACATCATCAGGCTTATTGGTTGGTCATTAACTAAACAAACTTCCCCATACCAAGTATTCTTTAAGTACATGTAAAGATTCTATCAGTGCTACATAAAAGATCTTAAAACCTTTGTTTACAAAATATTGACCTTGTACATTCCAGGGCCTTTGTGGCAAGCAAGACATAACACTGGTCTTATGGGAAATGTCACATTTTGCTTCATAATTTCCACATACATTTTAGAGTAAAAAAACCCCCAACTTAACAAGTTTTTAGAGATGTGCCCCCTTTCTTCATATCAAAAGTTGATAAAAATTTGACGGTGCAATCTCCATAAATTTTAAATCTAAAATAATAGACAAAATTGAAGAATTGAGCCACTGTGTTATTTAAAGTCGATCACTACTGCATTGGGACAGACATGTAGACACATGCTCAAATATAGGTAGCTGAAGGACTAATATTTCACGGAGGCAACACAGGCAAATGCCACCATGCCCCTGGCCATTGCCTTGGTGCCAATTGAAATTTTCCAGTGCAAATTTGTGTTTTCGTCATAGAGGTGCCCTTTACAAAGGAAAAAACTGCCTTGCCCTTAAAAACAAAGAAGTATCAGACCTGTAGCTGGTCACTGCTACTGACACGTAGAAAGAAGAACCAAACACAGGGACACAATAAATGCAAATACCAAACTAATGTAGGCCAAGAACCTCTTGTAGAAATGTCAAATGTGCCAATGCTAATGAAAGATTAGGCCCTGTGTGTCGGTGATCATAGAAAGGTTGTTTTCCTGTGACAGAAGGTGAACTCTCCTTTCTTATCATACTATGTACAGCATTAATAACAGATGTGTGATCATCATTGTAAATACAACTTCCGGATGAGATTATTTGTTTTTCTTAGGATGTACAGATCCTAGTACTTCTTCATGATGTGTAAGTCTAAATAATGTATTGTCTTTCCCCTTGCAGGGTTTTTCCGGTGCTGTTACGTCGCCCTGGGTTTTCTCCAAATGCGGAAGGGCCTTGGGTTGGCAACAGAGACCTGAGCAGCGCAAGGGGACATTGACACGGGACCGAGTCCTCAGCTCTTAACACCTGGCAAAAGCCGTTCATCTTCTCCCCACCCACATGTGGGCGACGAGAAAGACTCTCCCAAGATAATCCCCAGTAAGGTGTTGATCATCAGGTAGGGGTAGGGCAGAGCCAGATCCCTTGGAAAATCTACTGCATGTGTAGTAGTAGCGCACTTGTTGAGGTTCCGTAGCCTGCGAGAACAGACTGCTGTGGCCCACCGCACTTGTTATTGAGAGGAGTGTGGCCTTGGAGAGTAACTGGTAAAGGAGTGTGTGGGTTGATGCCGCCATTCGATTAGGAACGTCGACATGATAGACAGTACTCTTCGCCAAACAGATAAACTTCAGATTGCCTGAACATATTTCAGAACTTCTGCCAAGACCACACAAGCTCAGCTGTGCTCTCGCACCTGAGATCCGCCCAGAAGGATCACAGCCAGGACGTACTTTGTGTTCATAACGCAGATCCTGAACGGTGTAAACATTGAGATAAAACTGATGCACTAGAGACCACTGTGGCAGAAGCCAGAATCCACTTGCCAGAATGGCTAAGTTGTATGACTTCCAGTGGCAGATAACTGTCCCTGATGGCCTACGAAATGGAGCATCCTTTGATCGCTATGATGAGGTATGGCTATTTTAGTTAATTGTGTTTTGCTTGATTTTTATCGAATGTACAACCATTTTCTCCAAAGCGTGTCACACAGTTGTCGTGATGCAATTCACAACAAAGAGAAAAAGGATGTTTGAGCGTGAAACCAAGCTTTCTGCTTCTTCTGACCCATACACTCTTGCTTTGCTGAGATGTAGAACAAAGAGCCATTCCAGTAGCTTTATTCCACGTACTGCATCTCTTTTGAACTCCTTGTCTGGTGCATGATTCCCTCCATCTTACAATCAAGACTGTTTTTAAAAAGGAGTATCAATTCCTACCTTCAGCTCCCCTGAGTTTTTTAGCTTAATTATTTTCTTCTTGTAGCCCCTCACAAAGAGTAGCTCTAAGTCTTGTTTGGGGCAAACTTGCATCAAATAAACAAGTAGTAATAATCATAAAAATTGAGTCAAAATGAGTGTATCTTTGTGACGTAAGAGGCACTAAACATTACCCAGGACAAGGAGTGATGTGATTCGTGAGGTGCATTACTGTTACAAAGAGGTTTTGGGGCAGTAAAGGTATAATAGATCGATCCATTGATTCATGAAGCCCCACCCACCATAGCAACTGTCTGTCAACAGCACCAATGAGGGCACCATGAGTTTGACAATTGCGTCTCGTAATGCGAAGCATTGAGGCAATTCAAATTGCTGCAGTTTGCATTATGTAACAGGGTTTATAACATGTCTAACTTCTGTTTGATTTTGGGGCGCAGTGTTGTGGTCGTGGTTGCAAAGATTTTGATGGGGCGGGGGCCTGATGGTGATTGATATGGGTAAGCTTTGTGATCATTTTGAGCCTCTGCGAATATGTGAAATGACTGAGTTCTGACAACGACCTATCAAAATGTTCAATTTACCAAATGACTGTTTGGTTATTGGACAGTGCTCAGATTGGTCCAGTGTTTAGACTGCACTGCAGGACTTGCAATCACAAGGTTGTGGGTTCAAATCCTACCAAGCTAACCGCTGATTTCACAATGACTAGAATAAGTATTGTCGTCTAGTTACTGAATCATAATTTATTAATTTGAACAATTCATAATCATTGACGTTTAACCACTGTTTGTATGAGAGTGGTTGGCTGTTGCCAGCTTGGTGTTTATATCCTCTCGTGGGAGTTTGCCAAGTTCCCTTGAAGGGAAGATCATCTAAACAAAACAAAACAACAAGAACAATTTCTGCCAGTATTCCTGAATCAAGTGTGAGAGGAAGTTTCAGTTTTATCCGGTGTTTATTTTTATTTCATTTTAGCTGATGTGCTGCAATTAAAACTGATCAGCACTAAAACAACAGTAAGCATCCTCTATTAAAAACAAACAAACAGAGAAACCCTGTTTAGTTTGTTCGTTATTTTGTTGGAAAGTGCACATCCGCAGGATTCCCCAGGCATGGTCCGGCTGTCATTGGTTGAACTGAGATCTCTCTGTTTTAATGACATTGACATTTACAGATTGTGCTCCATTGAAAGCATTTGAAAGTGAGACAAGTGCAGGTATGGGCAGGCCTTCGCTAAACATGTACAGTACGTGCCCATTATGAAGGTATTAGGTTGAAATGTGATATACTTGCTGTTTAAATATGTGATACTTGCTGTTCGTAAATACAAAAACTTTCTTGATGAACAAGGAGACAATTATTCGTCACCATTCTTCTTTCTGTACTATGTAGAAATGAAGCACTATGAAACAGAAACTACTTTGTGACTAATTATGTAGACTGCGGCCTTGATTATCATGATCTTTATTGTACTGGCCACTGTGGACTGTTACTGTGCTAAAATCTGATGTATGGACCTTTGCTTTTATATACATATCAACGTGTACATTAACATCAACTTTAGAATTGGCCCAACTATAGCTGGGATCCAGAGATCTGTCACTAAGCAGGGAACCAGAAGGGAACCAGCTGGCCTGCTCGTAAATTCAGTTGCGTAGTATGTGATGGAGAAACAATTGATTCTCAAGTTTTACCATGAGATAATTTACTGTGCATCCCGAATGAGTTCTTTGTAAGTGGAGAGAAACTTGAGAGCCTATTTATTGTGGTCATCCACTTGTACATTGTACATCACTATCAGTGTCACAATCACGAGTATCATGCAGTCCCAGCTATACGCCTAGTTGGGCCATCCCAACTGTAACACTCAAGTTGAGACCGGTCCCAACTATAGTTAGGACAATTCTTAAGTCGGGATGAAACATATGTATACACAGAAGGTCAGGGAATAAGGACAGGGATAGGATACCACTGTTGGTTCCTTTGTGGATGATCCACTAAACAAATTTGACCTTTGTCAACAAGACAAACAACATTATCAAAACAGACTGATAAGTTTCTATGAATTTATTGAAAACTGAATGTCATGTAAATTGTACACATATAAAAAAATAAAATGTACACTGTGTGTAGAAAAAATTCTTATATTGTGTACAGTCAATCTCTCATGATCTTCATATTGTTGATCAGGTTCATGTTATTGTTTACTTTACTTGTAGCTTTCTAATAGTTTCTGTATTAAAACAAAATCTTTCAAAAATTGTACAATAATACAAGCAGAAATCCGGGGGGGGGGGGGGGTGGTAAGTCCAACAATTTCAGTATTTCCCATTGGTTCAGTAATTTTCTATCCCATTTTTTGTGTTTCCTTTCTTGATTCTTGTGAAGAAATGCCAGCATTTGCAACACACCTTTTAAAGTTGTACATAAAATGGCCTCTTGATACCCGTGTACACTCTTTATGACCATGAAAATGAAATGTTGAAAACTTCAGACAGCCCTGCTTTTTTGCCTCCATCTTAGGCTATCTCTAAAACTCTAATGATCCCATTATATCCTGATGTTGCAATGTTAATTATTTTGACTATTTTAGATCCAGATCATGCCCATTATAAAACGTTTTCCATGTTTTGGCTGACATAATCACAGAATGCTGAGCAGTGTGTGCAATGAGATTCAAATACTCTCATCAATTATGCTTTCTTATTTCACAATGTTCATTATTTTGTTTATCAAGTACGGTTTTGTAATGAATGTAATGTAAAATGCAATCACCTGCTTACATGTACACAAGCAACATGTATATTTACACACAGGGAGAAATGTCAATCGTGTCTGACTAGTCTTCTCATAAAAAACCTCCAGGAATCTAATGTACCAGACTGCATAAAGTGACCTTCCCCAGTCTGTGCTGTTAATATGTTTCTTTGATGTTTACCTCTGATGGTATTTCAAATTTGTCTTGAAATAAAAATGGCTAATTAATACCCGAATTGACGTAGAGGTTTCCGTATGGACGCCTAGCTGACAACAATTGATGCCAATGCAGGGTTTCCTTGAAAAGAGTCCTAAATTAGCATTTAAATGCTCCATCAAACATATCTGTGAATTCTCTAAACCATACAGGCAGATGCTAATAATGTAGTCTTTTTCATTCCATTGAGGGATCGTGCCTTATTCGGTCTCTGCACCCCAGGATGTGGAAGAATCTACCCTAGATCAGACAGTCTCCTAAAATGTCCATGGTCAAAACTTTTTCTCAAATCTGCTTTATTCTTTGTTAGACACCATAAGCAATGAATGTTTGATTGGCGCCTTATAAATTTACTAATTGATTGATTGATTGATTGTGAAAACCAAGCAGAATAGCCATACATAATCTTGGCCTGATTTGAGTGGATCAGGACTATTTAGGCTAGCCTTGCTCAAGGCTGTCGCAGTTTTCACTCCAAAAAGACGCCGTAAAACCACCCATAGCCTATACACACTAGCACTGTGCGTAATGCGAGTATCACATCACTGCCCGTATTACTACTGTGCGCAGGTAGACCGCACTCGTATTACTAACCGCATGCGCGGAGGCCGTAGGCCGACAGCCTTGTCGCGTCTGTATCTTCCGGGTTTAATGTGTTTCCTGTTTTTATTTCCGCTAGCCCCCCCATTTTCGTCCACTATTGGACGAAAATGGGGGGGCTAGCAGATATGCTGGTATGCAGATCATGAATATTGAAACATTTCATCAGACCTATTGCTGACAACGCAGGATGAAAATAAATGCATGATTCATTTTCGACGTCCAATCAAGAGCTTCCCTCATTATGACCTTTGTACTGTGTCATGCTTGCTGTGCGTGTGACGCGATGTTGTATGACTGAGAGTGTACACAAACAAAACAGCGGCATGGCAGCAAGGTATGCGCCATTGAATTGAACCAGTTTAGTGTTTTATATGCATGGTTTTTGCCATTATTATAGCATCAACTCTTGGCCCAGAATGCTTGTCTTGGTTATCATCTGATTGTTAATAATTTTATCGTGATATAGCATTGTAAATGACAAGTATCATCATTGATATGGCCTCGCATGAACATATTCCTGCAGCCTTAAATACTGCGGCCGACAAATTGCCTGGCGCTCAAGTTCCCTCATAGGAGTCCCCGTCTTTCGCCATTCTTTTGGTTCTTGATTCTGATGGCGGTGAGGAAGTATTTTCCTCAAAGGTCCTCTCGAATTGTAACTTTAGCTTACTTTGTGCAGCCACACCGTCTTCATACTTTTGTGTTGCTCTCAGGCAGGGTCGGCATATTTTGTGTGAATTTGGGAAGACTTTGGAAATGTCTAAATCTAAAACGTTGTGGATTCTCCTCAAAATTTCAGCTGAGTGAGACAACGCGGGCAGGAATGACATAAATGAGGTTGAGTGGAGCGATTTGTTGCAAATCACACACCATTTTCCATCAGGAAGACGCTTTTCTGAGGCTATTTCTTTTAATGGCCATCTCCCGCCTCCATTTTGCAACATTGTAACAGTGATTTAATCAATGGTGGGGGCTTTATACAAAACAAAGACCTCAATAAACTATCGATTTTGATTGTTTATTGCACTTACTCCATGTGTTTTATCTTGCGGGCGGCACAAAAACTCCCTTTTTGCCCAATTTAATCATGGATGTAGAAACCTCCATGATTTAATAGAGCTGCTTTAAGCACCAAAGGTAGCTAAGTAAACTAACAAAAATATGCTTACTAGATGCTAGAATTAGGTTACAAGCTAATAACATAAACTTTAAGCCAGTGCTTTTAAAAATAGGACACTTTATAATCAACAGCTAAAAACCCACAGCGCGCGCGCGCCCCCAAGTGAAAAGTACACACATGCAGCAGCTGGATAATACATGAATATGCATAATATCTATTTAGTAAACATGACTTCCACTGACCAATGGGATCTTGTCTTCCGCGCGCATTACAGTAATGACCTCATGGCTTCAACACAGAACCGTCAAGGCGTTGATTCAGTTAGTACACGTACACATACAACAGAGCACACGCACACAAACTGCACAGACATGTACATGTACTGATCACATTCACGCACACACGCCCTTGCATGCTCTATGCATTATCATGCACACACGGCGGGTTAGCGCCGCGCAAAGATAAGTATTATATTTAAAACAGTGGGTATTAGCGCCGCGCAAAGAAAATTATTAATAAATGAAAACAAAACTCCAACGCCTTGATCAAGGCTATATTTAGGCTGGATCTGTCTGTAGTTCTTACTTGTACCAGGGGGTTGGACAGGCTGAATCCTTTAGAGTTACATGTATTCCAGTATAATGTATACTGGATTCCATAAATTACTCCCATTTTTCTGCAGGTACATGTATGTGTTTATGTTACAATGTGGGCAATGTACATGTTGCGTGACTTGAGGAGATACTTTTGTGGACATTTTGCACACATAAACAAGCAATTAACGTGTAATTGAATTATAATTGGCATCTCCTTGTAATTGTAGACCAATACATTTTGGGATAATCTGCGGTAATGTACTGGGCTGGCAATCCTGGTAAGCATAATTTGGTTGTGCTTAGCTACATTGAAAAGCAGCTCTATAAAACAGGGCCCAGGTACATGTATGTTCTGTACAATTCTTTTCCACCATTACTGCTCAAGTATGCGTCGGTGCAGATTTTTTCTTTTATTACGCTTGGGCATCATCAACAGATGTTTGTGATGTGTACAAAAACGAACGCAAGATGCAATGTCTAGAATAGTGCCTACCCGTTAATGTTAGCACAGGATTGTCGCTTGGTGTCATAATGTGCTGTTATGTACATGATAATGTACAATGTATGCATGTATGCGTTTGAATTTTTTGGCAGGAAAAACTTAATTGATATTCCATAAATTTGAATGCATTATTCCGGACATAATGCACAACATAATTTACTGACAATGTGTATTTTTGTGTGTGTACCATTCTGTGCAAATTCATGTCTACGTGAACCAAGTACATGTATGTTGTATGCTTCATAATGTACTGTGTCTGTCACACACTGCATAAAATCATATTGGCACATTTCCTAATCAATATCACCATGATACTGCCTACAGGTACATTGTACACATATGTGCAGTATTTACGCTGGAACTTCATTCAGTGTTCAATAAACTCTTAACGGTTATGAGCATGTCCACTCGTGCATGGACATCGATACCCTGCAATTCTTGTTTTTTGTTTTTTGTTGAACAATTATTCAATTGTACTTGTTGTGCATAACGACATGCAGATTTATCTGTTAAACCAGCATCGTGCTTGAACATTATATGTTTCATGTGTTAATTTGAATATTTCTAAATGTACATGTATATTGCATTATGTACTCCGTGAAGGATGAATGTAGGGCATACAGATGTGAGCTGTTTATGTTGAGCTCCACACAGAACGTACACGCCCTGTACTTGAATGTGTGCACATGTACACTACCGGGTACCTAAAGACGCCATTAACATTTTCTTTGATAAACACAGCCCATTAGCAGTTCCTGTGCGGCTGGTATTACAGGAATGCATTCACAGCACATTTTATGATGAGTAAAATTATGATGGCTACACTTCATGTTTCTCCTGATGGGTTGACCCCGAATGGTATATAACGCTGGCAAATGCCATGCAGGGAACCCTGTTCCACTGGGTAACATTATTAATGGGAATTCCATTGGGTCCCCCACCTTAGGCGGAGAAAAAAATCATGGAAAAATCACGCATAATTTAATGGATGAAATGAGATTATCTGAGGTCAAATCGAAAGCGGGGGTTTAAGGGAATAAGATTATCCGTGGAAAGGATGGAATAGTGATTGCAAGACCCTATGAATAATTATAATTTGTTGTGATGAAAGGAGTTGGTTCGGAAAAGATATCGCTTTTAAAGGTAAAGTTTGAAAATGTACAACATTCTGTTTTGTTGACCAAGTTGACCAATTTACCTGACCGTAAATTTAAAAAACAAAACATGAATATGTACTACATTATTTACGTTTAAAATCAACCGATTTCAAGCAAATGAATTAAACTTATGTAAAAGAAAATCAGGTTTTATAACAAACTTTTGTTTGGCTAAAAATACACGTACATGCAGTGTGTGTTCCTCCTCTAGAGTATTTCAGGATGCGCTTGGGTAAACTAATTATTATATACATTCATGGAGTAAGATGATTTCATGGTCTCAACCTCATGGATGAATGAGCTGTATATAATACACATTCTTAAACCACATTTAATATAATGACTTGTAAGATAACAGACATAAGGCCAGGTTTGGCTGTATGCTCCATTAACAAGGTTCAGCGTGATTAAAGGAATGGAACATTGTTGGGTTTGGAAGGGGCTAAGTCATTCCTGTCTGTTGATTTGGAGGGGAAAAAAAAAAATGTTGGTATTACCCGCTGCTAATTACAGGATTCAACCAACTAGCCTCTTGTCCCCGGGCATGCTTGGTGGTCTAGTGGTAAAGACATCTGCTTTAGTTAGAACTATTCAATTGAAAAACAGAAGACAGTCGGACTTGTCCAGTTCTGAGTTTACTGGCCCAAAGCTAAAATCACTCGCCTCGGGCCTGTGGTCCAGTATAAAATTCAAGCCCTGCTAATACATTATTAGCTGTTTTGCAGCGTAGCGCAGCGGAACAGCTCTTGTTTTCGTTAAAGTTTTTAATTTTATTTGTCTAACACGACCGGAAGTCATTGAAATAACGCACAATTCGTTCTAAGCGGCCTTTTGCATAGTTCCTAAAGAGCAATTGCAATGAAACTTTCAGTGATGAAAGGCATTGGTGCAATAATGTGTCTAAAACAAGGATGTCATGATGACGTCATCACCTGTCACGTGATGTCATCTTAAAGATTTATATTTTAAATATTTGAAAATGCGTATCAAATCAGCCACAAGAGACTGTAGGATTCTGTTTACAGGATTGGGTAGGGATTAATTAGGGCTTCATTTTAGTCAGTGTGCGTGACCTCACGTGACCTCTACTTCCGGTTCTTCCGGTCGAAACCGGAAGTGCCCTCGTAATTAAAAAGTTGCAAAAGTTGTGAAGTTGCTTTTAACGATGATAGTGTGCGGCCAGGATGTACTTTCAAAAAAAAAATACCAATGACGTCATAATATACAAGAGCGCCCTCTAGTGGCAGTTGGAAAACTGTTCAAATTGCACTTTGAGAAGATGTGTGTGGCGAAGTTTTTTTGTAATCGCATCAAAATTGATACACATGATGACCGTCAGGCAGCCAACATATGTATGAAGTTTTAGATTGATTACGTCATCAGGGGTCACGTGACGTGACACTAAAGGTGCACTTTTTGAAGTCGTATATCTCCAAAAGTAAAGGTCTGATTACGTTGAAACTTGGCAAGTCGTTAGATAATGGCAAGTTCCTGGTAAACTTGTAATGATGTCATGATGACGTCATCAAAAGATTTTTTATGATTTTTTCATTTTTTGCCCCTTTAAGTCATATATTACTAACGGAACATGCTAAAATCAAAATTCTGTTTTTAATAGGCTTGATACATCATAATTTTTTCAAAAAAAATTTGACGTCATCATGACGTCATCATTTGTCAAGTTATATTACCTCAAAGGTACAGTTTTACAAAATATAATTATAGACAATGAATTCGATCTCACAAGGTATTTATTACTGTAATATTAACTTGATTATATACACACTGTAATAATTTGATATTCAGATGAGTAATTTGAAAATATTATTAGCGAAACAGCTCTGCATTTGTGCATGTCACGTGTCTAGTTCTGTTTGTAATTGTGGCAATCTTGTATATAAATGGCAGTATTGATAAAATTGGGCATTGGTTCCATGAAGTATCCCCACAAAGATTGCCACACAGTTTTTTCAAGGATGTCTGATGAGACATGCATGCTTGCCCAGACCAGCAGACTAAGTAAGCCGTGTTCCCATTGGACTTTTTCTTCCACGGCCACGCGGAAACTTACCGTGACTGGATTAGATGTAATTCTACCGTGCGTTCCCACCTGGACTTAAATTCCGCGATGGAACAGTTAACTCGCTGTTCGAAACTGGCAGAATGTACACATTGCGGGCGCTGTGCACAGTCACCTTTGACCTATGCAGGATATGACGTGCCTGTGACGTAGTTTTCTCGCACTGAATTCATCCACATTTTCACGTTTATCTAGCCCAATTAAACTCCTCACAAAATTGATCAAATCTGCCATGTTTCTAACCACAGTAAAGCAAAAACTTGCTGCCGCTGGACGAGATAGAAAAGGCGTTGTTTTTGTATTGCATGTACACACGCTACATACCACACGGCCATCAGTGCAAATGAAACAGGGAACCATACCATTTTCGCGCGCCCTCTGTGTATAGTTGTGTCGTAAACAGGAAGTGGTGTTGTTTGTATAGCGTTTTACACCGTGGTCGCGGTAGGTTTACAGCGTGGAGCGTTCCCATTGGACTTTTTAGCGGCCCTGTTAAGTTACCGTGGATGAGCGGAAGTCTTCCGCGACCTCCTTCGGCCTGTTAGTTTTACATCACGGCCGCGGTAAGTTGACAGGGAGGTCAGTTTACCATGCGTTCCCATTGGATTTAATTTTGTCATTCTACAGAAAAGTCGCGGTACTTTAGCAAAAATAAGTCCAATGGGAACACGGCTTTAGTTAGCAGCAGACTTGGTTCTGATAGAGACAAACATGTGCCTGTCTCCTTGAGGAGTGGGTGTTCTTTCTTCTCACATGGAAGACAGAAGAGTATCTTTATCGTGTTGATAATAAAATCGTGCCATTTTCCCCCATTGTTTACACTACAGAGCTTGCCATTGCATTTAGGCTATATTTTTATTGTACTCTCCTTGTAAATGTATAGGTGCTTAAACTCCCATATTTGCCTGTACATGTTTTGGGGTAAACGTACAGGGTAAAAACATGATGTTGGTTGATGATACTGAATGAAATTCACACTCTTGTAAAAAATATTCATTGTTTTGAATCTTCAGGTTTAGTGTGCACAAAATACATTAATGCACACACCCCTGTAGCTTTTTGCATTTCAAATATCACAAATTTTATGTTCAGTGCTACTTGGTTGTTTCAAATGCCACCTCCATGTAGACCTTTTTAATTCATGCATCAATTCTATTTTTATTACATTTTTATATGGTTTGCATGTAGCTTATAACATAAAGCGTTATACAAGTACTTGTGAAATTGATATAGCGTGTCCTTGTGAATTAAGTTACTGCTAATTACAGTTGCATGGTTAGGCTCAACATTTCACAGATCCATCAATCATTCATGCAGTATGTCCTCAATTTAAGTTTAATCTTAGTGCTGGTGCAGTTAACTTTGTATTCTTGCATCATTCAAGTAAAGCAAAGTGCAGTATGAAACACACCAAGGTAGGAGGTGAAATTACAAGGTTTTAACCAGGATTTGGTAAAAGGGTTGCAAAGTTTGCTGGCAATTTAAAAACTGAGTGTCCAAATTGTTCACTTACAATACATTACATGACAGAAAAAAAAGAGGGTTGACAAATTTAAAACAGGGTGTCCAAAAGACACCCCTACACCCCTCTGGCTAACACTATGGCGAAATTATAATTTTTTTTTGTATGATAAGAACCGATACAGCCAAATTTGTTTTTTCTTCATAAACCATTACACAATATAGTATGCACATCTACATGTAGCCACAAGTACTGCATGTTTACTAAATGCGGTTCCCTTTTGAAGCAGCTTTATGAAATTGGGCAACAGTAGGATGCTACTGCATTCAGGCAACGTTGAAAAGATATGAGGCATCATGCTAACTGTGAGGTCCCTGCTGATTAGGGCCGAATTTCATGGCTCTGTGAACCATAAGCAAAGAACCAGTGCTTATATGGAAGCATTGAATTCTTAATTCTGATTTACGTCAAAGCGTATTTCACAGGTTAGCAGGGAATTTTTGCTTGTGCGCATGCGTACTCAATGCTACTAGGCATTCTTGCTTATACAGCTCGCGCAGAAATCCAGCGCTTGCCCTATATAAAGCGAAGAATGATGATCGCAAGTGCAGAATTCGGCGGTAAGCAGAGCCATGAAACTGGGCCCTGTACGCAGTATGATCACATTCTACGCATGAACGTGCCATTGTGTGTTCCCGGTATGACTTTACACATTACGCACTCCATTCATTGACTATGGAGATAGCTGTATGCATCCACAATAATGGTGCTCCAGTTTTTACTTTAGAGGATCAGATTTATTTACGTCGATGATATACAGTCCAGAGTAACGAGAGAGCCTAGAGACGAAATTCAATGACGGACACTATCGTCATAGCTGAAGAGTGGATTTCCCTGTATAAAAGAAAATAGTGTGAAAATAGGATTTTTACAAGTGGAAATTGAGGAAATTATAGCATGATACTTTTGGGGGGTTAATTTTGACCAAAGGCTATTGTTGTAAACTTATGGGTGCACAGATGAAACAAGGATTATGTGATCCATTTTGTGTACATAATTTATAACAATTTTTTTTGTGTCTACCCACTTCTTTGAGCCCAGGTTTATGAGAGCATTTAGATGGGGTTTGGGGTCCCCATTCAAGCTCAGTTCATCCCGTATGTTTTTCTTTTTGTCAGAATCTTTCAAATATGATATGAAAAACAGATCAATGGTGAAAAATAATGATAAATGGCAACAAGCACTTCAAAATGCCATAAATATACAAAATTCAGTTTGACACTGATAACGCCTTTTTTAGCCAAATTATTTTTTGCCCACTGTGTGACCATCTTTGGCAATTTATCAATAGTGAACAATACATGTACCTTGAAGACTTTAGCCGGTTTGTGTTGGTCATGCGCACTATTGAACATTGTACACGGTACACATTGACTTTGTAAAAGGTAGTTTGTCCCTCGCGCGTTGCTTGACAGCTTCTCCGTCACGAGTGAAGGTCCTGCCCACTGCCTAAAGTGAGGGGAGTTGCGTCGAGAGTCCCATGTCTGATTGCATGTGGGTCTACACTCTCACACCATGGGGATTTAAAAGCGCGTAGATGGCGTATAGTCCAATTATAGCACAGCTGGAATCGAAGATCAGATTGGATTACGGTACATGTTGAAATAGACTACTTATGTGGGTACAGTGAATGTGTGTGTAGCCAGTGTGCGTAGAGCAGTGTGCATGCTGGCCGGTGCCTGTCATAGCACATGCGTCTTCCTTTGATTAACATACAGCTGTACAATAATTTCACAAACAAAATGTACACTCTGATCAGGCATGATACTCTACTTTCTTTACTCTGGTCTGTGTCTGGATAAAATATTCCTACTTTTTTCTCCAAGGACCAAATATCATGCCTGTCTGATGCTACATACATAGCATGAAGGATAGAGTATTCATTGAGCACAATTTACTGTAATAATTGCAGCACACAGTGGATGGAGCCTGCATTTTGAAATAAATTAAGATTTGTTGAGCACCCTTGATATTGGGCAATTCTTACTCTTTGTAATATTAGTATGACTTTTTGGAGACATACATGTACATGATGGTATGCTTGCCATGTACAGTACACGTAGTTCCCAGTACCCTGATTATTTTATTGTGTTTTTAGACATGTTGGCAAGGTACACTGCACAGTCATTTACTTTCCCATGTCACACTCGTGATTTTCAACAAGGAAACTTGTTTGCATGTTCATTTCAGTGGGTATTTTCTAATCAATTTTCTTCTAGCTCCAGTGAGTCCTCCATTCTGATGGTTAATAGCCAGAAATATTCACCCAAGGATTGTTCAGAATAATCAATGTTTAAACAATTTCTATTGTCTTTTCAAAATTGTGGGTGGGTCAAAAGAAAAATTGTATCTGGAAATTCAGTTAAAATAAGAGAGAGAAAAAAACTATTTTTAGGGGGAAATATACCAAGCGGTCTCTTCCAGATCAGCTGCCATGTCTGCTCTGTCTATTGTTGATTGTCAACCTTGTTTCGATAGCTGACCTTCGTGCATGATGGGATCGGAGATGGCCCCAAAAATTCCTCAGGTACACAGTTGTATGCTGGAAAACCCATTGAAAACTGCTGAGCTTGGGCACATCGATCTAAAATATCTGCTTTATTTGAGGCATCACTTTGTTATTCAGTGTATTCAGTATATTAAATAGTCTGCCAATATTTAAAAATTTGGGGTAGGTGGGTTCATGTAGGTGAAACCAAATTTGAGAAAAAATGGATCATAAAATTTAAGCATTGATTTCTCTGAATGGCCCCCAAATCTTGGTCAAGCTGTTTTGACAGTCAATGTACCTGCAAATTTTAGGCGTGGCAGCATTTACACGCTTACCATATTTTTACATACAATTTGACCCCTAAAATGGCAAGCGTGGAAGACAGTAGCTTCGTGTGACATTGATGCAAGGGGTAATACGTCTTCTTGTTTATATCATGAGTGCTTTTGCGTGTGTTTGATATAAGTTAATGCACGTTCAAGCACATTAAATACTCACTGCGTCTTACATGTTGTGTAGATGATGTCAGAAGCACAGGACACAGCAGATGTACAGCTTAGCAACTTAATACAATTTAAATAAAACAAGCAGCAGATTAGGTTGCAAAAATGAGAGCAAAAGAAAATGTTGTTTTATTTAAGTTTCCTTATTTATTTAATTTTTTGGTAATCTGTTATCACTCGTGCAAGTAAAAAAAAAAGAAAAATATAGCAAGTCTGCATCACATATCAAAATATGGAACGCAGAGTTGCTGTACTTATCCATATTCAACTCCAGCTTGTGCCATCTTGTTAGGTCAAAGGAATGAAGCAACAAACATGCAGATATGTATCGATCTAGCCGTATCATTTGAATATCCTCGTTCATAACCCTTGGAATTGTATAAATTAAATGCGCACAAATATGGCATATTTTAATTTGGTCATTCTATGCGCATGTTCAAGGCTCACGCATAAAATAACTCTATCATGGTGCTAGCATGGTGCAGCCATCTTGTTTTTCTTCCATTCAAATCAATGTCACCAAACTGAGGCTGGAAGGAAATTAGTCTGGTGCCCTTTTTGGCATAATTTAAATCAGTAGTCATTGATACAGTGAACAAGACAATGATGATGGCAACAAGAGAAAGGTCTATGATAGCCTGCAAAAGAGGCATCAAGTCAAAGAGTAACTGATGATCCCTTCTTGTTCTTTCTTGGTCTTGCCACATGTTTAACTGAATAAAGTTTAGGGTTACATAAAGCATGATTTAATAAAAGTGCATCTGCATTAAAATATATGCATAATGCGCATCATGTTCTAAGGGCCCTTCAAGTGCCTCAAAATTGTCAACAAGTGCGCGTGTTATTTTGTCACTTTTGGAAGACTGTCAGCCAGTCAGCATTGCTTGCCTGTGTCTTACTTCCAGGGGTTATTGATGAAAGGGAACGATACAGCAAGCTTCCCATGAGAACGAGGCTGACAAGTCAAAGATTAGAAGAAATAAATTATCTGGCTTCTTTTTTGAAAACTGGAGGAATGTAGCAAAAAAGACATTTTTGTTTATGTATGAAAAATATCTGGCACACCAGAACAAAGATGTTGACAGAATAATAGGAAGACCACCAACACCAGGGCTAGATGGCTCAGTTGGCAGAGCGTCGGCACGCTAATGCGGACGTCACAGGTTCAAGTTCTGCTCTAATAATTTTCTTTTCTTTGTTCAACCCAAAATTATTTAAAATTGTTATTGTGAATCATGAGAGGCATTAGGCATATTAGCCAATATTCCAGTGTAATGTCACAAGCTCGAACAAAACCTACACATTGGTAAAAAGAATGTGTTGACCCATGCTGTGTCTTGGCAGTTACGTTGAAGTGTACACGCCTGCGCTCATGTACATTTCGACCTGAGCAATGAGTAAGGTGGCAAATGCAGGGGGTCTATTGAACTACTTCAAGCTTTGATGAGATCCATTTACCAATATGTCACCTGGAATTACACTGAGGCCATAGCCTTTGTTGCCCATGGTCTTTGTTGCCCATGGTCTTTGTTGCCCATGTCATGGCCTTGGCCTTTGTGACCCTTCAAAAGTTTTCCATATAAACTTTAAGTTTTTCCAATGGAAGTGCCCTTTGCAAAATGAAAATGGCCTTGCCCTCTCAAAGATGAAATTCCAGGCCTGTACATCATGTAAGTGGAGTCCCTTCAATTCCAATCCTAATCTTCCAATGAGATTCAACTCACACAGGTCTGTACATGTATCCTGTTCTGAGCTTGCCATTTGTACAGAAATCAACCCCACGTCATTACTCATTACCAGGCACAAGTACAAGGTCACTAACCATATAGAGGTCAGTATCATTGCCATTTTTACCATGAAAAAAGGTAGTTGGATGGTTTTTTGTCCCCTGCAGGAACCAACCTGCTTCATGTTACATTTCGCCAGTTGGCAAGACAATTGGCCATGTGTTTTCCCCATAAATGTTATCACTCTAGGATTTGTTATAGATTGGTGAAAAAAACTGTTCATGTTTATTGCCGGTGACGCATTTAGGTGTTTGAAAAAAAGATATTAAGTTCCAATTCATTATTTATTGAGAGGAGATTTGCAAAAGAAGTTGTTAAATTTCCCAGATCTGCCAAGAGGTTTGCTAGTAGGCGCTATTGGTCAACACATGTTTGACAACTCTGTTTCTGAACACGTTAGATATAACTAACTGGGGCTGCACTTGAATTAATTACAAGACTCTCAAATTAAAAATATTACTAAAATATACATGTATGAGATGCAGCTTTTCCCTTGTCTTAGACTACCTTTTTCTTGAGACCACCTTTTTCGTGAGACCACTTGCAGAAAGTGCTTGTTTCTGCAGTTTCTGCTTACCTACTGTTTGACTTAGGGACATGTCTGATGTCATGTTTACTCTGCGCGCATCCTCTAGTTTTGTACAATGCCTGAGCTGTACACAATAACACCATGGTGTGAAGCGATACTGGCCCCTCACAAAGTATGAAATTTGTCACATGCAATCAAGTCAACCCCGCTGCCATACATGTACAGCAGGACATCCACCAGCTCATATCATACTTCATGAAAATGCTGATATTATTCTAACGTGGTCGGCGCATGCAGCACGTCCAGGGCAAATAATCTTTCAAAGTGTCCCGACACGGACAGCTCATTCATTTGGATGATTTAAGACCCCCACTGGAATGACTTCATGAATTCATCAATAAATTCTCACTTGTCTTTTTTTGTTTGTGTGTGTGTGTAATATGCCGACGACGCTTGATTCTGATTTGGACTAAGCGGGAACAATTCAACAGAAGATCCCGGTGCGATTCTCTGTAAAGAGTAATTAGGCATTAATCAATAAAGATATGAGTATGACAATGTGTGACCCATGCGCAAAGTTTGACTGGACAAACTACCGACTGTAAATGTCAGTTGGGCGCTGCCGGAGCGTCGTCATTTGAAGAATGCAATTTGCGGTGCAGTGGTCTCTTTTGTGCCCCAAAAAACCCTGCCAATTATTTTGATGTGATTGCTGTGACGAATGAATGCAATGTAAGAGATGAAAGAAAAGGACATCCACATATTGGGGGCTGTCGGCATATTCTGCTTGTACAGGAAGTAGTATTTTTACATGAAATATGAAAAAAGACAGTGAAGGATTGATAATTACCAGAAGTATGTGTCAAAAATAATTCTCGAAAATTGTGCTTGAATCCAGCTTTATTTATAAAAATTCCTTCCCAAGGAATGCAAATACTATAACTTATACTTTATTATTATGGATTTTATATTGTACGTGTATTGTATCTGGGATCCAAGGACCCAAGGAAGAAAACCGTTCAGTGAAAACTGATGGAGCTACCCTGGTTTTAAAAACAAGACGAAATAAATTTGTAAATAAATTTAGAAAACAAAAATCAAAACATGCTCCTGAAAACAACAGCATCCTGTCCAATGAATTTCCACAGGTTGCAGTACACAGGTACATAAACTGTAGATGAATTCTAATTTATATTTCTTGAAAATTTGAGGATTGGAATAAATGTACCCTCCTGAAAATCTATCGAACCTATAACTGCACTGTCTCTTTAATTGGTTTGGTTATTAGATGCATGCTGAATTTATGTATGTGTCGCCACGATACACCACTAAAACAATTCATATCGAATGTACATGTACCTGTTGTACACACAGTGCAACTACATATGTCATAGTCAAACTGCTCTTGCATTATGCAGTCACCAGTCCCCATTGAAAATATACCATAATTATTGTCTTTCAAGCTACAATGCACATTTATAATGCATGCAACCAATCAATAAAGTTTCTGATGTAGATTGACTTAAAATTGTTTTCCAGATGCGACACTTTTTGCACACTTTATTTTCTAATCAACAGCCTCGCTTTGTCACTTTATTGTAGCAGGTTGTAAGTAATTGTGTACATCAATGTATGGAGGAAAGGAACAAAGCTTAATACAATAAATTCCAATTCCGATGCATTGACGTCATCCAGCCGCCATCTTAGAGTTAACCGATGGTTAGACAATAGAAAGGCACAGATTTATATGCGCGGCACACAGGATTGGCCAATAAACTACATATTTTTGACCTCCAGGCGAGGGCGCCCTACTCAAATACCATTGTGAAATATAAACTTAGATGGGCCAACAAGTAACATGAAAGTGTAAGACTAATCATTTTAAAAATAGTCCTTTTCCTTTTTTTTGTCAACATTAGCAAAAATGTTCATGAATTTTGTTTTGTATTGTTGTCTGTACTCTTTGGTCACTGTTTATTTCTATTTTTAATGTTTACATTGTCTCAATTTAGCTATTGGCTACAAGTGCATTGTTTTATAAACAATTCTAATAATTATAACAACAATTTTACTGGTTTCACATTCTCATAGTTTAAGACAAACTTTTATTGAACATTAGGATTGAGTGGTTTTAAATTAACTAACTAAACAAAAATTCTGAAACAAAACTTACAGGTTTTTCCCAAGCTCATTTACATGTAGAGCAGCATGATTTATGTTAAGCTGTACATCTGTATAAAATCTGAGCAAAATATGTGGAAATGTTATTGATAAAGTTAATTTGCAGAATGATAGTTCTGAGCCTTACTGAAGTATGATTATTGACTGTCGAATTATTATTATTTTGTTTTGCTTCTTGCTTCATAACTGGGTTATTTCCGTGATCGTGAGACACTTGCATAGTACATGTAAGATAAATTGTCCCTTGTTACTCTGTTACATAATCTCACATCAGGTGGAGAAAGAAGAAGAATACATGACACCGTTCACTTATTATTTTTCCTGAGGAAGTGATAGGTCTATGACAAGATACAAAAAATATGATAAATAAGGTAACAAAGGGGATCTCTTTTTTTCTTTACTTAAAGGCAAAGTATACCTTTGGTTTTTGGAACCGTTTGATTGTTTCAATTCTATATAAATGTAGGTATATACAATAAAACTAACCTGTGAAAATTTCACTTCAAAATGTGGTCGCGTTTTTGAGATATCACCAAAAAACCGGAGCGAATATTTCCACGCAGGAAGAATATTCCCTCTGGGAATACACAATCTGAGAAGCGTTACGGCCGTAACGCTTATCAGATTCAAACTTTGGGGGATAAAAAATGATATATTTTTCCATAACCACAGTACTTCGAAGTAAAAAGTTTCTCAAAATGCATTATACTATCCAAAGCTGCTGTACTTCTTACCAAGTAAGTTTTTATTGCCATTAATTTTCAGAGTCATTACCAAATGTATACAGACCCTTTAATGAACTTGAAATGTTCACTTCCATGTCATGCTTTGGGTCCCACATTCATGGAATGAGTCAACTCCAGTGGGGGGTAAACAACTAAATGTGAAATCATACCTGTCCAAATGTTCATCATAAACTCAAGTCAAACAAATAGTACTTTGCTCTTGCTATAGAAAAACCCAGACATCAAAGCGTCAAGCATGGTATGGCTTTTTTCCCCCAGCTTTTTCCGACCCAAAAAACTCAACAACACTCTTAAAAACAATCAACAGTGTGATTAACAAGGAAAAGAAAGGGGCAACTCAAAACTATCCTACAAATGTACACGGTACAGTGGTTTGTCATTTCCAATGAGCAAAATAATGACAAGCAAGACAAGCAACTAACCAAAAGGAGATGCCCTCAAAAATGAAAACACACTTGGGAAATTGAACATTTGAAAATCAAAATTGATACAATCCTCCCCCGCCTTAATTTCATAAAAAACACACAACTCTGTGTGATACTTCATTGTACCTTGTCTGACGCGATTTTACGTCTTGTTGCTTTAAAGGCACTGTACACGTTTGGTAATTACTCAAAATGTATATTAGCATAAAAACTTACTTGGTAACGAGCAACGGAGAGCTGTTGATAGTATAAAACATTGTGAGAAACGACTCCCTCTGAAGTAACGTAGTTTTTGAGAAAGAGGTAATTTCTCACTAAAATAATAAAAGACTTCTGGCCAGAAGCCTTTTATTCCTATCTGAAAGCACACTAATTTGTACAACGAAGGTGTTTTTTCTTTCATCATTTTCTTGCAACTTCAATGACCAATTGAGTCCAAATTTTCACAGGCTTGTTATTTTATGCATATGTTGGGATACACCAAGTGAGAATACTGGTCTTTGAGAATTACCAAACGTATTCAGTGCCTTTAAAATGCTAAAATGTGCAGTGGTAACACATTTTTATTTTTTATTTTTTTTTAAGGTGATACTTATGTAGGCTGTGTTGCATGTTTTGTTGATACCCAAGTAGGTTTATACCCAAGAGGTTTTTCAATATGTGCCCACCAATTCAATTCTGAAGGGTTCTGTATGCACATCTTTGAAGGTAAACCCCATTGGGGAATGGGGTAGAATAAACCATGGCTATGGTTGATACTGTTTGGTCATGTTGGTACTGGCTCTACCTCTGTGATTATCGCCTGTGGGTGGAAATTAGTGTCAACTTGAATTGGGCTTTCCATTATAATGAGTCGTCAATAAACCTACATGCATATAGTGTCTCCCAGATTGAAGTCTTATAAGTGGTAAAATACATCTCATACATTTGTTGTTATCATTATTTTATAAAATGTCTGTGATGCACTGCACATTACATGTATACAGTGTTTCAAGTGTGGTCTTGTAAAAAAAAAGACACAAGGTTCTGCTGTATGCATATTTCAGTAAAAAATTTCTTTGTGGAATTTATCCAAAATAATAAATTAATGAAACTCGCTTTTGCTTCGTGATTTCAGTTATGTTGTGATGGATATTTTCATGTGATGTGAGAAAGTCAGTCTGGTTCATTTTGTACATGATGTCTGACAGTAGACTTAAGACAGTCAAATAATCACAAACAATTTCTTTTTTTACCCCTCAATGACATTTATATGAAAACTCTTCCCAGAAAACCGCAATAACAGTGTTCTTTATTCTGAAAACCACAATCCACTTAAAGCCCATCAAATGTGCTACCACTAAGAAGTACACCATCATCAAAACGCAAATAAGAAAGCTTTTAAAAAGAGTCGGGTAACGCCATTAATCGATAAGCCATCATTTGTTTGGAGGAAACTCACCCCACCAAGGTAGGTCTCATGTTTCTAGTCGAGCTGAAAACAAACAATCTATAAATGAAGTAAATTGATTTTTTTATTTTATTTGGGAGCACCTTTTTTCTTGAAGAGCCTAGAGAGAATGCCTTATGTGTAAACCCCGCTCATTAATTACCACCTCCGCTTTAACAAGCACAAGCTACAAGGGGTTTTGTAGGGGGGGGGGGATTTGATTGAATTACAAATTTGCAGTGATGAAGGTAAGTGCATCAGAACCCCGATTTGGGGATTGGGTGGTTCGAGTGGTGATGTTTAAATTGCGTCAACGAGACATGTCGACCTATCTGACCAATGTGCTGAAAGAAGACCCAGAAGAATACCCAACTGCTTACCTGTCTGAAAGGTTACTCAATATGTGAAGTTATCACACTTCACAGATCACACTGCTTTACACCTAGATGGATTGTCTAGTTGCTTTGATCACTATTGAAACTATTTTCTCGTTGACATTAAATATTTTGATGTAATAATTTCCTGTTTTCAAACAAAATGTAAGCATGGATATTTAAAAAGAAAAAAATGAATTAGCTTTTGCCAACCGCTTACCAAGTGAAAAGACCTACGGAATTATAATGCCAAATTTGTATTAATGGCTTCACGTTCGACCCTAGTAGAGTCTTTGTTTAGAATAAATTCCCTTAGGAATGTAATAGTAACAAGGTTGAAACCTTTCTTAAAATGTGTTTGTTCTTTTAAAAACCTTATTCTTTTCAATGAAACCTTATCAAATTAATTTTTCCCCCTAAAGAATCAATAAAAGAATCCTAACATTTTGAGCTTCTTCTTCTTATTTTATCTTAATCTACGTGTTTCAAGTAGATCCTTTATGCACATTTATAAAAAAATATTTGCTGGCGAATAAAAATGAAATGAAATGAAAAAATTGTTATCATTTAGTGAGGTAGAATTAGGGCTTGGAGTTTCAGTCTTGTATGAACAATGACAGATTTCAGGTATAAAGAATACTTGGAGTTCAACAAAGTATTATAATATTTCTGTCAGAATAGAGTGAACAGATTTCAGGTGGAGGAGCAGTCATGTCCTTCATGGTCTCTGTTCAATACAGGTGGCCTTAAAGAAGTAGGCCTGCGTGCAGTTGGATATGAGGAAACAGAATCTGGATAAGAACTCCAAAATTTCAAAAAGAACATATTGTACATGTACTTAAAGATGTCTTCATGCGGAAGACATCCATTTCTACAAACCATCACTTTAATGAGAAGATAAGACAAAGTGTTCAAACTGAAGTACATTCAGCTCAGATTTATTTCAGGGAGGGGGGAGGGGAGAATTTCTCTAGAAAACAAAGCACCACTAAACCATGGGGGAGTTGCAACACATGATGACACAACCGCATCAATGTAGCAATGCATCTCCGCAGCAGTGATCCAAGAACAAGATAATTGTACGCATCCTTATTCCCATCCTTGGCAAATCCATTAAGAAGAACCCCAAGATATTACAGCCAGGCAAGACTAGAAGGGGGGGGGGGCAGACCAACCTTGTCTGACGAGCCATGTCTGACGTCAGAACCTGACAGTCAAAATGGTTCGGCCGATCTATTTTTAGGAGAGCAATCTTCTCCTGAATAGGTCTTCTTTTTTTCTCTCCCTTTAGTGACGTTTATGGAGGTTGACATTTCAGTGCTGGCGTGCTGTCGTTACATACACTTAAGTCTGGGTGTAAGAAAAATGCTTCCCTCTCTCTTTCTCTCTCTCTCTTCTACTCGTTGCGTGTTGCATTAGCATTTCAGTAAATCTAAGCTATTTATCTGTAGAAATGAACATGCTCTGCTTATTTCAAAGCTCTGTACAATTGTAACATTTACTCATCCGTTATTGAGAGGGATTTAAATGTAGCCTAGATGCACATGTTTTATTTCAATTTATGTTGAGGTACATGAGTACACTCAATGTTTACTCACATGTGTGTAGCGTCTGTTTTATTATTATTAGTAGTACATGTAGTAGTATTATATATTTCTGGTAATGCAACCAAGGATGCCTCATAAGTGAACTTAATGACTGAAAAACCCTGTAAACGACTAGAAACACTGGGTTAACCCCAACTATTCCATGATTAGTGTTCTGGGTTCTTTTATGTGCACTATCAATTTAAGACACAGGACCTTTGGCTTAATGTCCCATCCGAAGGACAAAGCAATTATGGTAAAGTATCTTGCTCAAGGACACAAGTGCCATGACCAGGATGTTTTCATACTTTACAAAAATTATATTTGTATTTTTTTTTACATTTGGAATTAAATTATTTCAGTTAGAATTTATTTATTTATATGTATACAATGATATTATTGTCACTGGACGCACAGCGTCTTGTAATCAAATTAAAATTGTGAAATATATGTAGCTGCATCTTAATTTTATGTAGCATTTTCTTGTGACTTTAGGAGAATAAATTATCAATTTTGTGAATTAAAACAAACTGACATCCCTGTGGAGGGAAAAATGCAATATTACTACAAGTTGTAACCATATAAAGTAACAATTTGTTTGTTTAAATTGTATTGTCTAGTTATTGATTAGCACCAGACATGATTAAAATGTTTGCAAGAAAGATAATTGCAATTTGTTTTTGCAAACTATTTTTCATTAGTTTACTTCATGAAAAAGACCACACAGAAACACTGACTTGCATTTTGGATGAAGATCTCAGAAACACATTGAGGTGCAGGTGCCCTTCATTGCATATCCAGACCCCAGCCAAAATTTAACCTCTCACCTCCGAGGCCCCAGGAAACCGCTTTGGGAGGTAACCGTTAGCTGTTGGATGTAGTTATTACATGTAAACACGTCGATGAAGAAGTAATTTACTCGTTTGGAGAATGACTATGAAAGTTCCTCGAAGGGGGTGCGCACCACTGGTAACAAGCTGGTAGGTTGCTGATGGCTTTGTTGGAATGGTCGTCACACACTTGACATGAAGAAAACAAAGTGCCATAACTCCTGAGACCCCTTCCATCTGACATTGGTGAAAGTGGTTCACCAGCTAATACTTACATAGCAACTGGGTCCTTTCTGAGATCGATTCCTACGATACATGCATATGTGCAAGCATATCCCTAATAGTCAAACAGTTATCGTAGTTAACTTGTAGGCCCTAATTTTCAAAATAATTTGAAATACCTTAATCTTTGGTGTACAAGCCGTCAATTTTGGCCCTCAAAAAGTTTCCTGCAGCTTATACGCCAGGCGGCTTATATGTTGACGTATTAATATTATAGCAAGTAATAACAGGTAGTTCCAGGAAGTACAGTCAGTATACGCAAGTAAACATAAAGTTTGGACATATTTGCGCGCGTACCTTAGTGAAGTTTGACACGTTGTCTGAGATCCTGGTACTGAGCCTCTATTTTTAGCATTAGTGCAGAGTTCCGTTGCGGACTCTCCATCTTTATAGAGGAGGCAGAAGGAGGCTACCCCAGTGTTTCTAGAATGAAATGGAAATGTACCATGCAACTTAAAGTAATCTGTTGTACACGGTAGACTTGGCTTGTTCTTAACACATGGCGGAAGAGGCCATTGTATTCATTGTATTAAAAAAAGCTGGCCATTTAAAAGTTCACCTCTAATCTTAAAACAGAATACCCTTTTCAACAATCATTTGGGCCATGAACACCGACACACAAACACTCCAAACTTCAAAAGGCAGAAGAAGTTCCAATTAAGAAAGAGTTATTGTTTTGACATCTGCCAGAAGATAATTGAAGAGAGTGTTTGGATGTTGACAAGATAGCTTGTCAAACATCTCATCATGTTGTAACGGTCGACCACAGGTGATAATTACATCTGCACCGGATAGGTTTTATGGGTGCTTTTAGCCCGCTGGCCAGTGGGGAAATGCTTTATTGTCAAAATTTCTTACCTTTCTGATCGAGATGAGTTGGAATTTACAGGTGTTGTTTGTGCGTACATTATAATATGGGAGATGTAGCGGGAACCAATTAATTAGAACAGGTGAATAAGAGGAGTGGACTTTGATGAGGGTCAGTGGAAACATAGAGAATCAAATAATCTTCTAACAATTCAAAGTACTTCTAAGTCTGCAATGGATTAATGCATGTACATTGATACCTTGCGCTCCGACCCAAGAGGGTGCATGAGTTGGATATTATAAACTACCCACCTATCCACTTTGTGTCTCGAGGGACATACCCGAGGGACATAAGGCCTAAAGACATAAGGATATTACAAAGGATATCATAACAACTTGGAAAGAATAAAGCTGTATCCGAATTGGCGGCTAATGCTACGGCTAGGACTGTTGCTAAGGGTATTGTTAAGGATGCCCTTTACTTCAAAGCATGATGACGCAGCAATCCAGCCGCAGCC
Organism: Leptasterias polaris; assembly: GCA_037783415.1. Taxonomy (NCBI): domain Eukaryota; kingdom Metazoa; phylum Echinodermata; class Asteroidea; order Forcipulatida; family Asteriidae; genus Leptasterias; species Leptasterias polaris. The sequence continues at coordinate 2,607,228 of JAZGTN010000045.1, forward strand.
ATAACCGCAAATTCTCAAAGGAAATGGCAGTACTACTTATATTTAACAATAATTCTGTAGGCATAAATTAATTAATTCATTGTTTTCATTTATATTTTTTAGGGTATTGATGTTTGTGCTCCTTCAAAATGTTCCAATAGACAAACAGACTATGCAAAGGAAGTGGTTAAACTTATTTCCATAAAGCCATTTTCTTTCCTAAAAGAAGTACATGTAGACATAAATCACATTGTTAAAGTGATAACAAGTTCTGTTTCTAAAACGAGTCGTTTTGTTTAATTTCAAAAATCACACTGGCTAGCGACGATTTGTATTTGAGTAAATTAAACAGTATACACTTCATCTATCGCTAAGGACTTAACCAAATGGTGCCGTTGCATCTTACATACGTCCATGTGTGACGCTCGTGTACACCGTTAAATTTGCACAACACTTATGGGTTATACATGTACAGTTTTGTTAAATATATTCAACCCTGTTATTTAAGTATCGTGGGTGTTCTATCATGCTATGGGCTGCAGCCAGTATTCTGATCCCAAGTCCGAAAAAAAAAAAACCCCTGAAATGGCAATTCGCAATTGATTGCTTGCCAGTCACTCAAGTTCAATCGATCATTATTGCTGTGCATGAAAATGTTTTATGTGATTTGATTATGAGTGGAGGCGTACACACCATTGTAAGCAACATGGCCATTTGCTGATGAGTGTGTAATCTATGGCTGCTAATGCCTGACCTTGAGGTGTATGGTTAAAACTTTTGCTCATGTGTCATGGTTGCATCAATATGTGATCTGGGGCTCCATTTCACACACAAAACTAAGATTCAACTGAGGGTGAGTTGTCTCTCTGCATCTTTTTGTATTATGACATTAAGTAGGAGTTGAAACTTTGCATAGTGGAAGTATAACTAAGAGAGGTTTGCGGTAACACCGTGTGAAAATCTCTTTTGAGTAGTGTTGGTTCTGAAAAGAACCGGTGGTTAACTACTCCTGCCGTTAACCACCGGTTCTTTTCATTACCAACACTACGCAAAAGAGATTTTCACACGGTGTTACTGTAAACCTCTCTTAGTTATTATGATATTACATTTTGCTTTACTGACTCCTTGGACCAACGTTACACCCGGCCATGGGAATCAAATTCACGTATAATTCTGGTGCGCATGTAAATGCTGAGGGGCCGAAATGCACACTATACTGTATCACATGGGGACATTGAGTCCCAAAACGCGCAACCAAGATTATTGTGATGATGATGATTGGGTCAGTCGCAATTCAGCTTGACTCTCATCTTAATATCGATCTTGATGGTGTGTCAAGCATGCAGGACTCGAGCTCTGGTGTTTCTGATCAACAGAGTGTGGGTTTGAGTTCCGGTCTTGACTCTTGTGTCCTTAAGCAAGACACTTAACCATTATTGCTTCGTCCTTCGGATGGGACGTAAAACCGTTGGTCGCGTGTGTTTTGTAATGCACAAGAAAGAACCCAGTTACACTCATCGCTAAGAGAAGGGGTTTGGCAAGTATGCCAGTTGCTTTAAAACTTGATGCCTCCCTAACACAGAATGGATCAACCACAGGGCCGGTATTCACGAAACTTAACTTAGTGGAGTACTTAAGTTTTCACTTAAGTCTTAAGCACCCCGCTAACTTAAGTCGGGCGCTTAAGTAGCTATTCACAAAACATCTAAGTACCCCACTTATCTTAGTACCCCACTTAAATCTTAAAAAGTTAAGTTGTTTAGGTCAAGTTAATGCGCATGCGCACAAAACATACGTCATCAATGGTTACTTAGAAACAAAGATGACTCAGACGCAATCAATCAATTATTGTCAAACCCCACAGGCTAGAATGGTAACACATTTTCTCTCAGTGCCAAAATTTAATTGATGAAGTTTGTAATATTAATTTATTAATGTTTTTTAAAATATTTTGTTACGCGTTGACCCTAATTTATATAACGTACACGCGCGTTCCACGCACACACGTATATAAAAGCAATGCGTTTTAACCCTCTACATTGATGTTAGACGCGCGTGTTTTTACAGCAGTCCTGTGTTCAGTTTAAACAATAATAGTATCAGATTGTTATACAATAATGGCCTTTAAAGAGAAGCCAAACTTTTCTGAGAAGGAGAAGTTGCTTCTCGTAACTGAGATTACTTCACAAGCCAAACATGAAGCATGGAGGCGCATTGCTGATGCCTTAAATGTGCGATTTCCATCGGAATAGAACTGCAGTGCAATGAGGTCGTTTATTTCAGCAGAAACAGCGCGGCTACGTGCAGTCGGTGAGTCGATTTCTTCTCTTATCAGCTGTTATAAATAAAACACCGTTTCTAACAAACCTATAACGTGAGTAAAGTTCACCGTCAGTAAATTCTGCCAATGGATTGCTCCTTTCACGAAATACTCTCCCTGCGAAGAAGTATTTTGTTAAAATTCTTGCGGTGCGTGACCCATAAAAAAGCCGCCATGACACCCTAGTGCCCCACTTAAGTCAGGTCGGACCACACTTAAATTTAAGACACAAAAGTAATCGGGGCACTTAGCGCAAATGCTTTGTGAATACCACTTACTCAGTAAGGTTCGTCTAAGTTTGGTATTTAAGGGGGGTGCTTATTATTTTGTGACTTAAGTAGTTTCGTGAATACGGCCCACTACAAATGTAATTAAAACAACCAGTATATTTGGATATTTCAAAGTCACACTTCCAGGGGTTATGATCAAGCATTGCATTCTGCGCGGTGGGATTGTACACCACTGGGATTGAGGTTGGGTCTATCATAATGCACCTTTGATGCAGCCATCTTGTTTATTCTCTCATTCAAATCAGTGTAACCAAAGTGAGGTTAGAAGGCCAAAGTTCTCTCTCACTACATTGTTACGTTAAAATCTTGACTTCTTACAAAGGTGTTCAAAACTGAGCAGAGAGGTAGGCAACAGGTAAGTTAGTGTTGCTGGGAGGTCGTTGTATGAGTGTACTCCACAAGTCACAAATTTACGTAGTATCTAGGTTTGGTATTCTTAATTGCTATTGAACACGCAGAGTTTTGTTAGTGTATATTAAGGGTCTGTAATGAAGTAAGATGGTAAGCTTTGCATGCAGGTGTGGGACAGTAAGGACTGTTGCTGAGCAAGGACTGGTAACAACCACATGAAATATATCTCTTTTTTGTAGAAGTGTTGATTCTTAAAAGACTCTCTTTGGTCGTCTTAAGGTCTGTAATTAGAAAAGCATAATTCTCAACAAGGTCAGCGTGTACTTGTTAGTCACCGTCTGGTGGTACTTTCTTCAGGTCTCTCATGGGGGTCAGGAAACAGACCAGACTGATCTACAAGGTTTTCTAATAAACTGTAACTTTCTAATTAAAGTTGATTGATGGGCACATCGTCAGTGGTTAGTTTAATTAAAGTAACATAAGAGCAGGGGTCACTTTTCAATGGAAACTAATCGAGTATAAGAGATGCAGTATGAAGGTTGACTTGGGGGGGGGGTAGAAGTGGGTGGGCGGGCGGGGCTGGAAGAGCTCCTCCCATCCTTAGATTAAATCTGATTAACATTTGATCTAATCTCAGAGTGTTTAACGGTAACATCACACAAAATGGTACATGTAACTTGGTGGTTTTGCGGGACAATAGGTGGCAGCAGATGTACAGGGTTAATCAATTGTTCTCAGAAGTACGTAAACAATGGAAATTTACCTGTTATACCTGCTTCCACGTAGTGTCACGTAGTCTTCCATTCCTTATAAGAAGTTTGTGATCAAGAAGTACATGCAAGTCAGAAAATGTTATGTATTTTTTCTTGGATATGTTTACAATTTTATTGTGTTGGATTTTTTTGTACATCTAGACCATGTATTGTTCATATGAACACATGGAAACACAGTCACTTAAAGGTCAAATATATTTATGAACAGAACTATCCAATGCACCTGCCACAGGGGTCGTTAGTTAGCAACAAGCCAATTATTGATCAAGTTCATTCAGTCGCACTCATCCTGTCTCCGCATTTTCTTTCCGTCAGGCAGTCTTCCAAATTGTGCATTGGTCATTAACCAACAGAAGACCATTTGTCCTTGTAAGTTTACAAGTACATACAGCTGGTGAAAGATTCATAGGGAGGTGTTTGTAAATGTGCAGAGTGGGGGGAATTGCAGGGGAGTGGGGAATGGAGAGGGGTAGGCTTTATCATTTTACTGCCTTACTTTGGAATTTCACTACCTGTATCCTGCTTCTCTGCCTCTTATAACCTGTCTCAATTTGAAACGCAATATCAATGGTCATCTTTCTACTTTTTGATTTTCCTCTTCTGGTATCTCCTGTTCCCGTTTTTTAGTCCTCACCTTGAGTGGCTTGTTTGGAGGCTTGTGATTGGCAGCTTTCAATGAAAAAACCCCAATAATATATATATATTAAAATTTATCCAGTCAGTTTCCCTTGTGGTTTGTTATTTGATATCTGATATATAAAAAAAGTCGCATCCCCGCATGGTGATCCCCTGGCTGCCATTTCCCAGGTTGTATCTTAAACTCGGGTGTGTGATCCTTGGCTACACGGCAGTTTACGGTTGAATGGCTTCTGACTGGCACCCACCGAACAAGGATATTGACAAAATAGGGAGACCGCCAACATAGGGCTAGATAGCTCAGTTGGTAGAGCGCCGGCACGTCAATCCGGAGGTCGTTGGTTCAAATCCCGCTCTAGTCAATTTTTCCTTGTTCAACCCAAAATCATATATATATATATATATATATATATTAAAATTGGTGTGATGTAAAGTTCCCCTCTTTGTAGAAGCTTTTAATTGCATAGTGTATCCCAAAAGTACCAATGTCAAAAAACATAATTACACTTATGGCATTCATAAGATATTGCCACTTACCATCAAAATGAAGAAAAGCAAATCTCACAAGGTTCATGCCGAGGCCTCCACCCTCTCCTTTTCAACAAAACAACAATCACAATTCTTTGAAAAAGGAACAACTAAAGATGTAAGTAATCCTCATTATGTAAGCCAACAACAAAACACTTCTGATCAGGACACAGGAGCCACTTTAATTGTCAATTAAAGTAAAGTCAGTGACAGATTATTAGGTTCGTCTTGGGTTCGTCGACACCGTCTGCAAGATGCGGGATACACGATGCCATGTAGCTACTTTTTTGCTGGAGTTGTTAATTGGTTGCCTTCACACAAACAGCAGCAAGTCATGGGGTATTTACATGTAACTTGGCACTGTGTAGTCCCAATGATACAATAGTGTTCTCCCCCTAAACACCTGAGGGACTCGTTAAAACTGACTAGTTCAGCGTCGAAAAGCATCCATATTTATTTAATATGAAATATGGACTAGTTAAAAAGCTGGTGGAGTAGTGAAACACCAAGCTCATTCATTGGTCCTGCTGGCTAGTTGCTGAAAAACTTACGGGCAAACACTGTACAACGGATTGTAATACATGTAGTTGTTGATTTTGCATTGAGGAGAAAGAATATCGTTTGTTTTTTGCCCTTACACTGATGTGTATCGTACTCAAGACTGTTCTGTGGAAAAAAATAAACATGCATATCAGTTGGGATTCGAACCCACAACATTTCTTGTGCTAGAGCAGATGTCTACCACTTGACCACTAAGCTAGCCCGGTGGCTAGAGGCATTTTGAATCCTACATATTGGAGGTCGCAGGTTTAAGTGCCGCTCTAGTAAATTTTTCGTTGTTCAAAACAATTTTTACAAAAACAACTGTTTGATATCTTCCATTGGTAAAATGTAGTTCACTACATTTCACTGGCATTTATTTTAATGCTGTCCTTACAATTACTGTAAAATAGTATTTAATTGTAATTAACTTGATTGAATTGATTAATGCACAAGTGTAGGGGTATGCCCGGATGTGTACATGTATGCCTGGATGTTTACATGTATGCCCAGATGTGTACTTGGGTAGGTTTACATATTCAAACTGGGAACCTATAATAAAAGGGACAATAGGGTACCTGGTTGGGTGAAGGTCCCCTGTTGGAAAGAATGTACAAAACCAAAGGGAGCCGTTGCCATAAAGTGCAAACAAATAGGAACAAATGGAGGTCAACGATTGCATGGATGTGTTCATGATGTGGTGTGCCCGAATGTGTTCATGTATGCCCAGATGTGTACATACATGTAGGCTGAGATGCGTACATGTACAGTGTATGGCCAGATGTGTACATGTACAGTTATAACCAGATGTGTACATGTACACCAGATGCTTCATGTATGTATTAATTAGGATTCTCCATTGATCAACTTGTAGCATTTAAAGTGGGGCTATTTTTCTAGGTGTTTTTTCTAGGTTTCTATTTTTCTAGGTGTATAACCAGCCGTTTTGTTTGTGTCAGTCCGAAAGTGACCCTTCGTTGTAGCTTGTGCATGGGAGAAACCAGCACTGTTGTATCATATCAGTCATCACTTGCATGATTTGATATTTGCCAGCTAGCTATATAGCCACAATATTGAACAGTTAACCACTCCGGGTTGCTTCTTCTTTTACTGAGGAACTATTGATTTCAGAGTAAGCAATATTTCTGGCCTTATCATGTATGTTTCACCGAGCCTTAATTATATTGTAGACAGGTATACTTTACCCGTACGCACATGAAAAAAAGAAGTGTTTTAAAGCTGGGTTGTGTGTTAGGTGGAGATGAGTTTTTCCTTGCTTTCAGACAAAAAGGGGAAAATATTTTTCAGATGTTTATATGACAGATTAAGGACTTGAGAATGTAAAAAAAAAATATTCTGACCCACTAATTTTCCCATTATTTATGTTTTTAAATGTGAACTTGGGTTTAAGACTATCACCTGTGGAAATACAGGCCCTTTTTTTTTTTTTTTTTTTTTCCCCTCTGTACACATAGGGTGCATTGAGTTCCTTTGCTGAAAGAGTGAGGGCTAAGTTAAATAATACTCTGTGCTGAGCGGAAGAATGAAGGAAAAATCCTGTGGGCGTGTGTTGCACAATCCTGACTGCTTATCAAGGATCTACAATTTTGTTTAACCATGGAGGTAGGAATAAACCAAGGCACCTGCACAAGACAGTTCTCAGAGGCCTATAAATCTGAACAATTTGTCACATTTCTGTGCTGCTAGGCTGCCCATGAATCCAAACCAATGTCAGGAAATATGCAGTCTGTCATAAGAGGGCATAATGCTGACTGTTAATGATGAATTCATGCTGCCAAGCCCAGGGTGTTTATCCCCCCCCCCCCCCCCCCCCTCATGGTAAGAAGCAAAATGCCAAAGGCTAGAGAGCTTCTCTGTAGCTGTTTATATCAGTTTAAGACTATCACCTGTGGAAATACAGGCCCTTTTTATTTTTATTTTTTCCCCCTCTGTACACATAGGGTGCATTGAGTTCCTTTGCTGAAAGAGTGAGGGCTAAGTTAAATAATACTCTGTGCTGAGCGGAAGAATGAAGGAAAAATCCTGTGGGCGTGTGTTGCACAATCCTGACTGCTTATCAAGGATCTACAATTTTTCCTTCCTCCATGGTTTAACCAAGGCACCTGCACAAGACAGTTCTCAGAGGCCTATAAATCTGAACAATTTGTCACATTTCTGTGCTGCTAGGCTGCCCATGAATCCAAACCAATGTCAGGAAATATGCAGTCTGTCATAAGAGGGCATAATGCTGACTGTTAATGATGAATTCATGCTGCCAAGCCCAGGGTGTTTATCCCCCCCCCCCCCCCCCCCCCCCCCCCTCATGGTAAGAAGCAAAATGCCAAAGGCTAGAGAGCTTCTCTGTAGCTGTTTATATCAGTCCACATTCCTAGTTATAATGGAGTACTGGAATCTTCATCCCAGGGGTTCCTAGGATTCCTAGTGTAAATCAGTGGACACAAGGATATGGAGGGTGTAGGGGGGATGCTGGGTGAGATGGGGTGTGAGTGAGGCAGTCTCTCTTCCCCATGGTTGAGAAAATCTTAATGTATAATGTTGTCATTTAAGTCTACAGTCACATCTTTCTGTTTTTGTATTAGTTTTTTGCTAATTTGTTCTCCTCCCTTTGTTAGGCGCTCTATTCTTTGTTATAGCGCCATATCAGTGTTGTGACCAGAGGTTTTTAAGAACCGGTTAATTTTCACAGACGAGTGTAGCGAGGAGCGAGCGAAGCGAGGTACTGAGCGCTTGCGCGAGGTGTTTATCGGGGGTCCAAAGGGGGCGGCGCCTTGTCAGAGCGCCTTGTCGGAGAATTGTACATTTTACACCGAAAAGTACACATTATGTTATGGGTTCTAGACACTAACAACAATGTATTTTGCTGAATTAGAAGTACACATGTTGAGCCATATATCAAGTTCTTATACCCAGCCTGCTTATACCTCACAAATTCTAAATATCCTTCATATATCTGGAGCTGACAAATGAAATGAGAAGAGTGTCAAATTCAATCCAATAAAGTATTTATTATTTATTAAATGTAAGTTGTGTAAAATTTTGAAATTCTTGAAACTTAATAAGGTAAGTTAGTAATAAGAAAACATAGAATGATCCAGGGATGTGATTCCTCCGGTTTTTGCCGGAAATCCCTTTTTTCAACCAAAAAGTCGACCCGTGTGAATTGTGTAAATCCGGTGAGAAAAATTATTGGATTGTGCACTGCTCGGAGATGTGTGCATCGCCGCGTGAACGAACGACATGTGTGTGCTCACAACTTGGTGAGTTAGATAAACAAATAAAACACATGCATCACAAGGAGGAAGTCGGGCTACGTGATACACTACAATACATGTACATGTACATAAACCATTTAGACACAGACTCGATGCATAACGTAGAGCTATACGTTCTACTATCGTCTGGCTCCTAGGTTTTTCTAATGCTTTACTCATAGAATGCGGCTGCAAACAGACGCTGTGAGAATATATTTTTTTCTGCTAGCATGGAAGGGGGAAACATCGCTGCATCAAACAGTCAACTTGAAATAAAAATGACACCAACAAGAATTGATCAATCGCGATCGTCGAGGCCAAGATTTTACAACACTTTTTTGATTTTGACAGTTTTCAGTTACGTGAAGAAGAATTCCTTAGTATTTAAGCTTATTTAGTAGCAAAAAGTACCGGTCGGCAATGTCGTAACATTGCTTGAGAGCCGGTCGGGATTTTTTGGAACTGGTTAGTGCCGACCAGCCCCGACCAGTGTAGTCACAACACTGCGCCATATAAATGCTTTGTTTTATTATTATTATTATTTGTACATAAATGTTTATTATCTTGAATTGCAAAACACCCAAGTAGATCCTTGTCATCATTGGAGGATTAGTTGAATGCGCGACATTCATTTGAATCAAACCATGACATGGCTTCAGTCATAAACTGCATTTTAGTACTACATTCATTGTGCATTTTCATCCCATCCTATTTTATTACTACACTGGGTCAATGCCAATCATTATGACTTACACAGCAGTACAATACCCCTCTTTGTGGATGCCAGAATAAAATCTTGTACAATCTTTTAATAGTTGTATCCTCCAGTGGAATGACAAAGATCTACATGAATGTCATATAAAACAAATAATAAGTGTTCTGCATTCCTGCAATGGAGAGACTTTTTTTCATTCGTTGACAGATGGAATGTTCCAATTCAACTTGGCTTGGTCTCGTTGAAAGGAACTATTCCATATTTCAAGTTATGACATGAATGAAAGCATTACCAATGTTGCATTCATAAACATTCAAATGATTTGTTTATTAACTGTTCATTTTTATCGAAGCTACCTACATGTACATACATGCTACTTGGTAGTGTACATTTACATCTACATCTGTAGGCTACATGATGTACTGTTAGGTATAAGACATCTCTAAGACTGTTTCATCTTCTGTATAGATAGTTCCCAGTAGACGCCATCTTTACGGGCAAATCGCATTTTGGCTTGCAGGCGCGTCAAGCGCTCAAATTATTAACGCAGCCGCGTCATTCACAAACCAATCATGCAATGAGTTTTGTGAAATGTGCGCGTGCTGCACGCCGTTCTCACGCGTAACGCATGACTGTGTGTTCAAAATTGCCCGTAAAGATGGCCGACTTACGTCATAATGCAACCTATCTATATTGCTCCATTTTTCAAGAATTAAATTGATTTTTATATTCATGTGTAAACATGTGAGAATTCTCACATGTGAGAATTACATTGTATGTTTTGCAGGAGAGGGTCTTAGACTTCTTTGAAAAATGCTTATAATTTATTTGAAGGATCTTATCTGGGTCTAGATAGTATAACAGTATCTCTTTGGGTATTTTAAATATGCTGTGCATGATATTTTATAATTATGATTAAGTTAGCCGATTTTCATTTATGGTTTCCTTTCTTCAATTTCTCTTTTTTTCTGTACAGGACTCTGGAAATGTTGAGCCTAACTGTCTGTTTCAAGTGGATGAATATGCTTTCTTCATCATGTGGAAAAGTGAAGGAAGGGTAAGAACAAATAATAGTATCATTGTGTACAGAGCTTCCTTAGTGAAAAATTATGATACAACAGTATTTTTTGTTAAGTCAACATTTACTCCAATTATCTAGATTTCAAGACATCTAGATTTCAAGATGCTTCTCTTACATGTACCAGTTACAAATGTATGATATGTACCATTCCTTTAAAAATGTTTTTAAAAGGAAACTTGTTTGCTTTTGAAAATTTGGAAATATTATATTCCTTATAGATTACATGTAGGTCTACGCTTTTGAAAATTGGGGAGTATATATTCCTGAAAGATTAGGTCTTCCCAAGCAGTGTTTCAAGACATTTGAAGCATGTAGTGCCATTTGAGTGGCTAAAGTTTTGTGATTTTGAAAGGGGTTGTAACCATACCGTGCCCACAGCCTTTTGACTACAAACTTTTATCCCATAACACAAACTTTCTTTTTGCCCTCGGCCTCAAGCAACTGCAAAAATACTCACGACTGTGCTATTATTAACAATGGAACAAAAAACTGAAACAGGACACATCTTTAAGAAATAATTAGATAAAAGTATACATGTTCCGTATAAACCAAGGCTACATATCATCTCGGTTGTCATATGCAAGCCTCAAGTTTCCACAAATTGAGATAATAAAAGTAAAGAGTCAAGACTGAGCACGTGTAACTTTATAAATTCAAGTGAAGCACATTGATACATGGAGGGGGAAATGCATGTTGTGTCGATGAGCCGTGTAACGAAAAACCTTCAGTCCCGGGCTAGATTGTACAGAGATACAATACGGGGTAATTACCAGTGTGTGTTTGGCGCGGACTCGAACACGGGCCCAGGTTGACTTGAGTTACATTATACCGGTGACGGTGAGCTTGAATGAAATTATCATTAATTGAAACACTGACCCCGTCGTAATTTGAACAGATTTGCAAGGTTATCACAGAACGAGGGAAAAGGTTTAGTGCTTCTGACAGTGTGTGATACTTGTATGCAGATGAGCTCGACCCAGTTTTATACAGCTGCAAAGAACACAAATATGAGGAGCTTGCCAGAAGAGTGTTGTTCGGAAGAAACAGGTCACCAGCTCAAAATGCCATGTGTTGTAATAGCAAGTAATGTGTGAGTGGCTCCCTGGTAATTCCTGCTTGCATTATCTGTGTAGCAGCTGTGAAGAATAAGGCCTTGTTTACAAACCTTAACTTGAGACTAAAATTACTCAATCTAATTAACTTTCAATTCTGGCCAAGACAATACCTGGGTGCAATATTCAGCAAGAACAGACTCTGTGATAGTGACAGACATGGACGTTTCATGTTTGGCTGTTTGTCTACATAAGTTGAAAGTATACCTTAACAGATGGCCACTCTTATCAAATGGTTATGGAAATCTAATGCATTATGCATTTTAGTAATGAAAATCTAATGCATTATGCATAATTTTAGCCATTTACTATTAAATCCAAATGTTTCCAGGTCTTGGATTTCCTGCTCTTGGTTTTGGTATAGGATCTTTTGGTCTTTGGTCTTTGGTCTTGGTCTTAGATCTCCAAGTTTTGGATCTTCTGGCCTTGGCTTTCGTATTGAATCTTTAGGTGTTTGGTTTTTGGTATCAGTCTTGGATCTCCAGGTCTTGGATCTCCAGGTTTTGGATCTCCTGGCCTTGGCTTTTGTATTGAATCTTTAGGTGTTTGGTTTTTGGTATCGGTCTTGGATCTCCAGGTCTTGGATCTCCAGGTCTTGGATCTCCAGGTTTTGGATCTCCTGGTCTTGGTTATGGTCTTGGTTATGGTTTTGGATCTTAAATATCTTAGTTTTGGTCTTTGATGTCCAGGTCTTGGTTTCCAAGTCTTGGTTCTCAAGGTTTTGCCTTTGCTCTTGGATTTCCATATCTGAGTATGGGTCTTGGATCTCCAGGTCTTAGTTTTGGTCTTGGATCTCGAGGTCTTAGTTTCCTGGTCTTGGATTTCCAGGTCTTAGTTTCCTGGTCTTGGATCTCCAGGTCTTAGTTTCCAGGTCTTGAATCTCCAGGTCTTAGTTTACAAGTCTTGGATCTACAGGTTTTGCCTTCGCTCTTGGATTTCCATATCTTAGTATGGGTCTTGGATCTCCAGGTCTTAGTTTTGGTCATGGATCTCCAGGTCTTAGTTTCCTGGTCTTGGATCTCCAGGTCTTAGTTTCCAGGTCTTGAATCTCCAGGTCTTAGTTTACAAGTCTTGGATCTACATGTTTCTCCTGGTCTTGGTTATGGTCTTGGATTTTCAGGTTTTGCCTTCGCTCTTGAATTTCCATATCTTAGTATGGGTCTTGGATCTCCAGGTCTTAGTTTTGGTATTGGATCTCTAGGTCTAGTAGTTTCCTGGTCTTGGACCTCCAGGTCTTAGTTTCCAGGTCTTGAATCTCCAGGTCTTAGTTTACAAGTCTTGGATCTACAGGTTTCTCCTGGTCTTGGTTATGGTCTTGGATTTTCAGGTTTTGCCTTCACTCTTGAATTTCCATATCTTAGTATGGGTCTTGGATCTCCAGGTCTTAGTTTTGGTATTGGATCTCCAGGTCTAGTAGTTTCCTGGTCTTGGACCTCCAGGTCTTAGTTTCCAGGTCTTGAATCTCCAGGTCTTAGTTTACAAGTCTTGGATCTACAGGTTTCTCCTGGTCTTGGGTATGGTCTTGGATTTTCAGGTTTTGCCTTCGCTCTTGGATTTCCAGGTCTTAGTATGGGTCTTGGATCTCTAGGTCTAAGTTTTGGTCTTGGATTTCTAGGTCTAAGTTTTGGTCTTGGATCTCAAAGTCTTATTTTTGGTCTTGGATCTACAGGTCTTTTTTCCCCCTTGAATCTCCAGTTTTGATTTGGTTTTGGTCTCTCATTTAGGTCTCAACAGCAATATTGATGCACAGATCAAATCTTTGTGTCAACTAATTAACTTTAGCACTGTCAGAGCAAGTTTAATCCTAGCGTTGCAGGGGAAAAAACCAAACAGGAAAATCATTCAACGTCAAGGAATGGTGCATCTGATGGTTGACTGTATGCATGGGCTCCAAATTATTTGTTTTATGCTAAACATTTTAGCGTTGACATCATCAGTTTCATTGATGCTTGTCACAATCTCTTAAGTGATATACATCCTGTTTAAGATCTGACCCAAACTAACCGGGCACATGCATGTTATAAGTACATGTGTACATTGTACATGCTCCCTAACTGCTTTGCCTGTTGGCTTATGCCACCACATTTACAAAAGAGCCCCTCATTTGAAAGCTGATAGAGATAAAAGTGTGTAACAATCTACATAAACAAAAATACAAGGTGTTGCACTTTCTAGAGATACATGACCATGTACATGTACAGTTTTTCAGTAAAATGAGCATCTAGACAGGTTTATTTTTTCCATACTATAAGGCAGTACAAAATAAGGGAAAACTTTAACAGAACTTAATGGAGAGGTCAGACAAAATGTCAAAGCTTGTACGAGGTCTGCCCTCTTCACAAATAATACTTGTAAACATGTTATGCAAGCACTAAGTATTATATGCTATTGATGTAGGCCAAGAAATAGAACTTTGTAATGTTACCATCTTTTACTAGTAATTTTGTCAAATGGCAATTCAATAATAATTATCTAAAGCTCCTAGTTGTAAAGACCAATGGTCTTGCAGGGACATAAGCTTGTGACACAAGGTATTGGGTCACCAAGAGCTTCTAGTATCACACTGGACCCTGAGTGAGCTGAAATACTGAGGCTGCGAGGACAGTTGGATGCTCATGGGTAGATCAGTTTTATGATCACACTGTCACAGCTCACAGGGTCCAGTCTAGGTTTATTTCATCTTCAGTTGACATGCTATGAAGCTTTGGTTATATACTTGGACAGGATTTACTGTATGGTTGAACATGTAGTATTTCTCAGATTCCTGTGAGCTACACTTGTCATAGATTGTGCAACATTTACATGTAACATGTATCAACTAATTCCAGTTCAAAAACAAGCACAGATAGAGAGCTTTGGAGGTGTATAGTACACTGCAGGGCAATCCTAGCTCTCTCACTGTAAATACATTGACATACACGCAGTAAGTTCTGTAAACCTACATGATGGTGTACATCCATATTGGCAACTTATCCCAACGATGTCGCTGTTTAAGCTGCAGGCCACACATGCATCACCACTATGCAATTAGCATGCACATCTATATTACAAACTCCCTCATCAAGGGAGTTTCAAATTACTGGAGAGCAATGGCTAATATTTGGATCCTTAATTCTTTTATTAGTGTTTTGATTGTGTGCATGTCGCAGCTTAGTAAGAATAAAAGGGCGGGAAGAATAGAATGTGTAGGTTTTGACCCTCACAATAACCATGGTATTTACTTTTTTTGGACTGTGTAAAGGATCATGGACAATAGATCGAGTTTTGTGAATAAAGATAAAGTTCAAAAGTCAATATTTGGGAAGATTTGAATTTCTATATAGACGTTATTGATTGATTTCATAGTTGGCTTTTTATTAATGTAAATTTGTTATGAAACAGCACAATGTTCATTGAGTTCATGAACTTTGTTTCAATTTTCTAAACAAACACAAATTTGTGTTGCTACATTTATTGATAAGGAGAAGCTGCACAAATATGTGATATATTCTTAAATGTAAGGGGGCGTAATGTGATTTGATTATAATATATTTTTATTTTGCATCTTTCGGAGAATGGGATGATGTTCCACACGAATGCTCTGCCAACATGGATGGGATCATAATTACAGCCTGCAGTTGAATCTCCAAATCAAAGCCTGAGCAGAAAAGAAAGAGAAAAACCTAGCTCCACAATTTTGCTCCCAAAATCATTAGAATGTTTCTGTGGTAACTTTTGGACCAACATACTGTACAACAATGTAGTCATGATTGATCAGGATGGATAGCTTTCTGCAAACATCACTTCATTCTCTGCACCTGTTACCATTAGGAACTGCTGGCACATTTTGAGAATGTTTCTTTTTCTTCCCCCTTTTCGTTTGCCATCCCGACTAATTCGCAAATGTCAAGTTTGATGAGTTTTTTGTTTTTACCCTTTGGTACAACTGATTGTTGATTCGGATTAGTGATGCATAGATTTTTGATGCATGATCATGAACACGAACATGCACATGTCCGAGTGGAAATTTTATTAGGTAGTCATTTAAAAGTTATATATGGCGACTCTTTCTTTCAGAAACGTCCGCTGATTTTTAGACAAAATAAAATTATGGGTAGTCATCAGGATTATTCCCTGAAATATTCCTTAAATATGCACAATCCTACTTCCATGGGCAGAGAACATTTTTTCTTCTACTAGGAGCTTGCAAGTTTTGTCTTTTTAGTCTAATGGAGAATAAAGGTTAGGGGCCGTTCACAATTATCAACATTTTCACGAGCGTACAAACCGTACACTTTTTCAAGCCCAAGCCCCCCCCTAAAAATGCGCGCTGATATGCAATTGCGTGTGTATGCTACAAGTAGCTAGCAGGCATGTGAGACCTCCGCGTTTTTTATTTTCCCATTCCGCGTTTTTCTTGCGGGCTCCGCGTTTTTCTCGTCTCCTCCGCCGTGGAAATCACTCCGCCGTGGCAGCATCGGGAATCACTTTAATTGCGATTTGATTTCAACACGTGAGTCGGGGGCTAGACCCGGTAAAATGCTCCGCGTTAGTCTTTGATTAAAGCCGTTGTTGTTCATTTTTCATTAAGCGCTATGTCCCATTAAACTTACCCATGTCGTCATCCCGTTCCACCAAGAGAGGGCGCTGTACTAAAAACTGTATTAAAAAGCCAACACCCTGAGCCAAGACTAGGCGCACACGGTCTTTCACGTCTGTGATGAACGCATCGCGCTTGTTTTAATTGTGGAACACATTTCTAAGGAATGTCACAAAAACATATTGAAAATGAGGACGAACAACACATTGTTACCAAGTAAGAATTGTGGCCTATATATTTCTGTTAATGTTTTGTTTACGCTGCAGTACAAAGCCTGTTATTCTGACTGTAGCGCTGGCCCAAAATCCGGATACGGATTTCACTTGCTAAAGTTTTCCGCGTTTTTTCTGTGACCCGCTCACATGCCTGTCACAGCGAGGGAACGGAAGGGGAATTGCGCAATAATTTGCACTCGTGGTTTGACATGTTTGGTTCATGTACGTGTACGTATGTAGACTACAATGCCGCGCATGCTGTACACAATACGTTCATGGGATGCAACATGCGGGGCCTGGCTCTCGTGGCGCGACCGTCTCGGCCAGTGCTCGCTCGGCATCGGTTGCGGCGTGGATGGGATGTGAGCAGTGGCGACGGGCGAGAAAACAGATCGACATTAAAAAAAAAAACAACAACGTACGGCGGGCATTAACCCCCTCCCCCCCAGCGTACGGTTTGTACGCTCGTGAAAATGTTGATAATTGTGAACGGCCCCTTAATGAGTATCAAAGTCAAATTTCAATTATCCAAAAACAAAAATGTTTTCTGAGCACGTGAGTTATTAACTCGTGTGAGGACCAAAATTCTTGTAGGAAAAAGATTATTTCAACATCACTGTTTTGCAGTCTTAACTCAATAATGTACAATGTGTAGCCACAAAGTGCTTGATTGAGAGTGAACACTCAACCTCCAATCAAGAAATCCTGTATATATTTTCACATTAAGAACAACCCCAAGAACACAAAACCAAAAGAATTAATTCACTGTGGGGGAAATTTTGTCAAGAGAGAGCGAGTACAGTATGTTGTCGTCGCTCATATATATAATTATCAGTGTTACTGTTTTCTACAATTGACTAGGTTGGCCTTGTACATTAGTATGCTGTATAGACATAACCATCTGCCCTGTCATGTACATGAATAGGATACAGCTTGCCATTATCATATGGCACTCCAGGGTTGAATTATCAAAAAGATAATTAATTGAATCGGAGTAGAATTGACAAGTTGTATTTTTGTTTGACGCTCTAAATTTCGATGGAGGTGTGGCAAAAAAACCCCAAAAAACCAAACATGTTTAGCGTCCCCGCCGGCTTCCTTTTTAGAGGCCGCCTCCTGCTTTTTCTTCTTTTTTTTCCAAAAAAAGAAAGATACATATTAACGATATGTTCTAGCTTGTTTTAATTTATCCTTTTCTTTTGTTATGCGCTTTGATCATGTTTTGGAAAAGCGCAGTATAAATGCCTGTTATTATTATTATTATTATAACGATATCTGACCCCAAAAATAAATTTTAAAATAAATAAGATCGTATTTTTAGACTTTAGCACACCGAAAAAGCACACCGAAAAAAGCTGGCAACCATCTTGAAAAATAGCCAGGTTGGTTGTCTTGAAATATAAATCGGGCGGCCATTTTTGGGAAAAAAAGGCACTCCCTCCTCCTTCCTTTTTTCAAAAAGGCAGGGCGCTGAACATGTTTTTAATTTTATTTTGCCTTCCCTTATTTGTACAGTTCATAAGATTTTACTTCCGGCAATGTGCACAATATGCATTCTAATTGTTTCATGATACAGTTCATTGTACTTGTATATACATATGTTAACAAATAATAATAATAAGTATTTCAGGTGGTTATTTAGGGACACTCTCGTAAGCTTTACGTGCAAAGACGAGTGCCCCCTCTCAAGACGAGCACCCCCTCTCAAGACGAGCACCCCCTCTCTAACTATTTACCCTTCGGCCTCTCTTACACAGTGTATATGAGTATTTTATTGTCACAACATTTTTTATAATTTATAATTCTGCCAAGCAGTACATATGAAGGGAAACGCAATAGGGTACCACTTGTCTACTGTCACATTAGCAGTTTTTCCAATGGTTGTACCCTTTTTTAAGAACCTGAAACCACCACTAAGTGTTTCAACACCTGAATGAACATGCAGGCATACTGAAATTAAATTGAGTTGATTAGAATTATTAATTTGTTCAACTACTCTTAAACTTCATTTTAAAAAATGGACGAAAAAGGAAGGTGACTTTACTTTTTCCGTCCATTTTTGATGGAATTTTGTGGGTATGTTGAGGGTGATAAATATATATTTTAAAACATCAACAAAATCTACTCAAATTATCCTGTCATATTCACGAGGCTAATATCTAATGTTTCTAAAACTCAAAACTCAGGATAACATCAATCTTGTTGATTAATTAATCCCAACAATTCCCAACCCATCAAAATCCAACTGCATGGTTTGTTTGATTCTGTTCGACTGAGGACTGCACTTGTAATTCGGACATGCTTTGCATGTGATAAAGGCATACAGTACAGGACAAGCACCTCCATAAGCAGAGTCCGCGAGTAGTTCGGATGTTGAGTTACCATATGGTGTTTGATTTATTTTAGATATTTAGATTTTGTGAGAAGGGATACCTAGTAAATCAGTCAATTGAAGTTAGGGTTGATAGCAATAAAGTGTTTTCCTGGGGATTGTTAATTAATATTAGTAACAAAAATGATTGATTAAGCAGCGTGTACACTTCAGATTTAAGTGTAGACTCGGGGTTTGAATTAGAAATGAGATCATTAGGAGTTTCCTGATACAAATTGATCTGGAAAGCCTGCATTAAAGAAAATAATAAATACAGTTTTAAAAGAAATAATCATCCTGTCAATATGAACAGTACCCCCTTCACCTGAAACGTGAAACCACATTAAAGCTTTCAAAATGGGCCGTTAATTGAATGCTAAAATACACACAAAAAAACATCATAACGATTTGAAACTCAAACACTATATGTAAACAGTTAAACACTAAATGAAAAAAAAAGAAGAAGATAATATTTCATGACTAGAGCATTCTTGAGCGTTCATTGGTCAAGTTACCAAGACACTGCTACAACAATACATATTTACTGAAAGTGTAGAGGCTGGTTGTTCAGTACTAGTCATGTACCATTTCGCTGTACAAACAACACTTCAAGACTTAGACCGCTCTTGCTCCTCGCTAAATCCACAAAATTATATTAATATTAACCCACATCTCTACATGCAGTACAGCAGCCTCAAAAATAAAAATAAAGGAAGGTACGAGAAAAAAACCCTTCTCCATGCCCCCCTCCGTTGTCGTCTTGAGGCTTACAACGGAATGATTTATGCATCTTATTTCAGCCTTGTGCCCTGACTGCATATACATGTATACCCAGGCAGGCAGGCGGGCATCGTAACATCATTCAAAGCCCATTGATTTTTTCCCTGCCCCAATTCCATGTACAGAAAGGTCAGAGATTCTTGTGCTGCTGCAGTGTCGTTTGTGGCCGCTGTGTGAGCGTTCACATCTGTATACCTTGCTCCGTGTGATCCCTGGTGTCCGCCGCTAAGGTTCACGGCTTCCCCCATGAGATATAAATAAATCTTGATGATCGGGATGGAAATAAATCTCGAAGGGAAAATTAATTTCGCTCAAGATGCATGTTCCTTCTGTGGGACATGAGAGATCTATCATTAAATTGATTTTTCAAAGAAGCATCATTAAATTGATCCTTGGACGATGATGGTGAAGATTTGGTTTGAAGTGCATTGGAGGTTTAATACACTGTATATAACACAAGGAAGCACATACATGGGGAGTAGTGGGGGGGGGGGGGGGGTGTTAGGCTCATTATAAGCATCTCTTTGCCATTTTCCACCCAAAGCTAGATTGCGAACCAGGAGTTAGGAAAGATAGAGCACTATAAAAGTACATGGAATATTGTATGGATTTCAAAGACCAAACACACAGTCGATAGAGGCTGTTACTGATGACTGCAATCTAAGTAAGGGTCTATTATTCATTTGTTTAGAGACATTTGACTTTTACCCTGATTACCCAAGCCTTTCCAAACCCCCCATCTCCTGCACTTGCCTAATTTTAAATTATTCAGGTCAGCACCGCCTAAACCAAACCAAGCATGACATGGAGCCTGGTGTACCAATCCAATCCAGTTCAATTTAGTTTAGTTTGATAGTGCGGGGTTCAAAGGTTTAGGTCTTGAATTACCATTACTTGACTACCTATATGTGATCCTCATACATTTAGATTCAGAATGAAACCTTTATTACGGTAATCATTTCTTAGATGTTGGATCGTTGGGGTCCATCAACAGAGAGAGAGAGAGAGAGAGAAGAAATTTGATAGTGGAGGAGAAGCAGGTGGGCGTGTCACATAGGCTTTTAAAGTGTGTCAAAAACAAGGACGGTCAAGTTATCATGATTTTGAGTTTTTTGCATTTTTCATTGGGTCTTGGTCAATTGCTTTATGCATACATCAGAACTCTCAGTTTAATAGTGCCAGAAAGGAAACCTAATGTGTAGGCCTACACAAATTACATGCATGAATTACCCACTGGATCATCAGCCAGAGTCCAGTAACTGTAGCTTTGGACCTAGTGACCTAGCAACACTTGAACAAGTAATCATTTCTGGATAAAGAGAACAAGAACAGCAATCTAAGGATTTTTTCAAACACATGTTTTAAAAGATTGACTGTTTATTACTTTAGCTGGTCAAGTCCAAAACTCCTCTTAAAGGCATGTGGTGTTGTGTAGATTTTTCTTGAAATTTTATCCCAGCAAACACTGATGATACTGTACCCCTTGAGGAACAAAGTACCTGCGATCATGAAGTTTCGCTGTGATGTAGCTATCAGAACTTTTCATTCATTTTCAAACCAATGTTTTAAAGGGAGGGTAGGCCTATACCAAGTTGGTAATTACTCTAAAAAATAATGAACATAAGAGAGTTGTTGATGTTATAAAACATTTTAGAAACAACCCCTTTTGAATAGTTTTAGGGAGAGATAATTTTTTCAAAAAAAAATATAAAAAAATGAATCTCAGAAAGGCTTCAGGCATGAAGCGTTTCTCAGGCATCTGAAAGAACACAATTCTATGCAACAAGAATTTTTTTCTTTCATTATTTTTTTGCAACTTCAATGACCAAATCATCCCAAACTTTCACAGGTTTGTTATTTCATGCATATGTTGAGATACATCAAGTGAGGATACTGGTCTTTGACAATTACTGTCTTTAAAACAGAATTAGGGACATGTTGGTGAGAACAGCTAGAGCCACTTTTTGCTATAATGAGAATTTACACGAGGAATGGAAGTTTGCATCCAGTGCCAGCTTGAAGCTGTGGTAACTCTAGGTGTGGCTCGCACAGCCTGCAAATCTACCAGGCCGCATCCCCTCTGTGTGCATTTGTTTTTTCTGAATATAAATAAAACCCTCTGATTGATAAAATACAATTTACATTTTGGGAGCGCTGGTTGCGGCCAGAATCGCTGGGAGCCTTCTGCTGTAAATTCATCCGTTTGTCCAACGAGCCGGCGGGGTCTGTTTCTCCCATCCCATTTGTTGTTTACTGCACGTTGTGTATGATGACCAACTCATGCATAAATAACCTTCCAAATGTCTCTCTTACTACTACGATATGGATTGAGCAATTTCTCTGCATTTTGTGTTGTTTTATTATTAAATTCATTCCTCATGGCATGTGATAGAAGCATTTAGAATTCAAAATTGTATATTTTTTTAAAGGCTGCGTGATGATAATGACTGTAGCCATTATATATGATTGGCTAGGAAGATAGGAAGGAAGGAAGCGGGGGTCATCCATCTGTCGATCCTTCCCCTTCTTGCTGATTGTCCTGCCCTCAACCAAACACTGTTCACCCCTACCCCACCCCTTCCTCATTTCCCCAACTCCCTTCTCTTGCCCCTTTCTCTACCGTCCAAATGGAATATCAAGAATTGTTTGTGTCAATGTGAAAGGAAAGATGTCAGTCAGTCGCAATGAAATATTTCAGGAGACTCCCCCCTCGGGGCCACTTGGCGCATCAAGTAAATTGCTTTAGCATGTTTTGTTTTGTTGCAATATTAAGATAATACTCCGCAGTATGCTATGTGCATACCAATGTACATGTATATCAAACTCAGAGCCAGATAGTGAAAATGTGCGGGCGTGGAATAATTAATAAAAATCTGTGGAGCAAGATTTGCATTAAAAAAAAGTTGAATACATTTTAATTTGTTTTTGTCTTCCCATCGTGTATTTTCTCCGTTTGTTTGCCCTCCTCTAATTCTGGAAATTTTCCAGTTTCTTGGACTCCCTCTTTCTGGGCTGTTGTTGACAGCGATTGTTTTTTGAAACAGGTCTATTTTTTTCATCAAATTTAAGTTGTGTAATTCACTTCATGTGGTGTATTTGAATGAGAAATATTGTCAGATCTCTTATTGCAGTTCAAATGTCTGTTAGTTTGAAGGCAACAACATCATCGTCAATGGTAGTTCTGATGCACTTCCCTGCCTGTTTCATTAACATTGACATGCTGGTAGAAACATGTGCTTTATACTCAATAGCTTTTGCATGTGATGTCACCGACTGGCAATCTTGTACTTGATATCTGGCCCAACTGTTCGCAAATGCAAGATGCCACGTTGAGCAATTCTCAGTAAATAGATGTTCAGTTCAGTGTTTATACACCCAGAAACATGCAATGAAAGTGGTCTCACATGTGTAACAGTTTTTGTATGATAACCGAAATGTCATTTTTTAATTTTACCCAAAACACACAAAATCTAAGTTATAATTAAAAAATCTTACATATAAAACTGAAGTTAATTTTGCTTACATCAAGCGAGCACTTTTTAAATGGACAGAAAACTAGACAACTGCATATCGAAACCCTCCTGCATATCGAAACCCTCCAACCTCTGCGACTGTCGGGAGGATGGAGGGTTGCAATTATCACAACTGACTACTGCAATGTTCATTACATGAACTCAGGTGCGACTACAATGGGCACTTATTCCATCTACAGATACATATTTTAAGTTCTTTATACTGTACATGTACATGTACTTCAATGCAAGATTTTAGCCAGTGACCTTCATGTAAAAATAGGGTGTCCTCGTTAGCTGGAAATCTAAAAGTTAAAGAGTGCCAAAGTGCTCACTTAATGTATGTATACTCTGGTAATTTGGCATGCAAAATTAGTGCTCCCTTCTCTATCATTTACAGTGTAATACATGGATATGTACTTTTAATTGTACAAACCATGGATGAAGCAGGGTGTTCAATTAACAAAGAGGGTGTCTAAAAGATGCACCGTACAGTCCGTCTTACAATCTCACCCACTGTCTTACAATCTCATCCTCTGGCCAAAACTAGGTGTTCATGAGGTTTTACAAGCTTCCCTTTTGGGTAACACTAGGTGTATTTGAGGTACAGTATTAGAAGCTTTCCTCTGGGTAACACTAGGTGTATTTGAGGTACAGTATTAGAAGCTTTCCTCTGGGTAACACTAGGTGTACATGAGGTCTTAGAAACTTTCCTCTGGGAAACACTAGGTGTATATAAGGTTAAGATTTGTATTTCAATACGGCATATTATTGAAATGAAACTGTGATATTGGTGAAAAGATGGCCCGGTATAAAATGAAAGAATGATGGTCTCATTTTTCCATGCAATCCCAAGGTCTGTCATAACTCATAAAAGTCAGTTTTTGCTCTGTCCCTGCCATCATTTCCTCATGTGCATACTGTGTTTTCTTGTCTTGATTTAGTCTTGCTAATGAAGTCATGGCTCATATGCTTTGACTGTTGGAACTCTAAACAAACCTGTCACACCAAATGAAAATTTTAAGTTCTTGTCAAACTCTCTCTCTCTCTCTCTCTCTCTCTCTCTACTTTTGTCATGGGCTTGTTGACAAGCCTGTACACACCCCCACAAATTCTCTGCCAGTCTGCATGTAAACTTTAATATCGTCAATCAGGGAATGTTACCAGATCCCGTTCTTGTTTTGTTTGCAGCGGGTTTGCTTTTGCGGTAGTGTCACCTCCTTCCGATAAATCAGCCAAATTAAGGGATGGGATTTAATTGAGACATTTAATACAGTACAAGGTCTGTGTGGGGAGCTGCATGGTTCTTGGGAGGTACATGTACATGGCAGGTTTAGAGGAGAGGCTGAGGGGTAAGAATCGGTAATCAGCATCTCCATGTGTTGGGGTGTGCTTTGTTTCTTACATGTGCAATACATGTATGATCTTGTGCATCTACGTCATACTCATAGATCGCACACATGCTTTTCAAACTGCCATTTTGGTGATCAACTCTACATAAGAAAAGCACTAGAGGTTTATGTTTATCATAAATATTTGATAGAATTGTGCGAGAACTTTCTAAATCTTTTTAAGAAACTGAAAACTATTTGGGGTGGGGTGGGGCTATGTCCCTTAATGAATCATGAATGCATGTACCAAGCATACTTTCATAATAAAGGTCTTCAAACATGTTCAACCAAATGGCCCAGTAAAATTATTATTCAGACATGGACCCAACACATGTTTAAAACTTTACAGTTTTATTAATTTCAAATCAACACTGATGGAGTTTCACTGAATTGGATAGCGCCATCATTTATTTATGATACTTTACCAATTATTCATGTGTGATAGGCAGTTTCCTCATTTATTCAGCAGTTTGGTTTGAGGTTGAGCCACTATTTTATTATATGAAAAATGAAATTGTATTTAAACAAATTGCATGAGGGTAGTTTTTTTCCCCCAGAATTGTGCATAAATATAATTTTAAGATTTGATTTCATAGAAAAATATTGTCTTCGTTCGTGTTGCTTTCTCGTTTACGATACGCGCGAGACTTGCATAGCCTATTGTTTATGTGAGTGAATTCTCCTTGCAAGAAGTCTTGTTCTTTAGGAGTTGGTGCTCATGATGTACAAAGCTTTCAATTCAAGATGGTTGTGGTATTCGGAAGAAAGCATTGTGTGTTCTGTTAGTTTTCCTGTTCGATTTACTTTCAGTCAGCTATTCAATGCACATGTACGTATGTATAGCCTTTTTGTTTGAAGAAATATTCTGCAGATGACAGGTCAACAAAACTAAAATCACAAAGGATGGAAATATTTTCCCAATGCACATACCTGAACATGCATGACAGCAGAACATTTAGATTTAAACAGTAATTTAATTATCATTTAAATTTTTCCTGCAGGAAGGCCAAGTGTTGGATCTTTCTCAGATCAATGACGTCCGCAAAGGCATTGCCCCCAAGGTAAGCCAGATAAAATACTTGCAGTCCACTGTTCTCATGCCTCTATTATCATCATTATAGTAATTAGTTTTAGTAATTAGAGACCATCTTTGATGAATCCTTTGATGCTTTGGCGATTTACTTCCATACAGGCCCAATTTGTGACTCTTGCTTACCGCGGAATTCCACGCTTATGGCTCCGTAAGCGCAGGATT
This sequence comes from Leptasterias polaris, assembly GCA_037783415.1. Classification (NCBI taxonomy): domain Eukaryota; kingdom Metazoa; phylum Echinodermata; class Asteroidea; order Forcipulatida; family Asteriidae; genus Leptasterias; species Leptasterias polaris. Next base: position 2,632,928 of record JAZGTN010000045.1, read on the forward strand.
CTGTGGTAAACAGTGCAATGGAATTGGGCCCAGTTGATCCAGGCCCAATTTCATCAAGCTGTGAAGTACATAAATCTGCTCAGCCCAGTTAAACACTCAGCAGTAACAACAAAATAAAGATGGTTGCAGCCAAAGTGTCATGTAAATGTACATTGGTTGTGGGTGGTTCCCTCTGTTGAATTGTGCTTAGCAAATTTTGTCTGCTTAGCACCTGTGTAATGAATCCAAACATCTTTTTCATCAACCTTTTTAGCGTTAATTGAGCATTGAACTTGGCTTTGGAGAAATTGCTTTATTTATGTGATATTTTGTGACTGTTTTGTTTTTCTTTCCTGATATTTGCTCAGCTTATCTGGACAGTTTTGCATACAAGTTTACTTGCGAATATGTAAAAAAATTAGGAAATTTTGCATGCCCGAAGATGCAATAATACATCAGTTTGAACAATGCCAGAAATACAGGAATTAAAATAATGCTCACAGTACATGAACACTAAGTAAAAGCCAAGGCTCACATTCACACACTGAGTCATCTCCCTCTTCTCACTGTGTTACTATTTCCTCGTCTTTCATAGCAGTCTGGGATTAACTACATTCACCTATTGCAGATTTTCTCATAAACATTGTTGGCTCTCGGAGATGTTCCTTTGTCTAGATGCATTCCGTCGTACGGCACATACTAATGCGGTGGTAATTTGGCGCAGCCGGTCACGGATACGTGGCCTTGCCCTTTTCCATGTGGGCGTGTTTATACAGATGATTTCATTTGTGTGCGGCTGTGCTTGAGATGTATTCGAAGACAGAATGACAAAGTTGACCATCACAAAAAAAGCTTGTCGCCTCATTGTTTGTAATTGTCTGCTTTATTTCTTCAACGTATCTATAGCCCTTTATGTTGGAAGACAGACAGGAAATGCAAATTTGAAAGAAATGTTCACGTTCTTAGCGTCTAATTGACTAATTGCAAACAATGGCAGTACGCAAATACTAGGAGTCTTGCGTTAGCAAATAGATGCAATTATCAGAATGCTGTGTTGGGTCATTCTCCTTAAGGCACGGTTTGAATATCACATTTTCAATTTGTAGGTTTTTTTTTTTTTTTTTCTGTGTGCATGTACAACAGTGTGCATTGTATACATGGACAAAAAATCTTGCATTTGTGAGAATGTCATGTCCTCTTCACTAGCAAGCTGTACATGTAGCATTCATGATTTATACACACACACAGAAAACATGATCACCGTGGTGATAATTGTCGTTATCCCTCTTTGTAAAAATTTTATTTGAAAAATTGTCTTATCGGGAGAGTTTAATGTAACCTCGCCAATACTAAATCAGAGTTTGGTTGTCTCTTTGGTAGAGCACCCATGTGTCATACTGCATGGGGATCAATCTGCTATTAGGCATCACTAATGGACTCCTACGTGTATGGTGTAACTAAGGCCTCATGTTTCTTAGAAGAATTTGGCAGCAATGCACGTCGTAAATCCCCACTTTTTAAGTGATTTGGAGGATTCCAAATCAATTTGCTGTAAGTGTAATCTTTTGGGGGTAATTGAAGTTGGACAGCGATTCCATGAAGTGATACGTTTTAAGCCAGTGTTTTGGGAGAGTGCTACCTGAAGAGATCATTTTTGTCGCTGTTGAATAGTTTTGACGTGAGACTTAAATCTACCACAAAGATTTCATTCCTCACCTTGGATTAAAAATGGGAAGTTTGTTGAATTGTATTTGGTTTCATTCCAGAACCTAAATCAATGCAACCTCGGTTTTGTGGTTAAACGAACTAATCGCTCATGTACTGTGTGGTATTATGTACAAGGAACAGACGGCCATTGAACTGACAGTTAATACTCCTGACACGAACACCAAACACAAAGCAAACTGTGAATCGTTAAAAGAGTTCACACGACTTAAAGCTCACGCACAAGCGGATTGTTGGTTGTACGTTGGTTTTGCTTCCTATTCTATCACATCAAGTGTGGACCACCCTTTTAAACTTTTACGAATTTCCATTGGATGGAACCATGATTCATTCATTTATTTATATTACTACACATCTAACAGCGCAAGTACAAGATGAATAGGAAACGAGAAGAAATGTTCAGTTTTAGATGTGGGGGGAAAACCCCATAGATGTAGGAGAAAAATTATAAATGGAAAAACCTTCTCACAATCAGGTAGAAAATGATGACTTTTTCTAATTAAGGAACAAGTTTATGAATACAAGGCATACTTCTGGTAACTTTTTTGAAAGATGTATCTACATACATGTACATTTTGCTGGTACCGAGCACTCTGAGAGATGTTTCAATATAGCTTGCTGCCATAAGATTGAGGTTTGAAGTAACACTGTCTAAAATCACTGAAGTGAGTATGTGTGGTTGATAAGAAATTAAAAACTGGTGGTTCACCTGACCTTTCTGCTCTGTTCCTCATCGGGAGAAATATTTAAAAGAATGCTGACTGTCATCTTTGAGAAAAAAGTCCTGTCTGGAAGGGAGCTTTTTAGTCTTCCAACAAGAGACAAGAGGAACAGCATCATTTCCATTCAATTTTGTTCACTGGTTTGTTTAAAAATGTGGTTGATCGAATCTAGTGGGTAATGACTGTACTTATACAAAACCAGTGCTGCACCATACCTGTCTGTTCCTGGCGGTGATTATTTGTATCTTTCGTTCTGAACGGCAGTACGAATAATGTTCATGAGTGCCCTATGTGCACCTATTTCCATGAAATTGTCTGGGGCTTGTTCACAAGTTTGTTTCATCAAATAAATGGGGCACGGGTAACTGTACTTTTCTACAGAAACAGTGCTGCACCCTCCCATTTATGAAATGGCGGGAAAACACCCAGAGTGGGTCCTCTGGACACCTCTGCCTCATCGTATAACACGAGTGACAAAGCCACCGCTTATCATCAATGTGTGCAAGTCAGTCAGACCCATCGGGGCCCCGGGTACATATGGGCTGCCATGGCAACGGTGGCCTAGGAGATGAGGATCCCAGTCAGCCATGCATTGATCCCAGGGTTTTAAAACAAGTAATGGGATAGTGAAGGTTATGTCATCATCTCAAGCACAGCTCTTCTTCTCGTTTTACAATCCCGTTCAGGATGTGCTACCATCCTCTCTCTCTCTCTCTCTGTCTCTGGTCTCTGGTCTCTCGGAGGAGGAGGAGGAGAATTGCGTCCATGGAATGGACTGAGCATGCTCGGTTGTCTCGACTGATGATAAATTAATCCAACTATTTTGAAAGTTTAAGTCATCTCCCTCCTTCGTCTCAGAACCACACAAAGAGAGGGTAGGGCTCTAACCAAGTCTAGTCCAGGTCGGAGCAATATCAAAAAACTGTGATACTGTAGACCTTTCTACAAACTGTGGGTATTACTCACAGGTCATTTATGAGCCATATCAATCAAGATAGAGGTATTTATTACAGAATGAAAACAATTTAAACAGAACTGCGTCGTCCGCTAAAACAGAGGTGCATTTGTTATTAAAAAATGGGGGGCTGTGAAAGTAAGTGATATTGTGCATGTTGTTCACTGCATGGTAAACATTTATATAATTTTGTTTTAACTATACTTTTCTTTAAAAATGAATTAAATGTATATTGTGTTTCTGTATTCATTTAATTTGACTAACATAAATTTGTAAAAAGATTCTGCTCAAATTAATATCTCCACATCATATCAAAGGGGTGTTCGAAGCATCATCAACTTTCTTGTAAGTTAGTTTCAGGTAAAAAACCGCGATCAATTATTATTATTTTTTTTCCCTCCCTCAAAAATACCAGTGCATGGTGCTGCACATCGAGGTCTTCAAATGTCAAATGTCATTCTGTACACAAGTTCCACATAATGCATTCGTACGCACACTTGATATAAAAACAGCCTGCGCCAGTTTCACCTCGGCGAAGTCCCTGTACTTTGAAGAAAATGTTGATCAGAACCGGGATGTTCTCTGATGGATCAATTCGGCAAGATTTAGGGATTAATTATGATCAACATGCCATCAAATTTAGGTCCGATTCACACGCTTTTTATCAATGCACTTTCCGTCGGTACATTATTGGGATTTTTACGCCACGTCCTACTCCTCGCATGTTCAAAAGTAACAGCCCAGTATAATAAGAATGTAAACAATTTATCATAAAATCTCAAACAGGATACAATGAAATGCACCATTTCTGTAGGCGTACTTCCACATTGTTCAGCAAAAAAAAAATATGATTAGAAAAAATATGAGTCTGCTGTACAAACAATGTGCAAGACTTTTTTTTTCAGCTGAGCTGATTGGTGTTTTTATAACTGATAAAATTCGGCCTTGGATTTTTAAGCAGCTCCCCACAGTGTATATTTTCCCAAACCATAACAACTTCTTAAACTGTTTGGGTTGTAATTTATGAGCACTATGCATAGTTAAATAGTTTTAAAAGTAGCATGCCTGTAACAGTTTTGTTGTCTTCAAAACTAACGTTTGTATCTATATTAGGCTCCAGAGAGGATGCCCATCAGACAGAGTGATCAATTTGTTTCAGTGCCATTACAACAAAAATGCACCAGATAGAAATCGTTTCAACCTGTCATATTTTGAGGGAAATCACCGAAGCCACCAGGGGGATTGTACCTCATGCTTTTTAAATGCTGCAGGAGTAAATCACGTCCACACATAAAAGGATGATTTGACAGTGAAAGCCTAACCAGTGTGGAGATCCTCACTGAATTGGATCAAGGGGCATGCAATTACTCGGAACCACATTTAAGCTGTAATTTGATATTCACTTCTTCACTGTGGAATCTTTAATGGCTACCCGATATAGAAATTCTCGCCTTGTTAAAGGTAAAAACACATTCTTTGTTGCAGTGACTGTTCATTCTATGGTCAAATAGTTTACAGTAACTAGAAACTTTGATCAAACGAATACGTTGGAGAGCATTAGGTTTTCTCATGAAGAAATAGTATTAATATGCCAGTGGCAGCTTTTATGTGAGTTATATAAACAGGAAATCACAAGAAAGATAAGGGTTTTTTATATTTTTCTTTTTACTTTATCTCAAGGTTACCGGTTGAGGAAAGGGGGATGAGTTTATGGGACATCTACCAAGCCTACCTTAGGTGGTAGTGCATGTAGGAAGCCTGTACTGGCTGTACTGTGAGGGTATTTTTTGTCACAAAGGTTTCTATGCTCATCAAACGATAACCAGGTGTGGCTGTAGAAACTAGAATCCCTTACATTAAAAGTGCCATCTGGTTGCCTAGCAATGCTGCATCCAATGAATCTACCCTTGGTGCACACTTATGTACTGTGTGTACAATTGTGTTTGAAATAACTGTTCTTGGTAGATGTACCTTTCAGGAAAACGAACTTGTGCCCAGTAAAAAGCAGAAAGCAGGCATTTTTTTGTGATAAATACATGTTGTTATTTAAGAGAGGAATCATCAGTTCAAGCAGCAATTTGTCCTTGAAAAAGCAAAGGAGTCGATATTAATTTTTTGTTTTTGTTTAAAAGGACTGAATTGAAATTGACATGCATCACCTAAGGAATGATCCTTGTGTGTTTTTTGTGGAAGTCTAAATAAAAATTGTTTGTTTTATGAAGTAAAACTGAAAAATTATTCAGCAGTTCTTGGATTATTCAGCAGTTGATATATATATCTGCTGTCCTGGTCCTGTATTTACATTCCGTTCGTTTTTACATTCTCACTGATTTTAAGAGGGGGGGGGGGGGTGCCTTGCCGAACAGTAATCCTCATAACTGTTTACTCCAAACTGGCAATCGTGTTTGTTTTTCTCCACGGCATATCCTCCCATCCGTCACGACAAATCAAAATGTTTGCGCCAAAGAAAAATAAATGCCCCGCATGGCATTCTCTTACAATCATAAATTTATTACATTTGGACATTTTATTTTTATTTTTTAGAAGTCAAGATTCCCGTCCAATGCTTAGATTTCCTTTGAGGGTCAGTTCATGTTATCTTTTCAGCAGTCGGCAAATATTTAGGGAAATTGGACAAATGTATGTGTACAGCAGTCAATGGTTTTGCATACAATGTTTATGCACTTGGTGTCATGCTTGACAACGCTGTCCGACTTTCAACATTTTGAATAAGACTTAAGCCATACTTATTATTAGTATGAACAAAACCAGCAACAAAGTTTGGTGCTGAAATAAAGGATTAAAATTGAATATTTGAAGGAACACAATTTACATAAGATTTATCTCTTGTAAATAGCTCTGGCTTCTTGAAGGAGGCAGTGGGATTTGTTTTCTCAACATTACAAACAGTATCCTCCGACAGTCTTCTGGAATTTACTTACTACTGAATTTATAAAATGGGGTCATTATCCTTAGAAAATGAATTTTAGGTCCCAGTAGTTTATTTTTGAACTAGAACTATGAGTTTCATTCCGCTATCATCTCCATATAGACGATTATTTTACCCATACTATTGGGTTTAGCAAGGGATCAAACTCGATGCTCGACTCTGGGAGCGGCAAACTGATGTATCAAATTGTACTTTTCAACACACCTTGACTTTTAAGAAACCGAATCGGTAAAAATGAGTTGGTATTGGAATGAATTCAGTGTCTTTTTGGTTGTGGCAGTGTTGAGTGAAGCGTGACTTGTTGGGGGGGGGGGGGGGGTCCATGATTAAAGTAATGTATACGCAGTTACATCTAGCCAATAGCTGAAGCCATCTAGCCAATAGCTGAAGCCAGTGCTATTGTAAAAGACACAGCCTTATTAGCTAATGGATTAATGAAAGTCCATGTATGGAGCTTTTAGCAGTAGGAATGAGGGCTCAGACCCCCCCCCCCCTCCCACCCTCTTGCAAAGAAGAAGCAAATAAGTAAAATAAAAGAATGCATCAAAAGTACTATTAACCCAATTAACCTGGTATTATTATAACACCAGTTTTTCATCGTGCCATTCTGGGAGCGAATATGGCTGTTGTTTATAGAGACCAGTTGTGTTATACAGTGTAGTGTGTTTTTTCCCCTTGCAATTTGACTCCCAAAATGGCGAGCGTGACAGACAGTTGCTATGTTTGACATTGGCGCAAGGGATCAATATATAGACATTTTATAAAACTAACTCTAACATTATATTCAAGGCATTTTAAGCAGTGTACAAAATTAGATTAAAGTTAATCAATATAGCACAGCGCCATCAGTGAAGGGTTCTTTATTAACAGTTCTTGAGAATCTACTAATTAATTATTAAATATTTCTGACAATCCTTTCAAAGTCACCCAAACTTGTTGATGATGGTTTTGATCTGGTCTCTCTCAGTAGTCCTTTTGATAAGCTTTCTAGCCATTAGTGCGTGTGTTTACATGATGATTACAGAGTCAGATGTTATTACACTAATGATATCCCAACATCACCATCAGCTGAAATGTCCATACATGTAGTGTGTTCGGCTGCCAATCACTAAGTGTCCCATTTGTGCCAGTACCAGATCCTGGTGTTTAATTATTTTGGTGCTGGCACTGTGGGTAGATTGCTTCTGTGCATACAGTATGAGCTTTTAGTGTAAATCCAACTCAAGGGCTATGCTTTTTACCATGCATTAACTCAGTCTTAAGTAACTGAGTGTTGTGGGGTTGATAATTAGTAAGAGTAATAATATAGAATATGATGGTATTATACAGTGGTGGATCGTGCCTGGTCAAATAATGCTTGTTTACTCCATTGATGAGATGAAATGGTGATGCATCAAAGAGACTCGACAGCAGCATCATGGCACTTTTAGATGAAGACCTAATTGAAGTCACCCTGTCATGTGCAATATGAAATGAACTCAAACACTCTTTGTATAGCACTGCAGTCATAAGTTATAGTTCTGTAGTCATGTCGCGGCAGAGGGGTTAAGAGCAAAGGACTCCAGCTCTGCTGGTGTTTCTGATGATGAGTGAGGGTTCGAGTCCGGGTGTGGCACTTGTGTCCTTGAGCAAGATACTTTAAGTGTTTTGTCCTTCGTATGGAACATTAAGCTGTAGGTCTTGTGTACTAGGATTGGTAGTGCATGTAAAGGAACCCAGAACACTTATCATGGAAGAGTAGGGGTTAACCTCAGTGTTTCTGGTTCACATAGCAACCACCCTTGTTTACAGGTTTCCTCAGGCTTGCGAGCTACAGTGATTAAGTTCACTTATGAGGCATGCTTGGTTTCATTACCAGAAATATGTAACAATTAATTAGTAGATTCTCTAGGTCTGCAGTTTCTAGAGTGCGGTGTCAATCAAGACCTGTATGTCTGTCCTTGCTCTATGGTCTCACTGTAGAAAGGTTAGTTTGTTTCTACTTCCATGGAAAACATAAATAGTCTCTGAGGATACCACTGTGCTCTGTGCTCTGACGCTATCCATGTTTCTCAGAAACTTTTTGAATCAAACGGAAGATTTGGAACATGCAACACAATTGGGCTCTTTCTCAATACAGAATCAATACCGATTCAGGCGAGGCAGTCATGGTGGTTTAGAAAGCAATTTCTCGGAGAGTGAAAGTGTCAATATGGGTCAGAAATCATTGCCATTCATCAATAAATAATGACTTCACACTTGACTTCTCATCGGCAAGGAATCATGACCAGATTAAATCAGAAGTCCGCCAACAAAAGACTCTCAACTCATCTCATTCAAAATTGATCCTTTCTCTTGCTCCGGAGGCACGCGGGAATGTGTTTTCCTTCCTGGAGAAGGAAAACATGCAGAACGGTGGCCTCAAGATAACAAAAATATCCCACTTCTCTCTTAGCATTTGGTGTAGCTATCTCCGAACTCATCAAAAATGTGTTCAACAATTACTCTGGTCCAGAGGGCAGGATGACCAGCTTGATGATTTATGTTATGTGTACTTTAATGATCAAGGACCTTTAGAGATAAAGTAAGGCTTTTGTGATAATTAGTAGGGGGAAAGTTATTTTATCACTGTGGTGTACTGTGTTTTATTGTAATTCTTGCACTGGGAATAACAAGTAATATTAATATGTCTGAGTATGTTTTACATCTATCATGTGCAGGCTTGATAACTTGACAGAGTCAACAGAGGCAATTCTCTTCTTTCCAATGATTGTTGTTTTGACGACTCTTAAAAATGTTCCAGTAGAATTTAAATGTCCTTCGTAGAGGTGCCCTCTACTTGGGAAACACTGCCCTTCTGCTCTCACAAGAGTAAAGGGCAAGCCCTGCATCTTGTGTGTACATGTATTTAAAGGTACATGCTCAAAATATATATTAGCATAAAAACTTACTTGGTAACAAGCAACGGAGAGCTGTTGATAGTATAAAACATTGTGAGAAACGACTCCCTCTGAAGTAACGTAGTTTTTGAGAAAGAGGTAATTTCTCACTAAAATAATAAAAGACTTCTGGCCAGAAGCCTTTTATTCCTATCTGAAAGCACACTAATTTGTACAACAAGGGTGTTTTTTCTTTCATCATTTTCTTGCAACTTCGATGACCAATTTAGCCCAAATTTTCACAGGCTTGTTATTTTATGCATAATGTTGGGATACACCGAGTGAGAATACTGGTCTTTGACAATTACAAAACGTGTTCAGTGCCTTTAAGAGAAAAACACAAATTTTAATCTGAAAGGTTACTTGGAATAAACTTTTGCAAAAAATAAGTTAGTGGCCTGACGTTTCGACTGAGCAGAGTCTTTCTCGAAGGCTAATTAATGACAACACACAACACACAACACACAACACACAACACACATACAAGCAGACAAGAGTTGCAAGAGTAGTCAAGTGGAAATACATGAATAGAGAGAGTGGAGGGAGAAAAGCAGAAAGCATTCAGAGAAGGCAGGGGGTATAAGCAGGGATTATGAAGACAAAGGGGGGGGGGGGGGGTTATGAAGGGAAGGGGATAGGGTTAGGAATAAACTTTTAACTGAAACATTGGAATGTGTGCCGCAATAGCATTCCGCACTAATGTTCAAAATAGAGGCTCAGTACCCGGATCACAGAAACCAAGTCAAATTGCACTTGCGCATGTGTGTGTACATGTCCAAGCTTTATGTTTACTAGCGTGTACTGACTGTACTGTGTGTGCGGTATGGCACACTGATGATGCGGTGATTGCGTATATGGTGGAATGTTTGTCTGACAGCCGGGTAATTTGAGCAAAAGTGACAACATTTGTGCGGAGTGCAAATCCATTGATCTCAGGTGGCTCAATCAAGCAGTCCACATAAGAAAGACTGTCTGAATTTGTAATTTTATTATCAATTGGATAACTTTCTTTGATAATTTGAACATTATCAACTGTCTGAAAATTGGATATTTATCATTATTATTTTTTTAAATTTATTTATTTATTAATTATTTCATCAGGGTTCTGCCCACGGTGGTCGGTGCCGGAAAACCCGACCGGCACTCATGATTCGCCGACCGGCACTCGCAGAATTTTTTCTTTTTCCGACCACCACACATTTTCACTTTTTTTTTGCCCATTTCCCAAAATATTTTGAACAACGTGTAAAACAAATTATTTACCAGTAAACAGTTTTATCCAAAGTTTCGAGTAGCCTACTTCTTTGGTTTGAGTCTATTTTAATGATCCAGGATCGAGCATTCCTCCCGCCTGTACGATGCACAATATATCCAACGCACGAAACCCGCATTGATTTTGCAATGGTTTCCAGTCACGCTGATTAAGCTTTACGCTTGGAATAACATGATACCAGTTTCATCATGTTGCGAACCCTATTCTACAGCGTTTAATACAACGGAAATGAACTGCAGAGTAAGCACCATGCTATAGATGCTGTAAATTGTTTTCCCATGGCGGTAAAGGCGTGCGCGCACTGAGGGCCTACATTCAAGGCACAGCTGCAGGGCGCACGTGTGTAACCACTCCGTGCACGATCGAAAGGAAATTGACTTGACTGTACTAGGGAGAAAAAAAAATTCCGGCACTAAACAAATCCTGGGCAGAACCCTGTTTCATGTAATGATAAAATGTCACTGGATCCTCTGTACAAGGTATGGTGTACATTTGCACGACAGTTCAGTGATCCCGACAGTTCAGTGATCCCGACACTCTACTGCGTGCATGACATTCATTTGCACGACAGTTCAGTGATCCCGACACTCTACTGCGTGCATGACATTCATTTGCACGACAGTTCAGTGATCCCGACACTCTACTGCGTGCATGACATTCATTTGCACGACAGTTCAGTGATCCCGACACTCTACTGCGTGCATGACATTCATTTGGGAAGATTTGGCTTAAAAAATGATGACATTTATAAAGTGCTGCATGTCAGTGGTGTTTCCCTTCCTCCTTTCCCCTTTGTTTCCTCTTCATTTTGTGTGTGTGTCAAGCCTTCAAGTGACAGTTTATAACAGATAAAGGGACTAAATTAATGTAATTTATTTTTGTTTTCATTCCATGGCCCACGTTATCGTCCCCCGCTCCACTTAAAAAGGCATGCGTCATGAGTGGTATGTCATAGGTCCTGGTTTATCTTCCAAGTGCCAAAGCATGGTTTTGTAAATTTTGTGAAATGATGCAGGGGGGAACTCAGTTTGGTTCTAAGCTTGATTCATAAATTCCATAATTCTGCTCACAGCTGATTATTTGATTTGAGCAAAGTGGAAATATCTTGTAGTAATTAAGCACTGAGATTTCACTCTCAAAGAAGAAGAAAAGAAAAAAGAAAAATTCTACACTTTTATTTCAATTTGTTTTGTTTCTGGATATTAAAGTAAAGGACACTGAAAAGTTTCAAAAAAACCCACAGAGACCCCTTAAAATGCCAGAGTGGGTGTTTTCAATGAGACTGAATTGCATTGAAGACTAAATACTTTAAGGGCGATTGTGAGTTGCCAACTTAAAGGTATTATACAGGATTGGCAGAGCTGACAAAATAATCACAGACAGTGTTCATGTTTTGTGTAATCAACCACATACATGAAATAACAAACCTGTGAAAATTTGAGCTCAATTGGTCATCGAGGTCACGAGAAAATAGTGAAAAGAGACCTTATGTGTTTTCTGTTTTTCAAACATCGAGTTTATTATCGCGCGCGATAAAAACTATTGTTTTACTCATTTCTCAGAAACGATAGCATTTTAGGCAGAAATATTTTAAGGAACCCTTTCTACCATTACTTACTTTATTTAAATCATGTAAGTTATGTGTGAATCTGTGAACATTTGTGTTTTTCGATCTTACCAATAGTGTACAGGGCCTTTAAGTTTGAACAAAGATATTAACAAAATAGGGAGACCACCATTATTAGGGCAGTAAATAGCTCAGTTGCTAGAGCTCCGGCACAATAAACCAAAGGCCGCAGGTTTAAATCTCATTCTAGTCGATATTTCTCTGTTCACCCCAAATTGTTTGTTTTTCTGTTCATTTTTAGCGTGTTATTATGCCTTCAAATAGCAGATAGTGGATTCTTGCTGCTGTCTTAGTTCATCTCTCTTTGGTGAGCACAGTGTGTTTGTCTAGTGTAACCAAAATGAGGCTTGCAGGGAAACATAGTCTGCCCCTCTTCAGCGTCAGTATTCATTATTGTGATTGTTGTCAGGGAATGTGACTAAAGACATACGTATTCTGATAAATGTCTAGGGTTTGTGTGTGTACACATTAGCGCTGGACGATATCACGATATTATCGTCGCGATACGATATTGAAACAATATCGTCAATATTGATGATTGTTTTTCAAAATATCGAAATATCGCGATATTCACGAAAAAAAAAAAAAATTGACGATATGGTTCTAAAGAATGCCTCTTTTCAGTCATAACATTCGACATATGATTTTTAACTTGCGTAGGCCATTCCAATAGGACGGCGTCCAACCCTGCATCATTCGTAAACGACAGATTTTTTTTAGAAACCAGAGGCAGTTGAATGGATAGCAGCTTAAATTAACATAGTTCGAAGGAAACTACTGCACACAATGTGTCTTCCCATCTAGCCATGGTTGTCTTTCTTCATGGTATCGCCGAAGAAAAACGTGATTGGCACAGGCTGATTGGCTGATTTCTGACTCTCCGCTTTCCGATTGGCCGATTGGTGTGAATAATTATGACGTAATGCTTCTCGCAGCGCTCCTATCTTATAGTATTTATCACCTCGATCCCGCGGCTGTGCTTGCTCCTAACGGGTTAACTTTATACTTAGGGGATGAAGGAAAGGCGTGTAGACGTGGGAGCGAAAAGGCAAGGGAAATTCCCTTGGTGAGAAATCACCACGTGGTCGGGAAACGTCGGGATAACGTATTTACATTACGTGCACATGGATACAACGGATCGGTATAAAAAATAAAAATCGAGGCATCAGCTTTTAGAGATCGCAACGTTCAATCGTGTGGAAGAGAAACCATGAATTAAATGTGTCGGAACAGTTATAAAAAGCACATAAAAATGTAAGACGTTTTGTTTTCATGGAATATGGATATTAAATTCAGTGATTTTATCTCAGCGGTTTATCCATACATTCATGTCTTGTTTGTTTATTTTATTGTTCATGTTCTCCCTGCGGTAAAACTGGTTTTTTCCGTGTTCGAAAATTGTTCACGATATATCGACATATCGGCGATATTTACCCGACGATATATCGCCAGTCAAAATTTACGATATCGTCCAGGGCTAGTACACATTCCCCGAGTGATCCCAGTCAAAATCGATATGTTCCTGTGAGTATTCCACTCAGCCAATATCCCTCCTTCCCAGTGGGAGGAATGCAGTGTTCTCATAGCTGAAGCAGAAGAGGAGGAAAGAAATTAACTTTGTGAAACTGTAATTACAGATGTTTGAAGATACACTACTGTTGGCACATCAATGGTTTAGTCTGCTTGTCATACCCATCGGGAATTGTATGTTTGTAAACATTATGGAACATGTAGGCCAAGGATGAAATTAATTTTGTGGAGTTCATATTTGATTCAATAAATATTTATTTCCACGCTACCAATAGTGAAGAACAGCCCCAAAACATATAATCTTCTAAAGTACATTCATACATTTACTCTATCCTCCTGACCACATCACCTGTCACCAAACCCCTTACTCATTCCCCTACCCCCTTCCCCCAGGTAGCCACCCTCCCTTTCTTAACCTTAATCCACCCAATCAATAAGCCTTTGATTAGAGCATTAAGCAAGTGATGTGGCACAGGACCAGTGATTTTACTTGTATTTGATCGGCGATGAACTGCTTGGTTGATGTCATCTGACAAGCAGATTTATGCTCATTAAGCATGTGAAACCAGCCCTACTCCAAACCCTTAATTGTGTGTAACATTAGGGCTTGAAGTAGGAGTTGTTTGTCATGGTATGTAATTCATACAAAATCAAGACAACAAAAAGGAGATTTGCCTTTGTGAAGTTCTGTCAAATGAGTCAATGACTGTTTAAATCATTACAGGAGTAGGTTTGTCTGAAATACCTGTAGTGTCAAATCTAAGAAGAATAAGAAAACTCCAGGTTGGCCTCCGTAAATTATTGTCAGGTGATCGGTTGGACACTCTTTCTGAAAGGCCTGGGCCATAAGGAAGAAGAAGAGAATGGTTTAGCCAGGACAGTGACATTGTCTCCACAGGTTGCCTAAGTGAGAGAAACCCACTCGGAGTAGTTTGACCTCATCGAGGGATACTTGAAGGGTTGAGCATCCCATTCCGCTTGACGTCACCGCCTCGTCGTTGTGATGAGCGGCACGGTTCTGATGGGGATTAATGATAGTGCTGATGTACTTGCCGCCAAAGATACTTCCATCTCAATTGTGTGCGCTGTTAGGTTCTTCCAAATTGTTCTTGGCTTCATCTTACTAATCTTTATATCTTATCTTTCGTCTTGAAAGTTAAAATCACTTGAAAAATGGATGTTCACGTTTTTTGAAGTCATTTTTCAGGTGTGTTTTTTCTTCTTTTCATAAAATAATGAAAACAAAGAAGAAGAAGAAGAAAAAAACGAAAAATGGTACTTACACGAAGATGGATAATGGTCATGGCATCATTTAAAAAAATTCAATAATGATGAGTTACTCCAAAGGTAATGTCTCTTCCAAGAATAAATGCAAGTATAATGTTAACTCTGAAAGAACCAACTGGTCATTTAGCAGAGAAAAAAAATAAATAATTGTTGTGAACAAAAATAACAAAAAATCGTAACGACCTTTTCATGCAATCAGCATCTCTTTCATGTTCCCTTTAAGCGTTCGCATTGATCACTTTTGACTATCATTAAAACAAAAGGAGCCAGATAATTTTTCCAGCCAAAAATTAGGAAAGGACAAGGCCGAGAAGGAAATCCATTTTTGCTAAGGTTCAATCTACTTGAAAAAGAACAATCCAAACAAGCTAATTTAAATAAAACCATCAAAATGATGAAAGTACATTAGCTCAAATTTGAAATTTAATTTTTTAATTTTTTATATGCTGTTGTTTAATTGAAGTTTGGGTAAAAACTGCAGATATTTTACAAAAAAGTTCAGACCTTCTTAAAAGCTTAAACTTTGAATGAATTGAACAAAATTAGGCTTTGACGGGTACATGTAATGCAGAAACTGCAAAAGTGCATCACTAGTAACAAGAACAGTTTTTGAACAAGAATGGATGTGCGGTGAATATAAGATTTAGTTTTATCAGTGTTTGGTTTCAGCGGAAGAGTTATATTTTTTATTGACATTCTACCCTGGTTTTCATTTCCTGTGATGCAGTGCATTCTAGGCTTACCCTGTGCACATTATGAATGGTTGGGGTAGTCATTTTGGTGGCCCAACAACACCAGCTACTGCCACCTTGGTATTGTTATCAAATACAGGAAAGTAGTTGCAGTGTCAACAAGTACTTAACATGTCATTGAATTCATCCTCATTTGACTGCTGTCAGCACTTTTATAAAACACATTGGACAACACCTTCTAGAACACAAACAATGTGAAGATTTAAGTCCGATATACATTAGCATCAGGTGTCCCCAGACTGGAAAATAACAGTATAAAGGAAATAAAACATTCAGATTTTTGTGGAAGAGTGCATTTAATCTAATTGACCTTTAATCATGGTGCAGTCGGATTGTTGCTGTCCCATTCAAACAAGCCTTAGCAGAAATGAGGCTGAAAGGACAGAGTGGCTGGACCCCTTTTTAATCTAACTAGAATCAGCACTCAGGAAACATTAAAGGGACACGTTGCCTTGGATCGGACGAGTTGGTCTATGAAAAGCATTTGTAACCGTTTGTTATAAAATGCATATGGTTAGAAAGATGTTTTAAAAGTAGAATACAATGATCCACACAAATATGCCTCGAAATTGCATGGTTTTCCTTTTACATCGTGAACTAACACGGTCGGCCATTTATGGGAGTCAAAAATTTGGCCGACCGTGTTAGTTGACGATGTAAAAGGAAAACCACGCAATTTCGAGGCATATTTGTGTAGATCATTGTATTCTACTTTTACAACATCTTTCTAACCATATGCATTTTATAACAAACGGTTACAAATGCTTTTATAGACCAACTTGTCCGATCCAAGGCAACGTGTCCCTTTAAGAGCACTTCATAGAGTATTTCTCTTAGTGATATCAACCAGTTTTGCTTGATGAATTACATTGTTGGTGGCTACAGCTGTTGCTAAGGACGTCCTATACTTCAGTGAATGATGATGTTGCAATCGAGCCGTAGCTGCAGCCATAGCCACCAATTTGGACATGGCCTTACTTACTTGTAAATCTGATAGTTGGTACCATAATTGTCATGTTCTATCTGGTCTGTGAGGTACTCAATAAATTAGCATTAATTAATTTTCCATAACCCTCCAAAATTCTCTTCATGAAGTTTTCTGATTGAGGACTGTAGGCTCCTATAACAATTTGTGTATCACAGGGCCAGGCATATCAATCTTGTCCAAGTCCAAACATGATGGTGTGAACATGGTGTGAAGTGACATAGGAGTGAAGAATAGTCAAGGATTGCAGTCACCTGTGGGCAAGTGGGCCAAGGGAGCAAGGGCTTCTGTAACAGTATACAGGTTTATGCTTTTTCTCTAAAACAAATTGAATGGAATTGTTTCTATTGTATGATGTGTAAATCATTGTGGTACTCGAACTGCCGGGTAAGGTCAGGGGTCTAGTGGTAAGACATCTGCTCTAGCATTGCAAATGTCGTGGGTTTGAATCCCACCTGAGTAATATGCCTGTAGATTTGTTTTTCACAGGAATCGGGGAAAAAGTACTGAGTATGCAGTGCTTGAAGCACACAGGGGTTTGGGTAAATCATAAATAATTTTTGTTATCCCTGATGCAAATTTAACAGCTATTAAAATGATATACGGCCATGTGATTTCTCATGATTTTCTCAAAACTTCCTTGAGCCTTCAAATTTTCATGAAAAAGTGAAAAGCAATCACCAAGTGAGAAAGGTAGAGTCCACATTGTGTCCCAACCTGTAGTTTTATCTCTCTGGTGATGCACAGAGTCTGTAAACCTCATGAACCTTAGCATCTGGGAGGTTCTGAGTCTATAATAAAGAGAGAACCCAGACCAGCAAGCCATTTATTAGCAATTGTCACATTCGTCCAATCTCATTCCCAGTTACATAATGATAATAACCCAGAACCCCCCCCCCCCCCCATCTTCACTATCCTCCCACCCAACACACATGTAAGTTAGCAACACCTTGGGGATCTGGTCAGCGCATTTCTTTGTTAAAAAAAAAAAAATCAGTCCATTATGGAGGTGGTAATATTAATTAAGAGACTGCAAACACCCCTACTTAATTACAATGACAAAAGGGTAAAAGAGTGAGGTGGCAATTTGGACGTTGCCCTCTTCAAAAGCTTGCCCTAAACTGTGTTACATAGCAACACTGTCTTAACAGTCTGACAAATTAATAACTTAGTATTCACATGTGGGCAGGCAAATCATTGTACCAGACATCAATTAAAATTATCTCGCAAATTAGCACAAACCTCTGTGCATGTTCTTTGTTTAACTGATTTAGATCATCAGATCTGAAGAGAATAATGAATTCCAAAAACAAAAGCTTGCTCCTTTTTTTCTCACAATTGCCAAATATTTGACTTCGTAAGGCATATCTTTCTTAACATAAGTGCAAATAATTCTCTTTTCCACAAAGTAAATATCAATTTCACAAAATATCCCTAGTTCAAACAAAGTGCACTTTATAGAGTCAGCCCAGTTTGAAGATTCCAACTCAATTTGGAGTGAAACGCCAAGGAGACCCAAGGAGATACCCGCAAATCCAAGATGAATTTGATACACCATTTTTGCAGAATTCCCAGGAGGGGTAGTATTCTTAGTATTGTCAAACTGCCCTACGTCATCCGGCTTCTATATTTGCTTCTCCAAGGCCTGACCTGACATCGCTGAGAGAGAGCGAAAGATATAGAGAAAGAAGGAGCTGCTCCCTGGACACCCCCAGGCAGATCTACATGATATGGGCCTTGGCCAGCCAAGCCAGCAGAGCGAGTAGCCCCGGCTTGGAATAGATCCACATCTACTTCATGGCAGGCTGTATTTCTGTCCCAACATTGAGAAGTGGCTCATTGCCGTGCGTTCAAACCCGGAGATTCAGCGGGAAATGGAGGGCCCTAGGCTGATTTTGCCCGGCACAGGACTTGTGTGCGGGAGATTACCGCTATGCTAACTTAAGATGTCAGTGACGACATAAATGGAGAAGTGCTTAGTCCCTGCGTAACCTTACCATGGTGACTATTAATTGCCCTGCCTACGTCAATAAAAGCACTTTGTTCAAATATTCCGTGGAATGTCATCTCGGGGGATGCACCTTTTGTCTCAGAGTTGATCCTGGTCGATAGTCATATTGAATGAGAAAAGGGGATTAAGGGTTAGGGAAGACTCATTATTTTGACCTAAAATGATCCGGTCCAACGTCAGACGTGTTTGAGAAATTAAAGGTGAATTGTGAAGATTAAGTGATGGAGATTGCATCATGGTAGATGCATTTTGTAGAATTTGAACCCCATGCGCTCTGCTTGCTCATTTCAATTAATCTTACATTACAAGTGAGAAATGAACTCAATACCAATGCCTGACAAATGTAGTGAGCCAATCAGACAACTTTAAGTTAAAGTTGTGACACCTAAACGAGAGGACTATTTTAATGTTTTCAACGATTTTTTTTTTTTTTTGATTTTTTTTTAGAAAGTTAATAGTTCTTTGGTTTCATATTAGTCATTTGAAGTTCCCAGAGTTCCATTCTTGTCAAAAAGATTGTTGTGATATGTAATTATTAAGATCTCTTTTATGATTGTTAATTTTGACAGCTCTGTTGTTGCACAACGTATGACGGGAGCACAAATTAATTTATTCATGAATAATACTAGAAATAGTCTTTTTGACTTTATGGGTTATCAATCCCTAGGGGGTCACCATAAAAATGTGTATCTACGTTGGGTGCCCTATAATGTTTCATGTAGGTTGATTCTTAGTTAGCCTGCGGGGCTTTTCCAATTATCAGGAAATTGCTGTATTAAGGTACTACAATGGTAACAACCTAATTACAAATTGACCCAATTAGTGTCTGAACATGCTGAAAGCACACCAGGTGTTAAGGCGGGACTTTTACATCTAATACCCTCCCAGAAAAATACTTTTTCTTGGCATGGTGTAGTCTGTTAAGAAAAAATATTTCAAATACATTCATGTGTTGTACATGTAAATATGCGTAGGCGCTGAGGACTGTGCCAATTAAGGACCTCATAATGGTTCCCTCTGTTGCTAAAAGTTGTTGGACCTCAATGTTTTGTTGGACCAAGACCAGTGTACATTAAAAAAAAAAAAAAAAAAACCCTAAGACCTCACAAATGTAATAAACCTTTTATGCACATGATGTCATTTGAGTAGGGCGCCCTCGGTAAGAGTTCAAAAGAGGGTTGCTCATTAGCCCATCCTGTGTGGCATGCACACATACATTGCAGATGTGCGTTTCCATTGTTTCATAATCATTTTACCTCTAAGATGATGACGTCAATGCGTAAGGTCTGTAGAGGGCCTATTGGTTCCTAAAGTGCAGCGGTTGCTATTGATTTGATAAACAAAGATTTTTTTCAATCAAGAACCTTCTTTGTCTTGCCTTGTTATTTATCTTTTTTCTTTTTATCTTTTTACAGCAAATCTCATAATGTAGGATTTGCAACTGCAAACCAAGTGCTTTCCTGCCAATCAAGCATTTACTTTTGCTTAAAGTCTGCAATTTATAAGGGCAGACATGTCCACAGGAACACACACATAAGGGGCAGGACGGTTTCACTTTTGTCTCAGATGCAGAGTTGGCTCAGACAATCTCGGACTTGGAGGCAAGTCCGAGATTCTAGCATACCAGATTATCGGCTGTAGCTTATGGCCAGGGTTTGGGCCTATTCATGGTAAGGCATTCCATAATTTCTTGACAGAGAACGATAAATCCTAGTATATTTTAAGAGACCGTTTGTGCACTTTGCTTTTTTAAGTCAAGGTTTCATTGTGACAACGATATTCTCCCCCAAAAATTGCCTCAGAAATTCTGAAAAGATCCGGGGGGAAAAATAAATAAATGCTCAGAGGCATGGTAAGTTAAATACTAACGCAGTGTTTAAGCACACCAATGACATACTATTAACAAGGTAACCAAAGGGGAATAGGATTGCTTACTTCCTTCTGCATAAACTCTCTCTATTGTACAGCATTTCACTTTCTAGAAACACTGTGTTTATTGATTTATAAATTACAGTCCAACAGCTGGATGTGGCTTCTTCAAGGTAGTCTTCTGTCCAAACTGGAAATTGTATGTGTTGCTCTGGCACATTGTGTTTCCGCCCCTCCTTTCAGGTTTAGCTGTGAATTACTTTACTGTAATAACATAATAACCTGAGCAGCTGGCAAGTTATTCTTAGATTTTTTTTTCTTCTTCATTTTTTATTTAAAGTCACTGAGATTGAAGAGGAAATGCCTGGACGTGCATGTGATGTACTACAGAAGCATTAAGCTGGACTTGGAGTTTAGTATAGCACAAATATTTGATGCACTAATTCTTGTTATCCTTTTCCCCTGAAGTTGACAAACAGGTTGTTGATTCCCCCCCCCCCAAAAAAAAAAATTAAAATAATAATAATAATAAAGAAACAAATAAAATAGCTTCATCTCCTTTTTTTGTTTGATCTCTTGACCAAGGTGAACATTGAATGATAGACTTTGATACTCCACGGTCAACTGTAGAACAAGTTTCAAAAGTTTTAAAGGTTTTTTACTGTATAGTTCATGTTTTTCAAGTTTACCAATTTCAAAGCAAAACGCAAAAGGTGAAAAACTTATCATTAATGAAAGACTCTTTCATTTATGCCTCGCTTTAATAAAAAGTACTCCCTCAAACAAACATCTTGTGACCTGTGCTAATTCAACAAGTGTGTACCGTAGCCTATACGTGGCCCCCTAATACTTCATGCTGTATCCAGTAGATTTACACACACAGTTCATGCAGAAATAGGGGTTGGGATGGCCCTTGCCCTTTTCCCCACCATGTCCCCATCATCCCGTCTTAACCTCAGGCACCTTCTCTCCTCACCTCAAAGACAGAATAGGACGCATTGAACAGCGGTAGGATTATGCAAGCCATGTGCAGTAAGTAATGCTCTTAATCCACTGTTAAACCGCTGATTACTGCTTAGCTAACTGTGTAATCCACCACATGACCCAGCCTGCAGGCAATTGGGGAAATCATGCCTTGGATGCTTTTTTTCTTTCATTGGGCATTGTAAGACTGAATGACGCGCCTTGTGATGCCACTTGCTCTGTGGTGATATCAAAACAGATTTTTCATCCATTAGTGAGAAATCGAAGGATTACCCATTGATTAAGAACAGGGAAATTTGTACCATTCATTCTAAGTTACTCAACACAAAGTCAAAACAAGTTAGTTTCAAAATGACAGTCTTGAAATGGTGCTGGATAAAATAAGAGTTTGTCTTAGACTCAATGCAAAGATGGTCTGGTACCTCTTTTTAAGCGAGCGTTATTTGTCAGCAGACTACACTTGACTTTTTGACTCTGAAATATTTTTTTGTGTAGAATAAATGTCTGAAGGTTCAAATATAAGCCATGAGGCTGATGCACTTACTCAGGATGTGGTTGTTGATTGGAAAAGGGAACAGAAAAGGTTCTTGACTGGAGTTTTTAAGGGGGGCTAATTCGATGGACACTTCATCATTTCATACAGTGTAATTCATTAATGGATGGCAGGCTGTTAGCTCTCATCCGCAGAATGGATATTTTAATTTGATGAATTGGTGGTTTCAACCCCCCCCCCTTTCCCCTTTTATCAAAGCCACATCACCAAGTAAATAGAGGACAGAAGATGGCACACACCACAGACATTTTTTAAAGTCAATTTCACTTCTTACAGAATTCATCAGAGAAAGGGAAAGTGTTTGAGCTAATCTGAAACATTTTCCCGCGGCCATTAGTGTGAAAATTGATCCTGCCGAAATTTAATTTGACGAGGTGGTGTTTCCTGTGTCTTGTGTCGTTTCATGCTTGGGAACCCCCCCCCCCCCTTTCTTCTAATCATGTTTACTGGGCTGGCCACAAGGGCTGGCCGGAGACGGAAGGGGATATTAATATAGATAGCCAAGATTAAAATAGATTAAAATTCTGGTATGAGAGGAGGAGAGATGGAGGTGGCAACGAGTGGCCAAACCACGGCCTCGGGATTTGCGAGCTCATTTATGTGAACCCCTGGCCCCATTTTTGTCGGCACCTTCTAATAATATCTTAAAAGTCTGGCTCAAATGTTTATACAAACAAAACTGTTCTGTCACTGTTTTTGTTGAATAGGAATTCACTGTGATTTTCTTCAACTCTGGATTGAAAAGGAGTCCGTGGGGGTTTACACATTGTAATTATACCCGGGAAAGGAAAGCATAGTTTCTGGATATTTTTTCTTGTGTTTTTTTTTTTACCGGAGTAATACACACATGATAACTTTAAATGATTGGCCAAAGTTCTCTTTGCCTTGCAAGAAAGCTATGATTGCTGTCAGTATTACTCCTTTACTTGTTTTTTAAAGGTAATATATAGCTTTGGCAATGATTTAAAAAGAAGACGAAAAAAAAAAAAGTATACATGTAGACGAAAAAAAGAAGAAGTATACATGTATAAATTACTAGTAAAATTGCAGGTACAACCATGTAAAAAACTCTTTTGGGAGGAGTGTTCGCTCTGAGAAAAACTGGTGTGGTCTCAAGGCTTGGAACAATATATTCTGCTTGTCCTTTCAGGTTTCTCCTAAAGAAGAGCAGAGTATACTGTTCAAAACGTCAAGATCATATTCGTTCCTTTCAGAGCCAACACTCCTCCCAAAAGAGATGGATACATGGTTGTACGTCCATAAGTTTACCAGTTATAGTTACTTCTTGTAAACCGCACCATGCAAAGCTTAAAACATCACTTACCTCAACAGCAGCAGCAGCCAACAACCAACAACCAACAACCAACAACCAACAACCAACAACCAACAACAACAGAACAATTGTGATCTTCATTTAAAAACAAAAAAGGCACTTCCTGCTGAAACTCATAACTTTGTTTATTTGCTCATCAAATCAATGCAGCTTTCAAATATAGAAAGTTTAAGACTTTGCATCACATTGATATCATTGCTGATGTTTCTTCACTTTTAATGCCATTTCAATATTTCTGAGAACTGCATGATTTTGGCACGGGGTGTTAAATTTGTTAATCGGTTTTTTTAAAAGGGGGGGAGAAAGAGCAAACAAACCATCTACATTTAGTTGGATGGAATATCCACAGAACGGGGTAGTATGATAAAATTAATAAAACAAAACAGCAAGACTTAATTCCATTAACTCTAGCATTTCATCGGAAATTGTAACCACAAACCGAATTTAGGACTCTGGTGTTATGCAAGTCTGAGGCAGTAGATGTGCGCCAAACTTAACTGGGGAGCCTTTTGATACAATGACTAAACCAACATTAGCTCGTGTTTTTTTCCCCTCCTTTTAAAAAAACTACATTGGCAGCACAGGATGACCACCTGTATTGCTTTTATGATCTTGAGTCAATCCCCAGTGGGATCAAAACACTTATGATCATTAGTCTTAAATTAACCCCAGGTATAAAAACCTTAACATTGTTTTCATATAGTACGGGGAAAGTATACTATCAGATAAGCCACAGAGTGGGGAAAAACAACATCATCGTCAGTTTAAATATGAATGCATAACAGAAACAGAGAGTTTTTTTTATGTGTTGACAATTTATTCATATTTGATGGATATCAAATTTGTTTTAAATCATCAATAACCTTTATGCCTATTTATGACCAGCATGAGCCTGGCTTATATTTGTACATGCAAATAAATTCATTCCCAAGGATTTAAAGAATTTTATCGTGCATCAATATTTTGCGAATTTGCGATTAAAATTGTGTCAATTATTAGGGGGAAAATGTATGAATTTTCAAGGCCAGTGAGTTATTTTTCAGATTTTCCCAACATACTTGATCCTTTCTTATTTTTTATGAAGAAAGACATAATTACAAAAAGTTTCAGTGCGTGTAGAATATCACATTTGAAAAGGGAAAGGTCTTAATTTTGTTTTTATTATGCTAAGGGCATGTTCATTGGAAAATGTAAGAAAAATTATGAAAACATTTTGAAGGAGTACCCAGGGCCAAGACTAAGACTAAGACTGGACATTGTGGGCACTGGCCTCCATGGCATTGCTTGAGATTTGATGCTGAGTGAACTGACTTCAAGACATATCACGTGTCTCATTCCTCCCAGGTCGATGGTACCCTCATGAAGATGGGGGTGGAGGGGGGGGGGGGTAGTTAGATGTGAGGAGACCTTTTTTCCCAGGAGCAGGCTTTTCTTACAGGGTAATTTAACACAAGCTTTGAATTTCTACCTGTTTGTGACGCTCACAGGAGTGGGCAGCGGTTTGCTTGGGGTTTGTTGTCCCTATGTGGGTGGATGGTTCACATGAACGTATCAGGGATGCTGATACAAAGCATTTCCACTGCAGAAATGCCAAAGGATTTTATATGTTAATGACTGTTTAAAAAGAAAATTTTACAGCAAACACAATTAATGGCAGAGACTCTTCAGATATTCAGCAATTGATGCATGGTCTCCATAAAATAAATTAATAAATAGAAATCATACTTGGGTTGTTTTTTCAATCATGTTTGTAGATAAATCTAAAATGTCATGTGCAGCAGAGCGGAACTAATTCAAATTGACCACATGAAACTTTAGATTCACATGACATCTTAACGTCTTCATGATGTAAGTTGATTTGCTTGTTTTATTAGTGGCTAATCAGATATAGGATGACAAAGGTTTATCATTGGTGTAAGTTTATTTCCGATGTTTGTCTGGCTGTTTCAGTGGGGGCGTAGTAGATAGGTATCCCCTTTTGATTGGTGCTGTGGTTTTAGTAAAAGGAACAATTAATTAGTAACTGGCTCTTGACACCGCCATGAAGGGAACCAGCTGTTTGTGGTAATTAATCTGACAGACAATCGGATACGAATACTTTTATTCAACAGTGAGTGAATGAACCATCTGTTACAGCTTTGCTTCTCTCTCCGTGTCTTACTGCTTGTAATTTTTGTTCAAGTAAAAAAAAAAACACATGCTGATGTCAACGGAACTCTTTTAAACACTTCAAAAATAAGAAGTCGATCACGGTTCATCAGTGTAGGAAACGTTATTTCTGTAATATCCAGGGGATTAGAAATTCTTTGTGCACATTTTAGGTAATGAAACTGAAGATTGCGTAAAGTTGATCAGTGCAGCTCAGAACCCAGAGGAAACTCTGTTCAGGGAAAGGATACTGTATTTGTTTGTATTGGCTGCCTGTACGGAAATCCTCTTTGTTTCCTCTCGCAATAATATGTCTGGTGAAGACATAAAAGAGGTTTTAGTGTTATTATTATTCATTTGACCAAGACAAATCTGACAAATATTCCATTGAAACAAGTGCTTGAACTTTAAAGAAAAGTAATCCACCAAGCAATAAGAAAACAAGAAAACAGTCTCAAGAGAATTCCGATGCAATTTCCTGTCTTCATGAAGATTATTTGAGTTACATACTTTACTAAAAAACAAAATACTGAACTCACCATCGCAAACATTATTTGATCAGCCGAATTGGCTGAAACTTTACCCAAGCTCCCTGAACTATTTCACACAGAATACTTGAATGAATTTACGGACGTGTACCCAAAAAAACATGCAGTGTTCATCTCCTTTAATTAATTGTTGCATGACCAATTTATGTGTTTGACCTTAACAGCAGGTCAGAGCAATTTAAATGACATGATGCTTTGCGTCTCATCAGGCTCTTCAAGCTCCCATGACTAGTTGGTTTCATTATTAGTGACAGACATACAGAGGTTTGTTCTCTGCAATTAGATCGGTCACCGAAAGAGCGCTATAGCTGAGGGTCCGTGCGTTAATTGCTTCTCAAAGCCACCAGCCCGGAGCGTGAAACGCTTCTTGACAAGTCACACACCTGTCGAGACTAAACATTATTTAAATGATAAATATATTCATACTGATATAATATGCATTTCTCATGAATTGATTTATTCAACATTGGTGAAGGCGAGGAGAGGTTAGGATGTATTCCACAAAATGCTCCCTCTGTCTGGAAGATTTTGAGGAAACAGAAAATTGTGGATGAATGTCCGTGGAGAATTAGCTAAATACAGTTCTCATGACTGCGTAACATTAAAGTGGGTTCGGTGAAGCGTGACAAGTGTAATGCATGACAGCCAATCAAAGTTCAACTAACAGATGTTATGTGTCAAACTAGAAGTTAAACTACTACTAGTGACAATTGCGCCATTTATTTTCGACTTTTTGACGTCAATTTACAGCCTCTTGTATTATAGATATTAACACTAATTGAGGTAGATAAAGGGCAATAATCAGAGCATAGAGCGTGCTTGCAGATGAATTACCTTACGGGCACTGGGCTATATAGCTTTGTAGGTTTCTTCCGTCCATGTTGGAAAAGATGGAATAATGTCATAATAGTTTCATTCTATCCACCCTCTTAACACTTGTTTATGTTTATTTTAGTATTTCTAATGTGCCCACTTTATTTTTGAACTTACTACATTTATAACCCAACCTGGGAACTCACTGCTTGCATTTTCCAAACTTGTTTACTCTGACCGCAGTCTCAGGTGTTCCACTACAGAAGGCCAGTCCTTCTGTGGATGTCACCCCCATTCATACTTTATTGTATTGTTTTACAATTTTTGATATATTTTGTATTGATCATTAATAATTATTTATCTGTATGTATGGAAACATGTATGAATGGATATAAAACAAACAACAAATTTGACACAAAACAGACTATTATTGTAGATTTTCGCTAGAGTGTAAGAGTGTGAATGAATATTTTCACATTCTTGTCATCTGACATTTAGTATGACTTGAAAACCAGCGAATCAAACCAAGTGTATGCTAATAAATTTATTATGACTTGAAAACCAGCAATCAAACCAAGTGTATGTTAATAAATTTATTATGACTTGGAAACCAGCGAATCAAATCAAGTGTATGTTAATAAATTTATTATGACTTGAAAACCAGCGAATCAAATCAAGTGTATGTTAATAAATCCATTTTACATTAAATTATAAATTGTATGCATTCTTAAAAATGTACATTCATCTTTAATACTGTAATGTATTGCAATGCTTTTCTGTGACCTTCAAGGAATGCTTTTTATGAACAATCGCTGTGTAGAAAAATTCAGGACTGGTAATAAAACCTACTTGCTCGAAGGTATTTGTTCAGACAGACCTATAGCAAGAACTTTTAGACCAGCTTTTTAAACTCTCAATTTGTTTAATTGTCTGTAAGCTCATTGAGCCATTAAAATACGCAGTCTTTGAGTCTGTGGGAAGTATTATGGGATAGGAATTAAAGGACTCCTGCATGTAACTCCATTAACAAACTCTTGTGTTTATACCTGTAAATTTCATGCTCCAACTCTTTGCAAAGTATATTATTATAAAAGACCTGTGAATTTTTGTCCATGTATTTGCTACCAACTTCCTCAGTGGCCTAAATTTGATGGGAGGATAAGAATGTGGAGTTCAAACAATGTATAAGAAAACATAAAAATTATAGTGAGTTAGTATTAGTTTTGTAAAGTTTAATAGTTAGTTGATAGTTAGTTTAATAGTTAGTTGAATATTGATAGGCATTTATTGAGGGCTTTTAAACTAGTTCTACCCTTGTTCATTGGGCCTTAAGTATTCCTGAAACCATCTCAACTCACAGTATGCAGCACTGACAGCCAAATGAGCACACAGGTTGCTACATGTACATACTCCTTGGTGACGAGAAGCAATTATAGTTAAATGTCTTGTTCGAGAAAAAGTCTGTCACGTCCGAGATTCAACCCTAACTCTGACGAATCATTTTTTCAGAATTTCAATTCAATTATATTCAATTCATTTATTGTCCACTCATTAATTTGCATGTTTAAAATTGATTTAAGTTTCAGAACAGGACAGTATAGCACAGGAGAGTGATAAATATAGAAAACTTGAGTTCAAAGTTCTGGACCACTCGGTCACGACGCGCTATGTTTTCTCAAAATTATGACTAAGCCCCAAATTGGATCAAGAGATGTTCCTTTGAAACTCAAGTAGTGGTTCATATTGTCATATCGTCATATCAATTATAATTTTTTTTTATGTCAAATTAGTTTTAACGTTGTGTATCGCACAATGAAGGCTTCTTGCAAAAAATCTTGGTATCATGTATGATTTGTGTTTACATTTGGGATAGTTTGAGTGAATTACAACACCTGTGCACTTAATCTTCAATCACATACGACTATTTTTCAAGATTTGATACTTTCGCAATAACACAATATAATATCATACTGCAAAATGTTTCAAGAAATAAATACTGTAATAAGAATAAGGTTCTTAGCACACAAGACCTAGGTACTAGATTGAGGTGTTGACAGGAACATTGGAACATAAGTTAGAATCAGTTCAGTTTTGAGCAATTTCTTTAATGAGCAACTGAGGTTGAAGAGCAGATGTTGTGGGGAGATTGTTTCAAAGGCAGTGTCTAATATTGCAGCCAAAGACACCACCGCCAACAGATTTGGAGCAGGTAGGGGTGTTCAAGTTGAGTTTATTGCAAATTGATCTTAGTCTACTGTCACGGTGACAAAGTAACAACTGGCCAGAAATGGGGCTTTAGATTGGATGATTTTCCAGATGATGAGAAGGATTTTGAATTTGATTCGATGCTGAATGGACAGCCAGTGCAGTTCGTTGAGTACAGAGGCATGTTATTGTACAACATTAAACGGTGTACTTTTAAATCCAACATCTAAGATACTGAAATGTTCACAAGTTCTTGGCCACCTTTCAGTGAACACTCAACCTCACACCCAAGTCTAACCTAAACTTATCACCTTTGAAGCAAAACCTCCCCTGGGAAGATGGCCTCATGTGTATTCCAAGGGGACTATCATCTGAAAATGAGCAGGGGTTGATCATGGCCCCCACGTGGTTGAAGAGCAGTAAGGGTTGATGGACATTTGTGTGAAGCAGTGAAGGACTTTATGGTCATTAAGACTACTTGATGTTTTCACTATGCCAGTGCCCTGGAGGTTACAGCATGAGCTGAGACAAATTTATCTAAGGTCGTTTTAGTCTTTGGAACTTAATATGAGCGCATCTTAATGGAATGGTTTTTATAGATTCATTTAAGCCATTTAGTTTTCAAGAGACTTCTTGTAAAAGTAATTATGTGTTCTTGTTTTGAGAGAGAACTGGGCCCAATTTCATAGAGCTGCTTAAGCACAAAAAGTAGCTTAGCACAACAAAACTATGCTTACCAGAATAAGGTTACCAGCCAAACTACCATGTCACATGTACAATTTGTAACTGGTATCTTGCTCATTTCTGCTAAGCAACAAATTGTTAAGCAATATTTTCTGCTTAAGCAGCTCTATGAAATTGGGCCCTGAACTAATAAGAGCTCCCAGGGCCTTTTCCAAACCCCGGTTTGGGATCCGACATTGGCTTGGGCTCCTTCACCAGTTTTAGAGTAGTCTTGATTGGCGAGGCTGTTTTTTGTATTAGCCACCGGTAGAGGGCGTTACATTGACTGTTTGGGAGGCTGACTCAGGAGGACTGGGCAAGTCTATAAATCTGGATCAAAACAGCGTCTTGACGATTTTGGATTTGCTGCCCGGAAAAACCAGGCAGATCAAAACGAGGCTAATTTGCGTTCAGCGACTGATTTTATGTATGGTACCTAGACGTAGGTAATGTAAGTATGCCTCGAGAGGCAATGGCTTTGATAAATACTGCTGTGAATGTTGAACCAGCATTAGAATTTGCGAGAATTAAATTGGGCCTTGCAAAGTCATCAAACCACCGCAGTTCGTAATTTTGTGGAAGGTCACGATTTAGTTGTAAATTCACCGACTGGATTTGGGAAAAATTTTATTTTTCAAGCAGCTACTAAATATATTGTTAAAGACTTTTTGAATGGACTGTACACGGACATGACGGAAACCCCGATCAAGGTGACACCGTGGAAAAGTCTCTTGTGATTGTACTTAAAGTATCACCACACAGCAAAAGGACAGCCTTGCTAAAACATTTCTTCCTCCATGCTAAAACTGTCATTATCAAGCACCCACACATTCACCTTGTGTAATAACGGCCAGCGATTATCGTTAGAAACTCTCCACCATCATGGTACACAGTAGGGAAGACAGGGAACAGTCTGATCACAGCCTGCTCACTGGTTGTGCGTGTGCGTTTCATTTTATTAATATTTAAATCGCTGCCCGAAAAATAAATGTGGGCGGGGTCTAGAGCCAAAAGGGTCTAGACGTTCGTTTTGATCCAGATGTTCGTGTGATACAGATATCTCTTCTCCAGTAATTCGTGTTGTGGACAGTAATTCGTGTTGCGATATCGCACTACATTTAAAACAAAATGAACGTCGCCAATCAAGACTAGTTTTAGAGCAGTGCACATTTTGCACTGTGCTTCAACAAGAAATGGAGCCGCAGCCGCAGCCTGGAGCCAGAGCCAAAGTTTGGAAAAGGCCCAAGAATGTAAATTTATTAAATTGACTACAAAGAGAAAACTGACGACTTCATTTTGAAAAGTGATAGTCAACACCTTGAAAAAGGGAAAGGAGTTTAAAGATATGGTCTTACAATATGCCACTCTGCAATGGTGCAATATACCTTACTTTAAATCAGTCAAAGAGATAACCGCTCTCTGGTTTTCATATTAAAAGGGACAACCTTATCTGTTTAAAAAAATCACACACATTCTCCTGTGGATTAACTGAGATGGTCAAGTACCGCACTCATCAATATGATCTTTTTATAGTGATCATAAACTCCACATATTTCAAATGACCCATATTTCAAATGACCTACAATATTATCAAGTGGACCTATGCATTGGTGTCATTCCACTGTCATCTTTGAGGTAAAGCAATCGTCAAGGACTCTGTTCTTCTTCCGATAGAACTCGGCTTAACACTCACAAGTCCAGATTATATTATGGCAAACACGCCTTCTCACACTCTGCTGCTGAACTTTGGAACAGTCTCCCAATTAGTGTCCGTGATTCTTCTTGTGTTGTTACATTTAAGAGTAAACTTAAAACTTATCTCTTTCCTAAATAGTAGATTTAAGTTTTGTTCTAGCCTGTTTTAATTTATCCTTTTCTTTTGTTATGCGCTTTGATCATGTTTTGGAAAAGCGCAGTATAAATGCCTGTTATTATTATTATTATTATTATGTAAGCATGGCATACAGAATGGAACGATAAACAACCTTTAAAAAAAACCTGTATTGCCCCTTGCATGCATGTCACATGCGGTGTCTGTGATGCTCATCATTTGGAGTCAATAGGTAAGCGTGTAAATATCGCTACACTGAAACACACAGTGACATTGACTTCCAAAATGGCGCAACCAAGATCACTGGGATGATGACGTTTGGTGAATTGGGTCAGTAAAGCCCTTTTCACATTACAGAGCCAATTCCAAAACAAAGACAAATCCATGGAAATTCCTCGTTGAGTTTTAACCCCACCACCACCCCATGATTGTTTCATACTTTTCCTGGGAAGAATGCTCACTCAGTATGCTAACCCCTGGGTTATCTAGCTTAACCCTACTCCCAAGCATGGCTAGCCAATTCCTGGGAAATAGTCCGTCAGCTTTTTCACTAGCCAATATTTCAAATGAAATAGGGAAGCTTTTCCACACCGAACTAGTCAGCCGGACTACTCGGAGTGAATTGAGACTGGTCCTCATGTGGACCACTCTTTAGGGGGATCACTGCCAAATACACAAAAACTATACAAAGATCTTAGTATTTAAAATGCTTGTTTTTGTGTGTGTTAATCTGGGCCCAATTTTACTGACCTGCTTAATAATTTTCTGCTCAGAAAAAAATGAGCAGGATACCAGTCACAGATGTTATGTGTAACATGGTATTTTGGCTGGTAATCTAGTAAGCGAAATTAGTTTGAGATTCAGCTACTTTTGTTTATATTTCTAAGCAGCTCTATTTGTATGATTCAGACTAATGCATCTGTTTTTATCCTGTTTTATTCTTGCGCCCTTTTTAAATTTTAATTTAAATCTTTTTTTGTTTTGTAAATTTTGTTTATTTATTTATTTATTTATTTATCTTATTAACTTATTGTACTTTTTGTTTTGTTTTTGTCTATCTTTTTTATTTTTTACTTACTTATTTAATTCACTATTTATTTATTCTTTTTTATTTATTTTATTTATTTATTCTTTAATTAATCATTTTTTTCTTTACTTATACATTTTCTTTACTTATTTTATTTTCATTATTTATTTGTATATTTTATATTTTATTTTTTATTTTATATTTTGTATTTTAATATTTTCATTAGTTTATATAATTTAATGTGTGTTTTTTTGTATATTTTAATATGTGCAATTTTTTATATAGTTTAATACTACCTTTATTGCTGTACATAAAATTTTATATATTTTTTGTTATATTCTCTATAGCCAGTAGCATTGGAAACGAAGGCTCTTGGGCCACAGTTATTAGGTTAACTTTTTTTTTTCCTGGCATGTGTTGCTGGCTCTATTCCTTGTTCCCTTGTTTTTTGTTTTTTGTTTATCATTGTCTGATCTGTTTTGTATTTTTATTGTCTCGTGAAGTATGCCGAATAAATAATAATAATAATAATAATAATGAAATCCCTGGTCAGATTTAGTGCACCTCCCTCAACAAATTAAACCAAAATTGTTCATCAGACCACAGTTTCAGGTCTGGTTGCGGTAACTGCATATTGAGGGCTGTATACATCTTGATCATGATTGTCATTCGCTAGTCCCATGGTTTATGTGGGAAGAAGGAAGACGTCACCTGTTCTGATCGGAATATTTCCGTCCATGGAAAGAGCCTCCAGGAAATCAGGCTAGCTTCCTCATTAGTTGCTATGACGACCGCAATGTGCTTTGATTGGGTTTATTATGTCTGCTGAGATTTCAAAATGAAAGAGGGAGAGCGAGAGAGAGAGATGATGATGCGGACAACTGGAAACTGAATTATCAATATGTGTTTATTACTTTAGGGTTGTGTAAGCCAGTGGTAATTACTTGAAGATGAGAAGATGAAAGAAAAAAGAAATCATCATCTAAAAGCTTTTCGGTGCGAAGATAAACCAAACATCCTGGCAGACATATTATTTTCAACAAAGCGTGAATTACAGCAGAAATGTAATGCATGTCACTGACTGACGATTTCGTAAATATCTTACCGTGCAGATAAACAGAATTATTGACAGATTTGAACTCAGAGGAAGTGAACAGAGAGAGCCAGAGGCTCCAGGCATTCGGATTGAAATTGAGTCTTTAGGAATGATTAGCATTAAGTTGTCAAATGATGTTGGAGTTTGATTGATTTTGGGGAGGCTCAGGGGCTTGGGGTTACCAACAATTTTTCAAGGTTCATGTGGTTTGAAATTTAATAAAATTGTCAATTTCACAAGACAAGACAAGTTATTAAGGACCTATGAACATTCAGTCAACATTTATCAATGAATGACTTGTCAATTTTCATTGATGTGGGAAAACTTTGTTCATATTCCTCCATGATTCATTGTTCTGAACATTTGCGGGTTCCTTTTGTTTTCCGGAGCCAGACTCATGTCATTTATTGTACTTCATTGCCTTTCCCTGTATGCACAATATGACATATAAGGAGCTTAGTTTAAAGATAAATTCAGTTGAATTAAAAATGGCTACATTTACAAGTCTCACCAGACTCATTAGTTTATTCTCTGAGGTATGTAGCCGTTCGGGCAATGCCATCATGTGACTTGAAGGTGCAAACCCGGTTTCACTAAGCCAGTTGATGGTTTAAGTTGTTACCTTTGACCGTCCTGCAGCTAAGATGATTGAAACAAAAGCTGGCAAAGGGTGCTACATGCTTCTTGCATTTGTAGATTTGGCAGTTCTTATTATTGCTTACATATGTATAATGTACATCTACTGTAGATGTACAAGTAGTGATGGAGTATTGGTAAAACAAAATGTGTGCACTGGATGTTTATAGAGAAGCTGCAATGAGATAGCATCTTCAAAGTGAATGTACATCGTTGATTTGGGGAAGAATAAAGTTAAAACCCATCATTTTCATTTTAGTAAACACACCACAAAAACAACTCATGAATAATTCAAAGTTAGCAATAGTGATTTGTAGGGTTTTTAAGATGCAATTTTTCTTGACTGTGACAGTATTTCAGTTGGAAATGTTTTTTTCATGAGGATTGGCACTGATGTGTACTCTTTGAGTGGTGAGCTTTCAGGCTGAATCTAATAGAAAACATATGTTAATAACAATTACCAATCCTGTATCATGTCTTTAAGTACATGTACATTATGACGAGTAATTCTATACTGCTATCATTTGCTCCCTGATGCCCCTGCCCGTAGTCTTGTGGACAAGTCGTTAAATGTTTGTCGCGGTGATAGCGTACTGACTCTCTTTGTGAATCTCAGGATACTGCTACTGTCTGAGGAGACTGCTCTGGCGAGACTACTGCTCTCATGCTAGACTGCTGGCTCACGACTACAGCCTCTGAGTCTTATGGGGGCCATAGTCGCGAGAGCAGTAGTCTCACGGGAGCCAGCAGTCTTGCGAGAACATCACCAATGTTGCGAGATTCGCAGAGAAAGACGGTACACTATCACCGCGACAAACATTTAACGACTTGTCCACAAGTTTATTCTGCCCCTCAGTTTATTCCGTTTGTTTAATGGATTGGACCTGTTTTCCCCAGAGCCTATTAATCGTTTCACACAGGGATAACATTTCAAAGAGTGATTACCTTATCAAAGCAGGTTTCAAGTACACAAAGTACCAGGCAATGGTAGCGTAAATAATTGAAGATATCATTTAGTTACATATTTTAATTGGTATTGTTTCCTCTGAATGTCTTATGCAGGAGGCAAGTTATCTCGGCAAGGTTGGACCCATCCTGGACCCATACGCCAAGGGCAATGTCGATGACAGAACTATCACAGTGTGTAGCGGATTGGACCTTGTCAACATCAACTACATGCATATGGTGGCCTCCTCATCAGAACTTGCACAGGTAAACATGTAAATGATGTTAATAAGCAGATGCTAGGTGGCTACAGTTTGTTCCAATTGTCATGATGATTCCATCGAGAAATGACTTCCAATTGGCATCAAAATTGATTGCCATGGTTACACAGTAACTCATGATTATGTAGACAAAAGAGACCCAGTGTTTTTCCCAAATTTGAAGCACTGTCTGGTTGGTATTCATAGAAATACAATCAGGAAAATGCTGTAATTGATTTTCATCTGTGTCTGCTGTGATGCGCCGCGACCTCTATGTTAGCAATGTACACAAACTATCAATACGCTGTGACATACATGAGCAAATTCGGGCGGTTGACTATGTTGACTATGTTGATTAGACTTACCATAGTCAATTTAGATGTTACTCAAATGCTGCATGGTTTGACCAGCTAGTCCAACTGGATCTACATGTACCTTGCCTTGGACCATGTTTCTTTAGTCAAACTTACAAGCTACGTCACTGCTTCAAGATGGCGGTAGGTTACATGACGGAGAGGAAAAGTTTTGTAAACGTTTGTGATCACACACACAGTAGATTTAAACAACTTTCTCCTACAGTACTTCATTGTCAAAGGAAAAAAAATTGCCGGTTTTTGCCAATTATGCTAATTAGTAAGATAATTTTCTGCAAGTTATGTAGAAAAATTTAGTAAAATGAAAAGACTGGTCAACACACTGTTATCTGTCCATCAGTAATGGGAGACTTTGGAATGCTATAGGTTGCAGCGGACTTACCAGGTAGATTTCCATTGTTTACATAGTTCTGAGCGTGCGCACAATTCTGAGAACAATGGATTTACCTGGTAAGTCTGCTGCCACCTAGCATCTCAAAAGTCTCCCATTGTTGCCTTGTTGCTGCCTCCATGTGCTAACTAGATTTTGGCCAGTCAATCAACTAGATGCGTTTGAGTGAAACACAGACAAATCATTTGTGATAAAGTTACTAAAGGTTAGCACCAAAAATTTCTCAGCGTTGTAGTCGTATGGCAAGTTGTACCAGATTGACCAAAGTGGCAGTTTGTCATACACCCAAAATGGCTTCACCTTTGAATCTCCACAATAAGTACGTACCAAATTAATTGACATCACAAGTAATTGTCTTTCTTGCTGAATTCATAATGGGTAGAATCTCATCACAAAACAAAACCCAACAGTTCTGCCAAGATCATGGCACGGAGTTTCATGTCAACAGTCTGTATTCCTGTCAAGGGAAATGGGGCACCCACAGAACTCTACTTCTCCTGGAAGCACCAACTCTATCTCTCGCCTTTGCAAAGTTCTTGAAAGGTACCCTGCAATCCACGCAATATTAAAAGTCAATTTCATTGTGGAGAAGTCATATTAAGTCACCTTAATACTAAGCAGTATAAGATAAGTCCAGTTACACATGTTAAAGATCAATCAAAAACCCTGTACTATAAAATGGTCTGTAAGACTCCCTGCCTTATCATGGTAAAATTTCCTGATCAGAATTTTTAGCCTTGATCTGTTGAGCTGTCTCATGGTGCCAGACTCTCCCACAATCCCAGGAGTCCCATGGTCCAGCCAGCCAGATTCCTTGAAGATTTATCCAGTAATATTTGATCTCCCGGGGTGCATTTTATACCTTGCATCCAAGGTTTGACTAAAACTGCTAACTGGACACGTGTGTACGGTAACTAGGAGAGGGCTGTTTACCTTGCACAGAGTAAGGGATTTGTACATCACCTCCCGATGGGAGGAGAGAATTGAACTAAATGAAACACAATGCAGTATATAGGCTCATCGCTGGGCTGCATATTTTTTACGTTTATTTTGTTCTTCTTCAAATGCCGACTTCAGTAAACACACACACACTGAGGTATTGATTGAACGTGCACAAAAGCTGAGCTTATGGATTTCTGTAACTGTAAAGCAGAGAACATTGCCCTCTGATGAGAGTTGGGGGAATCATTCTTTTGGTTAACATAGTTCAAAGTAACCACTGACATGCTGAGTAATAAGCGCTCGCCCACCTTATGTGCATTTACAATGGTTGGGCTTGAATTTCAAGAATTTCATCAGACTGGGGGCCAATTTCATAGAGCTGCTTAATCAGAAAATATTGCTGAACAAATTTTTGCTTAGCGCAATTTAGCAGGAAACCAGTCACAAAATGTACATTTGAAATGGTACTTTGGCTAGTAGCCTATTTCTGGTCACCAAAAATGTTTTGTTCTTGGCTACCTTTTGTGCTTAAGCAGCTCTTTGAAATTGGGCCCATAGGTCTTGTTCAGAATTTTCAGGGCACCAAAATATTGTTTTACATACCTAAAATATTTACTTATTTTGGTATTTGGTGAACTTTATATGAGGAGGTTTGGAACAGAAAAGTTTGAGAAGACATGATTTAGTAACTGTTCAAAGTATGTGTTTGGAAGCGCACTAGACTGCAGGATGCAATTTCATGGCTTTGCTTAACGGGAAAATCTGTGCTTACAGCGCCCTGTAAAGCACATACTTCTATGGGTTATAAGAGTGGGTTACTGCCAGTGGTTGTGTGGGTATATTGTGTGTCCAAATTGGCAGCTACGGCAACATCTGTTGCCAAGGCGGTTACTATGGGCATCCTATCTTCAACGTAGGGTCACTTGATGACCAAGCAGCGGCTGCCAATTTGGACACGACTTAAGCTACAAATTAGTTACATTAAATATTTCTGAAGGATTTGATGGGTCTTTTTTAGCCCATGCTTCTTACAATACAATAGTAACTAATTTACTGGAAACTAGTGACAGAATGTAGTACACCTATGCATAGGTGTGCTACATGACTGCCAATTATGAGAATATGCTCTTTATTGCTAGTCATTGTATGTCATTGCAAGCTTTTTATTTGTATTGTATTGTGTCACCAATTTGAGAAGAGAGTAGAGCTACTGATTGGACATAATCTCCTATGCTAATATTTTAAACAGGTTTTTGTTTCCCAAAATCATTCAAGAATTGGAGCCATTCATATGATAACTATTTCTTGGAAATATAGTCATTTAAAATAAAAATTTCTTTAATTATTACATGAAGAAGAACAACACATTTCTTTCATTTCCAATTCATAATTGAACTCACATAAAAACCCTGTATCCCTTACCTTCTTCGCTATTGTAATTACTGCATGGATACAGTAATTTTTTCCAGGCAGAATTTGGTTTCAAGATAACGACTTGGGGAACACAATTATAAGAGTTGATTTAAAATTGATGTCACATTGCTTTAATACTAGGTAGAAAGACCTGACCTCACAGCAACTGCATTGACTCTCAATGTAAAAGTCCCCCATTATAGAGGGGGGCGAGCCTCATGTTCAATGTACCCTCCAGTAAGCATGGTAAGCACACACTCAAAAAAAGAACCACCCCCCCCCCCCAAAAGAAAAACCTGAACGTGTTCAAGTCGATGATTAAAGATTACCCACAAAGCTTGAC
Source organism: Leptasterias polaris (assembly GCA_037783415.1). Classification (NCBI taxonomy): domain Eukaryota; kingdom Metazoa; phylum Echinodermata; class Asteroidea; order Forcipulatida; family Asteriidae; genus Leptasterias; species Leptasterias polaris. The sequence continues at coordinate 2,672,076 of JAZGTN010000045.1, forward strand.
GGTTACTTACGCCTGGCTGATTCCTAATCAAGGCAAATATAGCGTAAATCTGTCAGCGTCGAAGAGCTGAGTCCGCCTGATCCACCAGACCTTGCATATCAAATAGTCCCTCAGTCTTCTTTTCGGACACACTGTTGGGAACGTTCATACGACATGCTGTTCCAGTTTGTGCTCGTTACGAGAAAACTTCAAGAATCGTGATTCTTTTTGGCTTGGGTTAATTTCATTGCAGCTAGTTCAGTGCCCTCCCCTCTCCTATTTTGGGGGCAGCCATACTTAAAGCACTCAATTCAATAAACTTGTACATGTTCATGTAGTCACAAGTGTGGTGTGAGCAAATAAATGTTGTGAAAACCTTCTGCCTTTAAAATATAATTCATTTTGAAGTTTTGGCTAAAGAATACTCTTGTTAAAAAAAGGGGGAAAAGTAAGAAACACATAGCCACACACTGAAGATTTTGAATGAAAGAACGAATAAACTGGATTTGAATTTCACAAAATTTAAGAACGATCAATTTTTATAGATGCAATAATACTACCTCCATAATTATTACTAGGGAGACAACAAACAAAATTGTGGCTAACCTTTGCATATTTCAGCCCACAGAAATGATGAAGTTCTACAGAATGCGACAAGCATAATAGTTCAAACCTCAGAAACATTTCCATGTAGCCATCCCACAGGTTTTCTGTGAATTGTTTTTGATACATTGAAACGACTGCATTGTGCTGTCTACCCCATAAGATCCCCTGATCGTGTAACTATGTGCACTTGTATTGTGTTATCACATTTAAATATAGGTACGTGTTCTGTTGACGTAGGATCCACCCCCCCCCCTTCCATTTTTGTGTGTAGATAAAACTTAAAAGTCAGTAAGTTTGCATTGAAAGAAGAAGTAGCAATGGCTTGCTACTAAATGCCAACTGAACATTCACATGTACATTTACAATGTATCTTTGATGTTAATGTGTTTAGACAGTGGGTTGTACAGGTGCACATGTACACGTAGAAACACTCTTTTTAAAATCTCAATACCGTATCTTCGATATAGAAGTATTGTTATTTAGCAATTGAAAAACTCAAGTTTTTGTGTTTCAAAACATGAATTTCAATTTACATCAAATACCACAATATTTTCTTCAAATGACATACCACCGCACAACTGAAACAATCCTGCTTTATATTTCATTGCACTTTCTTAAACTGCAGCACCAAGTTACACCAGCATCTATAAAAGTATGAAGCTTATTATCTTTCTTATCCCCCTCCATATTCGTAGAACTTTAAATCGATGGAAAAAAACCAGAATATGTTGATGGAACAAAACGTCCTGACACCAAAAGCTTTGTCAATGACGACCCTGAAACATCACCGCTATCAATAAGTACAGCCCCTTCACCCTGGTCCCCTCCATGTTCTGATTCCTGTTATAGTATTATGAAAAAGTCAATATTAATAAATATACCCCCCTCTAGCTGGAATTTGGGATTTAAGTCCAAGGTGAATGAATGAATATAGAATGTACTAATAAAGATGTAAACGTTGCCGAGGCTCGTCATTGACACCTCTAAAATAATATTGCTCTTAATTACCTCCGAGAACCCCCCCACCCCACCTCGTAATCTTCAAATCCCCCCACTCTATTTCTGAAAGCAGATGGCACGCCATGTTCAATAGGGAGAGGCCGAACGATAACCCAAGAATCATCGTGTTGTCTTCAGGAAATTAACAGGCCGTCTTGAGAGAGTCGAAAGTCGATTCTCAGAAAGCAAACAGATTCGTAAAATTCAGGACGAGGTGTCCGCCGTTGATCTGAGTGTATTGGAGTCAGCTATCTCTCACTCTTTATAGTTGCTGGTGTGACTTGGTGTTGCAGTTCAAGAAAATGCAGTGAAATTATAGAACAATTGTTTTTGTTGGGCGGTGATATGTCATTCTGAGAAAATTTGATAGAAATTGTGAATTTATGTTTAAAAAAAAGTAAAATAGAAAAAAATAAAATAACTATAATTTTTTTTAATTTGAGTGATAGAAAAATAATAATAACAATAATGGAAGCATCAGTTCATGTCTGCAGGCCAACCAAACTAAGTGAACAAAAGTTACAATAGAAGTTATATTCAATTTCATTTAAATAAAAAAAGCACTGAAAAATTCAAGGTGATTCATTTTAAATTTGACATAACTAATGAAGACGAATTCTTTCTTATTTACAAAGGAAAAAGTCAAAAGCAATCTTTAATGGCATGTGTAAAGCTTGAATTTATAAGTGGTTGAGTGCAGTACAGGTTGAACTGATTTTTGTGGAATCAAGTTGAAACTCATCGTCTTCTATCAAATTTCTATGTAGTCATTTTTTTCTGAACTATAAACTACAAAGATCTTAAATGCAGTAACAGCAAGAAAACATGTTTTTGCCGGACGATCCAATAGCCGCATGAATAAAATCGAAACTGAAATGTTCAAACGCAGGGTATATACGGCCGTTCAAAATTATGTGGCTTAAATGGCCTTAACCATTTCAGAGGAGGTGAAAAAGGGCCTGGGGAAATGCTAAACACCCGAGCATGAGGGATGTCAAACCAGAATTCCCTGCGCCTAAATGATTGCAGTGACATCACATAGCAACCACCTCTAAGTGCATGGCAACTGCCGGGGGATGTGTTTTCTGCAGCATGATGTCATATCGTCCTTTGTGGCCTTGTCAAGGAGTCGTCGCAGGTTCCTCTGTAGTGTTATACAAGACACACCTAACCTACAAGCATCTTCTTAAGTTACAGTTGAAAGTATATCTGTTTTTTGGCGTGGCATTATTTTGCATTGTTAATTAGGATTTTTTTGTTCTTCAGTGTGTTTTTTCTTCTCACGAAGACGTTATTGATCGTCTGTGTTTTAAGGAACTGTTCTCAAGTGTCATAAATTTATTGAATTTGTCATTTCTTTGACGGCTTTTGTTAAAAAGACATTCAAAGGAATGTTTGTCAAAAGTTAGTGAACTTTGTAAGCAAGTACTGACTTCCTGTAAAGTTTTCTGTTCAATTTTAGTCATTATCTTCCTTCATCTGACAGTCTGTCAAACTTTATATCTTTACACTTTAATCGTTGTGTTTGAACTAATTGTAGTCACATATGGTAAAACAGAAGTATTTACACTAACAGTAATGAGATATAAATATCTTGTTGAGTAATGTTTCTCCTTCAATAGAAGTCTGTATTTAGCGTGACCTTTCAATTTTGAATGGTTTACCCGCCACAGCGAATGTGATTTGTTTTTCTCTGGTTTGGGTGGGCATGTGCAGTTATTAGCCATCATTTATTGTGAGCGGCGGCGATAGGTCAATCCAATGTACATGGCAGGGCTGTTTTTAGGTCCTCGCAAAAAAACACTTTTTAATCAACAACCATCAGATTAGAAGGGATCTGATCGTCTGATGCTTGTCCAGTCTATGAGTTTGTATTTGTCTGAAGCAAGCATGTTTTGTTTTCTCCATTGGTACCTGACCATCTGTGCATATCAACCTAACCCATGGTTGTTGTCCGGTCTTCTATTGTGGCTCATTGTATAAATTTCTCATTCAAAAAAAACCCCATCTAACCCTGAACTTCAAGTCAACTAAATAATCTAATTATCAGTGTCTTCTCTTCTTACCCCTTCTCCCCTATCAACCTTTTCCCTCGTTGTACAGGAGTGGTTTGACGGACTTCTGAAGATTACCCACAACTTCAAATCCAACAATGTGTGCCCGATGACCAGCCTAATGAAGCAGTAAGTTAGACCTAGGTCAATGTATTTTGTCGGGGGGGGGGGGGGGGTGGGGGGGAAGGGCAATGTGAATTCTCACACCCTCGCTGATAGTTGCTAAGTAGATGACTCCGTGACTGCACACCTAAGAGGAAAATTATGACTAACGTTAATGCATGGTCAATTATGAGGGGCTGGCAGGATTAATCTTTGACAAGAGTTCATTTACATTTAATACGGGATTAAAATATAGTCACTTTGATTAACGTTTTTTAAAACTTACTACGAATAAAAAACACGACCAGATTTAATGAGAATGATAATCACTGCTCCCACTGTACTTCATTTATTGCATGTCTTTGTGAAGAATATACAAAACCATTCTCTCAAAGCTGAACACTACTTGTAAACCCACGCTCCATGCTGATCATTCCCCAACATGTAACTGTGGGTAACCATGGAATGCCCTAGTGCAAGGATTCTTATTTGTCCTGAAGTATTTTCATGTACAGACCTTTCTTTTTGCAACGTCACAGCCCGAGTTTTTGCCAACCCAGGTTGGAAAAGTATGGAAAGCCATAACTGTATGGAAAGCCATAACTGCAAAACAAAAACAGATTGCTACAGTTTGTAGCAGTGTTACACAAATATTCAAAAATAGTGTTGAATTTGTTGGAAACAAATCAACCAATCATGGAAGGTATTTCCGTTCAAGAATCTTTACAGAAAATGTTGAATTTGGTCACAACATTTGTTAACACGATTGAATGTTTTGCTAACATTCGGCCGTCCATGCCAACCGGCGCACTTTGTTTATCAACAAAAGAAAGGTCTATACTACAGTTGTCATCCATAACTTTATTGTTTTAAGAATTTATTTCTACATCTTTTTTTTCAGCAGCTTAGACCACATTTGTTTTATCTTCTTTGTTTGTTTTTGTTTTTGTTTTTTTCACTGAACACTCCACTCTATTCCTAGATCATTCTATACTTAGAATTAGTGCGGATGAATGAACAACACAATGACTGAACGAGGCAGAATTACCTCTTAGCCTATCCGCCGCAAAACTCAGGCATGTTTTGGAGCATCTGTGTAATGTGAACCATCTATCAAGTATTACCTTTTTGAATAGGAGGGGGAAGCTGACCTGCGCCGCTCTCCCCTTAGGGATGTCCATTGACTTCTTGAAGTCAATAATTCCCGCAACACAAGACGAGGTCTCTGCTGTGGTTTCTATTGTCCCCCATAGATGCTCTTTTAGAGAAAACTCCCGCATCGTCGCTAACGGTCTTTCCTCTCTCTTTTCTGTTTTTTTTGTTCTCCTTCCTTGATACCCATTTGCAGCTGGATGAAGATATGCTTTCAGGTGAACCCGAGTGGCAATATACCTGTACGTAACCTCACCAGGACCTTTGCCTCAGGCAAGACAGAGAAGATCGTCTTCAAGTCCCTGGAGGAACTTGGGCTTCCCTCAGGAAAGGTTAGGAACAGGGGGAAATAGCTATAACATTACTGAAACTATGTCTGTTTTGATGATTGACACTACAAAGGTGGAATATTTGTCTTCATTGTTTTCACCAAATCATGAGTTGTAAGGGTTTCCCCTTTGGTAAGATTAGACTAAGGATGGAAAGTGTTTTCATTTAATTTTCTCTTAATGTTTCAAACAGGAAATGTCAAACCCTGTTATAAAATCAAGACAAAACACCAACTTTTGTAAATAAATAATAAAGTTAGACGCAATTTTTGGCTTAAGAATTGGGAGACACAAGCCAATGGCGGTTTTGTAATCCATGAACCTTATTGCAAGGCGATTTCATGATTTCAAAACATTTGGGTTCATTTTGAAGTGTACACAAACATCAACCATGGCATGGGAAACTATTGTATTAGTGGCAGCAGACTTACTGGGTGAACGCCATTGTCTTAGACAATGTAGACATGATTAAAACGGCCTTGTAATCAGTACAATTTTCCTGATAATGCCGTATCCAAATTAGCGGAAATGGATATGGCTATGGCTACCGCTATGGCTGTTTCTAAGGGTGTTGCTAAGGATGTCCTATTCTCCAACGCACAATTCGGACACGCCAATTCGGACACGGCCAAATTGAAGCCACCTAGCATCTGAGAGCCTCTTAATGAGCCAAGTCTTTCTATATTTATGACATTAAGCTCACCTCAAATTTTGCTTGAACCTGCCATAAGCCAAAGATGAGGGCCCAATTTCATGGCTCTGATTACCGCGGAATTATGCGCTTACAGCCACCATTCTCTGCTCACAGGGTTAGAGCAAAATTTCAGCACTAGCGAAGAGTGCTTTAATATGAAGTGCACACGTGCACAAGCAAAATTTCCATGCTTACCTGTGAAATCTGCTGATGCTTAGCATGTTTCTTCTTTCACTTATAGTAAGCACTAAGCAGAGCCATGAAATTGATCCCTGTCTACATTAAAGGCAGTAATAGTGTGTTGAACTCCGTTAGTGATCTTCTTTTTCCTGTTCTCATTTCAGAATGATGAGATAGATCCTCAGACATTCCCATTTAGCAAATTCTATGATCTGTATCACAAAATCTGCCCAAGAACTGACATAGAGGACCTTTTCAAGCAACTGTAAGTCGGCTTATCCTTCCCCTTTCTTCCTCAAGTTCACATTTCTTCAAAATGATCAGCACAAAGTCTTGCACAGGACTTAAATGTTTGCTTTAAAAAAAATGCGATAAAGCAACATTTTTTATTATTATTTTTTGTTGTGCATTGAAAACTGAAAAAACTGCAAAGTTTTGTGTTGTATTGGTAGTTTTCTCTCTCTCTTTTTTTTCTTCTTTTTCTTTTTCACTTTTTCTTTGCAGAAACAAATTTTCATCTCTGATCAATTAAATTAGGACTTGTCTTTATTCAATGACTGGGTCTGTGTTTCTGGTATACCAGTAATCATTGTTTGTTTTTTAAACTGTGTTGTCATCATATTAAAAGTCATAACAAAATTACTCACATTCCGGCAATCAATCAAAACAGTATGCTATGTCATCTTTTGCTTAGCAGGTGTACATAGCAATTAATAGCTGCTTACTTGTATAAGGGAATTCAGAATCTTGGTTTGAATTCACCAAGGAACTTACTTCTTGTTGATTTGGTTAGCTATAGGGACAGGGTTGTTTTTCTCTGTAGTACCTAGATTTATAAACTCCCTCTTTGAAGACCTCAAGGAATGCATAACAACCCACCTTTTTTTTTAACAGCAGCTAAAAACAAATCTTTCACACTTGCGTTTAGTTTTGAATGTCAATTTGTTACATATTTCTCTGTCTAGACAGGCCCCTTTCAAAGTCTTACTGATTAAAGTACATGTAGGCCTGACACATGCTGCGTTGTTTTTCTCATTATAAATTTTTTCCATTTGGATATTTTGTAGAATACTGAACAATAAGTTTTGTCTTTTCCCTCTGGACTTTAGAAGCAAAAGTAAACAAGAGGGCCTGACGGTAAGTGAGTTAATTGAGTTCCACAACGAGTGGCAGAGAGACCCACGTCTTAATGAAATACTCTTCCCATTCTACGACCGTGAGCGTATTCATCAAATCATCAACACGTACGAGAAGGACCCGGAGTTTGTCAAAAGAGGTGAGTGGATGGTATCTCAAATGAGGAATGAATCTAACATTATCCTTAAAATAAAATAAAAAATTACCAAATGAGGACTCATTCAATATTTAAACCACATCTTACAACATAAGTTAAGCTATAAATTCACAGTAAATTCACTTCTGTTGAAGTGAGATGAACGTTTTTGAAAACTTTTGAGGGTGTTTTATTTTTGACATCCTGGTTGGGCAATTTTGTATTGCATGGAACATCAACTGAGAGGAGAAACTACTCAAACGAATGACTCGACCTGAAACAGTGATTGAATCACTTTGTTTTTTCAACTTAATTCAAGATTAACTCAAACCACTCTGAAATTACTTCGTTCAACTTGTTCTCATGTAAAACACCGCTGTGGTTTGACTGAACAATTTCTGGAAAAACAACAATTCAAAATAAAAGATTCTTTATTTCAGGGATCTGTTTTTAAAGAACTGAAATTTTCTTTTGGTCTGACAAACTGACATTTGATCTTCTAAAGGTCATTTAAAGTTCCTGCTTATACAGAAAGAATAATGAACCCCCTTCTAGTCATGACACAATTTGTACTACAAGAAGGCACGTGTATCAACATAAAGAGAATTCCATTCATGGAGGTTTCCTCCTGTTCCACCTGGCACAACTGTTTTTTAGGGGGGCAGTGAAGTTAATTACCCGGAACTTCTTGAGAGGGATCTTAGATGCAATCCAGAGGAGTCGTCTCTGCCCATTCACCTGTCCCCATTTTGCATTTTCCTGTAGTCATCAACAAGTGATGCATACTAATGACTGAGGGTTTGTCTTCCTGTTGATAGTGGAGAGTTGACGTTGTTATCCCCCCCCCCCCCACCCCACCCCCACTCCCAACCACTCTAATGATGGCATCCTAAATGTCAAATACATCAGTAGGTTTTACTGTGTCATCATCAGTGAAGGCATCGTATTGGAATATTCAAATTTTGTTGGTACAATTTTGAATTGTTAATCAAGGTGTGATGCATCATTGGCAATGTTTGCGAATAAGCTGGGCCCAATGTCTTAGCACTGCTTATCGCGGAAATTCTACACTTATGGTTACATGTAATGCACAGAATTCTATGGCACGTACGTGTCCCCCAAAGATTGATGTTCATGCCTCCCCATTTGAAATCTTGACTTTTGGGATTGGAATTGTCCAGAGTTTTAATGTGATATTTTGATGTTTGTAAAAACTTTCTTCCCATTTACATGCACACTAAGTTTTTGTTTTTACACTAACACAAGATTATCTTATGAAAAATAGTAAAATACACTGAAAAGGGGCATATTTAAAAGAAAAATGCAAACAGAAACTTGGCCAGAAGCAACCCTCTAGAAAAAATGGTGCATCCCCTTGTGTCCCTCATAAATTTTACCCTAGTTATGATGCTGCGCTCGACCACAACATGCTATATCAGACAATGCATTTGTACCCAGCGTATCTTCATTCTTGCGTGTATTTATGAGGTATCTATTGTTTGAGATGTTTCCTCCCCGGTGTCCCAGTTTGACGGTTTTCATGTTTAAACGATCAATCTCGGATGCCATCAGAAAATGACTGCATTGGTCATGGTATGGACTAACTCATTAATTGCATTAATTGTTGTCATTTTGATTTCCAGAATCTTAAAAAAGAATATAACTTATGACATTGAATTTGTCAGCCAGCATTTGTGTGAATTGTTTACTATTTTATTTGAAATCTCAATTTATACAAATGCTTGTGAATTCGAATAAGTAAAACTGACTTCTAAGCTGCAGTCATGATGATTGAAAAAACATTGCACAAAACCATACAGGAATGTGCTTCTTTGGGATAGAGGATGAATATTTAGTGAGGATAAAATCGCCATGTGCCTGTAAGAAGGGAATAAGGTTCTATGCCCTTCTTCCAGGCATGCAGAGTACTTTTTGTCCCAGTATTGAGTAACTTAAGGTAGTAACCAATATAATGCCTCTTGAAAAAAACAGATGGCATTACTGTTACATTCTTGTTGCAATATCCCAAAGACATGTTTTCCCATTCCCATGCAGAATTTAACCTTTTTATAATGACTTATGAAAGGCAGGAAACCAATCACACTTTTCTGCTCAGTTTTCTAGAAACACAATTTTGCACATTAATTGCTTGCATCCTTTCTCCGGTAAAAACTTTCGTTACGTGCTTCTTCTTGGCACACAACAACATTTACAATGATGTGTATCTTATCTCATTTTTACCTTTTTCCCCCCTTCTTTTCTGCCCATAGATCAACTGAGTGTGGACGGTCTATGCAGATACCTGATGTCTGATGAGAACGCACCAGTGTTCCTGGATCGTCTTGACTTGTACCAAGACATGGACCAGCCCCTATCCCACTACTTCATCAATTCATCTCACAATACGTACCTCACGGGGAGACAGTTTGGTGGCAAGTCCTCCGTGGAGATGTACAGGCAGGTCCTACTCGCTGGATGCAGGTAGGAAACCACCCATGATATTCTAGCGAGTCGTGGCCGAGCGGATAAGAGCACCGGACTCAAGCTCTGGTGTTTCTGTGCAGCAGAGTGTGGGTTCGAGTCCCGGTCGTGATACTCCTTAAGCAAGACACTTAACCATTATTGCTGCTTCCTTCAGATGGGACGTAAAGCCGTTGGTCCTGTGTGTTGTGTAATGCACGTAAAAGAACCCAGCACACTTACAAAAGAGAAGGGGTTCACCCCGGTGTTCCTGGTTTGATTAACAGCATATTGCGCCACAGCACCTTGTAAACTATTACATGGTGCGATGTAAAGGAATAGGTCTCATACTTCAAAACTTAGCTCCACATACTTTTCAGGAAAATACTGACTTTTGAAGCACCTTGAGCTTCACTGAGTGACAGATATGAGCGCTGTATAAGAAGAAACTATTCTTCATGTTGTCATCTGATTTGTTTGCACTCATGAATATCAGCAAATGGTTGTTTCATAGCCTGAAAAGCCTATCAAAGCCTATACCATTTGTAGGTCAGCCCTTGTACTCATTATAATATTCCTACTTATTTTCCAAGGGCCAAATACCGTGCCTGTATGAAACGCTAAACTTGGCTAACATTGGAAACAGGGCACCGCCCAGAATGCTATGTGATGTATGTTTCATATGACTGGTCACCCGCTAATTCTGAAATTAATAATATAAAGATTTGAAAGTACTGGAATTGGGCCAGGAACATAAAGGTCCTGCAGCAAGATTCTGCTTGGTCCCTTGCCACTTTTTTGTGTGTACACAATCAGGCAGACTGGCCACAGGGTGGAATTTATAGGGTGACACTTGAAATATTCCGCTCGCTAATTTACTAAATGTTTGGAATGTTTGTGCTTGAATTGTAACAGTTATTGCATTACTGGTAGCAATTAAATTATCTCAAAGGAGATCTTGAGTTTGTTTTATGTGGAGATACAACATGTAAATATGTAATGGGTTTTGGAGTTAATGTTGTTGTGTTTTTCTTCACTAGGTGCGTTGAGTTGGACTGTTGGGATGGCCGGAATGAGGACCAAGAGCCAATTATTACACACGGTCTGGCCATGTGCACAGACATCAACTTCAAGGTGTGACATTGTCTACTTTGTGTTTTGTTCCAGCATGTCATATAATCCCTCTTGAGCTTAAGCGATACGTGATAAAATGTGATTGACTCCCCCCCCCCCCCCCATGTAGAATTGTCTTGTAACTATCTAGCCCTATAAAAATGGCTGTGTTTTGTTTCTGTTGTAACACATTTTGTTCTCTTAAACTGTCATCATGAGAGTTAAGTTATATGAGTGCATACCATGACTGCTTGAATGTGTGACAAACACACACAAAAACCTTTTTAATTTGGACTGAAAATATATCTTGAAGTACACATCTCCTTGCACTTTTATGCACCTTATCGTATTCCTTGTGACAAAGCAATTTCTATGAGTCATAAAAAAGCTTACTGTGAGAAAAATCAGCAAGACAGAATGTCTTGAAATTTTGGGAGAAAACAAGTCAGACATGTAGTGATTCAGCAATCGCCATGTTTGGTGTGATTTTACTGCTTGCCGATCAGGAGAAGTCAGGGCACCTGGCTGTAAACTCTCATGACGGCTAGCTTTATTAGTATGCATAAGATATAAGCGTGGTTCCTCGAGTGCTCATTGGCTAGCGGGTCGTGCAGCCTGCACACTGCTATCACGCGACATCAACTACCCTGTCTGCCACTTTGCAGTCAGTAATACACACAATGTTTCCAGAGACTGTGCCTTGATGAATTGGAAATGAAAGCAGTCAGTGAAGACTACAACAATGAGACTCCAGACGCTATTCACTCTTGATTCATATGAGATGACATTTGTGAGGGTTTTTAGTGGTTATTCAAGCTGGATGTCAATTGTCATGTCTTATATGTAAATGAAATCAGTTGTCAAAGAAGAGTTTGTTTTGAACAGCAATATTCCATGATTGAATTATTTATATTATGTTTTCACTCATAAGACCTTTTGCAAACATCTAAATACTGAATATTTCTGCATTTAAGTAAACATTATTTAATAATAAATAAATTGAGATCCTGGGTTTTCCGCAGGATTATTCAAAACTGTTGGGGACTCTGGACCCAAGTTTTGGAAGTTTGACCTAAGCACGCTGAATCGAAACGAGGTCCTCAGAATGATTTTTACTTGGTGTTTATCTTTGGTTTTAAAAGCCCAACTGTGCAATCTGGGGTGTTCTAAACACTTTTATCTTCTTGATTTCTGTGAATTTAATCTTGAGTAAAAATACATAAACAATTGTTTGCGTATCGGCGCGACACGCTAGCTTGTGCATGGGGAGAACCCTGAGATCATTGGTTTAATGTTAATTTTTGTAGTGTTAATTTTTGTCAAAGTACTTTCCGGTTGTATTTTGTTTTATTGAGGCCCATGACAGACTGTCTGAAAAAACAGTACCAAGAATAAATAATAAATCAGCGAAATAGTTGAATCACCAACTCACTTTTTGTATCTTTCCCATCCTCTCCTCACCTACCTGGATTAGGATGTCATCATAGCTATCCGTGACACAGCGTTTGTGACGTCAGAGTTCCCGTTGATTCTGTCATTTGAGAATCACTGTACCAAGTTTCAGCAGTACAAGCTGGCCAAGTACTGCGAGGAATACCTGGGGGAGTTTGTGCTGAAGGAACCCCTTCAAGATCATCCGGTAAAATGAATCTTTGTAATTGTTTATGGTTCTATTGCCTCTCGATTTCACGTACTTGAACAGCACATACACGCTGCACTTAGCATCAGTAAGTGTGATGGATTTCCTTAATGCATCACACAATACTCGGTACTTTCAGTTTAATGTCTCGTTCATTTTTTATCTACCACAGTCCAATGCATCATTAGAGTGGAGTTCAGTTCATGCATGAGAGTAGGAGTTGGGCCAGATAAGTGTTTACGTCTGAATGTGGGCAGGAAAAGTGTAGCTGTGCTCAACTCCAATCATGCCATTATCATGTCAGTGTCTCTTCCATTGAACATTTCATCAATCTCTACTCGTGTGCATGAACTGAACTCCAGTCTATTGATGCTTCATGAGCCCAGAACCTCTACTCTATTGGGTGACAGATCCTTCACTGCTATATCAGCCCAAGTGTGGAACTAACTTCCACTGACAAATTGTCCTCGTCAATTACAACATTCAAGACGAACATAAAATCTCAACCAAGCTTACTCAGACATTCCCAACTTCTAAAATTGTTTCCTCCTGGAGCACCATGAGAGCATTTCTAGGCAGATACCAGTGCTTAACAAATGTTATTTTACTATTAAGGAAACAAAAGAGTGGTGACGAGGTCTTAAACTGCAGAATAGACCGGCAGGGTGATAATGGACTGAGCTGAAGTCGAGGTCCTTTATCACATGGCCACAACCCAGCAAGGTCTTAACGAACATTTACGACTGAGTTACTACCTTGTTATTCCCAGACATAAATACACTTTTCATTAAAAAGCATAATAATGGAGGAAAGTCTGTAAAAGAAAAAAAGTTTTGTAAATTTTCAATTCCTGTCATAACGCTCTGTTTCGCGAGGAGTCAAACTGCATGTGACGCTGAATGATTTTGCGTATGCGTGCGTTTTGCGTATGCGTGACGCGTTGTTAGCACGCCAAAACGCGTATTGCTATGAGCGTCGTATGTGTGGAAGCCAACCATTCTTAAACAGCTCCAGCCAGGTAAACATGATCGTGTGACCACCTTTCAACCAATAGGACTGGCTAAACTGTCTGGAGTATGTATGACTATTTATGTGTTTATTATCAGTATTATAATTGTTATTATTATACTTTAAGTCTCTTCTTGAAAGTTACACAGATCTGTTTCCTTCGTGTTTAGCTGGATGCGGGAGTTCATCTTCCATGTCCAAACAAACTGAAGAGAAAGATCCTCATCAAGAACAAGAGACTTAAACCAGAGGTGGAGAAAAGTGAGTACCAGTGACGAATCAGTAGATTCCAATTTCAAGCTTGAAAGTAAAGGACTACTTTAAAAATACCTAGGTCTAATTTCACAGCTCTGTTTACCATGGAATTCTTCACTAATGATGCCTGTAAAGCCCTTAATTCTATAGAATGTAAGTGCACAATTCCGATGTAAGCAGAGGTATGAAATTGGGCCCCAATTGTGTCATTTTGTGTTACTAGTGTCCCCTTCAGTGTTTTCCAGCAGACTAATACATGATAAACGTTTATATTTTAGAAGAAATTTCTCCCTTTTTCTTGAGCTGAGATTCATTCTGTTGGTGTTTAAATTCTCGTATAGTTAACCTCTGCACAGTTAATCAATTCTTCTTGCATATACATGGTATACTACCTAGGAACTTTAATTTTCTACTCAGTACCAGTTAATTGGCCTACCAGATGACCTCATTGGTCAATTTCTTATTTGGCTATTGTACACAAATAATAATAATAAAAATTGAATGTTTTTTCATCACGGTAATTGGATTACTTTGTACAGTGACATGTACAAGATCCTATGAAACCACCTTCAAATTCAACTTCTTCAACTTTTTTTATTTCCTTCTTCTCAGCATCAAATAGCAATTACAATTTTATGGGAGAAAAACAGATTGACACTTTATTATGGAGCTAAATTAAAGAATAAGTATGGAAATGGGTGATACTGCGGAGACACACATAAGGAAGCATATGTTGATAGGGCATGGGCCCCTGAAGATGGCAAGATCATCCCACGGGTGGGGGGAGGGAGGGAGGGTAAGTATTTGAGGAGAGTTTGGGATAAGATATTGGGTGAAAATTGTGTTAACTTTTGTGTGAAGTTGTTGTACTATTTGGATTGATTTCAAGGGCAACTGGAGCAGCTAAGGTTGAAACCGGGAGCCATTCTGAATCCTGAAGATGAAGAGGATGAAGAACCAGAATCAGGTAGGTTACCTCAAGAAGGCAATAAGAACTCCTCTCCTCAACAAATACGTCTGTATCATTCTTGAGCTTAGGTCTCGATCATCCAATCAATGAGATTACATCAAATCTTACACCAAAGCCTTAAAACCAGGGTGATAGTGGCTCTGTATTGAATTCCAACTTTGAACGAGAAATCTTACTCTATCGATCAACAGACCACGACATGTTTTTATCTCCGGCATTCTGATACTGTATTTCTCTTGTCTTTCTATTGAATACCAACTTTGCTATTCTGTTTATTACATGAACAGAAAATGATATATTTGTGGATGTTATCTGCATGTGCTTGGTCATGGTGAAGTTTTGGTTTTTTTTCCTGTGTTGTAACCCGTTTGCTTTATGTTTAAACGTCGGGTCTGCCATTGTTGTATCCTCCATTTGTCCCTCAAGACATGTTCTGTAACTGTTCATCCTTTTTCTTTATTGTACTTTGGACTGAGAGGGTAGGATAAATTGCTGCAGTGCAACTTCATGGGTAAAATATTTTTATTTTTTTTTAAATCATCTGGGGCTGCAGTTGGTTGTAATAATTTAGTACCAGTGGATCCAGTCATGAGATGTTTTGAACTGAACTCTCATCATCTGCTTGATTATTCTTTAGGATTTCTGGTCTTTATTTTTGCTAAAAATTCCACAAACAAAAGGGTTAATACGTCAATCGAAAATTCGGTATGGCAGGAGTCACTGAATGAAGCCATTAGAGAACAAACTTGAGTAAATCTAGTGCAGCAGGGGTCTTTACACATTCAAATTTCAAAGAATTTAGGCATTTTTTATTTTAGATTTCAAACTTTGTCAATGTCAAATTCTACAAGAATATAAATTTGTTTTCATTGCCAGTCAACTTGTGACTCAAACTCACATATCTAGAGTCCAATTTTATTAAACAGGTTTTATGACCTCCTCATCTTTCTCTTTGACCTGAAAGATTGACCATGGACCCTGATCACAATGGCCCCTGACTAGTTTGTACTCCCCACCCCCACTTTCCTTACTTCATTTATTCATACCTTGGTTGGTCATCATAACAGTTCATTTCCATCTTCCATCTACAATCCCGGCCAAAATGCTTGGGCCACCCATTTGCAACGTGACAATAAACACTTTCCCGTGCAATAAACATTCCCTCCCCTGTCCCCCCCCCCGTTCAATATTGATGGGAGCGCAGACCGCGCAATGAGAGCCGACATTGAAACGGGGGCAGGGGGGCAGTGGTGCGGGGGCCCAACGAGATATGGCCGGGATTGTAGGTCTAAATTGCGACCGTTTCTAGAGTTAGACATTCGTTTCTCCTTGGGTATCAATCTGTCATGATATAGAAGCACAAGTTGACTGAACACAAATAGATGCATTTATACTTTAGGGTAAGGGTTTTTTCCCAGCGAGGAGATAACAACTTAGACAGACCAAGGATATGTTGTGCATGTGTGTACGTATGTCGTTGCCCAATTCCGTATGATGTGTTCTTCATTTTTGAAAGTGTATAAATATTTGTCATTCTCTGTTTTTCCTTTCTCCTTCAAGAATGCACTCTCACAAAAGATCACTTTTAATTATCACACTACAAAAAAAAATAAAAATCAGATTTCATTTTGTTTTGAGAGCACAATTAAAACGAACTAATTTGGGAATAGAGATCTTTATTTGAAGACCATTGAAATGAATTGGTAAACAAATTAATTAAAACTAAAGACTTTCCTTTTAAAAAGACCAAGAAATTTTTCACAAACTGGTACTTTTTCAATAACTGAAATGAAAGTTAGTTGGAAAATGATTAGGTTTTTCTTTGGGGTACAAAACATTCTGAGAAGTTTACTTATGATGAGAATACTGTATTGTTTTTTTCCATGTAGATTCGATGTCATGTACCAAGAATCCGGTGTCCATTTATTTGTGGAATAAATAACATATCCCCAGGCTGTCAGGTTGTTTTATTTTCTAAAGTGATAACATCGTTTGAGTCATCATTGGTTACCATTGGAAACAGAGTCATCACCATGGTATTCCCCCCATCCCCATTGTCTTTGTGCTAACCATGTCTCCATTGCTAACCATTTCATTACAGATGAAAGATGTTACATAATAACTGCCCTTTTTATACCCCCCCTCCTTATTCTTGAATAACACTTATCCACCATCGATCTCTTAACCTCAGGAATGTATCCATATTTTTGTGTGTAAAAGCTAACATCGTTTCCAATTATTTCAACCTGTTTGGATTTATAATTCTCTTCCCTCCACACCCTTTCCTCCTCTATACTGCCTTTGCTTTTTAAACCGATATATCTTAACCACTACTATATGTTTATGCACTTCAATAGACAGCGATTCGGAAGATGATGTTCTCCCACCTACTGCTAGTGCGGCCAACAAGCGCACACGCAGACAATCCAAGTTATCTGGTACATACATGTATTTTTTTTATTTTTATTTTTTTGGGGGTCCATATTTACCTCTATTTTTTATTTTGTTTTTTGGCCTGTAGAGTTGATCATAATTAAGCCATCATTCGGTGACCTTCGTGTGTGCTCTATTCACTTCATTATAGCTGCATGGAACTGTACATACTTTTTACAAACCAACATGTTACATCTATTGGCCTGTAGGCCCTATACATTGGTTGGATGATTTTTTTTCCCCCTCCTACCTTTCTCTTACCTCTGACTTGACTTATTCTACTTATCAAAATACACTGTTGGGGTTATTTAATTTTGAAAAAATGCACATTGCTATAACTGCAAGAAAAAAACTTCATATTCCAGTTTTGTTTTGGTTTTTTCCCCCTTCTTTTTATCATTTTTCGGGTTAACTTTTTTTCCCCAAAAAATAAAAAGGTTTGATGTTCAAAATTTTGAAAGCGAACAAAACAAGCAAGTTCTCCTGTGGACTTGATGGTTAATTTCTGTGGAATATTGTGTGTACTTTGTCCTGCTTGTGAGTTTGCTGTCTATAGCTACAAATAGCTACAAGTATGAAAAAAAAAATACCAAGTGATGTTTAACAGTGGGTAGACAAGCTTCTTGTTTTTTGTTTATTTAGTTTTTCATTGTACAACTGTAAGTACAGATGTTCCAACAAAAAATGTGCTGAAAATGAAGATTTTGTACCAGGCAGCTGTTTCCTGCCGTATTATCAGTGCTTCCCTGTGGCTGTTTCATGGCTGAGTATTACAGACCAGATCGTTCATTTTTCCGTTATGCTTCTTGTCGCTATTTCTACTTCTGTTGTTCTTCTCTCTGATGCTTCTCATAAATGACTGTTTCAAATTAACTATTTGCATATGATGAGTGTCAGCATCTATCCCGAGTGGGGAAGAGGGGGGGGGGGGGGGGGGGGTACAAGGCTCTCAAAATCTTATCGTGATGTCACAAAGAGATAGGGTAGATTTTAGTGGTAACATCAAATACTAAAGATTACTTACTCCCACACAGTGAGAGTAAAGTCAGCGTTGTTTACAAAATTGAAGATTTCAAGCAATTTTTCATCTAGTTTTGGACTAGATTTTTAGTAGTATTCAACACTTTGGAATGGAAAAAAATCAGTAATATGTTCCCCTTGATGGTACAGTCATGCACAATGTACTTACACTGTAGGTGAGCTTGTGACTTAGTAATTGTTTAGTTACCTTCTGTGACATCTCTCATTTTTGGGGAGTAGTTTACAAAATTTACTTTCTCTTGACCAATCTATGTATCTTTTTTCCCGACTGAGCTGAGCTGTAGGAGACACATTCACCTACCATAAAATGATAACCAATGCCCTTGTATTTGTAGTTTAGACAACACAAAAGTTACCTGAGATTGGTCATGGAATTTTTAAGAAATCTTTTTTGAAAGCTGTTTTTCCACTTGATCACACCTCTCCTGTTTTTGTAAATTACTCGTCGCTTGATAGATTTGGGATAGTGTCACAGAAAAACCATGCTTTGAAGAATTAAAAGCGAAGTACATGTATGTAGTACATAACAATTTATAATAGTATCACACTTTCCCAGGTGTTCTAGAGTTGTGTTTTTTAGAACCATCACAACCCCATCCTTTCCATACAATGATAGGCCAGCTCGAAGCAAATAAGCAGGGCAAACCATAGGATTAATTTTGTTATTTTGTGAAGGAAGACGTGTGTCTTTCAATCAATCTGAAGTTATTGCCGGAGAGTGATGTTGTAGTTTGTGTTCTAGTCCATGGTTGTCTCTTGTAACAGTATTGTTTTAACCTGGAAGCCGTAGCATTACACTCGGCCTGTTTTGTTTCCAAAGGCTATGCACAAGGTTTCCACTAAACATGGTACACACATTACAGGGTGAAATTATGTTTTGGAGGGAATTTTATTGTTTTTGTTTTTTTAAACCAGCAGTATAGAGCATTTAATAGACCAACCAGCTTTGGCATTTTCAAATTTTTTTATTTTTTATTTTTTTTTAAATAGAGAGAGAGATAGCTTTGAAAGAATGATTGAAAAGACCCCTCCCATATCATGTCATGTGACCTTCACTGAAGTCAATGAAGACCTATCATTGGTTGGCTGAGAGTTGTGCGTCTGTACACGTGTGCACATTGTTTGACCTCAGCGATGGTAGCCAATGCAAGGGGGTCTGTTCCATATCAGTCTACTCAACTCCGTTCTCTACTGATACATTTTTTTATTATTTCCCCATCCATTTTTATTTCCCCATCTATTTTTATTTCTTTTTTCTTTTTTGAATAACAGTATCATATAATCTGACATCATTAATGGTAACCATCCATGGACATTTTGTCATACAGATTTCTTTTTGGTGAAAGGTTTTTCTTAATGACTCACTCTGGGTTCTTGATTTATAGACTACACTAATGTACCTGAATCCAGCCTCACAAATATGAGGTCATTGGCTCCCTTTGGAAATTGTAATGTTTTAATGTTAACGGTATCAACCCGAGTCACTGATCTTTTTCTCCAAAGTATCTTCCATCTTTCTTTTTTGACCATGGATTCCTATTTTAAACCCATGTAATCTTTCAGACACCCAGGATAGTGGCAATAGTAGTGAAGGTGCGTAAACTACAATCTTCAGCACAACATGTAGTCCACCCTGACCTTACCCAACCCGTGACCTGTGACCCATGACATGTATTTCTTAAAGGATCTCTTCCCATCATGCACTTTTTTTTGTCACTACCTTTTGAAGTCGACTGGGTGATGGCTATTACATACACACATCAAGACTACTCCTCCAGCACAAATAGAGTACACCATCGTGATTGTCCTCCAAGTGGTTTTTATTCCCTTGCCTATTATGACGGACTCCCCTTCCTCACTCCCCCATCCCCTTATCCCCAAAAACTTGATCACCACTCTGTGAACAGCCAGTGTCTGTGGTTTAAAGTTTAGTCTGAATATCAACACTTGTGTGCAGTTTTGGGCCTCTATGGTAGGCATCGTGATGGTGAATTTTATAATCGGAAACAGCACCTTTGTAAATATTTGTCATTTTGTTTTGAGGGTCATGATCGTTTTTGGTATCCTACATTTCATAATTCTGTACTGTCTTCCATATTACTGAGAACTATCTCCTCCACATGATTCTTGTTACATTGGAATCTGACAATTTCTGTTTACCTTATTTTCATTTTCATTTTTATTTTTAACGAAGTGCATTATCTGATTGAGTTCTGTGAGTGTTGGTTTCCACATTTTGATAGGTTTCCCATTGGAGTTTCTGTTCGTTTTTCGTTCCATTTTGAATTCTGACAACTTTAGGAACACGTTGATTTTGTGCCATAAAAATTAAACAAATAATTTGGATGTTTTACCATTTCCAGCTAAGAAAATAAAACATGTTAATAACAACAAAGGTGGGTACAAATTTATTTGGTATTGATAGAAGACTAGCACCTGATCTTCTTGTTTGAGTGTCTGAACTGAGTGGGTGACAGCTGCTAAATTCTGGCCAATTATCCTTTTAACAGACTACAACTGTGTTAAGCTGCCCTCAAAATGGAACGACTTTGGCTCTGCCACTGGCTGCATTGTCAGGACAGTAAATTTAGCTAGTAGCCAGTAGCCAAAAGTTGTTATTTATTAACATGGCCGATCTGTCTAAAGTTGTGGGAATTTGACACGGTTGCAGACAAGAAGTATTTATAGTCGTCGGAAATACGGTGTGAAGTTCACTTTTCTTTTCAGTTGACTTGGTCAATTTTCGGAACATTGTTCGGTCACTATGAAAACTATGGTCAAGTTTTTCGCAATAACAAAGAAAAGAAAAACAAACAAAAAAGAACCTAACCTAGAAATTTGAGGGTGAAGAGGCTTGGGAGAAACTTGGTATCATGGTTAAATTCACAACTAATCATAACAGATATATATATATTTTTATAAAGATATTTAATGGGATGAATGGTTAAGTGTGGTTCCAAATTGTTGGTTTTTTTTCATCTACACTAACATTTGTTTCTAATAATTCTGCACCTCTGGCTATCTGTTCTTGTGATTATTTCTCAGCGATTGGGGTGTGATTCACCGTTTGGATTTTCACACTTGAAACTTTTTCGTGATGTTTGTTTAAGGTGGTTGTTTGTGGGGATTTCGGTTGTCTTACTTGGGTTTGAAATGCGTGTGGAACACAGAAAACCATAACAAGAGTATTATAATAAGAATATTTTATTACTTGTATGCTTAGAAAACTTAGAGGAACCACCACCCGAAGGTAATCATTTACTTTTTGTTCAGTTCATGTTTTGCTTTGTTCTGCTCATTTTGTTCTCTCTTTCTTTAGTTTGTTAATGGAAGAACGGGAGGTGGCATTTTGGTCTTTTTGTAAGTGTTGGGGGGTAACTCTAACAAACATGCACATTGGATGGTGATGGTGCCATTGTTTCTATGTCAGCTTTCTACTGTAGCAGTGACAGTTTGACAACGATGTGGCAGGAGGGTCGGCCATTTTGTTCTCTCTGATAAACACTTCTCATGTGGTACATGGTGTATTGTGGGTCATCACCAATATCATAAAAACACTAATCATCTTCAGTATTCCTTTAATGTGTCTGTTTGTTGGCAGTTTTTGAGTCTTGTGTGACCTTTGAGGTCATAGAACCATAGGGGATTGTTTTCTTATTACAAAGTGGTGGAAGTTGTTCTACTGTAATGGAATATACACATATGATGTGATTGCTTGTGTTGCAGGTTGAGTAAAAGAAAGGACCTTGTCTCATGCCAATGAACTTAAAAAACGTACAGTGAAAGTGTTACTCAAATACACAGCATATGAAAACAACATGTTTTATAGCTTTCAGATGATGTCCACTCAAAAGACAAAACTCTTTTAGACATTCTCTCACTATGGACTGTCTTTTAGACATAGACTAGTCACAACCAGAAATTGGACGATTTGGGCATTGAAAGCACTGAAGCTGATTATGTGAAAGATTATGTATCATTTGTCTGAGGAAGTGGATGGGTAGTACTAACATCATTGTGGTTGATATCTATGTGTAGCTGCAAGTCCTAAATAGGAGGCTATGCTTATTTTGTTCCTGAATGAGGTTCATCATGGGTGGCTAGTGCATAAAGTGCTCCCTTCTCACCACTGTGGCCCTGGTTCGATTCCCGGCTAGGGCCTTAAGTGAGTAGGGTTTTTCTCCGGTCCCTCCAGTTTACCTCCCTCTTAAAAAATCAAACACTTTTGATCTCTGGCTGTGCTCTGTGGTCACATGGGTCGTTGTGGCTGGCTGCCACGCATTTACATACCTGCTGCTCAATCACTTTGTAGCCACGTCCTTCGCAACTCAGCTCCTCTGAATAAATTAATTCACCATCCTCACTTGATCCCATTTGTGGGAGGAAAATGTCAGCTTTTTGGCACTTGGCTTGTAAGTTTAAATATGAAATGACTTCAACTCATCTTAACTTATCGCAGAAAATTAATGACTAGTTCAGTAGTGCTGTTCAATTTCATGAATTACGTTGTGAACAAAAAATTAATTTAGAGGGTATAATCTCCAATGTAGCTTATTCCTCAGGAGAATTTGTACTGATGTCAACTTGATGTTTAGTAACTGTGGAGATTAGAAAATAGTTCCAATGTTTTTTTTTTTTAAAGTGATAACCAAGTACGTCTGGTACCTGTGGATAATTATGTCACATGTTGGTATTACGTCAAATGAAATAACTTCTCAGGATGTTCAGTACCACTTTATGTTCACCAATTAAAAGTGCCAATCCATCCCGTTTCCCTTAAAAAACAAAACACAGTTCAGTGCGTAACATTCTTAGGTCATTCCTTTCTAGTAAGGTTTGCAGTAACACCATGTTCATGATATAGGCCTCAATGAGTTGTGGTGGTTCCGCAAAGAGCCTGTGGTATAACAACTCTACGTTTGTATCAGTTTACTCTGATCAGCTTTCTCCTGAAGAAAATCAGAGCATGCTGATCGAAACGTTCAGTTTTTATTGTGCCCGGAAAAAGGGAGTAAGGCTGTGCGCCCTTCCCTTCTTCCAGACACCCCAGGCACATAAAAGTATTTTGTCCCAGTAACAGAAGGTTGTAAGCATTGAAAAGGCACCTGAAAAAAAAATGGCGTTGCTTTTATATTTTTGTTGCTAGAATTCCTTAAAAGACATGTTTTCCCATTCCCATTCAGAATTTAACCTTCATATAATGACTTATGAATGACAGAAAACTGGTCAACAGAAAACCAATCAATCTTTTCTTGAAACACAATTTTGCACATGCTTACGTCCTTTTACTGGTAAAACTTTTGCTACATTCTTCTTCCGGGCACAAAACGAGTTGTTACACCACCGGTTCTTTTTTCAGAGCCACTAATACTTAATACTTGGTGTTACCGCAAAACTTACTAGATAGTATCTCCACCATGCAAAGTTTATAACTCTATTTCACCTTTAATAATCTCTGGAACTTACTACATTAAAGTTGCATGGGCTGAATTTCTTTGGATGAAGTTATTCTCTGAGAGAACTTTGACAAATGATGCTGTTCAAAATGAAAAACATGCCAAAAAAATGTTTTTATTGTGTAACATGCAAAAATGTTTGCACATGTCTGATGGAGGTGAGTTAATATCAAGATCTTGAGACTTATTGTTCATTTTTATTTGTAATTAACTACCACTTATCATTGGCGGTTTTTTTCGAACAATACCTTCAATGAAAGCTTATATCTTTCTCAAATCAATAAAAAGTAGCAATTTTAAATTTCAATCCAAATTATGGGGTCAAATCAGCCAAATATTGGGTCGAGCATCTTTAATTACAAGCTGTAGAGTCTTGATCATTGTATACAACTTAAGAGGCATGTATGTCATTCAAGAGCTCTTCCTCAAGTTTAAGAACTTGTTGGAGGAAATTAGTTCAAGGAATGGGGGATCGGATGGCACCTTTAAGGAATGGCATAATGATTTGCACCTTTCATTTCAAATGTCTTATTACTGCTTAAAAGCTTAAGTTCTTGGGAAATCTGGTTGTTTATTGTGATTATGTGAGAACTTATAAACCGATGTTGGTTTAGCTCTTATAGTTGTCATGTTCGATGGGGGAAAAGGGCTTGAAATAGGGAACTTTTTGTTGTTGACAATCTTTGAAGTTTACTTACCTGTGTGAGGCAAGTATTTTGATTTTTTTCCTTATCTGTTTCCTTTTTGTGTTTCTTGTTTTTCTTTCCATCTGTAAAGTGTGACTTTTGTGAAGACCTTTGACCTTCTGAGCTTTGAAGATTTGTATTGTATTCTTAATTCAAAGGGAGTTTCTTCAATAACTTTACAATTCGTCGTCATTTGGAAAAGATTTCTTCCTAGTGACTTTTAACATACTCTGATTTCTTACATTTGAGGTTTGCTAACTTACCTTTAACCGTACATTTAATCTATGAGTTAAAACTGAATATCACTTCCTAGATTCCGCCATTACTGCCATTTGACCAATAATGTACCAATATCTTTTACACAAATTTTCCAGAGGCCGTGGAAGACAGAGAGCTAAAAGGTGGGCCAGTTTTCTTGAGTATTCTTCTGCCGCCATATCATTTCGTATCCATTTCTTCAATTCAAATTTAAACATTCATCCTGGTGCTAAGGCATTCTCACTGTATAATTTTGAGTTTGAATTAATTTTTTTTTTCAGCCGTCTTTTTCTCTTGAACTCTGTCTTTTATCTACCTCACATCCCTCGTTCTTCTTCTTATATATATTTTTTTCTCCATTGGTTTCACTCTGCAAATCACGGTTGCGGTTATTAACTCACGGTTTTTAGCCATCATCTCTTTCTCTCCCTCTCTCTATTCACCCCTCGAGTCAACTTCCACTGAAATCTCAAAACACGTGTGACTTTTTTTTTAGACTAACCTGCAATTCAAATACGCAATTTTTTTTTGGAAAAAATGTCTTAAAAAATGTTTCTCTTTGTTGAAACGCCTTGAGTACCTTTCTGGTAGATACGTGCGCTATATAAGACACCAACATTTTTATTACTCAGACCACAATGTGTTAGCAACACACAAACTGAGATTTGGGGTTAACCCTCTTTATATGACGAAAGAAATTTGGCTAACAACTCATCAAATCAACCAATCATAATAGGGATAGAATAATTATGTATTTCAGCCCCCATACTAAATGCAAAGCAAAAGCAGTACAAATATTTGTTGAGCTATATTGTCTGCGATAGTCACTAAAATTCATTATACTGTTTTGGTTTTTTTGCAGATAATTTTGTATGGTATTTTATTATTAGAACGGAAGCTTGAAAAATAATTCAATTTAAAAACCTCACTCATGCTATTCATTCACACAGACTAGCTGTAAACCCTTTGTGCCTCTTTATAAAGTCATCATGGTGGTTTTTTTTTCCAAGCTCTGATAACCTAGGAATTTTTTATTTCCGCTCTCTGGCTCGAGCCTACATTTAAAAAAATCTTGCACCAATCAGCATTGCTTTCCAAAGCTGGTTTTGCTTTTTAAAAGGCAGCATTGAATTTTAGACGAGGTACCAGTTGCGCTGTAAGCTAACACATAGCCCCCTAGTAGACCCTAGTGGACAGTTGATGTGTCCATGCTACTCAAGGTGTTGAACCACACATGAGATATTGTTCACGTGAGTATTTCCGACCATCTCTGCACTACATGAAACTGCAAATGCTGTAGTAACCACGTCAATTTGACCCATAGAAATGGCACAGCAGTAAATGAATGAATTCAATTCCGAAGGTTGCATATTTATTGTTTGATAGGGGTTTCTATACAAAGATGTTAATAAGTGCAGAGTTTGGAAAAACGTTGCACATTCCTTGATTAATTTTGTGTCTTGGTAAATGTCAAGAGTATAGAGAGATGGTTTAGAAACTTGGTTCCATTATGTTTTTTTCTCTTATTTAAATGGTAAGCATATATGTACACTGTATTAGAAACTTAGTGAATATTAGCAATGCTTTCAATGTTATCTTTAAGTGCAATTTTCTTGTACAGTCTCATCAGGCACTCGTTGTTAGTGTAGAATCATCCTCAATTTTGTTTTTAGGAAGAAACTGAAGAAAAAAGCAACAACTTAAACTGTCTGTAAAATAGATGTTCATTCATGTTTCCTTGGAAAAAAAGAGGAAAACCCCAAAACATGCTCATGTTGAGGGGTTTTCTAATACCTGAAATTTTGGAACAAAATAAATCTGAAAGGAATTTAGCAATTTGAGAGTACTTGAGTTTGCATGGTTGTTACTTGAGAAAATGATACATAAATGAATAAACAAACATGATGAGCATATGATATTTGTTTAATGTGACAGGTGGTGATGGAGGGGTGGGGGGTACTGCATACTTTCACATAAGCAGCATGAAGTCATGCCTTGATTTAAGTGATACACTTCACTGTGCAGTATCACCCACTGGCTGTAACCTCTGTAAGATATTCTCCTTACCCCCCCCCCCCCCCCCCCCCCCCCCTCTTTCCCTCCTTCGTTTGACATACATGTACACTTCACACACTGTAGCAAAGTCTAATCCTTAAAGCAATTTATTCACTCTTCGTACATTGGAATTAGGTCAGAGGCCCAGTTTGCTGCCTATGCCCACCACCACCCACCCCCACACACCCCCTTAGTACAAACCCAGATTGACTTGACAAGTTGGTGTTTAATTGAGTCTCTTAGGGTTGATTCCGCAGGGAAATGAGGAGGGTGGCCAGAGAAACACCTCAGACTATTATGGAGTGGGGGATACAGTCAATTGATGACGGTTATCTCTCTTGCCAGTCATAATTTTGTTCTCACCTTTTCTTTCATTTAATGTTGTCCTTCGATGCAAGACCAAATAGGTCACTCCAGGCTAGTGCTCATACAAACTTATAAAATGATAAAGCTGTTTTTGTTTTCTGGGGGATATTATAATATTAACGTTGTGAACAAAAAGGTTTGCCGGCGAACATCCCTTTAAAATATTTGTGTCTGATGTCGCCCGTTTAAAGAAAACCTCAACTTATTTCTTCCAGTCATCTCAGTAAAAGCATTGTAGTCATCTTGTCAAAAATGAATAACTATTTTCACCAATCAGATATTCTTTTTAAAAATGCAAGCAAAATACCTGAAGATACTATTTTTTGTCAATATTTTGGAAGTACGACTACTTTTCCTCAACTTAGGTTCCTTTCAGCTCATCATAGTGAAACCTTGAAACCTTTTTTTAACTTCATCCTCAGTTGATAGACGTCAAAACTGTTCTTGAAAATTAATTTTACCAGTAGGTTTTTTGCAATGGCTGAATTTTTTGCGGGAGTAAACTCCTCATCCTGGCTTTCTAATTGGACAGGTTTTAAGACAAGAAACCAAACTATTTAGAGCTTCTTTCTTAGAATGCCGCATTACATGTACTTAACAGTGACTTAACAGTGATATGCGCTATACAAAAACGGTTTATTATTATTATTATTATTATGACAAAGTTAATTTGCTGCTCAAACTCAATGTAGTATATTCTCCCCAAACTTAATTCTAAGGGTCACTTAAAATTCCTCGTTGATGCTACCACTTCAGATCCATCTTGAGATCATCCTTCTACAGCATCCATCTAGTTGCTATGTTCAGGTTGCCCTCCTTCTGGAGATCTTATTGAAACCTGATAAAGAATTTTTAGCAATCCTTCCTCTTCCTCCTAGCAATCCATCCTTCTTTTTTTTTCTTCTTTCTTAGTTTTTAATGGGGTTGGAACAGCTGTTTGCAATAAGCATTTGTGGGTGGGTGGTTAAGCTTTTGCCAGAGGTATGGGGACATTTTGTTTCATGTAAAGTTTATGTCTGTGGGTAATGGGCTAACATGATGTCCCTAAGTGTTCTTAATCCTAGCAACATGTTCCTGATTGATCCTTAAAAGTATGGGAAACTGAGGATTTGCAAACTTTTAAGGTTAAGTTTGAGGCCGTTTGCGAATTGGCAGCTGCAGCTATGACTGCGGCTGTTGCTAAGGCTTTTACTAATGAGCATCATATGCTTCAATGCTTGTTCATGTGATGATCAAGCCAAAGCCGCTGCCACCAATTTGAACACAGCGTTAATTTCCCTCAAATCTAGTCAGATTTTTAAATCACTGTAGTGAGCTCCCATGTCTAGGAACTTGTTTCCTATCTCAGCACACTTTAGTCCGACTTCCTGTTTGCAAGCAAGATTGAAAGCACTGATTCTCAAGACATCAGAGGTGCCGGACTATTTGTCCGTGAGCCTTGGTTTGGTGTCATAGATACAGTTAAAGATATCACAATTACAGTGATAAGTTGATTCCTTGGTAGTCACAAAATTGTGTGCATAATTGTCATGGCAGAAGATGTAGTTTTGTAATCTTCAATGAATTGTTCGCCTTTTAGTTAAAATAAGTACTGTTCTTTTCCTGTAAGTAGATATTATAGATATGCTTCAAATACGTGATGCTGTATGGTGCGTAGGGGTGTGCGCGTATGTGTACTATTTGTTTGCACTGTATACGTCATGCTTGATCGTTGTTCAAGTCTAACTTGAAGACATTATGCAACAGTGTCATAGATACTGTGAAATAAAATAAAAGTGATGGTGTTTAAATGCATTACCTGATTAGTAGAGCGTTGTACATGAATAACGGACACATTTTGAAGTTTGTATTTTAATTTTGCTTATGCTATATTGCAGAGGGGCTGAAGGCTTCTTTAGATTTGTAAGCGAACTAGCTTTTTGGGAGATGACATATTTGGTTGCGTCGGTTACTAATAATCTGTTTAGATTTCAGAGCAGAATTTGTTTGTCGCCAGTTGACATTAAAATTTCAAAACAAGTGAAAACTTCACCTTTGCGTCTCACTAGTTTGGCACCTTTGCATTCAGCACTCGCACTGAGTCCACACACAGTTTGAGCATAAAAAAACATGGGGTGGTAGAGCCCACGTCACTCGCTGTTAACTCACAACTCACTGTGCACACATTGTTATGATGTCATCCCTGTATGCATGTTTCTATGGTAACACATTTCACAAAGCACCAAATTGGACCTTGTTTCTCACATGTTGACTAACGCCACACACAAGTGACGTACAAGTGTCGCCAGTCTCATTCTGCAGTGTTATGGAAAACTTATCAAGTTTTGGTATAACCAACAGTTATGTAGCTAGTAACATTTATGCTAGGTTATTTTATTGCAAACAGAGAGAAAATGTATTTCGGGAGTTTGAAAGCTTGGTATATCCCTGGCAGAAATATATGGGCAGCTGGTGGTACATTTAAGATCTGCATAAAGAAACTCTTCAAATGATAAAGCCGATATGAGTAGCCTTGATAAAGTAGTTTGTATCTTGCAGAAATAGTGTGATTTTTGTTTTTCATTCATGAAGACAAGTTTAAATTTCTTTAAAAAGAAGGGGGTTTAAAGGGAGTTGTGATGATAGTAGATTTAGGATGAAAGGTAAAACATTGGTACAATTCAATCACAAATGTCATCAAAACAATGAATGTTAAGTATTTTTTTCACATTTCATGGATACAACACTTTCCTGTATACCAGTAATTTACCAACACTACGGCGTTCATTCAACATACATACCTTAGTCTCTAGTTGTTAATTTGGTAGGTTTACAATAATTTAGTTCTTATTATTTTCCACCACCATCACCTCACCGCACTTGCACTGCTTCACCCTGTCGCTACTGCCTTGTCGTTGTGCCTTGGTTGTCTTGTGCACACATTCACTCTCAATGTCATGCATGCTGTGTCCCAAAGTAACATCCTATGTCACCACTACTCTTGTGTAATGTAAACAGACTGGAACTATTTTTCCAAGACACTCGTACTGTGAGAGCGTTCCAACGCACAATCCTACACCAACTTATAAATATGTGGCCGTCCATTCCAATTGGCCTGTAAGTTTTGTAGTACTTACAGAGGAGCCATGTTGTCTTATAGGTCAGCAACTTTTGGACGCCCATCCTGAACTGAAGACGCTGTCCTCCAATAAGATCGGCTCGACAGGAGACATCGAAGGCCTGGTCGGAGAGGTCGGCAAAGCAATGGGAGATTCTTCAAAGCCAGTAGTCGACAAGGTGGTAACGTTGATCACGCCTGAAATCACAGAGCCTGTTAAGCTGAAGCCATCCCTCAGCATGAAGAATAGTAATAAGAAGGTAAGAAGTTACTACCGCATCAAGAACAGTCTTCCTCAGACCATTCCTGTCTCGGACCAATCTTGTCCTCAGACCAGTCCTGTCCTCAGACCAGTCCTGTCCTCAGACCAGTCCTGTCCTCAGACCAGTCCTGTCCTCAGACCAGTCCTGTCCTCAGACCAGTCCTTAGTGCAAGTAAGAACTACAGAAAAACCGTTGTACTAACTATTTGAAGAGCTACAAATGATTTTTTGTTTTCACAATGTGAAGCTGAATAGTTAGTTTGCATTCAGAAGAATCAAAGAAAAAACTTTAATAAAAATCTACCCTGCATAACATGTTTGTTCATATCTGCTATCCAAGCTAAACATCTAATGCCTATTTCCTGAATTGCTGAAAAGAAATAATTGACTTTTCTTTACTTGCTCTGGTAAAATGTAAGATTTGAAACTTGCCTGGTGGGAATACACTCAAGTGAGACACTTTTGCGGAGAAACCATGTAATTAACTCTCTCTCTGTGAGCTTTGGTGGTTCTGAGAAGAATGGGTGGTTGAACAACTTGCCGTTTCAATCAGTGTGCGCTGAAACATCAAGTTCAAAAAATAAGTTAGTGGCCTGACGTTTCGACCCTAGCAGAGTCTTTCTCGAAGGCTGAATTTTACCACCTGCTCAGAAAGACTCTGCTAGGGTCGAAACGTCAGGCCACTAACTTATTTTTTGCATCTATACCTCAGGTCCTTTTGGTTGGTAAGCAGTTTGCAACAGCTAATTCTATTTTCTCGAAACATCAAGTTGTTAACAACCGGTTCTCCTCAGAACCACCACAGCTCATAGAGAGAATTATTTACATTGTGTCTCTGCAAACCTCACTTGACTGATAAAATGCGCTTCTCTTACTCAAATAGACATATCACTTGTTTTTGTATTTTATTGGATTGTAAAATCAAAAGTGGTAAGGCACCAATTTTTCATCAACTAATTTCCAAACCATCTTTGTACTGTTTTCAATAATTATGATGTATTTGTAGCCAAATATTATATCCCTGCACTGGAGATGTAAATTTGGCCCCAAATCAAGAAACTGCCGCACATAATAAATGTGCACAGAACAGTTTTTTTCAAAGCAAATCAATTTGCAGAGCACTTTTTAATGAAATTTTGCTTGGATGTTTTTTTCAGACTTTTTGTTCTTTTGATTATTGATAATTAATCTAATTTCAATTTGACTAACATCTGATTCTCTGAATTGTCCTCCTCCTAACTCCCATAATACCTTCTTTCTCCCTTGCCCTTTTTTCTTCTCTTCTTCTATTCTGTCTGTTCGCCATTTTACCACCTGCTCTACTCTCCACTAAAATGTCTTCCTTTTTATTGATTCTCGCTTTATCGCATCTGTTGCCATGGCGACTGATTCCTCCTACCTCATCACCTTCTTCCTCTCTCTAACATGTGACTAACCCCAGAGCCTATCCAGAGTGCAGTTGGTTGAGGCTAAAGATGCCAAAACAGACGGCACTGAAACCCCGCAGGCAAGTGTGCAAAGGTCTTATGAACATCTTACGAATGTCTTCCTGTAGGTTTTCGGCATTGTGTAATGTATGTGACCAGAAGCCTAAATCAGGATGCTACTTCCTGCAGCATTCCTACTCTGTCGCAATTCTCTGCTTTTTACAATGGACCTTAATCATGCTGCCACCATTTTTGTCATGTTCCCTAGTCTGCAATAGCCATAGTGAATACTAAGTCTGGTCCTACTGAAAGGGATCAGACTATTTTATTCTTCAGCCTCTGTTTGGTAACACTGATTTGAATGGAGAGTTAACAAAATGGCTGCTTCATGATACACTAGGTCCATATGAAACTCTAGGGGTGTGTTTTGGTGACTCTGACCAGAAACAATTTCCGAGAGCTACACAAAAACGGGTCAGTACCCAGAAACAGTTCGTGACGTAGGTATATCTCTTGGAAATTAATATTCTAGACAAAAAAAAGAGCTTTTGTATTGTTTTCAAGAAATCAAACTCAGTCTTTGTAATTTTATCAATGTCGTTTTTTTTTATTTTTGAAATATTTCCGTTGACATTGTTTGTGGCTTCCGCAATTTTGAAAAACCAAGACTAACCGAGCCACAACTCAGTTTCAATTTGGTTGGAAAAGTTGCTCCACCAAGACTGAACCAAACTTGTGAAAACACTTAACCAATGACTAAAGGTCAAACATGTTTCTGGTTGGGTCGCCAAAATGTGCCCTAGGTCTGCAGAACTCATTTGTTATACGTTAGACAGTTTCAAATGAATGTTCTCATCAGATGATGGTCTATTGAACATTTCAATGCAGGATGTTTTGCACTTGTAGTTAACCTCATTTTTGCTTTTTGCAGTGTGGTTGTGCAACACATTATGCTGTCCGTGTTTTAATCTGTAGGTTAGAAAGCAATGGTCTCTGGTTTGGTTATTGACACCTTGTTGTTCCATGTAATAGATCGACACTTCATATCATCATGTCAGTGCAAAAACGTTGTATCTACTAAAATAGCACTTGCATTACACGCGAGTTTGAAATTGTCAAAACCTTGTATCTTCCTTAAAATAGACCGGATGTACACACGAAACCAGTACGCGCTGAGAAATGACGTTTTGCATGGAATTTTCATGTGAGATACAAATTTTTGTTTCAAAATTGAGATATGTGTGTTTGCTCTGGCACAGCGATACAGCTACTCATTATGTACAGTATCTGAAAGCACTGCTCATTTGGTTGTACATGTAGTACTAGCATACTACACTCTACTGATGACACATTTGAAGTAGTGCCTACCTTGGGTAGGGTATAGAACGATTCGGTTTATGTCTGTTTCATATGTCCTGTTCCAGTGTTGTCTGCTATCACTGGTACCCATCTGCATGTACGCTTGCTTACTCAGAGTGCATGCTTTATCTTGCGTCACCTTTTCTGTAGTTGTGTGAACATCATTGCTCATAATAATAATAATATCAGTTCTTATATAGCGCAATTCCAAAAATGATCAGTGCGCTTCACAAACAAACAAAAACAGCAGCAATGTGAACACACTAAAATAAATGGGTTTTGAGATTGCGCTTGAAAGCATCAACCGTTGGTGAGGATCTTAAGGTC
Source organism: Leptasterias polaris (assembly GCA_037783415.1). Taxonomy (NCBI): domain Eukaryota; kingdom Metazoa; phylum Echinodermata; class Asteroidea; order Forcipulatida; family Asteriidae; genus Leptasterias; species Leptasterias polaris. The sequence continues at coordinate 2,705,656 of JAZGTN010000045.1, forward strand.
TGTGGTAATTTGTTCCAGAGAGTTGGCCCGAACACACTGAATAGATGTCACTTATAAGAAATACTAATGTACCTTGTTTCAGTACTTCAAGCCAAGCACAAAATTGTAGAGTGATGTACGACATGAGTTTGGTGCAACATGTAAGAATAAGAAAAGAATATTGCAACACCTTGTGTCAGTTGCAGTTAACAACTTCCTAACTTTGTAATCGTTTATTTTTTGCTGCTTCAAAGTTTCTTGACTGACAGACCATTCAGAATGTAACTAATGAATCATTGCTTATTTGTATGGCTCTGTAACTGTACTTACTACGGTCAATGAAGTGGTAGATATATTGTTGTGTGCCCGAAAGGAGGACGTAACTCAGGTTTTGCCATTGTAAAGGCGTAAGCAATTAATGTGCAAGCAATTAATGTGCAATATTGTGTTTAAAGAAAACTGAGCTCGGAAGTTTGTTTGGTTTCCTGCCATTGGTATCAAATCATTATGGGAAGGCTAAACTCTGAATGGGAATGGGAAGCTTGTGTTCGGGGGTAATTAAATTCAAGCAAGACAAATGTTACAGTAGTGATGCCATATTTTTTGTCAGGAGTCATGTTAGTGCTTATGACCTTCTGTTTGGGGACACAAAGTACTTTGTGTGCCTGGCGTAAAGCCTTACACCATTTTTTCGGGCGCACAGCGGTATTCAACATATACTATTAAATGCAGACATAAACGTGGTGTTGATAATCGGTTTAAGAGCGCAGTGATAGAATCTCACTGTGACTGAATTTTCTTGTAGGGAGTGGAGGCGTTATCACAAGATGAGGAGGCCATCATGGTTGCCAACTATCGCTACACTGGAGCAACCACTAACATCCATCCCTTCCTCTCTGCCCTAGTCAACTATGCACAGCCGGTTAAATTCCAAGGTTTTGATGTCGCTGAAGGTAAGTTTCACCCAGGCATGAAGTTATTCCTGTTTTAATCTGATTTCCGATTGTATTGCTCTCCGAAAAATCAGTGAGGTTAAATAGCATGAACAAAAAGTGTTTTTTTAAAACATATACCATATAAAGTCGGACCCTTGTACTCAATATTACTAGATCACTCCATAGGAACATCTCAAAACGCTCATTATTTTTCTGACAGTTATGCAGAACTATGTTTGAATCATGAGACTCTTTTATATAGCTCCTTGTAAGAGTGTACAAGGTGATGTGGCGCAATCTACAGCCCTCCGTACCAGAAACACCTGGGTAAACATTTCACTTAACGATAAGTATACTGGGTTCTATTATATGAATTTCACAACACATGGGACCTTTGGCCTAACACCCCATCTGAAGGATAACAAATATAAAATTTACCCTTTTTTTCTTGGGTCAAATATGCCCGTCTTCCCTGAACTTAAAACAGTATTGACGTTATGCACTTTTTATATGTTTCAGAGCGTGGTTTTCATTTCAACATGTCATCCTTCAATGAGGCAGTTGGCTTGGGCTACATCAAGACAAGCTGTATAGAATTTGTCAAGTATCCTTTGAATTGTGTTTTACCAACCGCAAAAGTTGTATGTTTTTCCCCTGATACAATTGGTTTATTTTTTTATATTTTTTTTTCTGGGAAGCTGAAAGCAAATTCACACTTGGTTTTATTCTGAGCATCTTCTTGGACATTGCCAGTTTGCACACACACTTAACACACACTTATGACACACTTATTTGCTATTATTTATAAATTCTTTATTTTCAGTCCACTCTTAGCACATTTTATCATGCTATTTTGTACGATTTTCACCTGTAATTCAACAGGACATAATGATTGTGTACTACTTTATCTGTTTATTGTATTTTCATTTATAAATTATTTATGTTCAGTAAAACCCCACATTTATTACATTTATCACATTCATCATGTTATATTGTACGATTCCCTTCAGTAATCCAACAAGACGCAAGGTACATGTTTCTGTTATAATTATTGTTTAATTGTAGCAATTATTGCATTGCATTACCCAGGTGCCTGGTCTCGTATAAGCCTCGGCTTTCTATCAGACACCTCCATACTTCTACTTCTTTAAAACTCTATACCCTATGTAAACATTTTATTTTGATTGATGTATGGAAATAAAAACCAAACCTAAACTAGATGTTGATGATTGTTTGTTCAAAACCAACTTAGTATAGTTTCACCTTGTTGAGCAAACCAGGTGTTATGACCTTTATTGAATGAACCAAAGTGTTAATGACCTTTGTTGAATGAACCAAAGTGTTATGACCTTCATTGAGCAAACCAAAGTGTTATGACCTTAGTTGAATCATGGTTGAATAAGGGAATCAATGTGTGGTGAAGAGGTTTTAAACTAGTGGTTTAAACCTGCCGAGGCCTGGTTCTTGATAATTTTACCAAGACGAAGTCGAGGTTAAATTATCAAGAACCAGGCCTCGGCGGGTTTTAACCACTAGTCTAAAACCGATTCAACACACTTTGATTCCCATTCATAAATATCTTCCCCTTGAAAAATATAGACAAAAACCTGTAAAACGTTGAGAACAAATTGGACAGTTTTCCCCTTCGGTCGTTTGCAGCTCACTTCGATTCTAGACCCATTGCACAACGCGTAACGCACGTTCGAATAAGATGCGCGCCTTTCCAGTTTGGGAGTCAACTCTATGATTCTTGTGTACAGTTTGACTCCCGAAATGGAAGGGCGCGTATCATGTCCGAACGTACGTTTAAACATGGCCATGTGATGTCCTCTCGACCAATCAGAATGAATAAACTGTCCCAGGTATTTATGAATGAACCTTTGTGTTATACCTTTGTTGAATGATTCTAGGTGTTACGGCCTTCATTGAACAAGTAAAGGTATTATTAAGTGGACTTGTCAAACTTATCAATTACACATAGCTCAAACCGAATCAGAATGAACCCTTAACCCTGCTTACTCCAGCTATAACAAACGCCAAATGAGTCGTATCTACCCCAAGGGAGGGCGCTATGACTCCAGTAATTACATGCCACAGATATTCTGGAACGCTGGCTGTCAGATGGTGGCCCTCAACTTCCAGATGCCTGATATCGGTATGCAGCTCAATCAGGGAAAGTTTGAGTACAATGGGTCTTGTGGGTAAGTTTCATTACTTTTCATTTGTTACTCTTCAAAGCTTTATAGGTGAACCAGCTATTTTCTCTTTCCAGTGTCTGCTGTGTGAAATCCCATTTTTCAAGATATGTACATCTTATGTACATCTTATTTGAAGAAACAATTTATATATTTTGGGTCGAGGGAGGGTAGAGTGGTCTTACCATGGAAAGATATATGTTCTTGATGTTCTGAAAAAGGGCTGGTATTGTATCACTTCAACTGATGTCACATTTCTGTAGCAACGCGGAAGGTCTGCCATGATGGAGCCCTACGCACATGTAAGAGTGGCTTAGTGCCATCCAGCGTTGCATTTCCTAGCATACGTTTCCCCAGTTCTAGTAACCACTGTGCGTGACGTGCCCGTGTATGCACTCAAGCATGTCGAGCGATAAAATAGTGGCGTAATCTGAGAAGGGTCTATTCTCTGATTGTGTTGAAGAAGTGAGGCAGACGCTGAGCTGCACACTGGTTTAAAGCTTGAAACTGGAATGGTCCATGTGTGGACTTCATACTCAAGAGCTGTTAACATGATGCTTTTACAAGCCACAATATAACTCTGATGGTGTTTGTCATTGCTGTACAGGTATCTCTTGAAACCGGATTTCATGAGACGACCCGACAAATCATTTGATCCATTCTCGGAGTCACCGGTGGATGGGGTGATTGCCGCAACGTGTTCTGTCAGGGTGAGTGATTTATTTTGATGACCTATGAGACAGTTAGTGACATGTCGCAAAATTTGTAAACGCAGTAAGCTAGTACCTTTGTGGTACTGCAGGATTAAGAGTGATTGTATTTTATTGATAGACCATCTTTTTCTTGACATATTTTTATGGTTTTGGGTGGTTTTAACAAGTGGTTGCTTTCTCAATTCTATTCAAAGGTTTGAGCCAGATGACAGAATTTATTTGAAATCAAACGAAGACAGCTTACTGCAAAGTTGTTTACTTCGAAATGAACATGATCCATAGATATAGAATGATATAAAATGTAATGTCTTTTTATGAAAATCTACCTGTGCGTGGCTTAATTAGCTTTCTTTAGTATCTTGGAATGACTAAGTGCATTGGAGTGTGAAGTTTCTTACCTTTTTTGGTGCCAGTAGTGGTTGCTTGAGGTTGTTGGTTGCATTGCCAATGTCAAGTCCTTCCGTCATTCTCCAGGAGACTACCAGAGCACACTGATTGAGAGGTCCAATAACAAACCTGGGCTCGATTTCACAAAGCACTAAGATTCATCTTAAGATGAGTTGTCAGTATCACCATAGTGATTTGTATTGTGACATCACACTTTGCTTAGCAATATCAATCTCAGCTCTTTGTGGAATCGGCCCCAGCTCTTTTCAGAGACAACACTACTTAAAAGAGATTGCCACATGTTGTCAGTGCAAATCTTACATGTATCCTCTACTGCCACCATGCATAGCTTTAAGTCGTATTACTATTCTGCTCATTTCAGGTCATATCAGGACAGTTTTTATCAGACAAGAAAGTAGGTACATACATTGAGGTTGACATGTATGGGTTACCAACCGACACCATCAGGAGGGAACATAGGACAAAGACGATACCAAACAATGGCCTGAATCCGGTCTATAATGCAGAGGACTTTGTCTTCAGAAAGGTCAGAGTCTCTTTCTTTGTTTTGGTGATATTTTTTCTGTTTGACATTTTCATGAATGTCACTTCTGACGGGGGCTCAATTTCGTGGAGCTGCTTCAGCACAAAATTTAGCTAAGCACAACAAAAGTTATGATAAACATAATCTGGTTACCAGGCAAAGTACCTTGTCACATATACGATCTGTGACTGGTCCCCTGCCTGTATTTTGCTTAGCAGAAAATTGATAAGCAATTTTTTTCTGCTTAAGCAGCCGTATGAAATTGGGCCCTGGGCCGTAAAAATACTGTATATGTAAGAAGGGTCTTTCAGTTTATATAAAGTACAATGACACTGATCAAAGTGGAGAGACAAGTACTTTACGGTCAAAACCACATTACATTATGTCAAATTTAACATCCCAATCCCCCCCCCCCCATTCATAAAAAATATCCTTGTTTTTGTAAACAAAAGGACATTTTTTAATTTGTTGTTTTGTACCTGTAGTTACAAAGAAACCAAATGAAATAAATGAAAACATTTCAGATGCAAACTTGACTTTACATCATTTAAAAACGATTGTGTTCACTCTTCAGGTGGTCTTACCCGATTTGGCCGTTCTGAGAATCGCTGTGTATGAAGAGAATGGGAAACTGATTGGCCAGCGGATATTACCATTGGATGGTTTACAGGCAGGGTACCGGCACATCTCACTCCGCACAGAGGGAAACTTCCCCCTGTCTCTACCGACTGTTTTCTGCTGTATTCAGCTCAAGACATACGTACCTGATGGTTTGGGAGGTAAACTATAGACCATGTAACCTTTGTTTGCAAAAAAAAAAAAAGTTACCTTGTACATTCCAGGGCATTTCTTGGCAGGCAAGATAATACACTGGTCATATTACATCAAATCAAGAGTTATAAGTAATAGCTGAGCATGTTTTTTACCCATTAGAGATTTTACCTATAGACTGATGTGTATTAAGCACTATACTCAGCACTCGCCTGAGTCCTGTGAACAAAAATCCATGGCCATATTACTCGGGTGGGATTCGAACCAGCCTTGGCCGTTCTAAAGCAGATGTCTTACCACTAGACCACCAAGATTGCCTGGCAAGTTGAGGCAGTTCAAATCCCATATTCAAGAAACTGTTGAAGACTGAACTGTTCAGAAACCATTCATTTGTTTATTGTTGATTCTTTATTTGTTCAGCGCCTTGATCTAGTGTCTAGGATATGTGCGCTTTATGAGAACTCTGTATTATTATTATTATATTCTTAACAATTAAAAATTTATTTTTAAAAGTTTTGAGAAGTTCCCCCTTTAGGACACTAATGTAAAGAAAATGTATATGTTATTGTAAAATGCGCTTTATAAGAACTAGTTTCTATCAATATTATTATCCATAACTTCCTAAAGTATATAGTTCAAAGAGATTTTACAGTTGTTAGCACCCTTATTGGTGAATCAAAACTTTAAGAAGACTATTTGATGGTATGTGAGATGACAGAAAAAGTTACATTTCATGAACATTATTGTTGGGTTTTTGTCCTTGTTCTTCAGATTTTGTGGATGCGTTGTCGAAGCCCTTGGAGTATAATTCTCAGGCTGAAAAGAGAGCCAAGCAGATGCAATCAATGGGCATTGAAGAGGTGGGTACATCTGCATGTCTAGTTTAGTAGTGTTCTCTTGGTTAATGTAATTGTTCTACTACATGCAGAAGATGGGGAGTCGTGGCGGAGAGGTCTAGGGCAGTGGACTCAAGTTTTGTAATTTACAGAATGTGGGTTCGAATCCTGGCCTGGTTAGTCACCACACTTGGTACGCACCATTTGTGCTTGTGAATAACCCTCAGACTTCACCCTCTTGGGCCATAATTTTTACATATGTTAAAATAAATTATCAACTGATACATTGACTTGGGCTCCATGTGCTAATCAAGCTTTAACTGTACCGACAAAAACAAATATTTAAAACTCTGGTCTTGATCCACTCTAGAATGACATCAGCGAGGTACCTCCGACGGGGAAGAAAAACAGTAAAGGAACACAGAAGCAAAGCACCAAATCACCAACGACACCTACCTCCACTATCAACAGCTTTGCACCTACCACAAACTGTAAGCTCTCAGTCATGTGTCTGTGCAAGCAAACAAACATTGTACCATGCATTCGTGCTAAGGTACTAGTCTTTATCTTTGTCCAGACTTCATTAGGGCACACTGTAGCCAGCCTCTGTCCTTTCTACAGATGTATCATTGTAAATGTGCCACCAGTGTGTCCGACCTGGTTCATCCTATAAGGGTCTTTGGAACTCCTTGCCCGTTGCATGTTTCCCTTCATCCTACAATCTAGACTGTTTTAAGAGGATTATCAATTCCCACCTTATTTTCATCTTAAATGTTTTCTTCTTGTCTCCCCTTACCAAGAGTGGCTCTAAGCCTTGTTTGGGAGGAACTTGTATTAAAAATATATAAAAAAATAAAAGGGGAGAAAAAACAACTCCAAGCTTCACTGATCATCGTTTTTAAAGCATTCTTTGCTAGTGCAGAAAGTTGATATTTACCCTGTAAGTGAAGAATGGCGACCATTAGCGCAGCAATGCCCTGTGAGCAGAGCCACGAAACTGGGCTCAAATCTCTTAACAAGTTTTATTCTTTGGGACCAGTCACTAAATAATCTAATGTCAGCTAAGCTGCTTCCGTTAATCTATCTATATGCTTGATGGTGCATTTATCGAGCAAGTCAAAGAGATTTGCCAAGATGTGTTTGTTGATCTCATATTGTGAGTCCTCGTTGGTCCCACTCTCCCACTACAGCTGTTATGCTGATCTTGTCAACGGATACACTACAGAAAGACAGGACATTTCAAAAGGTCCTCAAGAAACAAGCTAAGGAGATCGATAGTCTTCAGAGGAAACATTCCAGGGTAGGTCGTACATCAACTGTCACTCTTTCACTGTTTAGTTCTTGTGAATGGTTTTACCAAGTTTCTGTATTCCATTGCTCCTAAAGTCGGTAAGTGAGGAATGGTTTGCCTTTGATTTCGTGAGCATGTTAAAAGTTCAAGTTGGTTTACCAGGCCCCTGTGCCATAAGCGTTACCGACCACCGAACAAATTGATTTTGCACCAAAAATGTATGTTCAAAACGACAACTCGTGGTAAGCCAGTCAAAATCACAGCTTTGGCAATTTGTTTCTGTTGAGAAAAAAAGTAAATGCGCTAAGCAAATTTGTGTGCTCATATAATGATGTGTTGTGCCTCATGTGTTTTATTTTGTATTTAATGTGGATGCTTTTGATATTTTCAGAACAGTATTTAAGTTTATATCAGATATTATGATAGCAGGAACAAGCCAAAGGGTAGCTTGTTAAAGGTGGAATATCAAAAGTTATTATTTTCTTTCCAACTATTTGAGAACATTTAACTAGGGAAGTAGGTCAGCGATAAGCATATCTGAAATAACCCTTACTTTCTAGATCATCTTTGCTAAAATGAACGGTTCAGAAGGACTGAGGGCCTTAGCCCCAAATACCAACAGCTTACCACTGGGTCAATCATTCCAATCTTGTCTACAATCCAAACAATTTGGTGTGGTGTGATTTAGGAGAGGAGGACACTGGAGTAGGCAAAAATGCCTTGGGAGTAATAGTTGATGCAGAGAAAGAAGTGAAGTTGGCAGAGTAAATCTCTGTGTTTAGACGAATCCAAATGACAATTACGCGCCATTACCGGGGCCAGACTACTCCATGCATTGCATTCATTTTTTGTAATGCATCACAGGCATCTCTGACTGTATATAGACCATGCATGTCTCGCTCGTATTTGAACATTTTTGAAGGAAACATACTCGCACACTTTGACAGGTCCCAAATCGTTGAATATGTGCAAGACTTGTACATTCTATTGATGTTGACACATCTATATGAAGCCCCGTTATGACACAAAATAAATCCCAAGTGCAATATACACACAAGTATCATGTGTCTCAGTTGTGCAAAATGGCTGACCATGGACAGACAGCAGCTGCATGTGATGTCAGTGCAAGGGGTCAATAGATCAATCCATAGACACAAGTGCTGCACGCTGCGTCGCCATTGCTGGGGTGCTGGCAGTGCAGGGTTTTGTACACAAAGGCATAAGAAAATCATTGCCTTTACTTTTTATTTGAATTAGTTGTCTTGCTCAACAATTTGCACAATTTCTCTGACAGGACAGCATGAGATAATGAAGTAGAACACTGACCATAAATATTTGCAACTAAAAAACAAATTGAGTCCTGAAAAACAGCGCAGACAATAGGTGAGTTGACAATAAGTGTGATAGAGACGAAAACTGCACCGTCGGGTATAAAATGCATTACATCAGCAAGGTTTTTTTGTCAGAATTTCAGTAATTACTCCCTGGGTTTTTTTTGTAGGAAATATTTAATAAGTATTTTCTACATTATTATGTTATGCTGTCCTGTCAGGGAAATTATGTAAATTGTGAGGAAGACACTTAGTTTGCATAAAAAGTAAAAAAGACAGTGGTTTTTCAACCTTGTGCAGCCAGAAAAATCAGAGGAATGGGATGTAACCGATAGAGATCACAATGAGCAGTGTAGCGTGGTATTTACTTTGCTTTAATAAAACAAATTGTTAATTTTATTTTTGTTGCTGCTGTTCTGTATTAAACTAAGATGGAATTTCAAGATTACAATCTGAATTTCAAGATTACAATCTGAATTTCCATGTCCTGGCAATCGTTCGTTACATACAGGAGTGTGCAGCAGTGAAGAAGACTCACGGCACAGTGGTAGATAAGATGGTTGTCTCACATGATAAAGAGAAACTCTCCGAGGAGAAGTCGCTAGAGAAAGCCATCAAGAAGAAGGGGTCAGCTCTGATTTCTTTATTAGTTTCAAAAAGGAATGAGTTCATACATGTAAAACCGTCAAACAAATCACCTCTCAAAATTTCACCGCAGAGAGCTTGCATTTCTGAGAAAACGGGGTTAAATGTTGACATTTTTTATTATTTTGTTTGTTAGTTGGAAACGATGTAATATTCCGGGTTTCAAAAATAGCAGGTACATCAATAGAGATAAGATCTAATTCTAACACCATTTTGTTGAAAGTGGCAAGAATCCAAACATAAATTGTTCTCCAAACGATTTGGACTAGTTTGAAGTTTATACTGAGGAAGCATTAGAAATCACTAACTTGTTTGGTAAATTTTTTAAAATTTCAATATTTAATTTTTTTCTTTAAAACAAGACGCCGTATCAGTCATGAAATAAACCTTAAATCTCCTTTTCTGTTATTCTGGTAAAGTTTGTAATGATATCCTCCTCCGATATCCTTTTTATCTTAGAGAGAGCAGCTGCGGTGATTTAAAGATAGAAACAGAAAACAAGGTTCACTCCATCGTCAAAGGTCATAAATTGAGGGTAGGTTTAGTTTATTAGAGAAAAACTTAAATGCAATGTTAGTTTAGTTTTTTTCTTCTCTCTTTCGATACCACTTGGGACTGCTTATCAAAACAAAGTGCTTAAACAAATCTGCATCTTGTCTTTTCGCTGATTAGATCTTTATGTTTATTTCTGCTCTTTGTCTGCAATAACACATTCCTTGGGCTGTTTTGCTGCTACCTGTATGTACAAAAATAAACCCAAACTTCTCAATGTGCAAAACGCCTTGTAAAGTTACTACGTCTGTGTTATGAGCTGAGGGGATCCATTTTTCTTTACCATCTCGGTGGAAATTTGTCTGCTGTTTTGCAGTTATGTCATGTTGCTAACCTATCCCAAACTTTATCAATTAAATCACATGGAATGGATATAAATGTGGGTGTAATTATATGTATTTGATTTCAAATGTTTCCAGCACGTGGCGTTTGCATGTCTTGAAACACTGTAATGCTAACCACTATAGTCTCCTGCCTAATATTGCACATTAGGAAGTCAAAGACAAAGATCATAGTAATTGACAAAGAAAGAAGCGAAACAGACAGGGATTTCATTTTGCATGGGGAAACAATCGTGGAAGTCAACGAGTTCATATATTTGGGATCCTGTATCAACAGTAAAGGCAAAAGCGAAAAGGAAATACGAAGAAGACTGGCAATTGCAAAAAGGCAAGCTATCAAAGTGGATACCATTTGGAAAAGCAGGGGTGTATCTACAAATGTGAAGCTGCGACTACTGAGGGCATCTGTGTTCTCAATCGCCACATATGGATCAGAATCATGGACTATGACACAGAAAGACAAGAAAAGGGTGGACGCATTCGAAATGTGATGCTATCGGAGGCTGCTGAGGATATCGTGGAAAGACAAGAAAACAAACAAATGGGTTTTGCAAAAGATGTGTAAAGAGATGGAAGTCAGAAAGGGAATTGCATTGAGGAAGATGAGATTCTTTGGACATATTGTTAGAAGAGATGGTTTGGAGAAGACGATAGTACAGGGAAGAATGGAGGGGAAGAGAAGCAGGGGCAGACCAGCAATGAGATGGACAGATGACATAAAGCGGTGGACCGGATCAGTAGAGACGCCAGTTACCACCATGGCGAATAGCAGAGATGGTTGGAGGGCTATAATGAAGGCCACAGCAGCACAATTCAGTGCCAACTGACCAAGAAGAAGGAAGAAGTCATGGGCCAATATCACCCCATCATTTCCTCTACAATCTTGGGCCCCTAGGGGTCTACATACCTTATTTCCAGTTGTTCTTGGCAATGGCTGCAGCTTTATCTATAATATTAAAAGATCTCTCTCCTTGTTCCATCTGCTTAATTTCCAGCTGTATGCCTGTTTGTTGCCATCATACCATGTTACTCCTATAACATTGCTGCCGTGGAGTCGTCCAATCCACTTCCATCTTCTAGCTTGTAATTCTCTCATTAACTCATTAACAGCCTCTCATTAACAGCCTGGGCCCAAATTCCTTGAGCTGCTTGAACAAAACAATTCTGCTTTACCACTAAAAGGTTACCAGCCAAAACACTATGTCAAACACACCATTTTGTAACTGTTTCCTGCTCATTTTTACTTAGCTGACAGTTGTTAAGCAACATTTTCTGCCTAAGTAACTCTATGAAATTGGGCCTAGTTGTCATTTTGCAAATAACCAGATATCATGTCAAAAGGTCTGTAAAAAAAAATTGTCATAGTATTTATTTAGTTGTTTGTATTTGATTTTGGTTTCCCTTGTGCCCTTCAGGTAAAGGATGTGGTGACCGAGCAGAGTAAAGAGTGGTCTAAGGTAGTGACCCGACACGTGGCAGAGATGAATGCCCTGAAGGAGACCCATGTCCATCAGCAGTGTGATGTCCTCAGGAAGCTCATGGCTGAGAAACAGCAAGATCAACGGAAGACGCTGGAACAGAAACATGAACGGTAAAGGGCTACACAGCAACTAACACCAATCTGTTTAAAAAGAAAAGGACTACATCAGTCTGGTGATGTTCACAATGTGCCATTGTATAGATAGGTTGCAATATGACGTAAATCGGCCATCTTTACGGGCAATTACGCGTGAGAACGGCGTACAGCACGCGCACTTTTCACCAAACTCATTGCATGATTGGTTAGTGAACGACGCGGCTGCATTAATAATTTGAGCGCTTGACGCGCCTGCAAGCCAAAATGCGATTTGCCCGTAAAGATGGCGTCTACTGGGAACTATCTATAGACCATGTTACCTTTGTTTACAGAGTGGTGACCTTGCACATTCTTAAGCGTTTCCTGCCGGGCAAGATACTACACAGGCTATATGGGAAAATTTACATTTTGTGTCATAATTTTCACATAAATTCAAAATTTACAAAAGCAACAGCTGTACACCTTTTGAGATGTCCCCCCTTTCTTCATATCAAAAGTTGAGAAAAATCAGACGGTGCAATCTCCATAAAACATAAGATTTGTTGTTTTCTTCCATTGAGCTGTGTACAAATGTGCCTGCAGGAAGTCCAGGCTCTGTGGTTCTTTTGTAAACATGTGATGTCACAGGTCACATCGTCTATAGGGTCTTTGTTCATCAAGATTGAGGTTTCTGGTAACACCTTGTCAAAAATCTCTCTTGTGAGTATGTGTGGTTCTGAAAAGAACTTGTGGCATGTCGTGGCCGAGTGGTCTTGGGTATAGGACTCAAGTTATGAGACAGTATTGTGTTGGATTAACTTCTTGGTGCTAATTCAAGCAGCTTTGGGTGGTGTGCTCCCCAGAGAGTTAAGAAAGTTTGAGGAATGGTCTAAGTATGCCTGATGAACAGTGACAATAATAATGTTGTAAAGCGCCTTGATCTAGCTACCAGGATATATTCGCTATATAAGAACCAAGAAGTGTGACTTGTAGCTTACTCAATGTTTCAAATAGTATGCTTTTTCGGCATGGGATAGATTGGTTCAGTCAAGAAGTTATATAATACATTTAAAATGAGATTTCTTGTTTTCTTGTTGAATAGAGAAATGAAGGAGCTGAAAGGAAACCAAATCAAGATGTCCATGGATTCAAAGAAGTCAGTGAGTCATGACAAGAGCATCAAGAATAAGGCTGAAAAAGACAGGTGAGAATGGTCATGAAATACCTACAGAGGCCAGAAGAATAATAAACATCAAATGCAAAAACATTCACAAAATGGTTTTAGTGGTTCCTCTCAAAGACCCATATACACACTACTTGTACCTTGTATCTTGTACCTTGTACCTAGGCATTGTCCATCCACTGCAGGATGTAGCCCTCTGTCAGACTGTTCCACATTGTCCTTTCCTTAGCCGTTCTGGTCCAGTTGTTCCCTGTGATCTTCACTATTTCATCCCTCCATCTTTTCTTTGGTCTACCTCTGGATCTTGTCCCTACTCTGGGTTGCCATTCTGTGGTTCTTATTGTCCATCTATTGTACACACACAGCCTATCATTATTACTTTTTTGTGTGTATTGACTCCCATGAGACAGTGGCAAAGTTCACACAATGACTATTTGTCAACTAGAGGCCGGTACTGCATGGTGCCCAACACATGTTTTGGAGCTAGAGTACCAGTTAATAGCAGCCGTTAGTCGACAAACAGTCATTGTGCGAACTTGGCCAGTAAGGCCGGTTTTGCCTGGTACCTAACACATGTTTTGGAGCATGAATACCAGTTAATATCAGCTGCTAGTCGAAAAAACAGACACTGTGCGAACTTCATTTCATTTAATTTTATTTCATTTTATTCACCAGCAAACATTAAAAAAACATTTAAAAATTGCAAATCAAAGGATCCACAAGAACAAACAATACAATAACTTAGAGAAGAATACAAAAATGTAAAAACACCTAGCAATTATTACTGAGGAACCCGGCTTGGTGGGCAGATACATGTAGGAAACAACCTCCTGTGGGGGTGGTGAGCTAAAACGATTAGAAGCAAAACAAAAAGCAAAGAACCCTGGCAGGGAAAGCCAATAGTGACAACAAGTTGGCCAGTGTGATGCCATCATGTGTGAAATCATCAATATGAGTTGCAGTTTTTATTTGCACACTTTAAAACTGTTCAGAAGGTGTCATTTAGTGAGTCTTCATGATGAATTTGGGATTGCTTTTGTTTTCTGCAGGAGAATTAGAGAGCTTCAGAGCAACAGTACTAAGAAATTCATGGAAGAGAGAAAAAGAGTAAGTGACTGATGAATCTGTGTTTACAATGGGATATTCTAAAAGTGAAGAAGTGTTGCATGCTTGTTTTGTGTGTACATCCGGGCAATTCAAAGTTCTGACTATTTCAAACTCACGCATAATGCAAGTGCTCAAACGTTTTTGCCCAGACACGATGATATATCCAGATATTTCATGTTTGCAGTTATTGTTGTCATGATAAATTCAGTTGTTTCGATTGCCATAGTTAAGGGATCTTAACTCGAGAGAAAACAGTGAAACAAACCAAATTATTGTGAAAATAAAGACGTGCACATAATTTCAACTGATGGGGCAGAGAATTTTCTTCTATTATTAAGTAAAAGCCAGGCTTTATGTGTAAAAAGGCCTCTATTGCCATATCCACATTGAGTAGTTGACTCTCACTCATTGGGTGAGACACAAAGTATGGTTGTGGCCTCACATTTCAAACCTATTAGAGTCTTTCTGAAAGGCTTTCTTAGTCTTGATTCAAGACGTTCTTATGTTGTCATCATCCATATGTTACAAGGTGTGACAACTCTGCCAGTAGAGGCAGTTTGATCACTGCAGTATATCCCGTCGTAAGAACTGATAGTGGTTTGTCGTCAAGTAAGGTTTGATTGTGATCAGTTCAGTTCAGGGATAACACACAAAACAGTGTCTTGGACCAAGACTAAGGCTTTCTTTGAGGAAGCCTTACTCTTGGTCCAAGACGTTGTCAGGCCATTACTACTTTTCAAATTAAACCACGGACATTTTTGGTCTGGTTGGCATTGTGCAACATAGCAGCCATGCTTTTTCTCACATAATTGTGAGATGAATGAATGGACTTTGAGAGACCCTTTTTCATTACTGCATCTGATGTGGAACATTTTTGTTTGTCTTATTGTAGCTTTCTTCCAGGCAATCGAAGGAAACTGACGAGTTGAATACTGAGCATAACAAGCAGGTGGATCGACTCATAAGGGCCAATGAAGAGGTATGAGTAGTTGTCTTATATAAAAGAACTAGAGGGAGTACTTGCTTCAACATGTGTGTAGCTCTGTTGACCCTTCATGGGTACGGTCCCTGTGGGTAAATCGCATACAAATGTCCACTCAAAAAATGTTGGTTGTGACCAGTGTTACACAATTGGTCAGCACCATTTTCTCAATAGGCAGAGGTGCATCTTGTTAATGGGCCGTCGTGTGACATGGTTTTTGTACGCCCTCCAGTTCTTATATATAACTCTGTGATTGTTACACGATCATTTAATGTTTTGGGGCAGGTCCACAGTTACTCGCATCATTTTGGTAATTGCTGTGAGAAAATCAAATGATATCTGTGCATTCTTTTGTTGCTTTCATTAACAAATGTCAAAAACGTCATTCAGGAAACCAAATTGCTGATACTTTGTGGTCAATTTGACATAAGTAATAGTGAAATTGTAGGTTCATCTAGGCATAATTTGCATCGACTTGACTTGTTTCTTTCAGTACAGAGCTTCTCTCAACTAAATTTGTTTTTATGGAAACAAACAGATAAATAGATAAATTGCATGCATAATCACGCACACAGCTAACTTTTCTTGTGCCTTCTCAGTATAATGAGCTATGTGTGATCAAGAGAGAGAGACAATTTTTACAAACTGTCTATTGGTTTGGTTTAAATCCCACCCCTTTTTTGTTTTAGATACATTATGATTTCCATCATTGTTTATTTGTTTGCAGATGATCGAAGCACACAAAGCCAAAACCACAGAGACCAATAACTCACACGGCAAGACAGAGCCTGTAGTACGAGAACAGATTCAATGTTAACGACTTCTTATAAAGGACACGGTGACCCAACATACTGCAAGGTAGATCCTCATCCTCTGCAAGACCCCCCTCCCCCACCCCCCTCTCCCGTCTTGAAACTATCCCCAACTAAGCCTTTCTTCACACAGTCTTCATGACCTAAGAGGCATGTGACATCTTGAAGGCTTTCAAAGTAAAGCTAATTGGTCTGGGGGGCATGGAAACCAGCCACAGCACCCTCAAGTACCCATGGAGAGACATTGGTATTTTGATAAAGTCTTTATTTTGAGCACACTCTGAGTCACATCAAGAGCCGATTTGTTAAACTGGAACAAATTGTAGGAGTAGTCCAAATGAGCATGCTACAGCCGGGCCTCGGCGTTCCACCCAAATCTTATGTATTTTAGTAGTTTTTATCTCAACTAACGTAAATGAATTCAAACTAGTGTGCATCGAGAGTGTTTGGGGGAGGGGAAGTCCTGGTAAGATCATCTCGCCAAGAGCTTTTTTCACAATCGCAACTCCGTCAATTGAAGGCAGAGAATTCAAAATGGCAGACAAAACCTACACCATCGGTGGATGGAGTTGCTTTTGATAAGGCACTTAGGTTGGCTCCATTCTTGTAGGTTGATGCGTACTACAAGGACGCAGAGAAATACAAAATATTGTGGCAAAATTTGTTCAACCATTCGTCTTGTGTTGTTGTGTAAATGTAGGGTAGTTGCAGCTCTACACAAAAAGTTGACCCTTTCTATTTTTAGTGTTTTAGTGTGAACCCTATTGCAAACTTTTTATCAGTTTAAAATAATTGGTTTTTAATTTGAATTTTGAGGAAGCATCTTTAATTTAAAACAAACAGAAACAAATTGAAAGTATTTTTTTTTAAAGGTAATTTTAGTTATACTTTTTAATCAAGGTTTAATTTTGAACTTTTGGGAGCAAGAAAATTGTCTCAAAAATAAAATGCCCGTTTTGATAGTGGCGGTAATTGCTAATCTTAAACTATGGTAAAGCTGATGTGTGCTGCAAAGAATATCATGGAAACTAATTTGTTGTTTAACAGATTCAAAAAGTATTAATTGAAATCTATTTGATTCTTGATAAATTATTTATTTTATGATTGAAATATCTTGCCATGTGAGAGGGTCATGTTTCGCTCAATTACAAGATGAAGGTACTTTTAACTCGACGTAGAGTATTCAAAAATGGGCATTGGACCATTAGAATTAGTCTTAACTGTAAAACCTTGAAAACACTTGTTTGAAAATGTATTTGTGAAGATTGTATTCCAAGCACCTTGGTTTTAAAAAAAAGGTCAGTTTTTACTTCAGTACTTCTCTCTTGTTAAAGAAATTAAAGGGGATAGTCAGTACAGTATAATGGGGAATATTTGAGGTACTGTTAATTTCAAGAGGGTAAGTTATGCTTCTTTTATGTAGGTGTTAACCATAGGTGTTTTAGCCATGTTTTTGTTCTTTTTCCTTTTTATACTTTTAATGAGGGGATCCAGTGGTGTTGTGATGTGCACATTTTCTGATAGGTAGAGTCATCCTGAAAGTGGGGGGAAAATTACAAACTCTAACCTCACGCTAAAATTGTGTAAAATGTTATTTTCTTTGATACTCTTTCGGAGCGAAATTTAAAACATGTCATCGGACATCAAAAACAAAGTCTGTACATTCTAAAGAGGAATTTTTGTGCCTGTTACAGGGTCAACTTCAATGCCGTTTTGAGTAAATATCATGAAAATTCAGGAATGAACTAAAAATTCTCTGTACCAAAACATACAGAAGAACACTTTTTGATTTTGACCAAAATTGCAATTGAAGGGTGTCACATACTGATATTTTAAATCATATTAACCTAAGATTTAAAGTCTAGTAATTTTTGTTCCCATTTTCATGAGGACTCTGTTTATTAGAGACTGAGTGGATCTTAAAACTGAATTTAACTCTAGAGACCCTCTTTAACTTACTGAGAGTGAATGCACATGCACACACAAGATCAGTGTTTCTCCTTTTCTTTTTAAAAACTGCAGCTAAACGAACCTGCCATTGTTTTTATACTGTATTTATTAAATCCAATTTGCTGCTTGTGACAGACTATAGAATGATGGTAAAAAGCAGAAAAATATCGTGATGGCAAATCACTGGCTATTATTTTGTCGACCATTGTCAAATTGAATCTCTGAAAGACAACATGTTTGATCATTTTGAAGTTTCAAAAATGTATCTCAAAGTCTGAATGTACCAAAAGTCACTTATAAGCCTGTGTAATGGATAGAAATCATGATTTTGGGTTGAACAAAGAAAAATTGACAAAAGCGGGATTTGAACCAACGACATGCAGATTAACGTGCTGGTGCTCTACCAACTGAGTTATCTAGCCCCATGTTGGCGGTCTCCCTATTTTGTCAAGATCTTTGTTCGGGGGGAAAACAAATCCTATTAGTTTCCAGTGATTCCTGACTGTGTGTATGGAAGGAAATTTTCAAAGCTTGAACAGACTGTGCAGGTCTGTGTATTCAAACAATTTGGAGAACTTATGGTTCTCATGTACTCTGCTTTTATGCATGAAAGAAGCAAAATTACACAGGTTCCAACATTCAAACACACACAAGACTTGTACAATTTATAGCTGATATCTTCATAAGGAATCTATCGAAATTCAACTGCGTGTCATAACTTTGACATCCAAACATGTGGTCTCCCGACAAATAGTTTTACAAGCTTGGTTTGGCTATCTACTCAATCTATTATACTTGAGCTGTAACCCACTGGGTGATTATTGATATGATTTGAATTTATGTTCCTTTGTGGAAGCGGTTTTAAGTTCTTACTGGATAAAGCCCATTGCTTGTTCAATCAAACAATGTACCCTGGGCCACAGGGGACTGTTCAACCTACTTAACAGCGTTAGACAGAGAAAATCTCGACTGACTGAAACAACCGTTTTGTAAATATGTACAGAATAGCAAACAGACTTCATTCTTGACACAAAAAAATTAAAATATTATGTAAATAGACAGAATAAAACGTACATCTTGGTGTTTATGAGTACAAACTAAGTACTATGTGTATTTTGTGTTTCATAGTTAAATAAAATAGGTATCAGAGAATTTAAGAATTTTAACAGGTTATACATAATAAATCTTTTGATGCAGTGTACATATATTTGTTTATGATAAACATTCGTAGGAGACTTTTTCATGGAATTGTGTATACATGGTGCATTTTATCTCTCTTCCTGACATAGACATAATGTTGGTTTTAAAGAAACTGGTGAATTTTTATTTGGATTTGAAATGCATTTTAAGTTTGATAATGTGGACTTATGCATTGTATATAAAAGGGGATTATAATTTTGTTTATTTTATTTAATTTATTTTATTTTTTGGCTTACTATTATCACCTTTTTATGTTATTGTTATTATTTTTGTTAGGGAAGGGGTCTGTCCAGGTCACCACTGCTCATAAAGACTGAAATTGTTTTCCTTTTAAGAGAATGGATTTTTACGTGAACTACCCTTTCTTAAATTGATTTTCTTTTTACTTCCTTGGGAGACATACTTGGACGCACCGGTAGCCTGTTACAATGCATAGTCAATGCATGGTTTAGACTAGAGGTACCACCTTTTCAGTGATTTGTTTATAGGCTGTATATAATGTGAATAGCTGGTTTCCAGTCAATGCTTGGTATGTCTCGGTTCAAGGAAATTTATTTATTGTTATGATTTTTAAGACATATTTTGGTATCATGTAAGTGTCCAGTCAGATATGGATGACATAGTTTCATACTTTTTTATTTAGTAGATGTGGGGAGTCGTAATTAGACTTGTCAGGGTCTGGATTAGAGTGGTGATGTTTGTCGTACTTTTTGTCTTGTATCATAAATAAATAAAATCAAATATTATTATAAGAATTAATGATAAATTACAGGTCCTTTCTATTTTAGGTTTGTGTGGTTTAGGCTTTTTGATTAGATCAGGAATCAAAGGTTGATTGCAATATCCAAGCTAGATTGTACAAATTACATCAGTGGTTGTTCCCATTTGTCAAAATCCTTTTGGGAGAGAGAAAAAAAGAGTTACTATATCATAAAAGATTCTTCTTTATGTATATACAGGTGATTGTATTAATGTCAGAATAACTACACAAATTTATTTATTGTTTGGGGTAAACACCATCATATGAAATACTGGTTTATTTCGTTTTGGAATGCTGAATACAAATTATATAATTATAGAGTATAATATCTTTATTTTTGTTTGACTTGTTTTGATCATTTGTATAGTGGGTGTGAGACAAGTTTGATTTGTAGCCATTTTGTTTTTTGCTTTGGAGCAGATTTTGTTAAAGAGGAAGATCTTGCAAATGATTGACAGCAATAGTGCCTATTGATCCCTAAACATTATCAGTCCTCCTGACACTTAACATTCAAATCTGACATCTTTTACTCCACAAATGTGTATTGATTAATCAAGGCTCCGAGAATGGGGGGGGGGGGGGGGGGGGTATCATGGTGGAGCCATCTTGGTTGGGTACCCTACCCTGCACAGCATCTTGGTTGGGTACCCTACCCTGCACAGCATCTTGGTTGGGTACCCTACCCTGCACAGCATCTTGGTTGGGTACCCTACCCTGCACAGCATTTGGACACAGTAATATAACCAAAACATGATTGGGCCGCCCAAATGAAAAGAACAAAAAATGATGCATTTATGACCTCACCCCTCTGGGCTGCGTGGCCCATGAGGCTGTATTGCACTCTTTGTTTTGGGCCACAGGGTAGGCTTCATTACTAGACTTTAATCCTAGCTGTTTCCTTTCCTTCTCCGCAGTACACCTCCATGTTGTTCTCAGCTGCCCTACTTTCCCCTTGCCCTCAGGAACCCATGAAATATTTGTGTATGTTTAAACAATTCCTTTTTTTTAGTCAGTCACGTGCTCTGTCACATGCGCCTATGTCCACCTTCCCTTTTTTCTACACTTCATCTTCTTTAATCCGACCCCCTTTGATCCTGTCCGACTGCCCCATATCCAACTAGCCATGTCAATCATTTGTCAAAGTCTTACTCTGAGATTCAGTGAGTGTATTGTCAAATAGTGCCAGAACGCAATGAGATACTGAACTTGTATTGATGCGGACGTCCATTTCGCATTTACTGATTCTTAAAGATTGCTGTGTTTTATTGTATTCCTATTTTATTAGCTGCATAATATTAAGTCATCGAACAGTATGTTTGGTTGAATGTCTTTCATTAATTAAAGTATATTTAGTTTATATATATATATATATATAAATTAGATACCCTTTTCACACAACTTTGAATTTTTTTGTTGTTTTCGTTTGCGGGTTTAATTCCCCACTACTGGTGTATGCGTTTTCAAAGATGTTTTGAAAATAGGGTATTTTTGATTTGAGGTCCGTTTTTATTTGAAACGTCCAGTGCTATCTGCCAGTGCTATCTGCTGAATATGGACGTGTTTGGGTTTTGCTTGATGTCATGACTTTGGAAGAATGTCCATCTAGCTACCTAGCAGTGAGTTTTTGTTTTACAGTAATATATTGTTAAATGCATGATCTCTTTTACAGAAAATATGCTACTCAATAGTGATGCCACATTCCCTGTGGCTGCTATAGTTTTACACAAACTGTTTCATTACTGTGTTTCTAAGCTGTACCTTGCTTCATAAGGCGGTACACCATAGTAATAATGGTAGTAGTTGATTTATTACTTTGGTGTGTCTTGCTTTAGCTGTTTCAATCAGGGTCTAATTTCATGACTCTGCTTACCTCAGAATTTTGTGCTTACTGCGCCCTGTAAAGCACATAATTCTATGGGCTGTATAGCGCAAAATTCCACGATATTAGCAGAGCCATGAAATTTTGCCCAGGTCTGTTTAAAATTCTAAGTGGTGCTCTTCTTGAAAAGAGCAACATTTAACAAATCCAGCATTGTAATTCTAGTTACATCCAAATATTTTTGTCGATAACTACTAATCATTTTCAGAGCGGTGCCATCAGGTCTCTTCAGTTCTTGGTGGTACTTATTGCTGTACTAAGTTGTTGACCATGAACCTTTGGAGTACATACAGTGCATACAAATCCAGCTATGATTCTTCAAAATACACTCTTTTTATCATAGACACAAGCAACCCTTGAAGGATAACAGTTATTCAAAAAGAAAGCATGAGAAAGGCATGAACTTTGTATAAAATGTCTAACAAACTTGTGGTGACTGAAGATGTCATCAAATCAACTTGTTAAAGTCACAGTTTGCTATACATTTACACAAAGTATGAGTCTGTGTTATTATGGATCATCATAGAGTATGGTAACACTTGAGCTTAGTAGGACTCTTCCTCCATCGCTGTATACAATCTTTGGTCATGCCTAGACCAGCATTGTTTTGTTCCTCATGTGCATGACCAATAATGAACACTGATTCTTATTCTACCGTATTATTTTTATCCTTCAAGCCTTGATTTGATCTCATTGATTTGAATGTAAGAAATACAAGATGGCTCCTCCATGACAAAGTTTCATTTACTGTTGAGGAGGAAAAAGTGGAGAACAGTTACATACTTCATCAGCTATGATGTCCATTTATGTAGGTTTTTTTTGTTTTGCTATAGTTTTCCCACTTGTGTCATTTAAGGTGTAATTTATCTGTGCTTCCTAACGTTGGATGTAAACTTCAATTTTTTTTGCATTTGAATGGGCTGTTATTCACTCAAGCTGCGCAGTATTCTAAACAGGGATAGATTAAACAAATGTCCAATCAGAGAACATTATGTTAGGTTCAGGAACTTCATTTGTTTGTTTGTTTTGAAATCAAGGAAATCCATGCATTTAAACTGCACAAAGACATAGAATCTGAGCATGAAGAATATGAGTTAATTTACAAACACTCCAGTGATCTTGTTTCGTTTACAGTTGGATGCAGTACAAGAAGTCAGGCTGACCGCCTTTCTTGTAACAGTATGTTTGTATTTAAATTGCAAATTAAAATTGTACAAATGAAATCAATACTAAGCAATAGCATTAGTTTCTTCCTTCAAACATCAACGACACTACAAAATCTGAGAGTTGATACAAATTTAGTGTTTTTCTTCAGAACTAAAATTTCAAGTTTTTAATATCTCATGATACTTATTGTATGTGGGGATATTGTCATGAGATTTGATTATGGCGTTTATGCACTGCATTTGATAGGTCTGTATGTATAGAGTATAAACATTTCATGGCAAATAAAAAGTACTATAGTGACCAGCCGTCTCTATGTAATCGTGATTTTGCCCAAATTAATGAGTATATTATACATACGAGGTGTGTGTACCAATACTGTTGGGTTAATAAAGTGCACATTTTGACCAACTTAATCTCATGTTTTATGTTCATTTATGTCCTTTTGTTATACCTTTTCGGCTAACGTTAGAGAAATCCCGAAAACATAAGTAGGTTTGTTCTCTTTGGTCAGACTTTCAGTTTTTTCTTTTGAGTTTTACCACAACAATACACAATGCGGTTTATATTGTACATTGAGGTAAGTAGGGTTTAGGTGGATTATTGTGTAGACCCTATCATGAAATATGGAAATTGCTTAGCACATGACTAAACATTACTTTCCAGTTGGGGTGGGGCGTCCAGGGACCATGTTTTTTCTTTGTTTGAGGGCACTAACATGTATCTGGATTTTTTTCGTGGGGGCACCTAGGGGGCACTGGAAAATTGCCCTCTTACCCGATGAAATGTTATTGCTGATAACAAACAGAACCTGATAGAACATTCAACCATTCTCATTTTAAACCAGATCACAGCATCCTGACATTCTGATTCTGACATCCAGCTAAAAAGAAATAGTGGAGTATTGCTAGATTTTGAGAGAAACAATAAGTTTCAATCTGAAAACCTAATCGAAAATCTAATTCTAGTACCGGTCTAAGTCTTGGAAGCAGCATTTGCCAGACCCTGCTTATAGCTTATTTGGATTGCCGCAATCAAAATTATTGCCCAAAGTGTGTACAAAGCCCTGTGCATGACAACGATCAATTTAACACCCAAAGATGAATTCTGTTATTTCAGTGACATTTGATCTGAAAGCAGGCCTACATCTCAGTTGGGACTGGTATACAAGTTGGTCCCCAAAAATTTGGCTGTCAATATCTTGAGAAACTGTGTTCGTTAGGTTCTAACTGGGCAATTGCCATGGAAATTTGCCATTGTTTTTGAATACATAAATTGGGCAGAACTCTTTGTCTACATTTCCCTTTTTACATATTTTTGTTTAAACTTTGTTTAATATTAATGCAAAAGTGTATAGAGATTTCATAAATAACTGATATCACTGCACAGGATTGACTTACAATATTGATACTCTCATCTTTATGGAATTCTACCATAATTTAATCAGCAACCCCCCCCCCTCCCAATGTCTGCGCCCCCGCCCCCCCCCCGTTCCCGCCCCCGCCCCCCCCCCCCCCCCCCCCCCGTTCCCGCCCCCGCCCCCCCCCCCGTTCCCGCCCCCAATTTTGATTAACAAAAAAGTATACAGCCCCCTCTGTTGTCAAATGGCTTGGTGTGGGGAAAACAAGCATGAAGATTTTGAGCGCAAGACTACCTGACTTAACGGAGTGTGCGTGTGTGCCGTGATCGACCAACCTGCAGAAAGACACTCTACTATATGCACAGCCGACGGTATTGTGGCCTAAATAATATACCGGCAAAAGGCTAACATTTCAACACCTACCTACTACTACTAGTACTGCAAGTTACTTACTCTACATTTATATCGGCCATCGTGAAAGAGTCATGTGTTGATTAATGTCATGAAATAATTGAACTGTCTAAGGAACTTTGCAACACAAGACGTGAAGTTACACCTACCTCGCCAGTCTTGGCTGGCAGTGGGTCGCAAGCGGGAACACACCTGCGTGGTGCGCCGTGGGTTTGTCGTCGTTCACGGTATGATTCCCAAACACAACCACCTGAGTGATCTGCACAGCTGCACCAAATACGGGCAGATTAGAGGCTGATGTCAACATTGCGTACCGTGTTAACGTAATAAAGAACTAAGATAGAAAACCAACATCAATTTCAGCCGCTACAAGTACAACTACAAGACAGGGAAAAGAGACGAGAGACGTTATTCTGGATTTATCTAAGCTACTGTTTTTTTTGGACGTGGTTAAATGACAGTGTGTTGAAATTTTTTGCGGTGGTGTTTGTAACACTTCCGGATTCTCCCAGTGCCAGTGAGTGGTTGTACTCACTGTACAAACCCAGGACGGCAGTATGGCTGGAGCTAAAACACACAAGCGGGTGTTCAAATTGGAAGATGTTGTGGTGCCTGAATGGATGACCAAAGGCAACAAGTTCATCAAATGGGATGAGGTATGTTGAACAAAAGATAACAAATAGTAATATAACACTTGCCTAGGAAGTCGTGGAAATTACGCAACATGATAAATATTCCGCCATTTTAAAACCACATCCTTATTCCATCCTTGTTCTAATTCTTGCATTATTTATTTACGTTAAGTAAGTGTTATGTGAGTGTTACTGTTATATAGTGTAATACCATGTTACTCAGTTAAGTTGAGCGACTAGTGTCATTTTCTCATTTGGAAATTGAATTGCGAAAGTTCGTAAAAGTAGGTCAATAATAATGTTTCCCTATTTTCAAATTAAATGCTTGCTAACCATCACTTGCCATCATAATAGAGTTAAAGAATTTTTTTTTTAACTGTATGATTGTTTCAATCCTTTATAAATGTAGTTGATATAAACAATA
The DNA here is from genome assembly GCA_037783415.1 of Leptasterias polaris. NCBI lineage: Eukaryota > Metazoa > Echinodermata > Asteroidea > Forcipulatida > Asteriidae > Leptasterias > Leptasterias polaris. Next base: position 2,731,595 of record JAZGTN010000045.1, read on the forward strand.
AAACTAACCTATGAAAAGTTTCATTTCAAAAGGTGGTAGCATTTTGAGATATATCGCCAAAATTCCGGAGCGTGATGTACAGGCAGGAAGAATCCCTAACTCTTAGAAACATAATCTTAGAAACATTTCATGCATGAACTGTTTTTCAGATTGAAATTTGTGTGACTCCCGCTCTCTAAAACTACATTTCTTAGAAAGGGAACTGTTTCTCAAAATGTTGTACATTATCAACAGCTTCAGTGCTTCTTACCGAGTAAGTTTTTATGCCATGGTCGCTATTTTTTTGAGTAATTACCAAAGTTTTACCCTGCTGCTGCCTTTAAGTTTGAATCAATTTTCTATTTCCTTATTGCACATTTTACAGTCATAAGAGACTGAGTAACAAAGGTGAAATGGAACAGTTGATAAGAGAAATACTGAAATGTCAAAAAAAAAATGTGTAAAATAAAATGTAAACACAGTGGCGTAACTACTGAGGGGGGGTAGGGGTGGTCCCCTCCCCTTGCTCAGAACCATTGCCCCGCCCACCTCTTGCCCCCAAATTAGATATAAAAAGAAATTGCAAAAATAAATGGTTTGATACAATAAGCTCCCAAAAGTATGTCTTTGTCAAAAATGAAATTGTCTGTTTACGCCACTGGTATCACACCTGTTGGAAATTGATTGCCGGCCTGTTTTATAGTTTTGTACCAATGAATAAATAATCTCTGTTCACAATTTGGTGACAGGGTAGTCTTACCATTGGTTTTCACTCTTTCAGGATGTATTGTGTCAGTGATAACGTTAGAGCTACATGCTGTTGTACATGTACCTGTATTTTTTTGTATTCTGAAACTGAAACATGCGTTTGACCTTGTCAAGATAATTGTTTCACTGTGGTGGTATTTATAATATAATATGCCCTGATAAAGAGGTCAAGAATCAAGTTTCTGAACAATTTTCCAATGTCTGTTCAATGCAGTTTAGAGGGATACACCTAAAGCTTTAAAATAAGAGGGCATTGGTTTTCAGAAAAACATTCATTTTCATACATGAACATAATGTTGCGTGTCGTGGCTGAGCGGATAAGACCACCGGATCAAAGCTCTGGTGTTTCTGATCAGCAGAGTGTGGGTTTGAATCCCAGTCGTGACACTTGTGTCCTTAAGCAAGACACTGAACCACATGCTTCGTCCTTCGGATGGGACGTTAAGCCGTAGGTCCCGTGTGTTGTGTAATGCACGTAAAAGAACCCAGTGCACTTATCGTAAAGAGAAGGGGTTCGCCCCTGTGTTCCTGGTTTGATTGGCTGCATATTGCGCCACAGCACCTTGTAAACCATTACATGGTGCTATGTAAAGAAATAGGTTTCATACTTCAACACGTAACTCCACATACCTTGTAGGAAAAATACTGAGCGCTTTGAGACACCCATCGGGAGTATAAAGCGCTATATAAGAACTGCGTATTATTATTATACACTTATTTGTTAATTATCATAAAAAACACTGTCAAAGTCCTTTTTTTTGAAAATAACAACAATTATGTTTGTTTTGTTAGAAATCATGAGCATGCTTATAATTTCAATTGCATTGGAAAAAGCCCTGGTAAGGCCTCCTAAAAACATTAGCTAACTGTCAAGTGGAAACCTACTGGGTACAAGAGCTAAGAACTGACTTAAGAAAACTCATTCTATAAGCAGTTTGAGCCAAATGGCAACATACAGTTTACAAAGACACTGGCTCTTTCTTGTATCTGTTTATTATGTTCATGTAGTACACACAGAGCCAGACTACTTTCCCTTTCAGCCTCTATTTGGTTACGTTGAATTGAGTAGAAGGACATTAGGACAGCTACACTGATAAAGCTTAATTATGCCAACCGTAATCAAATTATTTTCTTTGTATGGCACAACAATAGGATTAGACAGGGGAAGACAAGCCAAGCGAAGCCACATCAAGCGTGATTTCATTCCCTCGCATCACCTTCATAAACATTTGCTCAGTATAAAAATGTGATATGAATACACTCTCCAGATGCGTTCCTGGCAACACCAGCGGAATGGAGCAGTAGATTTCATCAGTAATGCTTAGGGCCTGATGAACAGGGCTAATAACATTACATGGCACTTTGAAAGTGCGTAATAAATGCGTATACCGGTAACTATTCCCATACACTATACACAATATTGTTGGTAAACTCACTTGAAACCGTAACCAAGAGTTACAGGTTAATTTTAATTTTAGAATTCTACTATAAATGCTTTGTTTGTAACAAACAATCCAAAAATAGAAACCATAATTTAATAGTATACTGCATCGGGGATAAAAATAAAAAAATACTCTGCATCAAATTGTGTAGAAAAAGTGAACACTTGTGAAGAGACACTACGTCATTGGTTCATCTTCAATAAAGCAATAAAACAAATTGGTTGCTCTTTTAATGATAAATAGTTGAAAAATTTGGCAAAACAAAAGTGTTAAGTTTCACAAGATGAAACACTAATTACAAACACCCAGCACCCATGATGAGTAGAGCTTGAATGGATTCTTTATAGTGATGAGAGAATTTCAATAATTTGTCATCTCTCCGGCAAACAAGGTTGTACTATACCATCCATGTACCTGTGACGCATTGTTGTCTTATGCAGGTGTACGTACATGTTGTGGTGGTCAGAAAGTTTGCATTGCTCTTCCCATACACTGTACATGCCAAGGGTTCCCTCCAAGGCCTTCATACACAACACAATAATCACAAAACAACAAATAAAAGAAGTGGTTATGTACCAAAATGCACCTTTATGTAAGTCATCTGCAATTAAACAAACATCCAATGAAAAAACAGCTGGTGGACCACGTTTCAGTCTACCTGTCCAATTTGTGGTTGTTCGAAATGTACACACACAAAAATAACAATAATTGTAATTATGCAAAATAATGTTAATGAGCAAAGTTACTGAAATGTTTTCTCCATTGAGATTATTACCAGCAGGCAACTTAAGGGCAAAGACACAGATTCACAATAACTTAATTATTCAGATTATTTTGAGCGATGCTTTGCGCACACACAGCTAATGCGACTCAATAATGATGTTGCATCTAGACTATACATGGCTTTGAAGCAGTTAACTGCAGGTGTTTGATAACATGAACAGGTGATTCTTAAGTACTCATCGATGATTGATTGTTTCCCATATTGGTTTGGTTAGTGAACACTTTATTACTCACATTTTGCTGCAGGAAAAATGACTGTAAAGGCACACCATCTCAACTACATGTATGTGTTCATAGCAGATAAATCAAACCAAGCTTTAAATGAGAGTTACAGCAGATGTTGAGTTATTTGTTCAAGATTTTCTGTTTTCTCTGAAAACATGTGTTTTCTCTGAAAATAAAGTAGTGATATATTTTGTCTAGGGGGCCTACTGATATGATGATTTTGATTTTTGAAGTGAAAACTCATACCAAATTACTTGATTTCAACAGAGCCAACCTGTTTATAAATAACAAAGTATTCTTGTTTGAAAATGAACAAGTTAATATTTTTGTAATTGTTATGAAACACATAATGTACTTATGCGCATGTACAATGTGTCTTTAAACAGAGCAGCCATTTTTTAATGAATGATTTCATCAAGCAATTTTGCATATCGGAATTGTAGTCTGGACATGTTTTGTGCGCTCTGAATGTTAAGATACTCTTTTTTTAATAGCATTTCGCTGGAGGTTATTCAAGGGAAGTCGTTCATTGAAGTGTGTACAAAATTACAATAGTCTGTGCAAGGTTTGCGCATCAAACATTGGGCCCGAGAAAGTGCGCGGGTTTGTTTCCTTCACGTGTTAAACCAATGTCCGTCCGACCAAAGCGGCCCCCAAAATGTTCGAACACACTTGAAACTTGTACTGTTTGTGCAGCTGTTTTGGAGTACCATTTGTGGCCCAAACTTGTGTTATGAAGTTGGTTTACAAAAGTAGTAGCGTGTACACACAGCAGCAAAAGCCTGCATACATGTACATGTACAGTGTATGTATTCAGTGTAAATGCTTATTTTCCTAGTCTGAAGTAGAACTTCCTGTACAACTAATTTGAAGCAAGTTGAAAAATTGAGTAGAAAGTAGAGTTTGTGGTTTCTGTTAAAAGGTGATACATTTGTGTACACCTTCATAATAATAGTTGTCATATTAAATCATGAGAAATTTCATTTTGATAATAGCTTTCTATTTATTACGGTATAGTGGTAAGACATCTGCTCTTTAGAATGGCCATGGTCATGGGTTTGAATCCCTCCCGTGTAAAGCAATGGGTTTACACATCCCGGTGCGCACACCGTTGTGGGGACTTCCTATTGTTGTTCTATTATTCCCTTTTCTAAAGAATCTGGTGTGGGGACCCAGTTTAACAAAGAAAAACGTTGTGGGGACCTTTGTTCCATTGTATAAAAGTCCCCACAGCTCTGGGTATGCCTACCTACCTTGGTAAAGTGTAAAATCCAGAATAATAAGACAGTATGAGTAACAAACAATGAGAAGGTGAATGATAAAATACCTAATGAGAGAAGAGAAAACAAGAAAACAACTAACACAATATTTTTTTACTGGTACTATAAATCATAAAGTTCGGTACTAGCTATTGACACATTGTGATTAATGATGTATGAACAGGGACACCTTTCCGAATGGTAAAAGGTGTTGTACATGTTAGATACTACCCTGGGAATCATGCAGAGGTAGAGAGTATCGAGGGAAATTTAAAAAAAGTTTGCAGAGAGCTGATAATAATAATAATATAATAATAATATCGAAGTCTTATATAGCGCACGTATCTACCAAACAAGGTACTCAAGGCGCTGAGTATATACATACTTTCAGAAAGATAGGTTATTGCAGTGATGAAAATCTGAGACCCAATTATTTAGCACCTTATAAGGGTTTACAAGGTGCTACGGCGCATTAAGCAGCCACAACCAGGAACACCGGGGCGAACCCCTTCTCTTTTCGATAAGTGCACTGGGTTCTTTTACGTGCATTCACAACGCACGGGACCAACGGCTTTACGTCCCATCCGAAGGACGAAGCATGTGGTTAAGTGTCTTGCTTAAGGACACAAATGTCACGACTGGGACTCGAACCCACACTCTGCTGATCACAGTTGAGGCTTTTACTTTCATTTTCAAATGGTTTTTCCCAAAGTTCTGGATTGTCAATTAAGAGAAATTGGAAATCCCCCTGCTTTCCTTGAAGGCGTGGGCCGAATTCCTTAAATATGAAGCTTGGAATCATGTAGAACCTTTGCATTGGCCGTCATTGCTAAGGCCAAACAATTGAAACATGTGCGCATGTACGCGCTACGCACAGCTTTGACCTCAGTGAGAGCGCTGTTTGCCCTTGAGACGTCATTATGCAAGGGGTCTTTTGGTGGGTTTTGGCATAATACCAAACAGTGCAGAGTCTGCACGTGCAACTGCTATGCACGTGTCTTTGCAACTCGCTCATAATTGCTTCTTTTCAAAATATTTTCCATTTTGACGAATAGAATGAGGAGGTAGCATGTTCTCAATAATTTCCCTCTGGAATGAAAAGGTGTACGGGTTTTGAGGCATTGCATGCGTTTATATCTACTTTGCTGTGTAGATTTGTTCTTGAGAACTTGTCTTGCTATTTGTTCTACTGCCGCGGAATAGATTTTCAAAATTCGGGAGACTACTTGGTTCTTGAAAAGAACTGTCCTGCTCTTTAAGTGCTACCTGGGAGGTAGGAAATCTGCTGGGACTACTTCATGTACTTTCCCTTAGTGGATCGAGGGTACTCCTTGTTATTAACTTTACTGCTGCAGAGTGAGTTCCTAATTGGTCTCAACTAGCCTGGTCTAGTCATCGTCAGAAGGCTGGAAAATATCCTACTGTGCAAAGATTCATTCAGCGCATTTAAACTAAAGAGAGGGGATATATTTATAGAGTCCTCACTTTCAAACCATCTGTAAATAAGGTGAACAGGGCATTGTGATCAGCCCCCAATTGCTTCAATATGAGTAAATCATCTAATCCAAACCTTTATTTTGGGGTAAATGTTTGCCAAGGAAAAGAACAGCATGAAAAGGTCTCAAACATTGCAGAGCCACGTTCGGTAAAAGAAGGAAGGAAAGTCTACTGGTAATGCTACCAGCATGTAAAAATAAAATATCTCAGTCAAAGAGTTGTGGGTGTGTTTGGTTAAAGGGAAGGTACACGTTTGGTAATCACTCTTAAAATTAATGGCAATAAAAACTTACCGGTACTTGGTTAGAAGTACAGCAGCTTTCGTTAGTATAAAGCATTTTAATAATAATTTCACTTTGAAGTAATTTCGTTATGGAATAATAATATATCCCCAAAGTTTGAATCTGAGAAACTTTGCTGTCAGATAAGTTTATCAGATTGTGTATTCAAATTACGGATTGTTCTTCTTTCGTTGAAATAACCGCTCCAGATTTTCGGCGATATCTCAAATATGCTACCACCTTTTGAAATGAAGTTTTCACAGTTTAGTTTTATTGTAACATTTTTATAGGATTAAAACAATCAAACGGTTCCAAAAACCAATCAAACGGTTCCAAAAACCAAAGGTATACGTTCCCTTTAAGATCTGTCTGTCAGTGTTAGCCATCAGTCTTTAGACAGAGTAACCTCCTCCAAACTTTCTTCCTGTTTTACTGACCATGTAAAGCTAAAATAACATTCATGTATACTAATTGCAGACTGCAACATTGTATTGTTCAGCTAGTGCATTGCAAACCACAAAGGTTGCCCCCCTTGCCCTTCCTGCATGTCCTGACCTCCCTGCATGTCCTGACCTCCTGCTGAAAAAAATAGATTTGTTAATTCATTTTCATGTACACTGATTTTCCCAATCAGGAGACATACATTTATATGCACCTGTTGTGTGTTTGACTTTGATGTCATCTTATAAAAATAAAAACTTAGACTAGTGCAAAATGGAAGGGCATTAGCCGATTATGAACAAACACAACACGGTTACTTCCTTCTTGGGGTCAATGAACTCCAATGCAAATTTACATATATGCTTGATAATCAGCTGAACTAAATTATAAAGAAATTGCTCACTCAGTTTTTGGAAGACCATTCATTTTTTATCAAATTGTAAATCCTGAATTTAAATAATGTACAGTAAAGGTTTTAAAGAAAATAGGGTACAACCTGATGGATACTGTACCACATTTCAGTGAAAACCATTCATGAAATTGGTAGAAGAAATTACCGTAAAAATTTGGGTGTAAAATCATCAATTCCTACATGTTGTAGTAGTTATGTAGTACATCTATAAAAGCATATTTTTGTATCAGATATCTACATTAAACTACTGCAATGCAGACTGTGTAGTGTAGGCTTTGCAGCATCATTCTTCGGTTGAACGCTGATAAACGCTGCCTCATATCGCATCTATCATGCGTTACATGGGAGAGGTACAAATCGGCTTCATCATGGTCAAAGTTCAGTGGAAATTTAATTGGTAGGGCACTGTTGGCTTCACACTCTACATATAGATACAATACACACCCTGCACATAATAAACCTGGGTACTCGTTGCCATGGAATTGGCGTATTACTGCATTGTCATCATGGCTTTCCCATGATAGTTTGAATTCAATGACTTGGGACTAATGCAGTATGTAATGAGAATTACATTCAGAGTTGCAACTTATGAAAAACTGTTGTCCTTAAAAATAGCCTTCCAGTGAAGGGGTTTAATATGTTTGTCCGTTTATGTATAATACAACTGGATTTTAAACAGTAATAATATTTGAATTGCATTTTTTAACACCCACAAGGCGATGTGCACCACTTACATGTAGTCAGTGAGTAGAAAACCCATGATCTTGTACAACTAAATCAAATGTTTGAAAATTAAACTGATTTTGTTTGTTTTGCGCTCTGTAGCACAGTATGGATTTATGGCGCGTTTTATACCGCCACAAAGTGTACTTCATTCATGTACATGTAGTAAACCAATGTAAATTGCTTCATGTGTTGAACGGAACTCATACGTACATGTACCTGCCTCATTGTAAAGTCTTAATTGTATAATTTTACAGCTCAGTGCTTATTTAATGCGATGAAAGACTCTTGATTAAAACTCATTACATGATTGGCTTGATGGATCAGGTGTTTTGAAGAACACAATAAATTGCCGATGAGATACATTTAGAGAGCAATCAGTACTTGTCATCTTTCAATTGTGTTGCTCAAGTGAAGCTCATGTTTCTTGTAATTGCAATCCTGTTGTTCAGACCTTCTTCATGGCACAGCCATCTTGGTTTTTGCCTTCTGTTTGATTCATAAATAAACGGAGGCTGGAAGAGGTGATGGTATGACACCTTTTTGTAAAATGAGTGAAACAAGGTCGTCACTCGAGTAAAGTCGTATCTTGTGAGAAAATGCTCCATGCACCAATGTCATATCTTGGTGTCCATTGAATTTGTGTGTACTTCAAATGTTAACGCTATTTTAAGAGATATGACCTTGTTGCACCAACATAACAATAGATGCGACAAAGATGGTATCGTGGCGCTCATCTTATTTGGGATGTAGAGGGTGGCTCAGATTTTTTTTCCAAGAGGAAAACAAATACAGAAAAAAGTAGTAATAAACTGCTTTAATAGGGCAAGGGGAGGTATTGGAAGTTCGTGCAATGACAAATTTACTTTGAATTGCATTGTTTAATCTGGGTTGCGTACACATTCATCCTGTTGATAAGTCGTTCAGTGTCAAACGTGCTCGCATCTACATGTACATCATGCCCAAAGTTTTCACTACTTCCAGCTGCAAAGCTGGCGTATGTCGTGTGTAATGTAATTTCACACAAAAATCAACCATTTCACCATTCAAAGGCATTTGTTATGACAGAAACTTATAATTCTGAGAAGACCTTTTGTCTTTGAAGAATGTATGTAAAAGTCAAGTCCAATTGTTAAACTTTTGTTACATGATTCCTCACACAAATGTTAGCTTAAAGGGTGTGTACAACATTGGTAATTGCCAAAGACCTGTAACCACATTTGATGTGACCCAACATATACATCAAATAACAAACCTGTGAAAGTTTAAGCTCAATCGGTCTTCGGAGTCACGAGAAAACAGTGAAAAAACCCATTATATGTTTGAACTTTTTTTCAAACATCGGATTTTATCCTGCATGATAAAGACTATTGTTTTACTCATTTCCTAAAAACTGCGGCATTTCAAGCAAAACTATTTCAAGGGAAGTTTTCCAGCATGACCATCTTTATACCAATCTTACCAATGTTGTACACACCCTTTGATGCAACTCCTATGGCCTCTAATATTCATTGGAGCCAGTTTGTGTGAGGTAGGAATCATGTCAAACTTACAAACAGGATAATTGACCAACGAGAGTGAATAAGAAGACTGTTTCCATGTTTCATAAACAATGAGATAAAATGGCTTTGCATATGCAATTAAAAGAATGGTTTTATCCAAACGCGAAGCTGTAATAAAATACGTGTACTGTACACGTATGAGTATGTATGTAAATTCCATTTTCTCTGAATTGAACATGTACGCGCACAATGCAAGGCATGGAATTGATCACATACCTACATGTACATGTATGACCTGTTTTTAGTGAATACAGAGAAGTCTTCAAATGCCTCTTATTGTCTGTTGAATTGAAGCATTAAGCCTTTATCATATTATGGACAACAGTCTTCCCGTGGAAATTGCTTCAGTTGAGACTACAATGGGAAGAAAATTGATGAAACTTTCATTGAAGTGTGCTGAACACAAAGACAGAAGTAAATTGACTTTGTCCATTATACGCTCCGTACATATTAGCCAGGCCGATGCTATCAGGGTAGTCAGCTCACAGTGAAGCATGCGTCCTGTGTACAGGTACATGTACCCAGGAATATTGAATTGTTGACATTGAATTGTAAATTTAGGTTGGACTTCCTGGACGGTTGCCATGGTGGAGAAAATCCAATATCACATTCTAGGATTGTCTGATGAGTATGACTGCATCTATAGACAGACTATACACGCTTTCATGCCTAAAATTAATGCACGCTGCAATTCCTATATATCCTACGTAGTGTGAATGATTCATATCAATATTGGGCAAATTGTTGGGTTTTTATGTAAAAAAGAAAGGAAATAGCATAAAGTAAATAATGTAGGATTTCAAGTGCCCAAATTATGCTTTAAACGGGTACAGTTGAAAATTGCCTGTGTTTTTCTGAGGGCAAAGTTTGTGCCGTTTTAGATAAGAGTCTACAAGCCCTGACTCATTGTTCAATGTAAATGCCCCTCTGGAAGCTGTAATTTTTGGCAACGGTTTAAAAAAATACCTGTAGGGTGGTATGGATTGGACGTAATATTTCTAATTGGTGGTGGTGTCCCTCAAGGTTTTAGCCAGGATTTGGTAAAAGGGTGTCCAAATCTGCTGGAAATTTAAAAACTGGGTGTCCAAATTGTTCACTTACAATACATTTACATGTAAATGACAGATGAAACAGGGTGTCCAAATTTAAAACAGGGCGTCCAAAAGACACCCAGACACCCCTCTGGCTAACACTATGGTGTCCCTGTTGACACCGAGGAAATTGACAAAAGGGATCCTGGTGGTTTGACAGACTGAGTAAGTTCTCAGTTTGTTTTTGTTCATAAAACCAGTGGGGTTGTCGTTAAAACAAAAGTCCAGTCAGTGGGAGAACAAGAAGATATCCTTAACTTACCGGGTCAACAAATATTTCAGTTATGTTTTTGTATCATTTACAGGGCTCAAATTTGGGAGAAAAATCAACAAGACCACTGGACAAGAATTTATTTTACAAGACCAGAATCTAAATGAGTTGAACTTGCATAAGAGAAGATCTATTTCATTATCAGATTCATAGTCAAAAACTTTTTCACAAAGATATTACAATGTGAGGTATTATTATTCAATTTGAAAACACAAAACTACCAGGCTTGTCCAATCCTTAGTTTACTGACCAGACACTAAAATCACTGGCCTTGGGCCTACAGTACAGTGTTGATTTCAAGCTCTGATTGTGCAGTTCAATCAAAGTGTCCTGAAGGATAAAAAGAACTTGTAACAAGAAAGTTCAGTTTATAGCTCAGTTGGTAGGGCGCCGGCACGTTAATCCGGAGGTTGTTGGTTCAAGTCCCGCTCAAGTCAATTTTTCTCTCAACCCCAAATCATTCAAAAATTTACCCTGTCGGTTTCTCTTGTGGTTTATTATTTGATAAGAAAAAAAAATAGCATTTTTTATGTGATGGAAACTTTCTCTCTAGTGAAAATGTGTTCTCCCATTATACCAAACAATTTGTAAAAAATTGAACAAATCTTTAATGATTTAATTAGTCAATAAATAATAATGTATGGAAATATATGATTGATTTAAGTACAAAATTAAATGTACAAACTTTTGTCAATATTTTGGGTGGGGTAACAAAATTGAGAAACATTTTTGTTAAGGATATATATTATTAATGGTTTATTTATTTCATCATAACTGAGTAAAAAGACACTCGCAGTAAGAATACTGAATGATGGTCTCTTATGTACAATAGGTAGTGATACAATAAAAAGCATTAAAGTAGTTTTAAGCTCCAATTGATGCAGTGGTTTTTTATAACCTTTATTCGATCAGGTACCTTATTATTGGATGTTCATACTAGACATTTGAGACAAACAAAGAAATAGAGGAAAGGAAAAAATGTCACTTAAAACAGAGTGAATTTATCTCATTGATTTTGTTCACTCTATTCTTCTTGTCTTATAGGAAGGCAGTACTGGTACACCTGTCACATTGCGTGTTGATGAACACGGTCACTTCCTCTACTGGAAAAACCAACTCAAGGTAAGTGTGATCTTGCTACCATCAATGTCAGTCATTTATATTTTCATTTTGCTCCAAGCCAAGGGATAAGAATAAGAAAATCTTTATCGCAGATCAGGAAAGTGTGAATGACCAGAGCTTGGAGAAAGTCGACGTTTTAGCGCCAAATAGTCCTGTTGAGTCAAGGTGTATTTTTATCCATGATGGACCTTAATGGCTACTCAAAGCTGTTTGGCTGTATTTTTGTTAGGCTTTGGAACCGACAAATTTGTCTTTTCCCCTGGTGGACTCTTCAGTCCCGTCATGCTATGACAAGAGCGTGCTCTTAGCAATAGATAGGAAGGTTCTTGAGATGATGTTGGGCTTTTTGTTTAAGTTGTCACTGGCTATGGCCGAACTTGTCTTCAGAGTTTTTCTCTCTTAATGGACTCAGTCCTTGACCTTGTTTTCATTCACATAGAGTGGAGTCTTTGGGAATTTATATGAATGCAGCAAGCAAACAGACAGCATTGAGAAGGCATCCAGTAGTGTGTGCGTTCATTTAAGAGTCTGCGTATTTGGATTGCATATTGGATGTGTATTTAAAGTATTGGCTTGCCATTGACATTTCAGCTGAATGTTGAAATCACTATTGATTCATTCAGAGAACGTGAGGAAAAAACGCATTTTGAAGGATGGTTTTGTCATCAAGGATAATACAAGAAAAATCAAGAAAAGCCAGCCTCTACATGTAAATTTGATTTATCAAATTGTTAGACAATAGACATTTTGTATTAAAAAGCAAACACACTCACTGAATGTTTTCGTTATCAAGATCAAACTCAATTTGTTCAAAATAGAAACGTGTAATTTTGGCGCTGAGTTTTCTGATACAGAAAGAAAGATAAGAATATTGGCTGATATTAAAATGCTCTTGAAACCTTAAGGTCAAGTTTCATACCTTCATGTAGGCCATACATGTAGATGCTATGGTCTCTGTTATCCAGGTCCTTGCTTCAAAATTTCCCCCCAAAACGAGATAACAAAATAAAAATAGCTGCTATTTATATTTTGCCAATTGAGAACATCTGCTTGTACTTCATTGTTTTCATTTTGAAAACCATATATTTGCATAGGTTTTCCCTTTGGTTGATCTGATTCCTTATTTGCAATACATGTACTTGTGGTCTGATAACATTTTGATAATAATAATAATAATGGACATTTATATTGCGAAAAACCTATATGAATATACTCTACTGCGCAGTACAATAAATACAAAAAACGCAAAGAAATTATAATAATACAAAAAACACTAACAGTACTAGAATGAATTAATCGTAGACAAATGGGTTTTTAAGTTTGATTTAAACACATTAAGTGAAGATGATTTTGCTATTTAACCCATTGGTATAAGTGCACCACCTTTTCCAGTTGGGCTCATAGAATGAACAGTGCTTAGCCTTCCTTTAAGGCTGTTAACTGGGCCGAATTTCATGGCTCTGTTTACCGCCAAACTCTGCGCTTGCGATCACCATTCACCGCTTACCAAGCAAGCGCCGAATTTCTGCGTTAGCTGTGTAAGCGTAGAATGCCTAGTAGCAGAGACTACACAAGCGCACAAACAAAATTTCCCTGCTAACTCGTGAAATACGCTTGACGTAAGCGCGGAATTCCCTGCTTCTGCAAGCGCAGATTCTTTGCTTACGGTAAGCAGAGCCATGAAATTGGGCCCAGATGGTCAGAAGCATTACCTTGGAAAGTATTGCACCTTACTGTGCCGTACCTGTAAGTACCAGTGGTTTTTATATGTTGCATACGTACAAAAATTGCACCGTTTACGTGTTGGTGTACTAAACGCCTACCTGTACAAGTACCGCTTGTATGTTGATAAGCCATTAAAAACTGAGTGGTTTCCATGGTAATCTAAGTAGTTACCTGACATATTCTTATAATATATGAATGTAAAGAAACAAAATGTATTGTATTAAAACACAGGCTCTCACACACACATAAAATAAAAACCAATACATTGTGTACATGTATGTTAATGAAGTTGATTTTTTAGTTTCATTAAAGGGCTATGAAATAGAATTTTTTAATGCTGTAAACAATAAAGTATGCCTATTACAATATATTTGATTTTTTTTTCTTTTTTCACAAGCCATTTTACACCATTAAAAAAATCATTTCGAAATTTAGGGGGGCTGCCGCGCCCCACCCATACCTCCTCATTAACATAAAATCCGTGATGTAAACAAAGGCACTCAACAGAACGACTTGTCGTGCGTGGGGCCATGCAAACACTGCACAGAAGGAACGAGTTCGAAGAAGTTTGTCTCTATATTTTGGGGTCTTTTTACGTTGATTTTAACAAATGCCATCAAGGTGTGTTGCTGCTGGGTGTAGCAACACCACTAAAGATGCAGTTAGTGTCCATAAATTTCCATCGGACCCAAAATTCAGACGGATATGGACGGCGAATGTGAAGCTGACCAGAGCCAAATGGTCTGGACGGAGCGAGCAGCCTATGCTCTGCAGTGCCCACTCATAACGGAACATTGTGCATGAGAAGCGCTCAAATAATGATGCGCTGTGTTCGTGCACACAGTATGTGCACACACACACACCGCGTATTCTGATCTGACCTCTAACGTATAACACATGCTACGAAACAGTCTTTTTCATAAGATATGATTTTATGTCCTGTACAATGGCAATTTTGGCTGTTTGTAAAGTTCGTACCCGTCCGTGCACACAATTCACAATACCCCCAAGCATCGCAGTCCAGTTCCCCGTTCATGTTATACAAACACATATTTTTCGCATTATTGTTGACGACATCATATCTGATATTATATTCTAATATATACATGTAATTTTATAGAATGTATCAATAGTCCACTGACTGAACACGTACTTCTGAAGATTTATATTCCACCCCCTAAATATGGTTGCGTTATTGTCCATCGGTATGGTGTGTGTGCGTGCGTCCAATCCGATATGTTCGGTGGACGACTCGACTCGGCTGTGTACTTAAACTGGTACCCGTTGCGCGCCTGGGCACCAGACCATGGCTGATCTCGATTTGGGAGCCGCTGCCTTTGTGTACGTCATGAACAGCGCCCTCTTGTGGCGTCCAAAATATGAAAGTTTCGGGGGGTATTTTTTATTGAATTAAAATTAAAAAATTCACTCCAGACACAAAACAGTTATGAAAAATAATTTCTTTTCATATGAACTGATTTAATAAAACAAAAACAAAAAAACACAAAAAACCCCACTTCATAGGCCCTTTAATGAATTAATTTATTTGGACAGCAAAAGGTCAAGGTAGCAATATCACAAATGCATGTATATGGATAGACCGTAAAATACAATAAATTTTTTGTCATTTGGGTTTCCATGTCAACCAATTCAGGCTGCTAAGTTGATAGTTTTGTGTGTGTGTAATGGATGAAAAATCAATCCCTGGCAATTAAAAATACCAAGTAAGGAGAGGGTCATTGCTTTGTTTCCTCGGGTATCAATCACGTACAGTAGGTATTGCATTTGACAACTTGGCTTGTTCCCCTAGCCTGCCTCCCCCTTCCCCACTCCTTTTGCAGTTTTGCCAGTTGTGCAGTCAAGCTGTAACCTTGTTATTGCTCTGTGATCACCAGATGGTTGCGATGTTCCCAGACAGATTTCGAGGAAATACATGAGCAGTTGATTTAATGTTAAATGGGCCAGGGAATCGATGCAATATCACTAGCCTGTGAGATTGCGAACAGAAGAGATGGCATTAACACATGTCGGGTTAATGTAAAATATACAAAATAATTTGTCAGTTATGGGAGAACTTGGGTAGTGGAGGAGTCTTGTATGTTAGGGGAACATTTTAGAGGACATGTTTTGCATTTAGTTTGTAGATTTTGAGGTAAATGTATGTTTTGGGGTGTCTGAAAATATTGAAGACTTTTTACAAGATTGATGAAATTATCAAAACTACTAATAAGATTGTGGTTTTAAAATTTAATCTGAACGCTTTCCATTTTTCTAACAGTTGAACTGGCAAATGTTTCTGTCTGATAAAATATGATGTCCAAGAAAGAAAATACTTAAAGACCTTGGAGACCAAGGTCAAATGACCTTGGAGACCAAGGTCAAATGACCTTGGAGACCAAGGTCAAATGACCTTGGAGACCAAGGTCAAATGACTTTGGAGACCAAGGTCAAATGAGTTTTTGTGATGCATTTATTTTCCAATAGATAGTGTCCTCATGAAAGTAGGGAAAAAACCTCGCATCAAAGTGGTGTAAAATGTCATTTCATTTGATACTCTTTCAGAGCGAAATTTCAAACATGGCATCGTCAGACATAAAAAAAACAAAATTTGAATTTCTGCGCCAGTCAAAAGTTTAAATTCAACGCCATTTGGATTGAACGTCATCAAAATGAACTGAACATTTTCTGTACAAAAATGTACAGACCATATATTTGAAATGTGATGTCATCGAATGTTTTTGGATTTGGACAAAAATTTCACTTGAAGGTTATCAAACACAGTGGCATCTTACACGATTTAAACCTGAGGTAATTTCTTTCCAGTTTCTTAAGGATTCTATTTATTGGAAAATTAGTGCCCCACAAAACTTAATTTGACCGTGGAGCCCCTCTTTAATCTTATTTCAGTTTGCTAAATGTAAACTTGCACCCTCACCCTCACCCCCACCCTCACCCCCACCCTCACCCCCACCCTCACCCCCACCCTCACCCCCACCCTCACCCCCACCCTCACCCCCACCCTCACCCCCACCCTCACCCCCACCCTCACCCCCACCCTCACCCCCACCCTCACCCCCACCCTCACCCCCACCCTCACCCCCACCCCAATAAGCATTAAACCATTAGTCACTTTCTTTTCCTTTTGACGTTACAACTTAATTTGATGAAATCTTCACAGGTTGGCTGTACCAGTGTTTAGGAGGAGGAAATGAATACACACGGTGTATGGGATACTCTTCTAAAAACTAATATTCTTTCATCACTTTTTGGAATATTTAGGGATAGAAGCAGAGCCTTGTGTATATGAAGGACAAAAGGACGGGAAAGAGTGAACATGTATACAGAAATTGTTTGATTCCATTTTGTTATCAACATTAAACCTTTTGGTAAATATTGATTGAAAATGAATGTTCAAATACATGTGCACATCATGCAAATTTAGAGTACATGTATGATTTGGAATGCAAATAAGGTAATCCCATCAGTGTAATGTTCAACAGCATGTTTACAGACTTCGGAGATATTGTGAAGCGAAGATCGCTGTCCATGGCAGCCCTTGCGAATGTGAAAGCTGAATTACATGTACTGTACACCTAGAGATCTTTGTACCTGTTTATACTGCATGGACTGCATGGAATCATGCACCTGCACAGGGTCAGGACTAAATATTTATTTAATGTCTGTTAACACTACACAGTGTTACAGGGCATGTAGAGATGCCCAAAATTGTGAATGCACTTTACAGTGTATTAGACAATATTGAATACAGTTTGTTAGCACCACCTCAAGAACATTTTGTTCCCCATTTGCAACACCTGTACCTGCTAGAAACAGTTCATAACTGGTTTATGTTTGCTAAAGATTATGTGCACATTCATGTGGTACTGTACTTGCATACTGCACACATTCATTCAATCTGGACAAAATAAGGACTAAGTTTCAGGGAATTTGTTTTTAAATGGAAATAATATCCTAGGTAAAAACTGCTTATTAATTTATTTTATTTATAAACATCTGAAAGCACAATATTAGCACCATAAAGAGGATGAATAAGAAACGAGAAGAAATGTTCAGTTTTAGATGCGGGAGGAAAACCCCAATGGGGAAAAACCCATACAATCCGTTAGGGACTGAAAATCTAATCAACATACGAGCTCCGGTCTGAAGTTGGATTCGAACCGGGGTCCGGAGAGGTGAAAGGCATTTGTATTTGTATTTGTATTTTATTTTGTTTTTCATCTAATCAATTAGTCATTTGCTTAGGATTTAAAATATCCAGCCAACATTCAAGGATAATTTTGTTGAATATCTGAAAGTTTAATAATTATACACAAACCCCAGGTAAGAAGATTTGACATATGGGTAAGTACAGGGAAATCAACTTAATATTACACAACAGTATACTCTCCCATTACATGTAAGTTCTCCTTTGTTTCCCTGAGATAAAACGGCTTCGAACCATTTTGTCAAAGTGAAACAAAATTATTTGAGTATGAGTTCACTTTTTTGTAAAACATTGGAGCGTCAAGAGGTTGACAATGAACAACATTTGATACCAATGCAGTAGAGAGCTAAACACAGTGGTCATGATTCACATCACAGCAAGAAGTGGCTTGGCATTCTGACTCACAAGCCAGGCATTTTACCGTTCGCTGCCCTGCCACACACTAAACATGTACTTGTGATGCACCTCTCTTTCACGTTATTCATAAACGCAGGCACAAAACAAACAAGCACCTCTATGTGGACTCTCTAAAAAACAGAGCCTGAAGTGAATTACTTTCACTATCAGCCATGCGGGGAATTCAAATGAGACAAACAGAGCATTTTTCATGTGCATTCTATAGCCAAACCCCAAAGTCAAAGTCGGAATATTCCAGACCATGGGAATGCCTTTTCACCAGATTAGGCCTTCATCTGAGTGCCAAAAGTGTGAGGCAATTTGAGCCGGAGTTACACAGAGCATTACACACACACAATGGTTCCTGCATGCCCGAAGACACATTGTGATGGCTTAACCTAGCTGAGCCTACTGTGATGCGTGCATCTTAAAAAATTGGAGGAATATTCTTCTGCGAGACGTGACCGGAGAGAAGGAAATTAATTAAAGCATTTTCCCCAAAGAGCTTTATTACACTGTCTAGTGAGCCTTTTTTACAAGGTAAAACTTCATTAACTGTTGCAATGAATCCATTCATATCTTCCGTCTCATACACTGGGATCCACTTTCATTTAATTTGAAATCTGTATACTTCCCTTTTTAATTGATTAAATTCTAGTCAGTTATAATGGATTATTAATGTGATTAGGAGGCCTGATGTTCCCTTGAACTGATGTTACAGTGGTTTTATAGTACAGGGGTTTATAGGTTGACTTTAAGATTTTTCTCTTGAATTTTGAAATATTGAAAATGAAAACATCAATATATTTGATAATGTTTTCACACCATACAGGATCAGGGCTTTAAGTTATAAACCTCAACATTGTACATTTGTGAGGCTTCTTGAATAGGTGAAGATTTGATAGGTGCATACTTCAAGAAATATAATAATAATACACAGGTCTTATGTAGTGCTTTACCACATTCGTCTCAAAGCGCTCATCATTTTTTTTTTACCTTCCATGGTATGTGGAGCTATATGTTTGAAGTATAGTACCCATTTGTTTACATAGCACCATGTACAGTTTACAATGTGCTGTGGTTCAATTTGCAGTCGACCATACAGTACAAGAAAACACTGGGGCAAACACCCCTTCTCTTAATGACAAATGTACCGGGTTCTTTTACGTGCATTACACAACACACAGGACCTATGTCCTATGTCCCATCCGAAGGACGGAGCAATAATGGTTAAACTTGACCTCAAACCAACACTCTGCTTATCAGAAACACCAGAGCTTGAGTCTGGTCCACCTGACTGCTCGGTCAGGAGTCTCACCACACACCATTTTGAGATGCCTCAAAATCTCCGGTATGCTATGCACAAAGCAGTGAAGTAACCCATGCCACATTTTCCTTATTGTGTGATAAATCAGTGCCACAGATTGCCATTGTACAAATTGACCAAGGTTGAGAACCTTATCCCTTATCTCTTCCAACAGTGGCCCAAATGCATTGGCTTATCCAGTCTGCCACTCTCATTGAAGCACTTTGGGGCTTTGGGGAATGGCTGTACTCTTTTCATGAGCATGTGTGTACCTCAAAATGCCACTGTTGTGGTATAGTGAGGTATGGGGTGGTTGTCTTGAGAAACAGGGCGGATAGTAGGACGTCGTTCTGTTCATGAATGAGTACTGAATAAATCTACATCTTGGTAATGAAATGAATGCCTGTTTGAAAGAGGCAACCTGAATGAATTCATCATATTTTTCCTGTGGTTTTATCATCCCAAAATTCTAAGAAAGAAGACGTTATGGACAATTCTATAGTAACTCAAGTTACAATGAAAACAGGTATCCGATATCTGGTTCTCTTGGTAATTTTCCACAAGTTGATAAATTGACATGTGCTATTACTGACAACAAAGCTGGTGTTCAGGCTTCACATTGTGAGAATAGATATTTCTTGTAATTCTGGCAGGTACAACAATTATGAATAGTTTTTATCAAGTCACAAAAAAAGCAAAAAAAAAAGCATTTTTGATAGCAGTGGTCAATGAAATGTGAGTAACTGTGTAGTTTCCCTGAAAGTAAGATGCATTTGAAGGTGTTTCCCTTAATGGGGATCTTGAACTTAACCAATTAAATTGAGGGTTACATCACGAGCTCCGCCTGTCTATGGTCCACTAATGTACACATTTACATTGTACCGCCTTTGCAGTATTGGAAGGGAGTTCACTTGTTAACAATTCTACTAATCACATTAAGCAAAACAAATAAAAAATAAACATTTTGTAGTAGAACTATTTGTAAGAAACATCCTCTGACAAAGAATGACATCATTGTCAATTAAGGGAACCTACCCACACAGTCACTGGAAAGGTGCTCCACCCAAAACCCAATCTAACACTGTACAACTGACTATGGAGGCTGGCCTAGCTACCATGGACATCGCGCCGTATTGATACCTCTCATCACAACCCCCCTGGAAGGGAAGCACTGGAAAACTACGCTAATTGGCTACCAAAAACGACTGCTCTGCAGGGCATGCTTGTTAAAGACTGTTATGCGCTTGTAGGGTGCTTTGTACGCTTGTGTCATAATGCAAGTATTTTGATGCAATCCGCTTCAGATGTATCATGTTTTTACGTGGTCACCCTAATAATAATTTGCATACAATTAGACTTGTCACAAGATCAAAGAAGAATGAGTGGAGACCAGTTGCTCTATGACTTGATGCTTTTTTGGGGGGGGGGAGGGTTGTGACAATTTTGTGTGCACACCTAGAGTGGATTAAGGTATCCAATACAATACAAAGTCACACTTCCAGGTGTTATGATCAAGGAAGGCATTTTTTAGGGGAACATTTTGCGTTCCTTGGATGTTTGTACATTAGCAGTGAAATTTTGGAGTTGGTAAATAATTTTGTTTTCTTAATCAAAAAAACAATAGGCGTCCCGAGTGTTGCTCCGAACAGTGGCATGTTTGTGATTAAAACAATCAAGGGGTTCAAAAAACCCAAAGGTATACTTTGCCTTTAAAGTACAAAATAAAATGTGCATCCAGACTGAGAAACTCAGTGACAGTGATCCTTAACTAAACAGTAGACTGTAACAATACATGATTTAGTTGCCAAATGTCAAGGAAAAATAGAAGGCCCCCCCCCCTGCCCAATGCCATCAATATTAACTGCATAATAGAGTTGGTTGACCAGAAGCTATACTATTGCTAATTGAAGTGCAAATGCATGTAATTAAACCCCACAATGAGATTGTTGTTGTATGTCTACACATCAGAGGAAAACATTAGTGAACGACTGGGAAGACAATGCTGATTTAGCGCTAGCTGCTAGAATGCCCTTGAGGATCAAGTACATAGTGCAATATTTGTTACGCTTGTCAATCCATTATTACTCAGACATTTGATGACTTTCTCCGCTAATGAACAACTTGTGGAATCGCCAGCTTATGATAATGTTTCCATGGGTATTATTTTTGGTATCTTCCCCAAACTAAAGCAAAACCTTCATTCACAACACTTCAGACCAAGTATTTTTCTTGATATTGTATCATTACTGTCTGCAGATGTGGACTGCTGCCTTTGCACTTCATCAAGTTAAGCACCATACTTACTATAGATTTCTCCTGAAAATGATCAGACCGAACAGATTAGAAATTGGTTTATTATACCACCGGCTCTTGATATGTCCATCACATCTCTTAACCAATGTTTACATTGTGTTCTCTCCAGATTAAATTTGCTCAAAGTTTTTGGCGTCAGGACTCAAGCTCTGGTGTTTCTGATCAGTAGAGTGTGGGTTTGAGTCCGGGTCGCTGCACTTGGTCCTTGATTAAGACACTTTACCATAATTGCTTTGTCCTTCGCATGGGACATTAAGCTGTTATAGGTCCTGTGTACTTTTATGGAAGAGTAGGGGTTAACCCCAGTGTTTTTGGTTCACAATCACATACATGTAGTAAGCAAGTACCCTTGTGTACAGGTTTCCCAGGCTTACGAACTACAGCGATTAAGTTCACTTATGAGGCATCTTTAGTTTCATTTTATTGTCCTTGCTATAGATAGTGCCCAATAGATGCCATCTTTACGAGCCAATCGCATTTTGGCTTGCAGGCGCGTCAAGCGCTCTAATTATTAACGCAGCCGCGTCATTCACTAACCAATCATGCAATGAGTTTTGTGAAATGTGCGCGTGCTGCACGCCGTTCTCACGCGTAACGCATGACTGTGTGTTCCAAATTGCCCGTAAAGATGGCCGATTTACGTCATATTGCAACCTATCTATATGGTTTCATTAATACCAGAAATAAATGGTAATGATGATAATAAATTCTACTCAATCTGACTTTGATGTTTTAGAAACACACTTTTCTGACTAAGTATTGCTGTTATTATACATGTACATACAACTACAGCACTATTGTTTGAATGTAGTGAGAGGGCCCTTTTAGCCAAATGTTTGTGCACAAACTGACACCTTATGTACAGAACCGCTTTTTATAGTTTTCCCTTTTTACATGTTTATACAATATTCGTCAAGGCCTACAATTTCATGAAGTTTCAATGCTTCAAGAGCCTTACTTTTTTAAATTACGATAATTATGCCTTGCAACCTTTGCAATGAAGTGAAAATTTCTGTTTTCACAAATTGAGACTCGGGTTCCGTTTACCATTGTAATGCATGGCTTGCACTTTGCTCAAATACATGAACTGACCTGACACAAACCTTGTTTGTGGCGTGTGCGCTGACCTTTGTTTTCACAAAGTGACACACATAATTTTGTAATACATTAGAATGTGTCACTTCGTGGAAATGGAAATTGTTTCTTGTTTTCACAAACTGACAGACATTTCTTACTTTATTGCTAATTAATTTAGAAAGTGAAACATTCAAAAAACGTGAATTTATCAAGTACAAAGCATCATGTGTCCACTGTACGAAAACTAGTTGAAAACACTCTAAAATATGAAGGATAGGGTGTTTAAAAAACTTTCAATTTTAAAAACAATTGAAGAAAACAGCGCTGTTCTCTTCAATTGCTTTTTTTTTTTTTACTAGTACCGGTCTGTACCTTTGTGGCAGTGACGAAATAGGCCTGCAGAGACATTTCATATTTAAATCAATGATTCTCCAAAACCAACATTTTCTCAAAATGTACTTGTCTGTACTATGTGCTATTTTTGTGCATTTATTTTTAAAAAGTGCACAATTATTATAGAATTTGTAGCTACATGTAAATCCACTAACGACACTCCCTTTTACGAACACATTGGCTTTGGATCCTGAGCTAAATATAGTATGCTGTTTGTGTAGCATCAAGTGCACTCTTTGAAATTGGAGATAATTGTATTAGTTATACATTTGAATTAACAGTAATCAACTCTTGTAGTTTCTAACTACAGGAAGCTTTGTGTTGCTTATTCTATTGGAAGATTAACTGGATTATTAAAGTGCTAGTAAAATATAAAAAAAGGAGAAGAAGAAAAGGATAATAATTAATGAAAACCAGCATTGTTGGGTGCCTTTTTCAAGGAAAAAATACCGATTGCATTTGTAATGGAGATATAAACTGATCATCCTGATGGAGGTGTGGATTAGGTTAGAGGAGGGCGTTGGTTCGCTGTAGTGGAAAGCTTGAGCTTATGGGCACAAATACAGAAAGATAAGACTCTTAAAGCTTAATACATCACAGCCAAAAATCCATCGTTTTAAAAAAAGGTTGTGTTTTCTTCCTTCCCTTTGACTGGTTTATCATTGGTAATACACAGTTGGTACTTTTGTCATCCTAGAGTTGTATTGTATATAAATTGTTGTTTTGTATTGTGTGCTTTCCCTCGTCTGACATATAACCAATTTATTTGTTCAGTACATGGTCTCTCCAAAGCCTTCGGGCCATTATTAATATTCAGAATACTAATGACATGTGTTTAATTTCCTTGCCATTGCCATGGGTTCTTCGTATTCACATTCATGAAAATATTAATTGCCTCTCAGAGACTAAAAATTTGATTAGAAAAACCCGTTTTCCTCATGTTGTTTTTTGTTTGTGACCGTTTGTTTCCGCCTCTGGTGTTCCTATTTGGCGGCGCTTCTTTACCTCGAAAATCCAGCAGTAATGAGCATTAGAAGTAAGAAAGAATTGTCTTGAGGGCATTTAATTCTAATCATTGAAATTTTCTTATTTGTGTTTTGATTGCTTCAGGACACAGATTGCCTTGAGCTGACCAGTCTGCGAGATGCAAGATACGGAAAATATGCAAATGTCCCCAAGGTACGTACATGTATATGAATTCTTAACTTTAACGTGTGTCAGGATATGTCTGCTGTTCATGCTTGTACAGTTTTCAATTTGATTAGTAACATTGAATGGTTAAACAATTTCTGTTTGTTTTTGTATAGCTTTTCAGTGATGGTTTTGAAAAAGGACAGTCAGTTTTTATCCTTAAACCCCAGTTGTGTTTCTTCTTGATGATTTCATTTCCACAACTCACAGTATACAAATAATAAATTTTTATGAGTGCAATGGTAAGAATATTTTCATGAGCTGAAATATGGAATATTCCACTCATCCAGGCTAAGTCCACTTGAATGGAACATTTGCCATCTTTTCAACAAATGAAAATATTCTCTCCGGCATTGCACAAATGCAAAATATTCTTTATTGTTTTATATAACATCCGAGTAGATCTTTTCCATTTGATTGGAGGCTAAAACAATAAGAATAGACTGATCCTACAAGATTGTATTATGGTATCCACTATGAGGGTGTTTTGTACAGCAGTGTATGTACCTTCAACAATGCCCTGGAAATGTTGTTCACAAATTTCCCGATAATGAGACATAATAGGGAAATTGTGAAGTAAGCCACACTGATGTGATTGTAGCGTGATGGGTCAATATCATGTTCATGCAAGCGTACAGGTGTCTGTACGTAATTGAATTTTTAATTGATGTTTTGTTTTGGGGCAAATAGCTTGATAATTGACAGAATCTTTTGACTTGGAGTTGTACTTATAGTGAGGGTGGGAGTGGGGGGTGGGGGCGGAGCTATCACAAATCTGATTAATGCGGTCATAATATGGGTGCAACTTCCTTCAATAGAGTGGCTGAAATGGAGTGTACTGCCTGTTATTATTTCATACTGGGTATTAATGACCTATACTTTAGATTAGGATGTCTGGTTTGGAGCCCTATTAGTATTAGCTTTTCAGTCAGTGGGGTTTTTAAGTTTATCAACAGGTGGGTACTACATTGTAGGCCTAGTGGGTACAGGTGGGTACTAGGCCATGTATGTGATACAAATTTGATTGAAACAACATACTGTAGCTACATGTGGGACTTTGATGTGTATATTTGGGTGCTTAAAATGAACGTATTGGTTAGAAACAGCAAGAAAAATCACAGAGGATCTGAGTAAGAGGAGATATGTGTATCTTTGTAGTTTGTGATCAATCTTGCTGTTTGTTCTCTTAGGTCTTGTTTTATGTCATGAATGCAATCGTTAGAAATGTATCCTTCAACTTTAAAGATAAAGTATGCATTCATTAGAAATGTTCTCTTCAACTTTAAAGACAAAGTGTACACAAATGGGAACTATCGGTAAAACCTGAAAGATCACTGATTATAAAGTTCATACCAGTCCCAATCCCCAAAGAGAATTTTTTCCCCCTGATATACTGTCCACAACTAGTATAGATTCATTCAGAAGCAAATTAGCCAAAATTAACATGGAAAAAAATCATTGGGGGGCGCGGGGGTGGGCTCAGTGTACAATGTATAAATTAGTCTGCGCGTCGAGCCATTAGCTCCTGCGTGTTACATCCCATTTGAGGAAATTAACTGCAGTAACCCACCAAACCAGAACATCAAGGAAATGTCATTTAAAGACCACACATATCACCGTTGTTACTTTTGGATTCTGCCATCAAAATAAGCCGAAACGTATACTTTTTTTTCGCATTTTTCATTCAAACATGACCACCAAAATTGATGTGTTGGTTAGCATGGTGTGTTTATTGAAAACTAGATGATGGGAATGAATTTACTCTTCCAAAAACAATGATAATTGCACTTTTTCTTCAGGCACTAAATATTTGTAATGTGTCCACCCATTAAAAAATAACTGTACAGATCTGTGCATGTTGATGCACTCTGGCAACTGTTTACATGTACCTGTCTGTTGTTTCCGATATTAGGGAAATTAATGGTTCGCGTGTTGGTTTTTGTTTCCCATGTCATCCCATCTTTAAAGGGTGTGTACCACATTGGTAAGATTGAAAATATAAATGATTATGTTCATAGATTTGCACATTACTTACATGGTATAAAGATGGTCATGGTGGAAAACTTCCCTTGAAATAGTTTTGCTTGAAATGCCATAGTTTTTAGGAAATGAGTAAAACAATTTGTCTTTATCACTGGTGATAAAATCGATGTTAGAAAAAAGTGAAAACATATAATGGGGGTCTTTACTGTTTTCTCGTGACTCCAAAGACCCATTTAGCTGAAACTTTTTTTTTTTAACCCTAACCTTGCCCTACACAACAAGATCCAACAGTTCTGAACCTGTGTTGTACTATGTTGCACAGGGAATTTTATGGTTTCCTCTCATGTGTGTGTGAGTGTTGTTGCATAGGGAATTGAACCATAGTGTACAGCAGTATAACTGTGTTGGATAATGTTGGTTAGGGAAGTAAAAAAAAAACTTTTGTCTTGAAGATTGTGTGGGGTCACTGGGTCAGTGCATACAATGGTTGTATGGTATGGTACATAGTTGAGTCTTGCATTGTAAACAAATATAGCTTATTGGACTACAGTATTACAAAGGATGGGTAAGTATAAAGGATGGGTAATTATATTTAAATCTGAATTCTTATGCTAAAATATGGATCTTGTTGCATGGGGCAAGCCACTCACATTGACAAGTGTTGTATGGTGTTGGACTGGGCATATAACACTGTGTGGTATGGTGAAAGGTTAGGGGATGTTGGGTCACATCAAGTGTGGATAATGGTCTTTGACAATTACCAATGTTGTACATATACCCTTTCAGCCTAAAGAGATATTGTTAAATTTAGATTAAACTGTTGTGGTAGCTGCTACTAATTACAGGAGTGTAGACAGAACTAGACTCTTGACACCACTTCATTGGAAAGTAATTACACTAGAAAGCAATTTTAATGAAAACAAATCCATCTATCATTCTGCTGGTACAAATGAAATTCAGTGCAATGTAATATTTCAAATTCCTTTAATTTTGGGGGGTGAAGTTTTTTGTATCTACTACTTTTAGTTTGACAGGGTGGGAAGTATACAAAAAATGTATAAAGTACTGTATTATTGTATATGATTTCAAATTCCCTTTTTTTTCATCTGCTCAATTTGTGTTTCTCTCCTTTTGTCTTTGACAGGATGGGAAGATGCGAGAAACGTGCATTATGGGATCGTCCGACGTTCCCCTGGAAGACAAAACGTTGACCATTGTCCATGGGCCAGATATGGTCAACAATAGTACTCTAAATTTCTGCTCAAACAGCGCCAAACTTACACAGGTAAGACAGGGTTCTCTCCACTTGTGTCTTTCTTGCTGACGGCTGTATTTTAGATGGAATAGTAGTTCTCAGGACTTCTGCTGTCGTATCAGTCCGAAAACGGTGTATCCTGATTTTGCAGTAAAGTTGTGGGTTGCACAAAAATTCTCCCTGCAAAAATTGTGTATCTTGGCGTGTACTTGTTTTGTGTGTACATACGGCTGTTTTTTGGGAGAGACTCTATTTTGACAATTTCAAAATCTCGTGTAACGAAAGTGCTATTTTAGGAGAAACAACTCTTTTTATATGAAGTTTTTGAATTTATATAAGCTGTCAAATTAAAGTCATTTATTTGTTTTATCTTTCAATAATTCGCACACATTTTTATGAAGATACTTCTCTTCTTTTTCTTCATTTAAAAAACTAAGAGCTTTCATTCTGGGTTGAAAAAAGATAAATTTACTAAAGCGGGATAGTTGACCCTGCAACCGGAATAGCGTGCCAGTTCTCTACCAACTAAAGCTATGTACATGTATAGCCCTAATGCTGGCGGTCTCCCTAGTTTGTCAATATCTTTGTTTGGGGGTGCCAGTCAGAAGCCATTCAACCTTTAACTACCATGTAGCCAGTGATCACACCCAAGTTCATGATACAACCAGGGAAGCTGCGGGGAGGGATCACTTAAGAACTTTTAAAAACTAAGAGAATAAATAAAAGTATGTTCTAGATTTTTTGCTGCTTCACATCTTTTATTGTGGCCAACAAGCAGAAGTGGACCACTGTTGTAGAATTGGACAAAGAATACAAAACCCTCAGATATTTTGTGAATGATCAAGGTGTACCTGTAAAACTTCAAAAAACTGAAAAACAAAATGAGCAATAAACGTAAACAAAAGAACCTGAATGTAATCCCATGATGATGGGAAGAAGCTTTTGAAGCAGATCTTGATAACTACTAGATATTGTAACCCACTGTTCAAGTGAAGAACTGCTCACCATTTTACACCTTATTTAAAGGAATTCCCCCTCAATTTTCTTGCTTACATTAACAAAATCTCTGGATTAATAGAGGACAAATTTCTTTCTTTTCACGTTCACATATTAAGAAATTATTATTTTTGATACATTTGTTATTTTGAGAATGAAATGGGAAGTGGTTTTGTTTTTCAATTTAGAATCATGACAATTTGAGTCATCAGCTCACACCCTCCAGCAACTTTACCACCTCTGCCATTATGTGCAGATAACACCCCATGAATAAATATGCTGCGTAAATGAGTGTGTACAGGCTGTTAATTCTTGTCAATAAAGACTGCTTTGCTGGTCCTAATTCCTATGCTGTCAGGGCTGTCAGGGCTGTCAGAGTTTTATGAGTGTGTCATAAAGGGCAATCAATGCGTCATCATTGTTCTAGAATGTGTGGTCATTATGCTCAGAGTCTAGGTGGCAATTATTGGGGTGACATCACCCCAGAAATTCTGGAATTAATCGGCCATGGTCAGGAAAAGACTTTGCAGTGGACCAATAATATTGTTTTTGTCATTTTGTGGATGCGGTTTTATCTTGAGAATAAAATGACTGCTGTACAAATTGTTTGTCAGACCATAGAGACTCCTCTATCAGGTCAGACAATGTACTTAACCCTATTTAGAAAGGTTCCAATGCGTTACATCTGTTTTCAAGCATGCATTACATACACAGACTCTTGTATTCAACTGTTTAGTGCTCAACAAGTTTTAGACATGGGATATTTTGAAATGGCATTTGTTTTGTGTGTTCCATGGGAATGTTTTAGAAACAAACAACTTTTATTGTATACGTACTAAAAAGGTTGAGCTTCTCAAATGACTTTATCGGGCTGACACAACAATTGGATTGTGCTTTTATGATATAGAGAACGCAAGTGGGTACATGCACATTGACAAGAAGCAATATAAGTGCAGAACCATTTATTTATACTTGTAATAATGAAACAATCTTTGTTCATAACTTGTCAGAAAAACGTTGGTGTTTCTGATCAGCAGAGTATGGGCTCGAGTCCTTGGCCCTATTTCTATTTCATAGAGCAGTAAATATTGCTTAAAAGAGTTTCTGCTGTTAGCAAAAATAAACAAGATACCAGTCAAAGATGGTACATTATGTAACATGGTATTTTGGTTTGTAACTTGATTCTGGTAGGCCTAATTTTGCCATGCTTAGCTACTTTTTGTGCTTAAGCAGCTTTTTGTGCTTAAGCAGCTTTTTGTGCTTAAGCAGCTTTATGAAATCGGGCCCTCATAGAGCAGCTTTTAAAGCAGAAACAAATATATGCTCAAACAATAATTTTGCAACACAAAAATAGCAGGAAACCATGGAATGTGGAATGATACTTTTGATGGTAACTCTATTCTGCTGAGCAAAACTGTTTTGTGCTTAGCTAGTTTTTGTGCTTAAGCAGCTCTATGAAATTGGGCCCTGGTCTTGACATCAATTGTGTCCTGGAGCAAGACACTTTATTGCTTCATCCTTCAGATGGGATGTAAAGTAAGTAGGTCCCATGTGTTTTGTAATAATAATAATAATAATAACTAGTTCTTATATAGCGCATTTTACAATAACGTCTCAATGCGCTTTACATTAGTGCCCTGGTCATCGGGCCAATAACATTCCTTTAATCTTTCTCAGCTCCCTGGGAGTATACAGCCCGAGCTGCCGTGGCGCTCAGAAGGCTTTTTCAAACACATCAACCTCTACCCTCGCAGGTACCCATTTATACCCCTGGGTGAAGAGAAGCAATTATAGCGAAGTGTCTTGCTGAAGGACACAAGCGTCACGGCCGGGACTTGAACCCACACCCCGATGACTAAACCACCAGAACTTGAATCCGATGATCTAAACCACTCGGCCATGACACCCTTGTAATGCACAGTATCGATAAATACTTGTCACTATGAAGTAAGAGAAGGGGTTTGCTATGGTGTTTCTGGCATACTTGGCAGCAGATTGTGCTCCATTTTAAAAGGTGCTATACATATAAATGGTTATAATAATTCAAAAACTTAGCATGCCTGTCTTAAAACATACATGTAATAAGGGATTTGAGATGCCAATAGATAAAGCATTATATGAACAATTGTTAATATTGTTATCATTATCATCCTAAGAATTTAGTCTTCAAGACTAGGTTGGAAGTGTTTCTTAGCATTTGAAGTCATTGATAATTTATTGTCCAAAGTGTTTGCAGATCAGAAGAAATACAGACGATATGCACCTCACTTAAAAGAATAAAGCATTCAGTATGGCAGTGTCAGAATGTGGGATGTGGCTGCGGCTGCGGCTGTTGCTAAGGCTGTTGCTATGGGACTCCTATGTTTCAACACATGTTCACTAGTTGATCAAGCCACAGCTGCTAGTTCAGACACGGTCTATGCAAGTTTTCTGCCTGAAAATGAACAGTTCTTAAAAATCAAGTGCTGTGTTACTTTGGAGAGCTAAAAGATCCTTTGAATGGGCACATCCAACCTTCCCGGGGAATGAATGAGCTACACTTATCGAGAATCGAGCGGTTTCTCTGAATATGATGAAGCATTGTTGTCATTTCTTGAGGCAGCTGACTCTTCTCCTGTTGCCATCACAACAGGTTGAGACGCACCACACCGAGGGGGAAGCACAAAGAGATCAACAGCTACTCTTGTCCTTTTCCCTCTGAGGCCAAGCATTTTCCAGCCTCTCAGGTGTTCATGCTCCAATTCCGAAAAATGATGGGAAAAATCTCCAGCTGTGGGGGTTGTCAGGATGGTTGGTTTTCTCGGTAGATGTCATACAACCAGCAGGTTAGATGTCCGAACCAATTTCCCCGAGTGCCATGAAATTGATCCTTTCATGTTGTCCCGTCTCATTTTTCTCTGTCGGCTGGTCTATTGGTTTCGCTCCCATCTTGTGTGACACTTGTTCTAAATCTCGTTGAGTGGGATTGCTGTCAAGAGGAAAGCTTCTCTCACAGTGGACTTAATATCCACTTTCCCAACCTCCCAGGCTATCTTGAGCCATCTTCTTAAGTCACATCACTAACAGTCATTGCTGGAAGTTCATCTTGAGGGACATTACTGAAAAAAAATTTGCAAAAAGAGTAATGAGGACGGCTTGGATGACATTGTGGACAGTTTTAAATTCTTTGATTGAAGATTTGACTAGGGAAGTTTTGTTATATGGAAATTTTGAATAAATGGGAGGGGGGTTCTCCTTTAACATCAAGTGAACACAAAAGTCTAATTCGTTACTCTAAAAAAGTCTAAGAGGCATCTAGTTTGAAATGATACATCTTGACCTTTTTGTCTCACACACTGAGCCACATAGAATAATGTGTAAGTCAAGAAAAGAAAGCATTCCAGAGACCCTGACGACAACATTATAAAGTATTCTTACAGTACACATGCCTAAGGGAAGTTGTTCACAAGAGGGTAGTGTACTTCTGTCTTGACTCTGATGTAGCCGATGGGGTAGAGGAGAACAAAATCCTCCTTGTCTCTGTCTACCTGAGGAGTGTTCATGACTCTCAAGATGGTGAAGCAGGGAGCGAGTCAACCTCAGGAGCTACACTACTTGGGGGATTTGAAACTCTTAATTCCTGATCACAAATATAAAAACAAGCTGTTCATAACCCCCTTCCCATTCACTCTTGGTGTTCCTTGTCAATCAAATTGCGGCTGCTGCAGGGTGCTCACAAAGTACGGCGAGAGCATATTGGCGAGTGTTTGCATCGATTCAGGGTAGGCTTATTTGATAAGTGTGAAAGGTATACTACGAGCAACTGATTTGTGCTGTACGGTATATATGCATGGGGGAAACAGCATGCAGTATAAACTGAAATGTAATATTAGATTTCCTGTGGACACCTTGGAAATCCGCCTGCAGAGAGTCACCTACAAACTTCAGTGTAACTAGATAACAACAATCAGGGCCTGTTTTATCCTAGGTCATTGTCAGTTTTGTAGGTTGTAGAAAGATAGATAGATGGCCTGATGGAATTAAAAATTCAGGCGATTCTAATGAAATTTGGAGAGAAAAACAATTTCCCCGGCTGAAAGCTGTTTAAAACATTTTGGACATTGTACTCTATCAGTGTGTGCTTTTGACGAACACAATCAAGACAAATTGTGAACAATTCTACCTGCAACTCAGGAAAATAAACTTGTAACGAATCATTTGTCAGTCACAGAAAACTGCACACACAAAATTTAATTTCTGTATGAAAGGAAAGTATTGGAAAAGCATTCTTGCCAATGTGCAGCATTATTGGTACTCAATTGTTTCCCTTTAAATTTTGTAAAGTTATGTCTATTGGGTGTTTGTATGCATTTATGACCAACAAATTTGAATGCAAATTATCAGTCCATCCAGTTTATTTGTCCATGTACGAGTGTCTAATGTAATGAAAGTGATTGCTAAAGAGAGTTTTCAACCACCCCCAACTGTTTGTCTGGACTCCCTTTACCTCCCAGAGAATCACAGGTGGGATGATGGATGAACTATCCTCCTCCACAGCTGACTATGTGGTCTAAGACGTCAATTAATCAACAATTCCAAAATAGGAAACCTGCTAGAGAGACAGCAGGATGAAACCCCTAGACATGTCACGTCTTGAAAAGAGCATTGAGGGAACAGTGTCAGTGTAGGACAACTTTCTTATTATGAGCCTAAGACGTTTTTTTTTTTTGAAAGATGGATCTCGCCGGGGGATTTTCTCGGAGAGTGTCTTAATAAACTCCCCCCCCCCCCCACACACACACACACACGTGTGTAAATACCGGCAATCGTGGACCCTCCTTTGTTCAACTCTTTGTGATAGCAACCGTGGACCACAATGCTTTCCTTTGTGATAGCAACCGTGGACCTATTGTCCCTTTTGTTATAGGTCCACGGTTTGAATGTGGATACCTACCCACACACACCCACAGACGCTGTTATCTGTTCATTGTGCAGAGTAATGTCATGGCTGGATCTTTCACTGGATTTCATTTCATTATTAACCCTCCAGGGTGAATTGTGAACACAGGATTACAGGGAGACACGCAACTTCTCCCAAAGCGTGTTTATTATTATTTCCATCTGTAAGACAGCCCTAGCTGGCAAGGCTCTCTATACTAACAGTTCCTAACAGCGTCAAAAAGCTTTTAGTTTTTTGTTATTCAATTTGTCCAGTAAATCTCATTATTATCAAGTTAAAAAGTAGCGCAAAATAACTAATATACATACAAAATGTAGACGATTATGAAAGTAATTTCAAATATGCATTCCCCCCCCCCCCATTTTTATCTTATGGAAATCAGAATTCAACGTTTTACACTAAGTACATCTCCCACGATGAATTGATTTATTATGCACCGTTGCAATTTTGTCCCTGGATAAAATTACACCTCTGTATCCCACCAGAAGAATTGGAGTTGGAATACGATAGTGCAAACGTTTCTTAGGAATACACCGTGGAGGTCCACACTTTGTAATTGTGTGATAGAAACATGTTGGGTTTACAACAGTGCCGGTATGCTGCACTATCATGGAAAGTCATGTATTATTGATGTTACGATGTACGCTGGCACTCCAACGGTTTGAGTAATATTGACTTGAAAGCTGATCTTAAGTAAAAACACAGAGTGTGTTTGATCAAGCGTTTTGTTTAACACCTCTGTACTTTGTAGAACTCATCACCAGTAGACTACGAAACCAGATCATTTCTCTAGTTTATTTTCATGTCCTTTTAGTTGAAGTTTCCT
The DNA here is from genome assembly GCA_037783415.1 of Leptasterias polaris. NCBI lineage: Eukaryota > Metazoa > Echinodermata > Asteroidea > Forcipulatida > Asteriidae > Leptasterias > Leptasterias polaris. The sequence continues at coordinate 2,766,076 of JAZGTN010000045.1, forward strand.
CATGCCTATGCAAATATGAAGTGAATTGAAGCTCATTTTCAACTTTCTTATCCTTCACTTTTGATGGAAAAGTCTAAACTCTTTTACTTCCTTGTTTAACCTACCGCCCACATTCCAAAACTTTTCCAGGATAAATTTCCAGAATATACTTTTTTAACCAAGTACAGACAAAAAACATTCTCATAAAATGCACCAAGGTATTTTTTTTTTCTTCTGAGAAAATGTGGCATTTATTCACCGTAAATCAGCCGAACCCTTAAGGCTGATATGACCGGCCATGACTGGATTAAAGACTGGCCCGTGGTATGCTGGAACCTCTCCCATGCTGAATACAAAGGGATACCCAAGATGTCCTGACAGTGTTGATGCCAAAAAATAATAATAATAAAAATCGCTTTTACTTTTCACCATTCTTTGGATATGTGTTTCATGTTAACAACAAATAGGACAATATCTGCAGTTTATTTAGCAAGAATAGGGCCTACATGGGTGTAAATATGTACATGTATAAATATCCAATTATTTAAACCTTGAGTTTTGTTCCTATTTTGTGCAAGAGCAAAAAGTATTGACAGTATATCAACAAAATTATCTAAATTATCAAAGTTGAAGCTTTTTACCCGTATTCCTGATGACAAACATTTGGTCAGGACAAGGCCATTAGACACTATACTATGGCCTTAAGAGAAATAAATGTTCAATACTGGAAATTGAAGTGGTTTCAAATGGTGCATTGTCTGCATACAGTACCAACAAATCAAAGGTTCATGTACATTGTGTTTATCAAGTAATAAGCCACAAGGGAAACTGACTGGGTACATTGTGTTTACTGGCAAGCCATTGCTTGTACACAATTTTGTCATAAAACCCAACATCAAATGCTTTCTCTGGAGTGCACCTTCCAAACCTTCCAATCATGAAATTCATGCCAACTTACTGGTCATTTTGGCTAGCATATGAGGGTGTCATATACATGTATGAATAAATAATGATGAGCCACCAAGCTTTTTTCACTTTTATGAAGTACACTTATAAAATACACAATGCTTATGCAAATTTGTTTTTAGTTGCGAGGACAACAATTTGCAAAAGTAAACAGCGCTAGGGGTCCCATATGACGCAGATGAGCTTAAATGAATCATTTTATTTACATTATTCTCTGTTTTTTGATGTGTGACAGGAATGGGCGGAAGTGATCTTGAAGATCGGATACCACAGGTCAGCGCAGTATCCCTCACCGTACAAACTTCTTGAAAAAATGTGAGTATACGAATCGTAGGACAGTGTGGGTTCGAAACCCACTTTTGGCACTAGTTGAGAAATATGAAGTCATAGGTTGTATAGTTAGTGCATATAAAAAGTTAACCATCTGTAAGATACAGGGATGAGAAATTTCAGACTTGATCTGAATTCAGACTTTTAGATGTCTGCCCTGGGCCCAATTTCATAGAGCTGCTTAACGGCCGATTCTGTGCGAGTTTGTATTTCATAGCGCTGCTAACCGTAAGCACACGAAAAGGTATGCTAACCTTCCGGTGCTTACTGTATGAAAATGAATGACGTAACAATGCGAATCCATGTTGTACGCACAAGATGGCCGCCTTATTCTCTTGCTAAACTGTGAAATATGCTTATGCTTAAGCAAATTTTTCTGCTACATTTAGCACGAAAATTTGCTTACCGTTAAGCAGCTCTATGAAATTGGGCCCTGTTGAGAAAACAGCAGTTACTTTCTTCAGATACAAAGAAACCAAACTCTTTATCTATATCTCCTGGGCCCAATTTCATAGAGCTGCTTTAAGCACTCAAATTTACTGAGCACAACAAAATTATACTTTCCAGAAAAATGTTACCGGCCAAAATGTCATGTAGCATGAACCATCTGTGACCGGTATCCTGCTCATTTTTACTAAGCAGAAAATTGTTAAGTAATATTTGCTGCTTAAGCAAAAAAAGTGGGAGGAGGGGGTTACCAATCACAATATCAACCTGCCATCTACAATTAAGATCCAATACCTGACTTTCTTGTCAGCAAGGACTCTCACTCCTGAAAATTTCATTTTAATGGGATTTTTGTTGAAGCCATTTTAATAACAGATGCATTGATGAAAATGTCAATAACTATTTCAGTGGCAAGGGGATTATAAAATTTTCATTGAAACGTTGAATGAAAAATATATGAGAATGAGCTTTTGTCAGGCCCAGACTTTATCTCATAGGTCTGGCCACTTACAAGCAATTTGCATGTTTCAAGTATTGTTATAATGCCAGTGCTTGTGTTGTTGTCTAGTGCAATGGGAGTTGCGCCTCAACAACTTGAATTTTGTATTCCCCCCCCCCCCCCCCCCCCAATCATCTTTCAAAATTCATTTTTGAGAAAACAATTTGAAACTTTTGTGATTTGGCATTACATTGGAATATTCAACTTTAATTTTAAGTTTTAAAAAAGGCCAGAATAAAGGCCAGTGATGAATCTTTCAATAGGTCTATTCCACTCTTGTTATTCCAAACAATGTTATAATGAAATTTCTGGAAAGGAAAATATGACATGCTTTGATTCTGAAAACCGTAGCACAGGATCGGAAATTGAAAAATAACATGCCAACTTTTTCTTTTTCGCATTTTTTTCTTTTTTTGTTAGTTACACAAAGTTGACTATCATGCTGAACAAGGAAGGGAAAATGCCAATTAAAAGGTGAGTCCTGAACTGTTAATTGTTTAAAAAATAATAACAATAATAATCAGTATTGTAGTTAAGACACAACAGTTTGAGACCGAGATTGAGATCTGAAGGTTCGAGACCAAGACTGAGACCATAAAAGTCTTAGACCGAGAGCGAGACCACAGGGTAGCGAGACCAAGACCGAGACTCGAGACCGGCAGAACCAGACTGAGACCGGTCTCGAGACCTACAACTCTGATAATAATATTAATATTCAGTACTCATATAGTGCTTTACCACACCGGACAGGCATCTCAAAGCACCCATTATAACAGGCATGCAGAGCTGTGTTTGAATTATGAGACCCAGTTGTATAGCACCTTGTATTATTAGGGTTTACAAGGTGATGCTGGTGCCATCTGCAGCCAACTGTATTAGAAACACCAGATCGAGCGCCTTCTCTTAACGATAAGTGGAATGGGTTCTTTTACATGCCTTACACGGGTGCTCAATGATACAAGTACCATGACTGGAACCTGTACCCCCAAATTCTGACACGGAACACCAAGGCCTGAACCCGATGCACTAGACTTCTGGGCCACGATACTCCACAAAATGTTTTTTAGGAGATATGTTAATAAATGTACTGGATTTAGTCTATTCAACCCTGTAAGCCTTTTCCTTGGTCATGAACATTTCTACGTAATATAAGACAATACAAACAAAAAAATTACTTATTTTCCCAGTTTGTTGTAATCATCTTTTTCTCTCCCAAACCACACACTGTAGTTCTCATTGAAAGATTCTGCGGAAGACATTAATCACAATAAAAGCCATAGTTTTTTTCATTTATCGGTGGAATAAGAATTTCTGATGTGGAGGAGTTGTTACGTCGTTTCACATAAAACCATCATAACCATCACTGGGCAGTCATCACCAGTACATTTTGTTCTTCTTTTCAGACAAGGCTTTCCAATCATGGAGCTTCCTCCATGTGCCAATTAATGAATACAGGTGCATATTTGGCAGCTCAGAGAGTAATTAGGGTGGCAGTCGTTATCAGTCATTTTTTCCAATAAACTGAAACCTGCAATAGGTTAAGGGGAAAGGTAACAACATTTTTGTTGTTGTGGTGAATGAAGTTGATCACGTGAGAATAGTCATATTTTTGAATTTGATGAAGCCTTCAGATGTACGGTCAGAGGGAAATAAACTGAAACCTGCAATAGGTTTAGGGGAAAGGTAACAACATTTTTGTTGTATATTTGTTTTGCGGCAACACCATGTGTATATCTACTTGTTAGGTAGATTTTGTTCTTTGAGAACTTGTCTTGCTATTTATTGTACTGCCGCAGAGTAGATTATTCGGAATTCGGGAGACTTCGGGAGACTTCTCAGTTCTGAAGAGAACTGTCCTGCTTATTAACTACTACCTGGGCGGGAGGTAGGAAATTGGCCGGGACTACTACTTTCGCTTTGTGAATCGAGAGGTTATCTCGTTATTAACTACACTGCTGCGGAGTGAGTTTTTTGTTGTTGTGGTTTATGAGATGAAGTCTTGGTGCTTGATTAGATGATCACCATGGCAACCATACATGCCTCCCATAGAAGACGCAAGTCTGCCGTTATCGGCTTTCCTCTTGTGATTTCACCCATTAACCACTGGGAATATATCCTGAGCCTGCCGTCTAGTTGATTAGGGCATGTTAGATGAAGAGTTACACAAGATGGTAAAAACTAGGTGAAGGACAATTCCTACTCTGGACAAAGAACGGCATGTGTGTGCAAGACCCTTTCAAGAAAAGATACAATGTTGATGTTTACCTTCATGCGAGTCTCGTTTTCTGACAAGAAAAATGTATTATGTGCGGTTAGCTGGAAAAAAAAGTCAATTTGGTATTTTTTAGTCATAACTTTGTCGAAGATGATTGCAGTTCAAGTAGAAGCATCTCCCTGAACAGTTGGTTCTTGTGTCATTTTAACACTAATTGATCCTTTCTGAACTATATTTGGTATTTGAATATTTAAAAAAACATGTATATAAATGTTGAACAGAGAACAGCTTCCATACTACATTGAAAATGTTCACACTGCATTTTAAAGCGTATACATTACTCCCAGACCTTTCTCTTTTCATATCCATAATTAAAAAACAATTAGTGTTATCTCAATATAAATTTATATTGAAAGTCATTTGCAAGATCATAAATCTAAAATTAGAACCTTCACCCAAAACACCATCATTTTACCTCGGACGTGGACGTTATGATTTATTTACGTATAATATTTTTTTCCTTTAATGAAAAAGCAATAAAGGCGTACCTGCCTTTAATTAAAAGTCTCCACACCAGTTGGTAAAACGCAATTACACACATGCATGCTTCAGGAGCACATATCAATGATGAGACTAGATAACGATAGTTGAAGACGGCTGCCTTGATGCTTGCTCTCCTAAGACCATGATGATGAGACCAAAACACAAAAATCAATATGTCAAGGTATTTCATTTAGCGAGAGGTTTCAAGATAAATCATTGGCTTTTCTTTTCACTCAAACACTTCTGTTGATGGTGATTTGGATGTGTGACCTCGACTCCCTGACCAACAATATTTCATTTGAAAAAAATTCTTGCCTCTTTTAAGTAGGGTTTGAAACTTTGCATAGTGGAGAATACAATCTAGTAAGGTTTGCAGTAACACCATGTACATGGGTAGGATTTTAAACTTTGCATGGTGGAGATGCAATCCAGTAAGGTTTGCAGTAACACCATGTACATGAGTAGGATTTGTCACATTGCATGTTGGAGATACAATCTAGTAAGGTTTGCGGTAACACCATGTACATGAGTAAGATTTGAAACTTTGAATGGTGGAGATACAATCTAGTAAGGTTTGCAGTAACACCATGTACATGAGTAGGATTGGAAACTTTGCATGGTAGAGATACAATCTAGTAAGGTTTGCAGTAACACCATGTACATGAGTAGGATTTGAAACTTTGCATGGTGGAGCATACAATCTAGTAAGGTTTGGGTTTTTTTTTTTCCACAGCATTAAGAAGATGTTTGCGTCATCAAGAGAAGACAAGAAGAAAGTTGAGAATGCTCTGCAGGCAGTGGGCATCCACATTGATAAAAAGGTTTGGAAGATTTTTGTTCTTTTTCAGGCAGTAGTAACTGCTTTTCATATTGTCTTGAATGTAGTGGTGTGTAAATAAACACAGGACCAATTTCACTGGAGCTGGTTGTAGCATCTAAGTAGGGGACTTTCTTATGGCAGCAGCAAAGTCTACCCTTGTGTAGGAATATTGGAATTGAACAATTTGAGCTTCTTGTGTATGTACCGAGAATTCATTGCCCAGAGCTTGATATATATGCTGGACTAGAGGCATGAGTAGAGTAGTTTTAGTATTGGTTAAGTAATCTCAAACAGAACAAGTCCAGCATCTCATTGTTTTTAAAAACGCACTTTTATAAGATTTGCTTTCGATTGAGCTTCAGGTTGGCTTAGTAGTCTCCATCCCTGCCTTTCACCTCTGTGGACCCTGGTTCAGTTCCCGCCTCAGACCGGAGCCTTGCATATGAATTAGGTTTAATACAGTCCCTACCTGATTGTGTGGGCTTTATCCAGTTGGGGTGTTCCTCCCACATCTAAAAGCTTTAGATGTGGGAGGAACTAAAACTTAGTTTTAGTAAAACTAAGTTTTCTTCAAGATCTTCTCTTCACAGCCATCTTCATGCCAACGGGTTAAGGGCAAGGAATGTTCCTTGGTTTCATTACCAGAAAGATACAATAATAAGTCCCTACCTCCTCCTGAGGTCCAGCAAGAGAAGAATGTGCAAAGGAAAGAAAATATATTTAGTCACTAAAACATTGGTGGTCAGGTTGACATAATTGTATCTTTCCTCGCCTTCAACCTCTGTTCAAAATCCAGCTGGGGGTACTATGTGGATTGGGTTTTCAGTCCCTACCTGATTGCGTGGGTTTTCCCTGGAATAATTGTGTGGGGGTTTCCTCTCACATCTAAAACTGAAGCCTCCTTCTATGTCTTCTCTCCATGGGATTCTTGGCTAGTGTAGTGATTAAGTTTGCTTTTCTGAGAATTCTTGGCTTCACATTCTGATTTCTGGATTGTAATAGTAATAAAGCATTTATATAGCGCCATATGCAAGGCCTCAAAGCGCTTCACAAAAATTCTCCAAACTCTCATTATTCTCCATCTTGGTCCTTCCCGCATTACTTACTGATGCTGTCCATCTCTTCAAGTATATTCAGGGTGAGAGTGGTCCATCAGGATTTCATCACCTTCTACACAACCAGAACAAATCAATTTAAAAAACAATAAAAACACGTTTTCAAACCAGTGAAAGTTCCAAGGGCGTCGATGGGTGGGGGACGGGGGTGACATGTCCCCCCCACTTTTTAGACTGGGGGGGGGACAGCATATCAGATGTCCCCTCCACTTTTTGATTGACTGTTCATTAGAAATATGCAACAAAATATAAAAATATACACCATTTTCTTGATTGAATATTTAATTACAATTTTTGTTAAAATAAAAGAATAGCGAACAAACGGTGAAATGTTTTCTTCATTTTCATATTTTTTTTGATGGACCACGCGCAGAATGGTATTTTGGGCCTATTTCCGTTTCTATAATACAGACAATAGACGACAAGTTTCGTCCAAGACATGAACGCCAAAATCCCGCTGACATACCTTGTTAGCATTCAAGTTATGTGTTGTTTGTACATTTTGTTACAATCGCACAACGCACAAAATGTAGTAAAATCCATTAAAATAAGTAGGAGCAGTTTGGGCCATGAATTTTTGGTAAGTTTTAAGGTAAGTTCAGTGTTATTATTTTTTATTCTAAAAACAAAATATAAATTAAAATAAAAGAAAAATGAAAGAAGAAACAAAAACATCAAAAACTCTCTCAATTTTACTGAAGAAATTGTCGTAATGTGGTTACATTTAAAAAGTATTGTGAATATGATGTTTGTATTTGGTAGAATCTCGGTTTTACATAAGGAAAACCCAGGCCCAAACCCCATTTCGGATGATGTTATTGTTAAATATCACCCCCTGTAACTCGCCTCCTGGTCAAACAAAAAATAGGGAACAAGTGTAACACAGAAATTAAATGTAAAAGTAATGGTGTGGGGTGCAAATAATGTAAGATGTATTTTTTCAAGACTTGCTCGCCCGTCCCCCCTACTTTTCAGTAGCGATCGACGCCCCTGGAAAGTTCTGTGGCCAACTGGAGACTTTCTTGAAATTAACGCCCTGTAAAATAAAGCAATAGGAGGTACTAATCCAGTAATCAGAGAATATTGGTCAATTGCTCAGAATGAAACTTCACTTGCCTCCTATTTATACATGTTAATGTGAGTATAGCAAATTAATTGATGAAGTAGGAGAGAGATGTCTCATTAGCCTCCATCTCAGTCCTTCCCACATTACTTACTGATGCTGTTCATCTCTTCATTTACATTCAGGATGAGAGTATTCCACCAACCAGCTTCCGTATTGAGGATTTCTTCACCTTCTACACCAGGCTCATCAGCCAGAAAGAAATTGACAAAGTTTTTCAAGGACTGTAAGTTCATCCTTTAGCTTTATAGCCATCATTTCCAATTTAAACACTGTGCATGTAACTATTTCTTATTTGCATATTAGTGTTTAAGGAATATGACTGAATAAAAAAGGATATAAATATGTCTAGTGTTTTTCAACACCTGACAAAATTCTTCTTTACATTTTTTAAATTCTCAATGTTAACTCAAATGTTTTCACAATAGGTTGTTTTTTGTGTGAATAAATAGTTTCTTCATTCCCTACACCTCGGTCCCATAAAGCCCTAACCGCTTTCAATGTCAACCACCCAACTTTCCCTCACCATTTGAAATCCTATCTTTATTTGGCAAAATGGCTTCATTCAGCCGCTGAATTCAGCTCTAGCATTAGACAAGTATCTTTATTTGCTGCTCCCGCAAGCTGCAATCTGCAGTGTGTTGAGTGGAGACGTACTGTACATGTACATGTGCGGACATGTTCACAGCGGAGTGGAGTTAATTGTTAGTACATATTCTGCCACAGCACCTGTAGTATTAGTAACTCATCTGTCTGCGCAGTTAAGCCCCCTGGATCAGCAAACTAGATACACAGCAATCCCTTTATCTCAACTGTGCCAAACCATATGGTCTTCTCTCATCACGTTGTTGCACTTCACTGTCATCCACCCCCCCCCCCCATTAATTCTACACAGCATCAATCCATTGTACGTTCTCCCATGAGGCCTGTGTATGTGTGACCATGGTGTGACACAGTGTCCCTTCTCACCTTCTTTACCATATGTTTTATTTGATTTGTTTGAATTATGTTGCTCAGTTTTACTCTGAATTCATTCTTTGTCGCAGAACTGCTCATATGAGGGTTTTTTCTCCCTTTGTCAAAACAAAGATTAATTTACCTCGTTCTCCTTTGAATTTCAGCATCAATTACTTTTCAAACAGAACTGACTGTTTTTGTTTTCTCCAAAGTAATTAATTTAAGGAGAAATGAAGAACAAAATTGACCTTGCAGTAAAGTAAATTTTTTAAATGTCTTCTTACGTGTAGGCAGTTTTCTTCTCTGCGGTATTTAATTCAGTACGTCGTATCAGTGCAAAAATGTTGTATCTCAATTTTGCAAAAACATCGTATCACGCATGAAAATCTGTACAAAAAGGTTGTATCTCGGCGCGTACTTGTTTTGTGTGTACATCGGGGCTATTTTAAGCAAGATACAACATTTTAAACTCTTGCGTAACGTAAGGGCTATTTTAGGAGATGCAATGTTTTGCCACAGACAAGACGATCAACAAAATAATCATTATTGAAACTTGCAGCTTGTTTTGTTTAAGCTTCGGATGAAATTTATGTCACAAGTAGTTAGGTGAGAAAATAGAATGAGAAAATAGAATTAGCTGTTGCAAACTGCTTACCAACCAAAAGGACCTGTGGTATAAATGCAAAAAATAAGTTAGTGGCCTGACGTTTAGGTGAGCGGTCCATTTAGGGCCGGTTCGGCAACCGTCAAACGGTTGACAAACGATTGAAGTTAGAAACGATTCAGCAGCATTTGTGAAACGGTTTGGGGGGGGATAGTTTCTTCAATGCTTCACTGCGCTAAGCTTACCTGGTCCTCCAGAGTCAGAACAAAAGGGATATAATCGGATTACTGTCCATTGTGTTGGGATTATAGCTGCGGTTGTTGATGCTCTGATTGTAATTATAAATTTCACAAAACTAAAATGCCTAACGCTTCATTAGTGCGCTTTGTTTTTGCTATTTCTAAAATGCTAGCCAAAATTTACCACACATATTACTTTTAATCATAAAAAACGATAAAGTATAACCTGAGATCGTAGCTACCTGTTTACGTCAGGTATTTGCTGTTTGGCTTTGCTAGGCGTTGGCAATGCCAAGTTCCCGTCAGGTGTGTACATGTATTTGAACGTTCGAGACCAAGACGATCTCAGTTTTCGGTTGATTGTGAACAACTAAGAATGTTTCCCAACTGATGTGTGTTATCATGGAATATATGAATAGGTTGTACGAATTTGGGTGTGATTTGCAAATGGGGTTACAATCAGCACATCCTCGTCTAAAGGTTTAATGTAGAATCATTGTTAAATCACACTATTGGAATTGTAAAGCAAATACAATTGCATTTATTAAAAGACTGCAATAAAAATTATTGATGTGCAAGATTTTTTCTTTAAATATATAACTGAAATAGATTATTTCATTTTATTAACAGAATATACCCTTCCCGTAATTACGTTTTAGTGGACACCGTTAAAAATGAAGTCCCCTCTATTTTTAGGGCTATGATCGGACAACCTTGTTTTTATCAAACTTTTATCCTAGAAAACTACAAATTAATTTGGAAAGCACTACAGGCATGACAATTCCCCGCCGTTCGGCGGTTTTCCGTTTACATTTGTATTGTTCACTCGAAAGTGCCGTGAAATGCTGACCAATAGTGATCACGATGTACACGATGTGCCCTAAATCGTCCGTTTGCGTCTTCTGTTGAGTCCCCTTTCATTTATCTGTGGAGCGCAATCAACAGATTTGCACAACGAATTGGACAAACTCTTGCGCAGAATCGGCAGCTCCATCTGCCTATTGAGCATAAGTTTGTGCAATCTTCAAATTGCTCGCCGACGTGTAGACACGTGCGCGCAGTGCTTTGCATTGTGGGTATTTTCCACTGGGTACTTCAGGAAACACGACGCGACGTCTGTGGATCACAAAATCGAGACCCAAATTACGCAGATATCAGTAACAAAAACAAATTTGTTTTTTTTAGCCGAATAAAAAGTTTTGGGTCGCGGCATAAAATTAGGGTCGGTCGGGTAACCGGAAACAGAACCCTTTTTGGGGGGCCTTATTATAGAGTGATACATTTAATAATGATTTTCTGTTCCAATAGGGCAAAACCAAGATTCAATGTATATTATTGTTTCACCAATAATTTAAATTGCACAGCAAGATGTTCAAAGCCGTTTTGGCAAAAAAAAACTCCATTCATTCATGAATAGGAAGAAAAGGCTTACAAACCTGGGCGTACATGCACCTAGCCAAAACACAACCTTTGTTAGGAGTAAACCCCAGTCAAGCAGCACTCCTTTTTGTCTGTCACCAGAGGTTAAGCTTCAAAAGACTGTCTTTGCTTGACGCTCTGTAAATGAATCGTTTTGGGCAACCGTTTGACGGTTGCCGAACCGGCCCTAAATGGACCGCGCGCCTTACACTCCTAGAAACTTCATTCTTGTATCAGCTAAAACCCAAAAGTGTCATTACCACCACCCCCTATCATGTCAGGTACATTTAGAATTGAATGTTTGTCGTACTAGCTACTGATTCATTCATTGTTAAGTGTATTTCTGTATATTTCTGTGTTACTGTACACTTTTAGAGTCTGTATTGTTCTATTAGCTTGAAAAACAAAACCAGCCATTCAGCAGGACTTTAAAAAAAGAGAGTTATTGTCCACTCTGTCACATCAGGGCCCAGTTTCATGTCTCCACTTACCAAAGACCTGTGGACAAGTCAATAAGTGTTTATTGGGGTGATAGCGTAAGGCTCTCCTGTAAATCGCGCGATATTGGTGCTGCTCTGACGAGAATGCTGGCTCCCGCGAAACTACTGCTCAGTGGTCGGGAGCAAGCAATCTCGCTGTCTCCCGATTAAAATGCGTATTGCGTATAAGTTAAATCTTCTCCCTTTCAAATCTCTTGATGGACTATCTAGGGACTATCTGATCGTCTGCATAAATGTATTCCTGTTCATCCTCTTCGTTCTGCTGGCCAATCCTTACTAACACAATCTACTGTTTCTACAAAGTTCTACGGTCAAAGAGACTTTGATTTCATTGTACCTTCATTATGGAATGCCTTACCAGTTGATATTCGTCAAGCTGTCTCTGTTCTGATTTTCAAGAGACTTTTAAAGATTCACTTGTTTGAATCTACATTTTCACAACAAATTGCTTATTATATTGCATTGTTTTATGTTTTGTGTTGCGCATAGAGGCTCCTGCATTATGCGCTATTATTATTGTTTCACTCCCGCCGCAACAAACATTTATTGGATTGTCCAAAAGTCCATGCTCACCACGGAATTCTGCTTTTAGGGTTATCATTTTCTGCTGATAGATTTGTTGCCAAATTTCTTTACTAGTTGCTGTAAGCCAAGAATGCTGAGAAGCAAGGAGGGGAAACAAGGCCTGCAAGCAAATTCCTTGCTAGTCTATGAAATGAAGAACATTAATCTCCTGCCATTGCAACATCCCAAATTACATATATCAAATATTGAGATCAGAATGTTTATCAAAATTGTGTTAACTTCGCTTGACACATAATTCAACCTTACATATGTTCCCCCCCGCCCATACTTATAAGACTTCCTATTCTATTTCTGTAATAATTGGATGAGAAAAGGGGGAACAAAATCTGTATAAGTGAGTAAAATTGTATCTTACGTGTCGTTGTACCGTAATCACATCAATGAACACAGTTCTGGCACTGCACCTAACTTCTGTGCATTGGCATTGATTTGCTGAAATTTAATATTTTGGGCTTGAAGGATTTCCTGTGTATCTGTATCGGGATGAAATATCAGGGACTTAGTGGAGACATTGAATTCACCTGTCATTGTTGGGCATGTTAAGTACATTGTGGCAACTTCACCATCTGAATTTAACTGTTGTCTTTATCTGTTGAAGAGGACAAATATAAAGTACTTGTGCTTTTAAGTTGCAGATTGTCCTCAAGTCTGTGGGGAAAAGAATCTGTATGGAATTGCTCCTTAATCAAGAGTTGTTAAAGCACTAAAATACAAACATTGTGTTGTGATTAGTGAGCAGCGATTTAAAACAAATTATACATTTGCCCCTGGAAATACAGCCAGGGGAATGGTCCACCATTTTGTCATGTCGAAAAATTGTTCATACAAAATGGCGGACCGTGTTCTGTCATATAATTATGCAAAAGGGATATATCAAGGGATTTTTATGTGAATCATTATATTCTTCTTTTAAAACTTTCTTCCCAACCATATTCATTTTATAATGAGTGTGTTTTATAGCCCATAGTTCCCAATCTGAATGCAGAGTGCCCCTTATGATCTTTCATGCTAGGGTTTTGTTTTTCAATTGTATAGTTTGTTGTAGCAATATCGTTTTTTAGGTTTTCTATTCATTTCTACAAATTCTTATAGTTGTTAATACCTCGTATTTGTTACAACACAAAGTAATTGTTCAGTGGATTTGTGGATTTAGATCAATTCACAGAGCTTTCAAGCACACATATTTTGGGAAACAGGTTACCAGCCAAGATGCCCTTTGATGGCTGGTACTTGGCTAATTCTGGATAAACAAACAAACAAACATACCCATTAATAACTCTTTCTGCTGAGGAGGTCAAATACACCTGCAGTAATTCATGTAGTGATACATTTAACCTACTTTAAAAATATAATAATAAAAAACTGTCAAGTAGCACGGTTTTTTCCAGCTGATACCTAAGTCATAAACTACAAGTAATAAACCCTTGTGGTTTATTACTTGATATAAGAAATAAAAAGTTGCACTGTCCCCTTAAAGTGATCCCTCTGCTGCTGCTTCCCAGGTTATAAACTTGGGTGTGAATGTGATCTCTGATTATACAGCAGTTACAGGTTGGATGGCTTCTGACTGGTAGTCTCACAAACAAATATTGTCAAAATAGGGAGACCGCTCAGTTGGTAGAGCGCTGGCACATTAATCTGGAGGTAACAGTTTCAAGTCCCACTCTCATCAATTTTTCTTTGTTAAACCCCAAGTTAATTAAAATTTACTCAGTCAGTTTCCCGTGTGGGGTATTACTGGAATTAGGAAATGCCATAATCTCAGTTTTGTAAATGCCAACTTTATGCTTGATTTGTCACAGCTTGTCCAGTACATTGTTATCATGTTCACGACCAGTGAATCTCAATATGCAGTGGTTTGTACGCAGCGCTCAACCAGCATGTCTCTTTTCTTCGTTGTCACTTTTCTTCGTTGTCACAAAGTGACGAATGTGTTTAGGAATTAATAATTCAACAAAATATTTGCACGATTGAAAAAAACATTGACAGTGACGGTGATGATGTGTTTAAGGGTTCAGGAGACTAAGTACAGATGATTGTCAGATGTGTGCTGAAAATCTGATATAGCATTAGACAGGAAACACAGTAAATGGTGCCATGTTAGCAGTTTTTTCAAAGGTACTTTAAACCACCAAAGGGGGTTTTCAACATGTGAATGTATATATGCAGGCTTATACTGAAAATAACTTTAGTTGATTTATGTGATGTTTTTAGTTGGTTTTTTGTGTGTGTTTTTTTTAACTACCCTCAAATTTTCATCAAAATTGACCGGACGAAGTTACCTGCATTTTCCATCCATTTTTTTAATGATATTTGAGAGTATTTACAAAAAATCATGTTAATTGGTTCAACTTACTTTTATTATAAACCTGCATGTTCCCTCACATACTTGAACATTTTGGGTGGTTTCAGGTACTTTGGGAAAAACTGCTAACGTGACCAATGCAAAGTTTTACTCATTATTATGGTTCCTGTCATAACTATGTAATCAATGTTTCATATCCAACGCGCCAACTTGCCAAGGTGAAATTTGTGAAGGATTTTTCCGTTATATTGTTATCCTGGTGACAAGAGCATGGTTCTTCAAACACCCAGGAGATTCTTGTATCAGTCCATGTTACCATGGAGGTCACTCTAGCCTTGGTAATTACGTAAGGTTTGAGTATATGAGATTTTATCAAATTAATTTGATACAATCCTTTATACTTGGCAAGGTACAATTCTGGTGCACTTAATCAAGCTCAGTGTTCTTTTCTCCTAAACTCTATGCAACATATTATAGTACACATTCATTTTGCCCATCTCACCATTGGTATGTGTACATAACAATTTTATGCAAATCAAGGTTTCAGTCGAGGCCTTATGCTCAGTAATGAACATAGTGGTTGGCTATGCCTTGCTGTTGTTGCTTGCTCACACACTAGCAGGCTTGACCTCATTAGGGGGGGGGGGAGTAAAATCCGGGTCACGCATTGCTGCTGTATTACTTTATTGATTTCTTCATGTAGGTTAGTGGTGTATCACAACAACAACACATAAAAAATGATACTTGTAGCCGATCATATCTCTTGCTTTATCATTGGCAGTTTTATTTGGAGGGATAGTTGAGTCTGAGCATAATCAACCAATCAGGGGAGGCAACATTGAGCTTGGCTTGGCTTTAGAGCACATGTGACACTCTGTCACAGTTTTTTATGCAAGCTGGTTAAAATCCCATCTCCACCCCTTACATCCGCCTTGGTTTACTGGGGCGTTTTTACAGGATTTCAAGGAAACCAACCCAAAATATACATAACCTTTAGAAGTATTTTTGATTATTGTTGCTTAATTGTCTTTGGTTTATAATACAACATAATTGTCATTTGTAAGGGGTCAACCACTCCCCCCTTTATGTACCTATTGGGGGTTCTTGTGCTGTATTTCCATAGCACAACTCCGGTTGACAGTGTTGTGACCAGAGGTTTTTAAGAACCGGTTAATTTTCACAGACGAGCGTAGTGAGGAGCGAGCTGAGCGAGGTACTGAGCGCTTGCGCGAGGTGTTCATCAGGGGGTCCAAAGGGGGCGGCGCCCCCTTGTCGGAAAATTTTACATTTTACACCCTTAAAAGTACATATTTTATGGGTTCTAGACACTAACAACAATGTATTTTGCTGAATTAGAAGTACACATGTTGAGCCATATATCAAGTTCTTATACCCAGCCTGCTTATACCTCACAAATTCCAAATATCCTTCATATATCTGGAGCTGACAAGTGAAATGAGACGAGTGTCAAATTCAATCCAATAAAGTATTTATTATTTATTAAATGTAAGTTGTGTAAAATTCTTGCAACTTAATAAGGTAAGTTAGTAATAAGAAAACATAGAATGATCCAGGGATGTGATTCCTCCGGTTTTTGTTTTTTTTAAACCAAAAAGTCGACCCGTGTGAATCGTGTAAATCCAGTGAGAAAATGGGGGGGCAGAAGATCGCGATACATTTGGTGTGCGAGTGCTGTATGCAGAAACCTTTGAAAATTGATGGACTTGTAACAAGTATAATGTGCAGTGGAGTCAAGTACCCAGTAGAAACCAATGTGGTTTGCGCAGTTACGCACGTACCGTCCAGACTTTAAAAAAATTATTGGATTGTGCACTGCTCGGAGATGTGTACATGGCCGCGTGAACGAATGACATGTGTGTGCTCACAACTTGGTGAGTTAGATAAAAAATAAAACACATGCATCAAAAGGAGGAAGTCTGGCTACGTGATACACTACATGTACTTGTAAATAAACCATTTAGACACAGACTCGATGCATAACGTAGAGCTATACGTTCTACTATCGTCTGGCTCCGAGGATTTTCTAATGCTTTACTCATAGGATGCGGCAGCAATCAGACGCTGTGAGAATATATTTTTTTCTGCTAACATGGAAAGGGGAAACATCGCTGCATAAAAATGACACCAACAAGAAATAATCAATCGTGATCGTCGAGGCCAAGATTTTACAACACTTTTGATTTTGACAGTTTTCAGTTACGTAAGAAGAATTCCTTAGTATTTAAGCTTATTTAGTAGCAAAAAGTACCGGTCGGCAATGTCGTAACATTGCTTGAGAGCCGGTCGGGATTTTTTAGAACTGGTTAGTGCCGACCAGCCCCGACCAGTGTAGTCACAACACTGCCGGTTGACCTCAACATATATAATTTGTATGTATTGCTAACGGTCTCAAACATTCCCTTTAAGCAAATGTAGTCAGGGTTGGATTGGGGGCCAGTTTAAAGAGAGGTACATGTATATAGGTTGGACCTGGGAGTCCATTGATTTAGGACCTGGGCGTCCATTGACGGTATAATTTTGGACCTGGGAGTCCATTAGTAGTTTCGGACCTGGGAGTCCCTTTAAGTTGAGATTTATGTACAACAGGGCCAACTGCCCAATGGAATGGTACAAGAAATTGCGAGCGGTTGAGGTGGGACTGCAGCCCGTTGGCTTTTGGTCCCCGTGTGTTGATTTGGGCGGTTGTGTGCCCATGGACGGGGGCGTTGAACCAATTTTTAGCCGGGTGTGTGTACTTGTTTGGATGTGTTGACGTCCATGCAGGTTAAAATGAAACATTGTATCAGTCCATGTTACACTCTAGCCTTGGTATTTACGTAAGGTTTGAGTTGAGTGTTAAATACAAGTATATTCATATGGTGTGAGCTTCTTATGTGCAGCCTTGTTCTGTCAGGTGATATCAACCAATAACAAAGGTTTTTTGTTTTCCCATAATTTTGTGTGTGCGAGTGCGTGTATAATGCATATGAACCACTTTGAACTTTTTGTTGAAATGTTTTGCCTTTGGCTTTGGAAATTGGGATAGAAAATTGAATTTTGTATGCACTTGTACTTATCAGTTCAATATTGTTCAAGTTGGAACAAAAAAGTACAGTAACGTTTTTAAGAGAGGCAGGTAAAAAAATATAAAAAAAGCAGGATGATGGAAAGTGATTTATGATTTATTTTCTTGCTACAACAATTTCCATCACAGTATTTTAAAAGACATATTTGTACTTCCATTATCAAATAATGTGGGTGTGGGTTCGAATCCTGGTCATGAAACTTGCCCCCTTGAGCAAGGCACTTGACCATAATTGCTTCCTAAAAAGTTGGGAAGGTAGTGTATTCTGCTGTACCAGCTAGTCTCCTAGTGGATGATACCCATGCCTACATCCTTACGGACTGTGGAGGGGGTAGGTGGCAACGTGCCCCTGGTGGCAGTTGATTTGGTTTGATATCCCAAATCAGTTTAGTGTAGCACTCAACTTGAAGTGGCCAGCCGTGGCCTTGTGATGTAGGGCGATCTCTCGTAACAAAAATTTAAATAAAAAGTATAAAATACACCTTCTTTTCTTTCTCCATTATCCAGGGGAGCCAAGAACAAACCCTACCTGACTACGCAGCAAGTCATCACTTTCTTGAACAATGAGCAGAGGGATCCTAGGCTGAATGAGATCATTTACCCATTCTATGACATCCCACAGGCCAAGGACCTTGTCAACCAATTTGAACCTAACAAAGCCTTCATGAGGAAGGGTCAGTAATTTTCATTGCTATGGATCTCTGTAAATAACCCTTGAATATGTCCCTTGCAATCAAGCTAATCGACTTTTGCTTTTTATACAATCACATAGAAGGTGTAAAAACTGTCAGTGGAACCAACTGAGCCTACTGCTTGAAATACTCAGAAGTTATTATTTTAGAATACAGTTGTTCTTCTAAATGATTGCATTTCAATGGGAGATGACATCCTTTGAAAGTATTGATAAATCACCGGTCAGTGCAACATTGTTGTAGCAGAGTGGTTTGTTCTTTTTACACATGTAAACATGCTTTGGTTTTGTGCAGAAAGCTACGACTTGTATAAATATGTTAAAACCCTAAATTGCCAAGTTGTGACTGAAGTATTGACTTAGTGTGAAATTGGAGTGATGCCCAATGTTACTGATGACAGGTACAGTACTTGTGACAGCATAAATTGGGAAATTGTGTATGGTAATTAAGTGGTAGTTATGTCTACATTACATTATCATTAATTTAATTTACAATCCATTTCTCTTTAATTGGGTCCGGTAGGATGGCACTGATTGAGTGACTAGATAGTTAACATCCAGCATTTTATGTGGTTTGTGCATTTAGAAAAAAACTGCGGAGCCATGCTGAATGGCAAAAATAGGATTGTGAGGGAAGTGAATGTGATGATGTGAAAATGCATCAACATAAAAAAAATGACTTTTTGTAGTTGTCCAGTGTTTACTTAGCAAAGTGTACACTTAAAATACATCCATGCCTCAAGTAGTATTGAACTGACAACTTCAATAAAATCACGGCAAATTTGTGAAAAATCCTGAAACTTGACTTGCTCCTATAGGTCAGCTTTCCGTGGATGGACTCCTGCGATACCTGCTGAGTGAAGAGAATTCTGTGGTGGGACCCGATGCTTATCTGATGTGCCATGACATGGATCAGCCCCTCATGCATTACTTTATTAATTCATCTCACAACACGTACCTAACAGGTGGGTTTGCAATGGATGAAGAGAGAGCTGGGTCAAACTTTTATTTATTATTTATTTTTTTTTCAATCAAGAACTTATGATTTATTGGAAGGCTCAAGCGTGGAGTCGGGGTCTCGGGTAAGACAAATATAAAATACAAAAAACCAAACTAGGAAATTGATTTGCTTACCTGGTTAGCTCAAGTGTAGAGTCGAGGGAATAGGGTATAAAAGTATGAAATACAATCAATCATGTACAAATTTACTCATTTTTAGTGTACCTGGGAAAGTTGTTTTGTATAAGGTTCATCAAGGAAGTCCCATAATCTGCGCCAACACATTCTGAAGGGGTTTTACGCTGCTCAATATTTCCCACAGCGATTGGCCTTGAGGATCTGCCTTTTAGACTGTTAAACTTGGGGGAAAAATAAAAGATCTTCTCTAGTGGTGTTTACTTTTTAAGCTGCGTTTTTTTCCCCAAATATCAGTCTGGAATAACTCATGGTGAATGTTCTTCCTTGCTCTCCTCTGTCAGGAACTAAAGAATGTGAATTTTTATTTCCGCTAATGCATTCGGCTAGATCATAACAAAACTCCATCGCTGCTAAACAAAACTATAATGCTGCATGAATTGCTGGTTGCTTTATGCGCAACTTGACTCATTGATTTGCTTTTAACATCGACGTTCACCAAAGAATCTTTGCCTAAAGTATTTCTAATTATAATGTATTATTTTGAACAATGTTTTTCAGAATATGATTCCCTTCCCCACATCCTCGTTGTTACGTTTAAGTTACCAGATATATCAGCATGAGTTATATTTTGAAGTTTTTCCCCATATGGATTTCCCTGCACGGTTCAACCAGTAAATGTTCCAAACAATCTCCTTTGTGTTGTAGGGCATCAGTTGACAGGTAAATCTTCGGTTGAGATGTACCGCCAGGCTTTGCTCTGTGGTTGCCGTTGTGTAGAGTTGGATTGCTGGGATGGGAAGACGGCAGAAGAAGAACCAATTATAACACATGGATACACGATGTGCACTGAAGTCTCCTTCAAGGTCAGAAATGAAAAAGTTATGTCAGTTATGATTGATTGCAATGTAGACAATCATGATTTGGGAAAAGTCAGGACAGCTCTCGTTTAATATAAAAACAACCTTCCCCGGAGAAATGTGCAGACTTGATAAACTTCTTTAATTTTGGAAGCAGGTAGCGTGTCAATTTGATTAAAATTTCTGTGGTTGCTTGTTTACAGGAGGTGATAGAGGCCATAAAAGAGACTGCCTTCAAGACCACAGATTACCCCGTGATTTTGTCTTTTGAGAATCACTGTGGGTAAGTAACGCCTTAATGTTTACCTCTCACATTCTGAAGGAGGGGTTCCTTCAAGGTTATCCAAAGTTTAATGTGGATACATGTCTTTGTATTGATGTTCTGATCTAGTTTAGGTTTGCCGTAACATCGTGTACTTGAACAAGTTCTTTCTATGAGTTTTGCTGGTTCTGAAAAGAGCCGTTGGTGTAACAACTTGACCAGTTTGCTCTGATGGTCGCCAAGTCAAAAGCTTTTCTGTATTTTTGTTTCACACCTGTTAGCCAGCTCTGGGAAAATTTGTTAATAACAAAGTTTGTAAAATGTGAAACTGAATTTTTTTTATTATTTGGTTTTACCCAGACACCCATTGAAGCACTGTATACTCAGTACTTTCACGAGTCCTGTGAAAAAATCCACAGGCAAATCACTCGGGTGGGATTCGAACCCACAAACTTTGCCATTCTAGAGCATATGTCTTCTCACTTGACCACCAAGATTGCCCGATAGCTAGAAGTAGTTTGAATCCTATATTTTAACAGCGGGTTCCGCAACAATTTAATAGATGTTAAATTTGCATAGGGATAAAATAGTGTTATTTGGTTTAACCCAAACTAAAAAATATTCTCTATATTTTAAAAAAAAACTAATCAACTAAAAAGTAATGTCAGATACTCTCTATCTGCAGTAATACACAAAGTTAAAATAAAACTCCACACATGCTTACACTATAAAGACATGACTGAAACTGCAAAGCATTTTTCTGCCTTAGGTTTTTTTTAAAGCTCAAAATAGATCAAAATTTATAAATGATAGAAATAAGGTATGATGTATATCTTGTACCACTCTGTGAAGCATTTTGCAGATGACCAGTTAATGTACCAGACCCAAAGTACAAGACATAAGTGCTCCCATGGTTCATGCTTGTCTATCACTGTTGTTGCCCTACATTTGTGTGCAAAAAAGAAGGAGGATTTCCCCTTTGAGTGTTGTAGTTGTTCAATTTGAAACATAGGCCGAATTGCGGCTACAGCTGGCTACCACTGTTGCTAAGATTGTTGCTATGGACCTCCTGTACTTCAACACTCAATGACACAGCCATAGAGCTGTATTCGTAGCTGTAGCCGCCAATTTCGGACACGACTATATGCTGATATGTGCGTCAAAGAGACATGGTGCTTACTCTGCTTGGGAAAAAATGTTGAAGAGAGTTTGGCGTTTAGAGGAAAACTCCTCAGAAAAGATCTGGAAAGCTTATGTAAAGGCAGGGTATACTTTTTGAAGTTGTCAAAGACCAGTATCCTCACTTACTGTATCTCAAAATATGTATAAAATAATAAACCTGGTAATTTGGGGCTCAATTGGTCATCAAAGTTGCAAGAAAATACTGAAAGAAAAAAACACCCTTTAGATAGATTTGTGTACTTTCTGATGCCTGAGAAAGGCTTCATGCCTGAAGCCTTTCTCAGACTCAAATTTTTGGGTGAAAAATTACCTCTTTTTCTTCTAAAACTACATTACTTCAAAGGGGGTCATTTCTAACAATGCTTTATAGATAGGTTGCAATATGACGTAAATCGGCCATCTTTACGGGCAATTTGGAACACACAGTCATGCGTTACGCGTGAGAACGGCGTGCAGCACGCACACATTTCACAAAACTCATTGCGTGATTGGTTAGTGAATGACGCGGCTGCGTTAATAATTTGAGCGCTTGACGCGCCTGCAAGCCAAAATGCGATTTGCCCGTAAAGATGGCGTCTACTGGAAACTATCTATAGTATCAACAACTCTCCAGTGCTCTTTACCAAGAAAGGTTTTATGCTCATTATTTGTTGAGGTAATTACCAAAGGTGTACCCTTCCTTTTACATGTTGTTTTGATTGAGCTGTGCAAACACAACCCTTAAATAGGAATGTCTGTTGCCTTGACTTTTATTAATAATAGGATGTGGATGTTTTGAGATGTCATTTCATTTGTTGCCACTATGATTGCTTGAAGTTGTTTTCCTTTTTTTTTCTGATAAACAGAATGACATCAATTGTTACAAAAATATATTGTTTTCTTGGGAGTATCCATCATTATTTTCCTGTTGAAATTGAGACGAATAAGGAAGGAGGCCAGCTGGGTCATGAAAAAAATGTAAAGCATGGAAAGTGATTACCGTAATTTCCGGAATATAAACCGCGGTTTATACGTTGATTTTGACTTTTTTTTGACTCCTGCGGTTTATTCTCCGGGCGGCTTATACGCCGACGTATAAATATGGAAGAGAAAAAAAAAAGCATTTTTATAAAGAAAGATCGTTTGTAAAATGTTCTAAATAAAAACAATGTTCTTAAACGAAAAAAAATCCTGCAAAACATGCCTGTGTGGTGACAAAATCCTGTTGAAAATGCCTGTTGAAAATCCCGCCTCATTTGTATTCCGTGTTGCCTTTATAAAACGTTTATCAACCGCCCTATTGTTAGAGTTCAGTCACCCCTCAGAGATGAACAATCAGCGAAACTCGAGTTAGACTAGACTGGTCCCCTGTCTATTTATCCCAGCGATCTCCATATGCTGATATATCTCCGAACAGACGGTCTCATACAGACCAACATCAAACAAACGAAAACTGTGCGGTATTACTCACGCACGTACATGTATAAAAACGTTCCTCCGACCACGAGGTGCATGATTTCTCACAAAGGGAATTTCCCTTGCCTTTTCGTTCCCACAGCTACACGCCGCCATTCCTTCACCCCCTAACTATAAAGTTTACCACGTTAGGAGCATGCAAGCACATCTGCGGGATCGAGGTGATGAATACTATGGCAGTGCTGCGAGAAGCACTACGTCATAATTATTCACGCGATCTGCCAATCGGAAAGCTGTGAGAAGCACTACGTCATAATTATTCACGCGATCGGCCAATCCGAAAGCTGTGAGAAGCAATACGTCATAATTATTCGCGCGATCGGCCAATCGGAAAGCGGCCGGTCAGGAATCAGCCAATCAGCCTGTGCCAATTGCGCTCGTGGTGCTTCGGGTAACATGAAGAATAAAACCATGGCTAGAATGGAGAGCCTTACAGCCTTTATCAAATTTCCTTACATCAATAACCAATTCGCGGCACTTCAGTTTTAACACTATTTTTAAATCTGAAGTGGGTTCCCTCATCAACTCACGTCACAAATTAACCGCGATATCATCGAATATCGCGATATATTTTTGACGATGTATCGTGAATGAAAAAAAGCAATATCGCCAAAGCTTACCATACGCAGTTTTGCGAACTTCACTTCCGTGTTTTGAGGTTAGTTTTTAAAAACATTTTGGCCGCGGTTTATACGCCCGCGCGGTTTATACGCTGACACCTAAATATTTTTTCCATATTTTGGAGCATTGCGGTTTATACGCCGGGCGGTTTATATTCCGGAAATTACGGTAGTCAAGATTGTCTGAAAAGGTATCAAAGATTGTTTTTTTGTCTGAATGCTGAGGCAGTCTGTCATGGCATAGTCCATATCACAGAGACAAGATGAGGAGAATATTCCTTAAATGTCAAGTTGTTTTAGAATGGGATTTGCACCTAAATTAGAATATCATAATAGAACGGGTTAGAAAAGCAATTTAGTTTGCGGGAAACAATTCAACTAAAACAGTTTTAAGAAAAAAAAACAGAAGTAATACTCTGTTTAAGTTGGGAAAGGGTGCAATTTGTTAATCGGTTTTAATGGCATGTCTGCTGGTAATGTGGGATTTAGTATCACAATTAGGCCTAACGATTTACATAAAATGTATTTTTGAAATTCTGCTGTCTGATTTCACCCAGTCCTAAGCAGCAGGCTAAGATGGCCAACTACTGCCGGACAATCCTTGGTGATGCACTGCTGATTGACCCTGTGGATGGATTCCCGGTAAGCCAAAACACCCTCTCTCCCCCCCCACACCTGGCAAAACAAAACAATTTAGGATCACTGACATATTCTCAAGTGTGGGAATATTATAAGTTTAGCAGTATTTGTCATTGAGCTGCTTTGAATGTGATCCAAGCCTGTAATGTATGGAGCAGCTTGATATATCGGGTGTATTTGTACGGTTCTGGTTCACTAAACACAGATGGTTGTTTTGTTTTGCTATAAAATAAACATTTGCTACCCTCAGTGCCGATTATGATAAACTGCATGGTTTAGAAGCAGTTGGCATTAGGCCTAAAGGTGAATGTAGTTTCAGGATAAGCATCGGTTATGTTGTGAAGAAGAGATTTCCATACTTACTCTCTTTGAAATGAGAAAAGCACAGAGGAAGCAACCATCTTTTTCCGCTTATTGAATTATTTCATTTAACTTTCATAAATGACACCGCCATCACACAGACTGTATGTAAAAATATATCAGAACTTCAGCAGACCATATTGAGAAGGGGTTTCTTTTAGTATTAATGCAAGATTTGAGCATGTTCTCTTCTGTCATTACTTTCCGTCTTTTTGCAGCTTGAAATAGGCGTGGTTCTCCCAAGCCCTGATAATTTACGGGGCAAGATCCTGGTGAAAAACAAGAAGAGGAAAGTGGTTGAAGGAGGAAAGAAAAGATCAGGTAATAAACTCATCCTCAATTTCTACTTATAAAACATAAACCGTACTGTACTATTTTGATAGGAAAGATTAATCTCTCCCATCCTGTACGCTTTCTTTTGAAAGGCTTCAGGGTTTTTCCCCCTTGTTTTCAAGACAAGCTGACTAAACATCACTCTAATTACAGTAGAATATTTCTCTCCTAGGATGTTTAGTTTCCTGAGGTAAGTTGCTGACATACTTGTAGAACTGAATCTTGAAGCGATAGCGGTTAATTGCTTCAGCATGTATCAAGGAAATGGTCTTGTGTTCCTGATACACATGTGTCACTCATGCATATTATGTCTGCAAGGTTTTCCTGTGTAGCACTGCGAAAATTGAACATGTTATTTCAATTGCTCATGTGCAGATGTTCTTTTTTATAGTGTCATTTTTCTCCAGCCCATGTTTCAATCGTTTTTAGGGATGAGAAATGTCAGACTTTCTAATCTCAAGTCAGACATTTTTGTCTACCTGGACGAAAAAGTTTCTTTGTCTACTTGCAGGAAATAAGTATGCTGTTATTTTCTTTGGATGTAAAGAAATCATGCTCTTTGATTTTCTTCTCTAGCACTGATTTTAAAACTTGACTTTAATTATGCATATTACGACACCCTTCTAATGATTGTTGAATAATTTCTGAATGCAAACCATGGATTCCTCATAAGCAAACGTACTCATTTTACAGTGGTTTATTCAGCGTTGTGGCTTGGCATACAACGATTATTTGGTTTGACCAACACTGTACTACATTGGCAGTGTACAATGTACAGACTCTGTCTAGATACACACAAAGCATGATGCATAGGCCTACATCCATGCTGCCATTTGCAATTTGTGTACTAATATAATTTACACTTTCTAAACCATACATTGTGCTAGGGGGTAAAGTCCTCTCTTCCAGCCATGGCCATTTAATCTACATGTGTATTTTAAAGACCTGTCATTGTATTTTTAAAAAGAAAGAGTGTTCTGTGTTGTGAATTGTTGAAGAGATGTAATGGTTTATTGACTAATTATTTACTATTATTCTTTTCTTGTTTAATATTACAATACACTGTACAAAGAAATTGTTACATAATTAACAAAGGCAGACACTTACTGAGAACATGTAGTAACCTAACATATATTGTTTTAAATTAACTTGGGTCTTGTGTTTTAATGTTGATTTTGTTTTTCATTGAAATGACAGGTACATACATATTTAAATGATTTGAATAAAATCATCAGAACAGTTAATGTTCCGGAACCCCATTCGGATTTTTCTGACTTTTGGATATGTGCAAAAAGGAGGAACACATTTCGAAACCCAAAGCGTAAACTTGATTTTATGTCAGATCACTCATGGAGGAAGGAAATCTCCATGGATCACTGTACAACTCCTTTTGGAATGTGGTTGGGAGCTGTGACAACAAATTGTAATCAGTCAATATCCGATATGCTTTGATAGCTGGGATCAGCAAGTTTCAAATTCTTAACAGTGCATAAAAGTAGAGTCACAAAGGAACAGTTGGGAATGCTCTCAGATTGTGGGTACAGGCATTGATTTATTGCCATCAATGTGGAAACTTTCCTTTGTCCCTTTAACTTCACACTCTCCCATAGCATAGACAATGAAAAAATGGAGGACACAAAAATACAAAGTCTCCCAGATGGGAGGACAGCTTTGTTCCTTCTGTGTTCCCTTGTTCTGCTGTCCCCACTCTGCAGATAATACCATGACATACATGTATGTAAACATGTACATATGTAAATATGTATAGGCCTACCTCAAATATCTAATACACAGTTTTATTGTAACTTGCCTGATTGTATTTCTCAAATACATGTATCTAATCCTCTTCTTCATTATCATATCTTTAATCTTTTGGAGATGGCTTTTTCTGCTGGTACCTCTTTCATTAACTACTGGCTCATATAAATCCTTGTTCATGTTCTCCATGATGAGAAATGTAATTAGGATTTCCATGAAGTCATTTAGTTCATTGTCAACACAGAAGATGACTGACCACGTTTTGTAAAAATTAGGTCTGACCTCTGGTTTAAGTTGTCTGGCTTGCTTGGTTGTGATGTTTTTAGTGGATGGTACAAACTCAACGCTGAATGATTGAAGTATCTTCATGGCTTCCTACTTTTGTATTAGTTTCAGTTAATTGCCTCAAAACTGCTCTCTCCCTTTTGGCCTGCAAGTTTATCTTGAGGGGAATATTTGGCAGTATTTTGAAACCCGTTACTCATGTTTGGACAGCTTGAAGATGGTGGAGTGAAAATGTTGACTTTCCTAAGGAAATATGCGGTCATTTAAACACTGTCAAAGTGAATTGAGCTCCCTCTAAAATAATTAGATCAATCTTAATATGGAAAGAACTCCCTTCCTAAAAAAAACCAATACAAATATTGTTTACTTGACTACTTTGTAAAACCAGAGACGCACTTTTTCATCGTCTTTCTCAAAATCAGCATACAAAATATAGGTTGCACTTTACCTTGTGGCACCAACGAAGCAGAATTAACCTACATCATTCTAACCGTGTCATATCAGATTTAACACATTTTTGTGAAACATTATTTTCTCTTCTTCAAATGCTGTAAATAAATGACACAGTTCGTGGGTTATCGTTTCGTACACGACGCAGCCTAAGCATCCTAGCTCCTGGCAAAGCACGTGACGAGGAACTCGTACGAGGTGTCGTACGTCGTGTTCAGAGTGACGTCTCCTCACAAATGACCTTGGAACAAGCAGCCTTCGAGAAGTGTGAGAATACTAAATGAATCTTGCAAAGTTGCAGTCAATCATAGATCATCTTTCATGTCAGCGCTAAGATGGGGTTCAGAGATGGGGTTCAGAAATGCTTTCTCTGCAATAAACAAGAGAATAAAACTGATGGTAAACTGCCTGAATGTGAAGTCAATGTTAGTTTCTTGCTATCATTTTAAAATAAAAGTGGCTTACTGTAAAATCTGAAGTTGTATTCATTCCAAAACATCTATTTGAAATGCATACACAAAAATCAAGTTAATTTTGGAAAAAAAAATTGAAAAGCTTGAAGTTTTGCAAAGCATTTAGCAACTACTACCAATTGTGGGGAAGAAAACACATAGTTTAAGAAGCTAGAGGCCGTAAAAGCAGACATTTTCAGAGACTTTGGGCATGTTATTAAGTGAATATTGAACAAAAGAGAGGAATGACACTGTGTTGCAGTGCTTTATCTTTAACAGTCAGTGCAGATCAGTTCAAAGTCAAGGCCCCATCGCTGCTGTAAATATAATTTCAATACCCACAAGTCAAGAAATCATTGCTTATTGTACCTTACAAAACAACTATCTCGTTTCCACTGCCTTGAACACTGGAACCTTTTCAAAAAAAAAAAAAAAATTGCTGATTACATCTTGTTACTACATGCATCATCGGCAGCCATGTTCATGACAACGCAGGCATTTTCAGAATCACAAAATGTCAAGCTTGATGAGATAGAAGCACTGTTGGGATGCTCCTGTTTATCATCACCATAATCACTGGTTCGTGGATGGTGTGGGGGGGGGGGGGAGCTGGGGTTATATTAAAAAACTGTTCACATTGCTCAAAGTCTATCAAATTTTTATTAAGATACACCATTCCTCAGTTGACATTTTTCATTTAAACTGCAAAGTATATAATGAATATAAATGCCAACAATATCAGGCGCGGATCCAGGATATTTTTAACCGGGGGGCACAACGGCGCACCCAGGATTATGTATTTGTGGCACAAATGAATTAAAGGGGGCGGCGTCCAGGGGCCGGTCGTACGGCCCCTGGTGGGGTCCGGGGGCGAAGCCCCCGGGAGCTCTGAGCTTTTGGCTTTTTGGTGTCGAAAAATCAAGCCTCTGTGTGCCTAAATACAGAGGAAAAGAAACACTTTCTAAGCACTTCTGATCCATATCAATTGTCAAATTTTGCTGGAAAATTTCCTGTAACATCAACGCAGGACTCTTAGAATATTGTAATCCCACAAATCTCTTGAGTCTGTATTGCCGTCTTTCAGTGATGCTCCTCTCTCTTGTAGAGGATAAACTGAATCTACGCTGTACATCGTCGGCAAGCTTTTTTGTTTTCAGTAATATTGTCTTAAGACAATCGGCTGCCTGTGGGCTAATTTGACAGGCGGTGAATAAACAAATAAAATAAATAAACTAAAATAAGAAGAAAACAAAACTACAAATACTATTATTTTAGAATGTTGCTTCTCACCTTTCCTCTTGCTTCTCTTCCCCTCTTTTTTTCTTCTTTTTTTTTTTTTACCTGGGGGGGCACGTGCCCCCCCCCCCTGGATCCGCGTTTGATTATCATTTTGTCCGATGACATTTCAGTCAATTGACAATGAAAACCATCAATCTACACAAGAAATGAGACTGTAAAGATTGCCAGTTAATCCATCCTTGTTGAAATGAGACTGTAAAGATTGCCAGTTAATCCATCCTTGTTGAAGCGAAAGCAAAGCAGTTACACCTGCCCACTTCAATAATTAACTCAGAAATCATTCAATACTAACTTTACAAATGTACCCATCAATCATCGCATAATTGACAAACACTGTGTATAGTCAGCAAAACGTCAGTATCAACAACCGCCCCCCCTGCCACCCACTTCCCTTCCACCGCCTTAAATGTTTCCACTTAAATTTAATTCAGTTCAAGTCCACAATCCTTTTGAATCCATTTGTAGCATAATTACTTCCATGAGGCAGATGTGTACTGTAGGGACCATTTCTGTTTACTTAAGAAATGTTTTAGGAATGAAAGTTGTTAGACAAAAATATACCAAATCAAATGGATTTTTAAACTAAATAGTTTAGAAATAATTATAAACATATGATAAACTTGTATCTAGTATGAACCATATTGAAAGGCGTTCGTCACAGGGGGATGGGGCAACAGTCCTCCCACGACTGGGCAAAACAGTGGGGAAAATTTCGGGACCATAAGAAGAAAAAAGTTGTACAGAGTTAGCAAAAAGAATTTGTACCCGGTAAGAAATTGGAACTTATGTTTTTATCTGTGAAAATGTTTGGGCAAATCAACCCCTCTGCCTCGTAAAACCAAAGACTTCCATCTTGAATTTTTTGCCCCAAATGCTGATAGTTATCTTGACATTGAACTTGATCATCCTGAATGTATTTATGTAAAGTTGACATAACAGGGTGCATTATTTCATGTGATTTTGTGATTTCACAAAGGAGTTTAGCGCAAGACTTCAAAGATTATGCTTTGTCTTGAAGATGAAACTTCAGGCTGGTGCTTTTTCTGTATGATAGTGATTACTCTCAATAAACATGTGACACCCAACCAGGATATGAACCAACAATGAATGTACATTGTCAGTTAACTTTCTTTTCCCTCTTTAGCTGTATTTAGTCTCTATTGGAAAATTTGAATCATACTTTATTCCTAGTTTATAGGTTGCAAGGTTTATTAATAGATTTGTTGCCATCAGGGGTTTTTTTCCAATGAAAAAGGCAACATTGAAGAAGCAACTTTCATAGATGTTCTAATCAACTCTTTTGAAACAACACCCCCCCACCCCACCCCAACCAAATTATCTACAGGTCAGAGGAAACAATCTAAAGACAGTGAACGCAAAGGTAAACCACCCTTCTTGTCATTCGTCATGGATAATTGATGTCCTAAAAAAGCATTGCTGGGGTCTGCCAGGTCAACTAACCAACAAACTTTCTCCTAATTCTCCCTCCTGCTCCCTATACATGATACAAAGATTGATTATTTTTGCCTTTCTTTTATCAATACTAACTAGCTGCATTTTCTTTCCTGGTGGGTCATCCACTGATTCACATTATGAAGCAGCTGTATCACTGCAAACATAAATGTTAATTCACTAGCTATTGAAATGTATTGATCAGATTGTTGAGTATTTGTTTCGTTACCTTTTTCAGAACTTTCATGAGATTGGATTTAAGTTATAAAGCACAAAGGAAACCGACTAAGCAAATTTTTCATAATTTTGAGGTTAAACAAAGAAAAATTGACAAAAGCAGGATTTGAACCTGCGACCTCCGAATTAACGTGCCGGCGCTTTACCAACTGAGTTATCTAGCCCTATATTGGCGGTTTCCCTATTTTGTCAATATTTTTTGTTCAGGGGGCCTGTCAGAAGCCATTCAACCTGTAACTACCATAATTATAGCCAGGGATCACATCCAAGTTTATGATACAACCTCGGAAGTGGCAGGAGAGGGATCACGTTGTATCGCAAACTTGGATGTGATCCCTGGTTATACGACAGGTACAGGTTGAATATCTTAATTATTATAGTGCTGGCACGTTAATCTGGAATTCGCAGGTTCAAATCCCACTTGAGTCGATGTTTCTTTGTTCAACCTGATATTGGAATTAAACTGAGCTCATAGTGCATTTCAAAACCATCTTGTATGATAGAAATAAATCTTCCCGACAATGGTAATTTTCTTAACTACAAAAAAGGTTAGTGCCAGGTATAAAACCAACGGCACTGACTTTGTTGCTAGAAACCAATGACACACTTGCTTTAAGTAAAAGTTTCAAAATTTTGTCAAAACCGAGTTATGTCCTTTCTATATGGACAAAGCCGATTCGCCTAACTACCGTCACTTATGAGTAAGGCCGTCAAGCATTACTCCCTCGCTTATAAAACACCCATGATACTATCATGGCATCATGATCTGGGTCCAATTTCATAGAGCTGCTTAAGCAGAAAATACCGCTTAACAATTTTCTGCTATACAGAAATGAGCAGGATACCAGTCACAAGTTGTACATGTGACATGGTAGTTTGGCTGTTAACCTTTTTCTGCAAAGCAACATTTTTATTGAGCTTAGCTACTTTTAAAAAAAAAAATTTATAAGCAGCTTTACGAAATTGGGCCCTGATGATAGTCCATCCACTCTTATGAGGCAAATTGGGCCCTGATGATAGTCCATCCACTCTTATGAGGCAAATTGGGCCCTGATGATAGTCCATCCACTCTTATGAGGCAAATTGGGCCCTGATGATAGTCCATCCACTCTTATGAGGCAAATTGGGCCCTGATGATAGTCCATCCACTCTTATGAGGCAAATTGGGCCCTGATGATAGTCCATCCACTCTTATGAGGCAAATTGGGCCCTGATGATAGTCCATCCACTCTTATGAGGCAAATTGGGCCCTGATGATAGTCCATCCACTCTTATGAGGCAAATTGGGCCCTGATGATAGTCCATCCACTCTTATGAGGCAAATTGGGCCCTGATGATAGTCCATCCACTCTTATGAGGCAAATTGGGCCCTGATGATAGTCCATCCACTCTTATGAGGCAAATTGGGCCCTGATGATAGTCCATCCACTCTTATGAGGCAAATTGGGCCCTGATGATAGTCCATCCACTCTTATGAGGCAAATTGGGCCCTGATGATAGTCCATCCACTCTTATGAGGCAAATTGGGCCCTGATGATAGTCCATCCACTCTTATGAGGCAAATTGGGCCCTGATGATAGTCCATCCACTCTTATGAGGCAAATTGGGCCCTGATGATAGTCCATCCACTCTTATGAGGCAAATTGGGCCCTGATGATAGTCCATCCACTCTTATGAGGCAAATTGGGCCCTGATGATAGTCCATCCACTCTTATGAGGCAAATTGGGCCCTGATGATAGTCCATCCACTCTTATGAGGCAAATTGGGCCCTGATGATAGTCCATCCACTCTTATGAGGCAAATTGGGCCCTGATGATAGTCCATCCACTCTTATGAGGCAAATTGGGCCCTGATGATAGTCCATCCACTCTTATGAGGCAAATTGGGCCCTGATGATAGTCCATCCACTCTTATGAGGCAAATTGGGCCCTGATGATAGTCCATCCACTCTTATGAGGCAAATTGGGCCCTGATGATAGTCCATCCACTCTTATGAGGCAAATTGGGCCCTGATGATAGTCCATCCACTCTTATGAGGCAAATTGGGCCCTGATGATAGTCCATCCACTCTTATGAGGCAAATTGGGCCCTGATGATAGTCCATCCACTCTTATGAGGCAAATTGGGCCCTGATGATAGTCCATCCACTCTTATGAGGCAAATTGGGCCCTGATGATAGTCCATCCACTCTTATGAGGCAAATTGGGCCCTGATGATAGTCCATCCACTCTTATGAGGCAAATTGGGCCCTGATGATAGTCCATCCACTCTTATGAGGCAAATTGGGCCCTGATGATAGTCCATCCACTCTTATGAGGCAAATTGGGCCCTGATGATAGTCCATCCACTCTTATGAGGCAAATTGGGCCCTGATGATAGTCCATCCACTCTTATGAGGCAAATTGGGCCCTGATGATAGTCCATCCACTCTTATGAGGCAAATTGGGCCCTGATGATAGTCCATCCACTCTTATGAGGCAAATTGGGCCCTGATGATAGTCCATCCACTCTTATGAGGCAAATTTAGAATGGGTTTTTAGAACGTATCATGAGCGTTCTATAAATAAGTGATGTAGTGATGCTTGACAGCATCACTTATAAGTGACGGTGGCTAGTCGAATCGGCAATTAAAAAGACCATTAACAAACATTTAAGATTGATTGCAATGTTTTGAGCTATGGATGATAATTGGAGGAACAGAAGGTAGCGTACTCATTTTTATCTAATGAGAATCTATAATGCAAAGTTAACCACCTGAAAGTTTAACATTCCCTTCTTTATGAAAGGGAACCATTTTAAAGAGGAATGCAATATGCCATATAGTAATATAACTTCAGACTCACTGCTTTTTGTTATCAAGCAAGCAATGTTTTACATACTCAAATATTCTGGGATTTATCACGCCAGCTTTGGGTGCATTATTGGAGTACATTTAATTTGCTGCTGCTACAAATATTTATTATATAAACATTGCTTTATTATTTTTTTTTAATATTGCACTTAACTTGTATACAACTGTTCGCTATTAACAAAATATGTGTGTTGCCTATTAATACTACAAGTATTATATAAACCAAAACAAATTAACAAAATGAAGTAAAAAATCAGACAACTTACTGACACATACATTTATCAAATGAAATTATTAGACAACCTTCAATCACTGTGGTATAATAATTAAATTAACCTTTTATCCAAACAACTTCAGATTTCTTCTTTCTTAAAGGCAGGGTGTACTTTTGCTAATTACTCTACAAGTTAATGGCCATAAAAACTTACTTGGTAAGGAGCACTGAAGAGCTGTTGATAATATAATACATTGCTAGAATCGACACTCTTTGAAGTAATGTAGTGTTTAATAGTAAAAGAGGTAATTTTTCACCCAAAAATTTGAATATGAGAAAGGCTTCAGGCACGAAGCCTTTCTCAGGCATCTAAAAGCACGTAGTTCTATGCAAGGGTATTTTTTCCTTTTATTATTTTCTTGCAACTTCGATGACCAATTCAGCTCAAAATTAACAGGTTTGTTATTTTATGCATATTTTGATGTAACACGTGTGGATGCTGGTCCTTGACAATTACCAAAAGTATATCCTGCCTTAGAAATAGGGCAGAATCTTGGACAACAAATACCAAATTACTCACCAACAATTGACTTTTAATACAATACTGATCATTTTCTTTATATATTGTATATTTTCATGTACTTCACTCTTGTCCAAGAATCATGTCCTCAAACTGGTACAATACATGTACCATACAAGCACTTTTTATAACCAATTGACAGGTCTGATACTACATGGAGGCAATGGAGGCAATTGCCTCCAGTGCCCCTGGCCATTGCCTTGGGGCCCCTTGAAATGTTCCAAAAGAAGTTTACAATTTCATGCTAGAGGCGAAAATGTCTAGTGCCCTTGCCCTTACAACAACTAAGCATCAGGCCTGAATGTATGAGCCTGTACATTATCATGGTGCTGCCATCTTGGCTTTTGTCCCATCCAATCATTGTGACCAAACCAAGGAGAGAAGGGCACAAGTAGGGTCCAATTGAACATGGCTCTGCACACCCTGCATTGCCAGGCCCACTCTGCGCATACAGGGTATAGTGAAGCCATCTGAGTACAAAATCCTTAAATAACGTGGTGAAGTACACATGCGCATAAGCAACCATTTATTGCATATCTACGTTAAGCACAGATTTATATGCCTGTGTAATTGCTGTTTTTTTTGCTTTCAGTAAGCAGAGACTTAAAATTGGGCCCTGCTAGACCCTTTTATTAAAACGGAGAATCGTACTTGATTTATTGTATTTTGCATTTGGGGATTAAGACAGTGATGGCGGGAACATGATGTAGATCTAAAAGAGTTCCTTTCAAGGTGTTGCTCAAATTAACCCCCGAAGTCAGTCTTAAACAGATTTTCTTTCCCCCACACTTCTAAAACAAAAAATCCTGAAAAGATTTGATCTAAAGGAAAATAGTTGAGAATCTTGAGATTTGGGTGTAGCTTCAACTTCAATGTCATTGAAGGGGAAACATTATACTTTGTACTGTTAGTATCACTGTATGTACATCTGAATGAATGACCATGTCTGACAGGTAGAGGGCGCCGTTTCAGTGGATCCTCCTTCTCATCTCACTCATCTATTGACATCAGTGATGAGGATTGGGAGTTTATTCCAAGTCACAAAATGTCCAGGAAAGGTACCTGTGAAGCTCGCAGAACCTCCATCAAAATTGTCTGCATCGCTAATTTATTTATTTGCTTGATTTTTAGATCAACCCACAGAAAACCTTTCTGTGGACCTTTTCGTTTTTTCACAAGGTGCCTCTGGAGTGAAGCATTATACTAATGAACTTTATATTCCTTTGATGACAGCAGTTCATCATTTTGTTTTTCACTGAGTTTTATTTATTTGTAGTTATATTTAAAGATAAGCTTTTCGTTGTGAAGTTTCAAGCTAGAAATTTAAACCCAAATCTTCACTTAATCTTCACAAAGCTTAAACAAAGAATGTATATTCAACAAAAGAGCAGTGATTGGAACTTAAAGAGGGCATGTTCATTAAAGTAATGTATGGTAGTGTTAATGTTCATAGCCATTTTTTTCCTGGGGGAAAGGGTGAGAGCATTACAAAAAGTACAGAGTAAGAAACCAGTTAATTTTTTTTCTTTCTGACCCACTTTAGCATTTCCATTGGGACTGGCCCATGGGGTCAAAATGATCACCCTAAAATGTGTCATTACAATAAATAAAATTTACTCTTATGCTAATTGCTTCTATAAAAATCTTCTTCGTCGGTTAAGTTGAGTATGTTCATGCAAAAAGGGCACCAACTTTTTGGGGGGGGAATGAGAAAGATCGCCCTTTTTACTCGGGCTTGTATTAAAAAGATACATAAGTTTGGTTATAAAAGAGGGTAAATCTGAGTATATAGTTTACACATGTAGTGAATGAGTTGTTTCCAATGTACGACCAAAGCTGTATCTTGACTATTAGCTCATAGTTTTATTGGTTGCATCTACTTCAACTTCTTAAAACAGCTCTCCTGTATGATTTATTATCAAGAGATTATATTAATCACATTTATTCCTCATAAAGCATGAACTTTCAGTTACTGAACATCAGCTCATCATTTTTTACTAAAATGTTTTATTAAGAAAAGTTACATTTGAATGTTGCATCCATAACTGTAATAATATTATTAATAATAATAACAGTAACACAGAGGGCTACTGTATAGGGCTACTGGAAAACATAGTACTTTACAAGAAACAAGAAATTAACAGAAAAACCAGACAACATTAAGATTTATCTTGCAACAAGAATGTCTCAATGAGACAGTTTACTACAGGCACTGAGACAGCCTTTCTCAGCAGAGAGGCTGGTAGTTTGTTCAACAGGCTTGGGCCAGCCATGGGTGATTGAGCTATAAACTAAGCGTATCTTTGTCTGAGATTTGCTGGTAGGAAATTTGTTTTATCACACTTGCATAACCTGACATAATGCTTAGATAATGACAGACAAGAATTCTCATTACATTGGCAGCACCAAAAAACGGTTAAAAATAATTTACCTGGAGAGTAAAACAGCCCTTTGTTTTAGATTATGGGTGGGGATTAATCGAATGTAACATTTGATTAATAGTAGTGGCCTCTTTACAATGCTGCCTAGCAGGACAATGAAAGCTTTTGTGTTCATTGATACAGCCAAGAGCTTCTCTTATACAAAAAACACAATTGAAGCAAATACAAAATTGATCAATATTTTCTACAAAAGTTGAGAGTTCACAAGAGTATTACGAATCTAGCCTGAATTCTAATGGTATGGTTGACATTCATTTTATTAATTTATACCAAAATAAAATATTTCTCACTCAAAGACGGCCCATGACTCATAGCTATTCATTAATTATGATCAGCTCATTTCAAATCATGACATCAATTGTAACATTCAGTGCAAAATAATTCATTGAAAAACAAATGGGACAGTAATGTAGGCAAATATCCTTTTCTAGTTTATACAAAGGTATTATTATTTCTAACAGCATGACTACAAATATATAAATATAAACATACAAACATTACCTGCCCCCACGCCCATTTGAAATAATTTCACGTTTGTCAATCAACCTAATTCAATTTGGTAGTGAAAAGGAGTGGTTTGCAGAAACGTATTTACCAGAAAACCTGAAAGTGCGTTTTTGTAAAAATTCACCTAATGTTACTATTCTCTTTCGCCTCAATTGAAAGCAGCACTGACATTCAGTGGAGTCTTTTCTTACACTTAACTCAGTATGATCCAGCAATAAGACATTTGTGAGGCGGACTTCGAAAATTATGTCTGGTAACTTGATTAATCACAAGTGAACACTCAAATTATAGGATTCCCTAGACTAACCCTGAAGTTGCAACTTGAAGAATTGCCGTACCTAGCAATTTCCCTTGTGGCGTATTACTTGAATTCAAACTGAATCGATCAGCACTTTTGACAAGCATGTCATTGAACCAGACACTATTAAAATCTAAATCACAATCAAAATCAATATTATGTTGACAAAAACCAATCTTTGCCCCTACTATGACAAGAATATTATTATTTAAATTTTTTTGAGAAAAAGGAAGCATTTGTATTGATAGGAATAAATGACTACTCACTACCCCCATTGAACACTTCATACTAATCCATTCAGTTTGTGACATTGTAAAATTGTTACTGTGTTAAGAGTAGCTGTGACATTATGACCTACAGGGGCAAGTAGAAGGTTAACCAGCCAGTCATCAATAGACAGTGGAGATGTCTCATTTGAATCTACAAGATGCACACGTGGAGGTATAGAATAAAAAGCACACACCCTTTTCTCTTTCAGCAGACCATCTTATACCATGGCCAATATGTGGCAGAGGGTGTCCCCCCAAAAAATGTTCCCATGCTTTAACACCCTCTTTTCCTCTTGTACAGAAGTAACCCCCCCCCCCCCCTTTACAAGCTGTATAGTATTATTTAATGTGATCAAGGGTCAACTTTGTGAAAGAAAGTATATAGTTTAATTTTTAGTTTGCAGTACTAATCAATTGATTATAGTAGTCCTTTTCAATAGACTGTGCAAGTCTCTCGCGCGCATTCGAACTTCCGGGACCATAGTGGTCCCAACCATATGGAGTTTTACGTGGGCGAGATTTTGTTTCGTCAATTATTTTAGTTTAACGTAGTTTATGACCTAGAAAATTATACATGTTGTTGGGAACGCAATACTAAGTGATAACAAAATATGAAAGTAAAACCAATTCAACAATATAATGAAGAAAACCCGAGAATTAAACTTGACCTCAGCTTCCGGTTATTGCAAAAAATTAAGAATTTTGTGCTCACCTCCGATCATAAAAACTTATGTAAAAGCTTGTTTTAGATGCGCGATTATAATCGCCAGATGCTGTAATTGCAAAGCAAACCCTTTTCATTACAATCTATGGTGTTGAGGCGTCGGCATTCCTATTTAAACTGCGATACGGGTCAATTTAAAACCCGTTTGACCTTCACGAATCTGCGTAAGGGGTTTCTAAAAAGTTAACATCAAAAAAGCATCCTTGTCCCAGAGTTTTAATTTGTTTTTAATAATAATTAACACACTTTGGCGTATTTTTTTAAAAAGCTAAAACTAATTTCATGAAATTGTAATGATTTATTTTTGTTGTTCAGATTTTGTCATGAGATATAATTTAAAACAAAGATTTGATTTCAGAAATAAAAATGTTCTTCGTTTGACGTGTTTTCTCGTTCGGATACGCGCGAGACTTGCACAGCCTATATACAGCCTAAGTGTATATCTTATGAATTTTGTTAACTATAGTGTCATAGAACCAAGAATGTGGCCATTTTAGTTGATGTTCAAGAAGATCATTATTTTATAAGAATTATACATCGTCTAAAAACATATAAGAGGATGCACAACCTGTATTGGAACTATTTGATTGTTTGATATCCATAAGGTGTTTTGTAACAATGTTTAGTCGACACACATCTTTTGTACATAGGTGAAGAAAGAATAAAACAACACATTTTAGATTTCACCCAACACTAACACATTTATTATCAACATATTATGACACTGTAGTCTCCCGCAAGGCCAGTAAGCGCTCCCAGCTCCTTCAGATTAGTGAGGGGGGAGAGGACCCCTTCCCAACAGAAGATCCTGAAGGTAAAATAACGGAAACCCTCCATAAACATCACATCCAAGACTCATCAATATCTCATAACCATCTGCCAAACATCGTCGCTGAGGAATGAGCTGCTCTCGTTAATTTTGCCATCATTTTGTTTTTTTACTCATGAGTTATGTAAACGGTCATATTTGAACATGAAGACAAATACACATTATAGGTACTCATATGCTGCTTTTGAATTGATGTGTATCATTGTCTGTTTCGTTTCTCCATTGTTGTAACGTAACCCCCCCCCAAAAAAAGAAAACCTATGTACAATTAGAAATTGTAGAATTCAGAGGAAGAGAAAGTGTAATATGTTCTGTCGCCGTTGTCAAGAATGAAACATTTGTTTATCATGCAGTAGAGCCATCCAACTTGCAACGTTTGAAGCAAGAAATGAGCAGGGGACAAAACTCGGATAAATTGCTTTATATAAAGTTGACATTATCATAACACATGTCTTTGTGTTTTTTAAGTTTGCTGGTCATTATCTCTGCTCATAGTTTTGTTTCATATTCACTCTGACATTAACACAATCAAGCATTTATTTTTGTAACACAACAAACTGTCTCATAAACATTATCTCTCCACTATCCTGTAATGATACATCACCAGTCTCATCCAACATGTATTTATGCCTAGTTTGTAACATGCTTGTCATATTATGACACTGTGTGTAGAGATGAAGGCTCATCGTCATTTATGAGGTCAAATTTTATTCCACATCTCTCATGTTATATCTACATTTTGATACAGCCACATTGCTATCACATGTTCAGATTATAAAAGGTTGTGTCTTTGTGGAATAAATTCCCAGACATGACTCTATTGCGATGAAACCAATGGGGAGACCTCTTGGGATGATAGTGGGCTTACCAGGCTAGCATATACCATGCCCAATATGGGGCACATGGCATCCCCCAATATTCCCATACTTTAACACACTAGTTTTTTTCTTGTACAGAACTACCCCCCCCCCCCCCCCTAAAAGC
The DNA here is from genome assembly GCA_037783415.1 of Leptasterias polaris. NCBI lineage: Eukaryota > Metazoa > Echinodermata > Asteroidea > Forcipulatida > Asteriidae > Leptasterias > Leptasterias polaris. The sequence goes on from JAZGTN010000045.1 coordinate 2,806,974, forward strand.
CTCTAAATAATTCCTGACATTCAAAGCACACAATGAAGACATGATTTGTATGGGGTACCACCATGCCCCATGTCAAGCACCAAATGGGCTAACAGACTCACCAGGTTAATCCATTGTTCCAGAAAATGTGCGCATGCTCAAAACTTTGTAAACAATGGGAACTCACCTGGTATATCTGCTGCCACCCAGCTTCCCAAAATCTTCCATGATTTTTTTTTTTACAAAAAGTACAACCACCTTTTTCTTAGTCTTTAACGTTGTTACTGACTCTCTGTACTTTCTTTTGAGTCCCTTTGGGGGGGACTTAGGAATTTTAACTCTTACGAAACGTCACGCAGATGCTATCTTTTTTATGGTTAACAGATAACATAACTATTAATTTGTAGATGTAAGGGGTCATGAACTTATTGTACTGTTCGGCATAGCTGTGACTTACAGACCATGTTACCTGTGACTTCCTGCAGGCATGATTTGTACACAGCTCAATGGAAGAAAACATAACATCTTCTATTTTATGGAGATTTCTCTCTCTGATTTTTATCAACGTTCAAAGAAAAACTGTTTCTTTTGTAACTCTTGAATTATTGAGGAAATTATGAGACAAAATGTTAAATTGTCCATATGACCAGTGCAGTTTCTTGCCTGCCAGAAAGGCTGTGGAATGTACAAGGTTACTCTTTTTGTAAACAAAGGATAGATGGTTTTGTAGTTGTATTTCAAAAACATTTGTTTTATCACAGGTGGTATCGATTAAAGTCCTGCAAGAATGACTGTTAGGTAAAAACGTCAACAGCAACACCCAAGTGAAATGTTACTAACACTTCTGGTAGTTTTTGTAATGCTTCAGATAAGCGTGCCTTAAACTGAGTGAACAAAAATAGTGACATGTATGCCACTGTAGCTGTGAGGGATACCTAAAGCAGGTCAAGTAAGTGACCTCATCATGACCTCATCATATGTGAGTTGAGGTCATGAGGACCTGCTCCTTAGTGATCAGATTAGCGCTCTTGTACCCTTTTCAGTCTGTCCATTCTTCAGAGATGATGGATTCTTCTTCTGATTCTTTGCGTTCATCGATGCCATGTTAGAGTTCTGCTGCTGATCTCACTTATTCTATAGCCACCATCTTTTAAACTATTTTTGATTTACTAGTAATTTATTCCCATGAAATTTTCTCTCCTCAACACAGTATCAATTGGGTCCAATAAGTTACGTCGAGAAAGTCAAAACTCAAATGATGGAGAAGGTAACAGTTGCCGAAAGCCTTTGAATTTTTTCCCCATTCTACTGGTGGAGGGTACTTTAGGGTGTTAATTTTGTCTCTGTTTACCCAATGACATAGGGAGTCTTCAAGGTATTGTGTAGAGCTGTAGAAATTACTACTGAGTGAGTAACTGGTTAATTGCAAATATGCCATACACAGCACAGTGCAGTAGAGATTTTAGCTCACCTGTAGAAATTGTTTTCTTTCGTAGACAGGTTTAGGTCTAAACGAACATAGAGATTTATCCACAATGTGCACCCCAAATAATGACACTGAAGATTAACATAATGAAATAATATATGATTACATTCTTTGACGAAGTACTCTTTTTTTTACATACATGAGATAAAAGATCTGAAAAAGGGAGGAATATCTAATAAAAAGTTACCCTTTTTTGTTTTAGTCGTTAATTCCCCCCTTGTAATCAAGTTCCTATTTAATAGTATGAACATTTCTATTAGAATTACTTAAAAAACTGTTTCAAAATTAGCTTAATATATGATCTGTAGTATCTGTCTTGTAGTGCTCAACCTTGCTTAACATTTTCTATTTTGGAATATTTTGTTTGCCATGAAGATGACATATTGTTTTGTAAGGTGCATAGTTAAAATGCATACATCACTCATGGTTATTTCGAAGCCGTTCGTGCATGGTGCCTTTATCATACAAAACCCTTCACATTGATATCAAAAAGATTTGTTTTAAACCACCACATGTATGTGATTGCTTTGCCAAGTTAAATACTTCCCATACTGTGAATCATTTACTTTAAAATTTAATATTTCACAGGTATTTTGGTAAGGTGTTATGATTTAGGCTTGTCCCTGGGTGGTGGTAAGGTTGCGTAGTGGTATCTTCCCTCAACACCCATCTCTAGGACCGGGTTGGAATCACACTGGAGGCATGGATTGGGTTTTCAGTCCCTACCTGATTGTGTGGGTTTCCACAGGAATAAATCTCAAGGTTTTTTCCTCCCACAAGACTATAACACATCTAAAACTGAAACTTCCTTATCTTCTCTTCATGGGTTCTTGGCTAGTATAGTAATTATGTGCACTTTTCTGAGAGTCCTTAGCTTCACAACCAGAATTAATAAATGAAATGAAATAATCCCACGTACAGTCTTTGAAGCTTTCTATTTTTCCTCAATATTTTTTTCTGAATTAAGCTCTAATTCTGAACTCATTGACCCTGCTCTGTTAGTGTTCAGTACTAGAATAACTCCAACCATAGGGTAGTTGTAGTAACTAGATCCTCTTGCAAGGCAGACATCTTGTATGTTTCTCATGGCACACACAAATCTTGGAACCAGGGCCCATTTTCAAAGAGTTGCTTAAGTAGGCAATAGCAAGAAATAAGCAGGAAATTAGTTGAAAAAGATATACATGATATGATATTTTGCAAATTTTGGTGCTTAGGCAACTCTGTGGAAGTAGGCCCAGAACAAGTTTCTTGCAGGTGAAACTTCTGTGCCTGTTACGTGATGAACAACTTCACTACCAACAGGCTCTTAACTTCAATTATTTATAGATAAAGTTTGTATCATTCTATAATTGTTGTTCTAGAATACTTCATACTTTAAGTTTTAAATATTGATAATCTCATTTGTTAAATGAGCACCACCTTCCTCAGTTTCATCATGTGAATTTGCTATTGTCAAAAACAAGAGAGGTGCCCACTGATAGGTATGATAAGCTAATGAGGTGAGGTTTGATCTCTTTAGAGTAGTGTTGGTTCTGAAAAGAACCGGTGGTTGACAACGTTCCGATCAGTATGCTCTGATCGTCTTTAGGAGAAAGCTGGACTCTGTTGCGAGATGCTGCATGCTTAAGTACTGCCTTGGAGATTAACTGGTAGTGGTCTTGGCTCGATGGTGCCAGCTTTCTCCTGAAGACAAGCAGAGCATACTGATCGAAACGTTGAGTTGTCAACCACCGGTTCTTTTCAAAACCAACACTACTCAAAAAGAGATTTATACATGGTGCTACCGCAAACCTCACCTCATTATACTCCCACCATGCAAAGTTTCAAATCCTACTTATGATAAACTAAGTCGTTGTGTGCCCGGAACACAAAGTACATTAATGACTTATAAATGGCACAAAACCGATCAAACTTTCATGCTCAGTTTTCTTGAAACACAATTTTGCACATTAATTGCTGATGCCCTTTCTCCTGTACCTCTTCATGATGTCCTCCTTCTTCACACATGATGAAGTTACCCCCATGGCTGAATAATTATATCCACCCCATTCTTCTAGGGACATCAAAACGTTCAGAAAGCCAATCTAGGAAAAGCAGCGTCGAAAGTATGACAGGGGAAGGTAAACCAAAATAATACCATGATCTTCTTCCCACCTTCCAACATTTCTTTATCTTCTTCTTTTTTTCTCAAAAATTCTTACATAAGTTCAGGAATGTTCACGCAGTTGCATGCACTTTTTCACTTTTTGGATATGCATTTTGTTAAAATTTCTGATAAAAATGTTTAAAGTTATGGTAACAGCTTCTTAGTATTTTTGTTTTTTTGCTGAATGGTTTTAATTTAGAGTTATGGTTTAGATCTCATAGGTCCTTCGCACTTACTCACAGATCAAGATTTAAGTACAGAATTGAAAGCATTAGAATAGCACAGATAGAAACAGTTTCTAATAGAGGTTTAATTTGGTGTTTGGCAAACATTCTTTAATCATTGATACCTCTGGTACAGTTCTCTCATATTAATTATCTGGTTCTTGGAAAGAAAGGATCAGGCTTACACTTGAAACATCTTTATTTCCTGCTCCTTTGCTGCACTGATATGCACTAAAACACAGTTTCATTCTAATGTTAGACTAAAGAAAATGCACTCTTTAGAAACATTCAAAAAGTTCTTACAAATTTTGTGAACTTATCAGAGTGTGTTGGCAAAAGAGGAGGCATCTGAGTAGAAAAGTTTATTCCTATCTAGGCCTAGTTAGAGGTGACTGATGATGGAAGCACCATTCCATAGGTCATGATTCTCCCTACATATAAGTTCTTCCTGTCAGCCTTGTTCACCTTCAGATAGTATAGGTGTGCACAATTTTCCTCTTTTCTATTCTGACCATCGTAATAGAAACAAGTTTTCCCTGGTAGCTTGACATGCAATTTCAGCCTGGAATCATGTTGTAATAGAATTACTGGTGGTGGTTTTAGAAGGGATGTGAGGTCGATGCACCGTTTCTCGTCTTTGACTTTCACTTTGAAGTCTTCTACCGATCATTGCATATCATTGGGAGAGTCACAATTCATGTCACAGCATAATGTGTCAGTTTCTCTTAAAAGGAGATCATATTTAAGTTTGCTGCAGTTTTAAGTTCATTAAGTTTAATTATTCTTTCATCAGCTAGACCTTAAATTGGAGTATGGTCAAATGTTGACTTTAAAAAACCTTACTTAAAAACCGTGTCTATCGTCATCTCACCAAAGTGTCGGATTCAAATGAATTACACAAATGAGCACCATAGTGTCTTCTCGATGTGCGTACTGATCAGGTTCAAATCATGGCACGTCACTCTCATTAAATGATCATTAAGGTCTGTGTTGAGTTCAAAGCAACTGTTCTATGAACTACTGTATTTCTGATTTCAGGGAAACGCCATGAAAGCCAGCATAAACTATCCACCAGTGATGGAAATAATGGGGAAGGTAAAACACAATGAAGCAACTAAGAGTAGGCTGAAAAATGTAGCAGATATTTAGGTAGTTTCTATTGAAAGATGCACCGAAATGCTTGTGTAATTGTATGAGGTAGTTGTGTGATGTCTCTGATGAACCGTAAAGTGTACTGCCCCCATTTTCTTGATCCTTTTCTGGAAAGTTTCATATTTAGACTTCGCGTTACGCAGCCAAGAACCTTGTTTATTGTGTTAAAAAAATCATTTTAACAATGAATCCAAATTGTTTTTTGAAAAGCATGTAGATAGTCACTTGCAGTGACCTCAAATTGTCTGTGTTACTGGGGTCAAACTAATTTGTACTGGAGAAGTGAACAAACTTCTTAAAGATAATCGCAGTAGGCTGAGCCTATGTGTTTTTATTTCAGTATTTTCTAGGAGTCGTGAGAGCTGTAGTAAAGAACCATCTGAGCAACCTATAGAGGAAGGTAATTAACTCCCTGTAGCAGGGTCAGTGCTACAAAGAGTGGGTTTATTCACCGGCTGACTTTATTATACAATTCCATTTCAAACTCCAATCCCAGCATCGATATTTTTAGCCAGAAGTTTTAAATTATCTACCAGACGTGCTTTGCGGGGAACGTCTGGCCAAGACTGAGCCTGTGTCTTTTCGTCCATTTTACGGGTGTTTGTTGTATGTACCTGTATGTATATTTGTCTTTTAAAGTATTTTATTGTTAATTAACGAAATTTTTATCCATCTGTTTTTGGCGCTTGCGCTGTGGATGCTGTATGAAATAAATAAAAAAAACAATTGTTCCGGAGTTGATTTAATTTTTCACTACTTTTTATTTCCTTCATACCTTTCTTAGTTTGTACAGACCATTTATGTCTTCTTTCAATGAGAGAACATAAAGCAAGGCCATTGACAAAATGTTGAACAGCACAGAACCTTGAAAATTGTATTATGGTAGAGATCGTCAGTATGTTATTTTTGCGGCTTCTTGAATCAACCGAATATTATTATTGAGGCAATGTTATTGAGGAAAACATTGTATGTGTGTATTTTGTTAAACATCTTGGAGGCATTTTTTGTGTGCGCAAAAATTATAAAATCTGAGGAGAAGGTTTCCGAGTAACAAAGCAATCAATATTGTGATATCAGACTGTGACGGAAATTGCTTAAGCTTTTTTTTTTCAGGATCCTGTCTTACTCCCAGTCTCTGTGTACTAGTATAAGACAGATTATGAATTATTAATTTTAAGCCATCTCAAGATGTCTATGTTGATATTTGGAAGTGTGTATGATATAATAATTTACATTGACTCATTGAATTTATGTAAGCGGTGTTATGTAAAGTTGCCAAGCTCTTCAGAATATTTTAAATCGTTGCGTAAACCAAACTTTGTGAATTCAAGGGGAAGATGGTGTCTTCACCTATGCGAGTGTTTTATTTAATAGATAAATCATGGACACTACGGAAAGGTGAACATGGAAAGCTGTTTGATTGCGTTTTGGGGATGGTGTATAATGAGAAAGACTGTGGAAAAATGTTGTCAATCCAGACACTGGCTTCTTGATCCTTTTCAGGAATTCCTAATATTGGCTATGCAGCCAAGAACCTTATTTATTGTTAAAAATTTAATTTTAAAAATTCTTGAGTGAATGTCTATTTGTTCACACCCAGCCCACACTTGCTTAGTGTGAATGTCTATTTTCATCATCACCACCTGATTGATGCCATTGAAGTTTAGTTACATTTTGTATTTGTTCAGGTAAAAGGTATGAATATCACATATTAATGAAGTAATTTGCACTTTTTTCAGAGGTACCTGAGGGTACCAAAAAACGACGACAAGGTCATATCCAAATCCCACAGCTGGAGATATCAGAAGGGGAAGGTAACACCCTTAAGATTGAAGAGCTAGTTTACAGATTCTTCTGGTGTCATGGCAACTTGTCATTGCACTCATGTTTTTATATTTTTGCACAGGGGTTTTTCGATTAATACAATTAATGAGAATTTATGTTTTGTGGTACTTTTATTGTCATTGAATATATAGCTTCTACATTTCATATGATTTTGTTTTAACATATCAATTTAATAACCACGTTGAAATTGACCCTGTTTTATTTTATTTTTAATTCTTGTTTTTTCTCCTTGTAATTTATGGTGTTTTTTTCCAGTACACTGCACCTTCTATATGATGCAATTTTCATTTTAAATGAAATGAATCGTTTTACAGATCAGCCCCCAATTGAAATTATTATGATCCCATTAACATTGCTGTTAAAGTTGCATTCCCCCGATTTTCTTTGAATTATTTTTTTGTATTACTTTTTTTTCTAAACAAGTTTCTGGGATTTTGACAGAAGATGCTGTTTCAAATGAATAACATTCGAAAATGTTCAAATATGCCACGAACATTGTTTTGTTTGTACATAGCTGATGGTGAGATAATGTCAGGTCCAGACAATAATTCATTTTTATTTGTTTATTACCTACCACTAATCATTGGTGTTTTTTATGCAATACTTTAAATAAAAGCTTGTAACTTTCTGGGTTAAACTTACCAAAAATCAGACAGAATATCTTTAATGTATTCAGCAATTTTTAGGGTGAAGGGTTTTGGGTTGGTGGAGGAATATTTTTGGTGGAGGACTGTTTTTTAGGATTATTTTGCAAAGCTCATAAGGAAGTGGAAAGTAACAAGATTTACTGCAAAAAACTGCTTCACATTGCTTTGCTTATGATCTGTATTCACTCATTAAGATGGTGTCACTGTGTTCATAACCATCATGTGCATAGCAGGAAAAATGAAAGTTGTATTGAAACGTTTTCCACTGGATTACCACATCGCGTAAAGTAATAAGAAATTACTGCGCTGACATATAAAGAGCTGGGTAGGCTTGAGGTGTAACTCCACCTCAACAATGATAAAAGAACAAACAATCTTCACAAAGCTCAATAATTATAATTTTCTTCCAACTGTATATAGTTGTGCTTTGCAAATACCAAGTAATCCAGAATCAACCAAATTCTGTCAGATTTGAGAACCTGAACTGAAGCAGACGGTGTTGTTATTCAAGGGTCTCCCAATCGGGACCATCGATATCCTCATGGAGAGATAAGAATTAAAGGGTCTCCCAATCGGGACCATCGATATCCTCATGGAGAGATAAGAATTAAAGGGTCTCCCAATCGGGACCATCGATATCCTCATGGAGAGATAAGAATTCAAGTTAGTTTAAAACTCAGTACCCAGTCAGGGTAGTTTAAAATGATAATAACTCAACATAATGGAACATAGTGCATGAGAAGCGCTTTGTTCACATTATTCAGTGCCTGGTATACTATTCATATATTTCAAGACATTTCAAGTTCTTCATCAACATGTACTGGCTATCTCACATAAAAAAATGCACAATTTAATCACATGCTTTCTACAGATCATTTTTCTATGAAGCATATCAAAAGAAGCAAAGGCTCCCATATTGCCCACGGGGGGAAATCTGCAAAAGTAAAAACCACTAGCTTTATTGTCTTGTCTCAGCAGCTCAGGTTGTCAATGTCAAGTTACGTGATAGTCCGTCAGTAAGTCCCAAAGTACCCCATAAGAAGCAAGACCCTGTCACTGATAGCCCCCAGCTACCCCGAAGCAAGGATGAAAGTAACAATAACACAGGTATAATTAACAGATTGAAGTGACATCTTAGGGTGGCTGGCTAATTTATGAAGGAGTGAACACTTTGAGCAAGCTTGCAAGCAAACAAATGTACAAAAAGCTAGCCTTTCATCAGGCAGGGCATAAAACAAAACACGATCTGCAAATCTTCCAGCAGGATTCTGTTCGATTTGCCATTTAACCATTACAGAACAAAATTCTACAATTTACTAACACTTCACTGAAAGTCTTTCCATCATCAGGCGTGCAACTTTTCTGCTGTTAAGCCGATTTCCTCACTGTTCTTTAGTAACAGTGCCATAGAAAATTGAAAAAATACTATATAAAGTACTATTTCCTTTTTTTTTTTAAGGGGGTGGTAGGACGGGGATTGTACCAATGATCTTATAAGACCTGCAACATTTCTTATAGAAATATCAGTGCTTTTACAGGTTTGGAGTTTTATTCATGTGAGGTTTATGGCAAGTTTGTTATTAAAGGCACTGAACACCTTTGGTAATTGTCAAAGACCAGTATTCTCACTTGTGTATCCCAACATATGCATAAAATAACAAGCCTGTGAAAATTTGGACTCAATTGGTCATTGAAGTTGCAAGGAAATGATGAAAGAAAAAACACCCTTGTTGTACAAATTAGTGTGCTTTCAGATAGGAATAAAAGGCTTCTGGCCAGAAGTCTTTTATTATTTTAGTGAGAAATTACCTCTTTCTCAAAAACTACGTTACTTCAGAGGGAGTCGTTTCTCACAATGTTTTATACTATCAACAGCTCTCCGTTGCTCGTTACCAAGTAAGTTTTTATGCTAATATATATTTTGAGTAATTATGTTAACAGAAGGTATGTCTTCTAAAAAGTTGCAGGTATGCCGTAACAGCCAAAACTGTAAATTTATAATTGATAACTTACAAATTTAAAAATTTTGATGGAATTGTAACATCAGCCTCTATAAAGTTAGTGGTATGCCGTAGCAGCCAAAACAGTGTGACTTTATAATTTATAACTTACAAATTCACAATTTAGGGAAACTGTAACATTAATTCTACTTCCGAGTATCTGTTGGAAAAGAGTAATATTTACATTTGCTACCACAGACATAAAATTAAAAGTCAACGAAGGAAACGCAGTGCAGTCTCCGACCACTTCAGGTAAAAAGTCTTCCTCCTCTTCTTCATGTCAACTTCTCCCATACTCCCCTGAAGGTGGCAGGTTACTAACTCTTACACATGGTGTCTACATTTGTTGCAGTTCAGTTCATGCACCTTTCAAGAGTTCACTAAACACCACATGAGTTTTCATCTAAATGTCTATTTGTCACTATGTAATACTAAAATGTACACCAAAAGAGGTCCTTCTGGTGTATATTCGTTGATTATCTCTACCCATGCTGAAAATCATTGGGTCCTGGGGAAAAGAGTATAATTTTATTACCTTCTGCTGTTAACTCCAGGGGTGTTCTTTACCACATATAAAGATTATTGTTCAAGGTTTTTATCATATGAAACGTAAACTTAAAAATAAACCATGAATTTAAATACAGCAATAGGCCTATTGGTTCGATGTTGTTTGCTCTTTGAACATGTATGGTTGCTGTTGGAATCAACATCAAAAGTGTAGTTGATGTAACATTGTTGCTGAAGGCCCTTTTTGAAACCACGATTTGGGCTTGGGCTTAGGCTTAGGCTTGGGATTAGGCTTGGGATTAGGCTTGGCTATGGGCTATGGGTTTGGGCGTGGGCTTGGGCTCTTTCAGTTGTTTAGAAAACATGTGCTTTCCTTACATGGCTTCTATCAGGTGAAAGGAGCCCAAGCCAAAGTCGTGGTTTCAAAAATGGCTTAAGATTAATACTTGCATCTCTGATGCAAGAATTAACTGATTCATCTCAAGCATACTATTTTTGCAAATTGCTGTTTGGCATTCATCCAAGACTCTTTACACAAGAGCCCGCTTACAATATAGTATTGTAGCCACAAGTCAGGCAGGCATCATGTGGATGAACAGTACAGTTCATGTACATGTCGCAGCATCTTATAAAGTGCCGTGGTGGTCAACGTTGGGTTGCAACCTCATACAACAAGAAATCAGACTGGGAACTCTGGATATGTTTGTGTGTGTCTTGGTGCTGTTGGGCCAAGCATATCGGGGACTTAACTTAGTAAATTTGCGTAGTAGAGTTCGGACAGCAGAATAGGGAAATTGTGTGTCAAATTAAAGGTCACCTTGTGAGCCATGGATGGAAAGCTCTCATTCCCACAGCAGAACTCTTGCTGGCCTAAATTGAAATCAGTTTCTTGACACCAAGCAAGTTCATTGGTGTCATAGTTGACATGAGAGGCAATAGGTTCAAATCTTGTTTTTCTTTGTAGAATTTGGAAGGCAATGAGTAATATTCAGTGCTTTATATCTGCATCGTCGAAGAGCAAACTGAAAACTAGACTTAACGTGTTTGTGACAACAAACACTAGGTGTTCAGGTATCGCTGGGGTCAGTGCTGTGTCAATGCGTGAGCTATTTCATTAAGTTGAACTTTGGTGTTATTACTGTTTTGAGGTGCGTAACAAACTACACACTTTAGCAAAAGTCTAAAAAAGCACACGATCAAAAGCCTAGCAATTTATTGTTAACGAGGTTTGCATGGACGGCTGTTTTAGAGACTAACAAAGCATATTGTCAAAAGCAGGTTGCGCGAACCTTGAACAGAGACTAGACCACAAGCATGTTTGATGGACTTTGAACCTTGCGGTTGATTCGCTCACCGTTTAACTGGTTTGGATCGTGTGTTGTGTGTGTATCCCCTGGTTTGACAGCGGGTCAATAAATACCCGTAATAAATGGTCAAAATTTCAAATATATGTAAACAAAAAAATTGATGAAGTCATCATGTTGTCACTTTAGATTTACGTAGTCATTATCATTGTCTATCTCTATGCCAAGTTTCAACTCAGTAAATATTTTGGTTTTTGAGATGCAAGGTTTCAAAAAGTAAAACTTAAAGGCATTACCACGTGACACACTACTTAATGGTTTAAATTTGAAGTTGATCAGATATACAGAAGTTAAGATTTTTGCCGGGAATTGTTTTTTTGAAGAATTACACAAAGGCAAACTTTGACGTCACAACTTACTCGGCTTCTCCTAGTTATGTTCTAACTTCACATTAAGTTTCAAGTTGATCAAAGATTCGCAAGTATGCGTTTGCTTGCGGACAAAGCTAGCTGAGAAGAATAAGCAAAACGAAGAAGAAAAAAACCCAAAAACGAACAAAAACAAAGAGTTGTTCGGACTGAATGCCCGAACACCTAATAATGCTTGATGGGATTACACCAAGAACTGCAATATTATTGAATACTAATTAACTGTTTCCTTATACATGTATTGTTAGCATTTAGTTGTGTACTAACCCAATCCTTCATGTGTGTATAGTTACCTCCCACCAGTAACATTTTGTTTCAGGTTTGTTTTCCTCCAAAAATTACTGTTTATTGGTGACAGACACATTTGTGGAGTGTAAATTTGGTGTTCTGGCAATCAATTTTAATGTAGCAAAGACATTAGGGCAAATTCTGCAGAGGCCATCTTTTACTGGCCTGACAATTTCAGCCTAAATGTTGACCCACTGCAGGAATCAGGGCACCACTTTACCTTCATAATGTATAGCGAGGTAAAAGGCTCTCAGACTTGATATATTTAGCTGTGCACAGCCGCATAAGTAGGGCTGAATTTGAATGTGTTTGTAAGTCTAAGCCAGACAGTATCAGATCATCTTTGTATATCAATGTGTAACCCTGACCAGAACATGGTTGGCTGACTGTAGCTCTGTGGTGCCGGTCTTCAATTAAGTCTAAGTGATCCAGTACAAAATTTGTTGCAACTGTTTAACCTGATTTGTTTTCACCGCAATCTACACACATCAGCGTTCTTGGTCTGCTGGCCAAATGCCAGTTAACATACATGCGGAACTGTCAAAAAGCTCTCCAAGGGGTCCGGCTGGCTAGTTCAGTATTGAAAAACATCATTATTCAATATAAAATATGGACTTGTAAAAAAGCTTGCGGATTTGTGACATTAGCTAACTGGTCTCGCTGGCTAGTCACTGGATAAGTTAGGAGCAAACCCTGTATGTACTGAAATTGCATGTTGGCTTACTGTGAAGCAAGTTAAAATTGATTCCTAAACATTTTAATTTGCTGACATCAAGCTTTCTCTTTACATCCTTCTCCTTTATGAGTACCTAGTTATGTTTTCTCTTCCTGTTCCGCCCTAGCTCGTTTGTTAGCGTTTTTTTGTGTTTTTTTCCTGTTTTGTCCCTGTCTGTATGTTTTGTTGGAAATTAAGTTCCGTTCAGAAATCTAGTCTTTTGTTGTATAAGGCATTTCTATACAACACTTTGTCTTTTGAATATGCCTCCACCTCTGCTTCATTGAGTCTCTTCTAACTATTATTCTATAAGTTCTTTATACATCTTTGTTCAATAGACCTTCTTAGTATTAATTGTAAGGCATTTCTATACAAGACTTTGTCTTTTGAATATGCCTCCACCTCTGCTTCATTGAGTCTCTTCTAACTATTATTCTATAAGTTCTTTATACATCTTTGTTCAATAGACCTTCTTAGTATTAATTGTATGTACATTTTGCAATACGGAAATAAATGTCCAGTTGAATTGAATTGAATTAAATTGGGAAATGTTGCCTTCCATATCCGATGCAGAGCCTTGGAAGTGGGTGGAATACTTTAAAGTAGGCCCCTAAACATTATGATGTATTAAAATTTACAGCTGGTGTGATTGGTGTAGGCAACTGATAGATCAAGCAAGTTTTTGTTTTCTTCAATGGTTTTGCGGAGTTCGTCCTGAAACTTAAATCAGAACTATTTAAAGATACAAAACTGAATTCAAATTGATATCTCATATCCAAATCTATCATTTCTATTGATGATATATAAGTCTACAGAGAATAAAGCCATCTGGCATTGTCACAGTGTTGAAAGAAACTCAAAGATCAAGATTTGGATATTTTTCTCCATAGCGAGGCGCCGTGCAAGCCATACTCTGTCAAACGTCTCCTCCACAAGTCAGTCGGAGGAGACAAATTATAATGAAGGTAAAAACTATACTTCTTGTCACCTAACTGGTCACCTGTATACTCTCTCAACATCAGAAGCTTGTATCAGAGTCTGAAAGGGCCATACCAAAAAATATATATCAATTTCAAAAACATCTCTGAAAACTTTTCTTTTTCTTTTATTGGGATAAGTAAACTTTAGTCTTTGTATATAAACATTACAAAAGATCTCATTTCTTGCTTTTTGTTTGATCAGAATATGTCGGAGCAACAAGGTAAAGTTTATTACTCATGAATTACTCGAACATTTTGAAATTTGCAGTTGGGAATCGGAAGTAGTCACAAAACATATGTACACAGAGTGCCCTCTGCTTTGGGAAGTGATGCAATGTAAAAAAGTAAATGCAAATGTCTGAGATTCATAACTACCGCAAGGGGGTGGGGAAGAGTCAGCCCTTTTTTTATAACAATCATGTCGATATTTTTGTTAATGTCTTCGAGGGAGCTATAAGTATTCGATTTGGATATTTACAAAACCAGAATTCCAATCTGCAGTACAAACATTTCACTTGCTGTTCTAAAAAGTTAAAAACAAACAAAGATCAATTTATCTTGAAGAATGGTTGGGCAGAATATTCATATCTCTTGGCCATCAGACAAAGTAGACTTAATGCTATCCCTGGCGGCCTTTCACTTTTGTATCTGTGTACAGCACAGAGGAAGAGTCCTGTAGGCCTATATGGCTAATTTAAGGCATGCTCTTTTATGGATGGCATAATCTCATCTGAAATTCAAGCTCATGTTTCCAAAACATATAGTTTCTGATGTTGAAATGAGAGAAGACAAAAAGCCATCATCACTTCACCGTTATTTTTTAAGCTTCGTTCTTAACAACAAATTGCAGTTGTTCAGCTACTGTACAACCACGCTGTTTTTATATATCATTTGGATTTCAGTTAGTTTGTCTTGTCTTGCACAGTGCATATATTTTCAGGAGACAGCACACACTTGTGTTCAGTAGAACTGTTTTATCTGTTTTTGTAGTTCAAGTGTTGGATCCAGAGAGATGGTGTTGCTGTTGTGTAATGGAAATTCATTATTTTTTTTGTACAAATCTGTTGCCCCAGATGTATATTTGTTGTCAGCTGGAATGGACTAAATAATGGTTATTTGTGTTCAGGAACACAGAGCAAGATTATAGTTTTATAACAACAACAAAAAGCAAGATTAAAGGCTTATAACAACAAAAAAGCTAGGAAATAATTTCTCTCATTCCTAGAAGTAAATAAATTTGAAATAGTTCTGCGCCAAGATTGGTCAAGACGTCATATGCCTAAACTTGTGTAGCCATTAAATTAAACATGAAATAATAAATTATATATATATATTTTTTTAGAATCTAAATGCACTGCTTTCCAAAGTTACACACCAAATTATGCAACTTCGAAGACAGCTATTGTTTGGCCCTTTTCAAATTGTGTTTGGTAGGGTACGCTTCACACAATATTGTACCTTTTTGTTAATTTTTTGTTGTTGTGCACTCATTCGTTCAGTGGACACACTGCTTGTTTTTCTGTTTGAGTAAAGCCTGGTGCATACTTCATGCAACCTAACAACAAAAGTTTGCATTGTAATGTTAATAATAATACAAAACAATTATAGCGACTATCTTAACCAGAGTTTATTAGTTGAAACACTCGGATACACAGTCATTGTTTTACTGTTGTATTTACATGGCCGTTAGGGTTTCTGAAAATGGTGTATATTTCAACCATTCTGAATACATATTTCTTAGAAACAATGCATGGTGGTATATTCATATGGTTTCGGTTTTCGGTAACACCCTGTGAAAGTAGAAGTCTACAATCTATTCTGGAGATGTATGACAAGCCCTTTCAGAGCTTACGGAAGAGGAAATCTTATCGGTCTGTTCTACTCGGCAAAAGTGGATAATATCAGCCCAACCCAAAACCGAAATCATAACAATACAGTTGTCAAGTAGTCATGGCCAGCCATCACTACAAGAAGATGTGTAAGTTGTACTGTAATAAACCCATACAGAATCCAGAGTTTGAGAGAGAAAGTTAATGTACGATTTTAAACAAAACGTAGATCATAATGTTGTCAAATACTCATCAGGTTATTTTCTTTCTATTTTAAACTTAAAGGAAGGGGTAAGTGATATGTTCATAAATTTTGCACACTTTGCAGAAAGCTTCACCTTTTCCATATGTTCTGCTTGGGCCCAATATAATTTTAGACAATTATGCCAGTAAAAAACTATTTTTAAAAATATCAAAGCAAAATTCTTGAGATATCTCAGACTCTACTATGTCTTGCTTTGTACATTGTCTGCGTATTTAACCTTAATTCTATGGGGCTCTTACAGATAATATTGCCCAATTTGTAAGCACAATTTGTTCATCAAGATTTAGGATATTACTTAAGTTTTACCCATACATAGATATATGATAAACACTGTATGCTCAGTGATTCCTGAGTACTCTAGAAGTAAATCCACAGGCGTACTACTCGCGTGGGATTTGAATCTGCATTCTGTGTGTGGGTAAAACCTGAATAGTATCCTTTATTCTTGACATCAATAAGATTTGGAATTCAAACTTCCTACTTTTTTTTACTGATGTATATTGGCTTTTATGTATGATTACCACAGCTTTTTGAAGTTTGCCACTTTTCACTGCTTTCTTATGTACTCGACATCATCTGAACCTGTACCTAATCATTTTTTTTTTTTTTTCATTTATTTATTTATTTATTGTTTATTTTTTGCCTTTAACTTGAGTATTTGTTCTTGCATGAGTTATGCAGTAATAAAAATAACCCATTTCAGGAACATATAATATTATTTAATGGTTTAAATAATGTGTAAATGAACTTCAGTATGTTCACAGAAATGGTGTGCTATGACTCTTTTTTACCGTTTATGAATTATATCGCACATTTTACACTTCAACGAGATTACCACATCATAATTACTTTTCCTTTCTTTTCCTTTCTTTGTTTTTTTTAGTCTTTCTATTCCAGTTTCATCAGCTAGTGTTGTTTTCTTTTCGTAACAGAACACCTTTTTAATAATCACAACTTGCATTTCACACTTCTTGTGACTTCTCAATCACACGTTTCTATTGATTTTGTATTTCACAGATTTCATTTTTCAACAATTAAACAAAAACACTGTTCATTTCACCTTCATTTATCATTCTTTGCCATCATTTCTTTACCACTGTGTTGTTGATTCAATTCTGTCTGTATCACAATTACATGATTCAACGAAGTCCTGTATTTTCAAAATATCAGAAAATGTCTAAGGTCTCACATTGGGAAAGTGCACAAAGGTAAACTTAAGGACTTATGATAATCTTTGGTACAATGTTTGTAACTGCATCCTTGCTTTATCAGAATCAAGCAGTCAAAACCGGTGAAAGTTTCAGGCCATTTATTTTATCATTTTGGCTTGTGTTTTCGTTGTGAACAGCAAATAAGTGCTACATTAGGGTTGTGCATTGCAATGGATCAACAAACATGATGCGTTTCAACATTTCAGATATTTTTTTTAACAAATTGACAGCATGTCTACTGCAGAGGAAGATCCCTGAGTATTTGGTTCTGTAATTAGCTTCTTTTCAAGAGATATATTCAAATCAATTCCTTAATACGTTTCATTTCACCACCGGTTGTGTATAATTACCATTCATGTTTCTCTGCAGTTGGTTAGAGCTAACCGATCAAAGTATGGCATTTTTACGCAACAAGTTTTTATACTGATATTCATGGTGCAACTCCTTTTTCATAAAACAGTGATTCAAATTTGTCAAGAGGGAACTTGACTGAAAGCAGTTTTTATTCTTGCACTTCTTTTTTTGTTTTCCAGTCAAGGGATGCCCTCTGGGATGATGGGATGAGAGTGGAGGGACAGTAGATTTGCAGTTTAATGGACTCACATTACTGTTGATACCACTCTCCTGTTTTACAATATGTCTGTTTCTTTTGATTCACTGGTTTATCTTTTATCCCCCGTCCACTTTCTCCTTGATCACATTGAATTTCATCCCGATGTAGCCTCCACTCCAGCCGCCAAGACCTTCTCCACAGACAGCGAACGGAGTGTTGACAGCAGCATCAGTAAAGGAATGAGCGACACACTGGATGAGGTGGAAGAAGAGAGTGACAGCGATGATGATGAGGAGAACATGAGCAAAGAGGAGGCACAGCGCCATCAGATGGAGAAGCGGGAGAAGGTAGGTTTGACTCTGTCTGAATCTCAATAATAATAATAATAATACAAAGCATTTATATGGCACTATACAAAGAACAGAGCGCCTAACAAAGGGAGGGAAACAAAAGAACAACATCAATATAAAAACGAACCAACGACTAGCAAAGAAAACCAAACAAATAGAGGAGCAAATTAGGATGAGGGAACAAAAGTGTCTTGAGGAGGCGTTAGAACACAGCCAAAGACGCAGCTTCTCTTAGACTTGTTGGTAGCGTGTTTCACATTGGTTTGCTCTTTAGTGAACCACATTGGTAATGTCAGCATCGGTGAGTTTGATTTTAGGTGTGGTTGTGAAGAAAACATTAGCCTATCAGGCCACACTGTATTTGGACAAATCTGCTCTAGTCCTCTGAAGACGAAGGGAGCTTTCTTCAGTCACATGTAAAGAAGGGCAGTGATTGACACACCCAGCATAGGTAACCAACTTAATTAATTCGAGGAGTGTTATCAAATGAGTGGGAACCAACATTCATTACAAATACTTTACCAATCTTTGAGGAAATGCCATTCCTGTGACTGTCATTGTGGAAATAATTATATTTTTAACACTAAATTACGATCTTGCAAATGACTGACATTTCAAATACACTCGGATACTTTTACAGTAAAGTATTTTTTTTTCCCCTGCTAATCCGTAAACCTTATACTCCATTCTTACTACCAC
Source organism: Leptasterias polaris (assembly GCA_037783415.1). NCBI lineage: Eukaryota > Metazoa > Echinodermata > Asteroidea > Forcipulatida > Asteriidae > Leptasterias > Leptasterias polaris. The sequence goes on from JAZGTN010000045.1 coordinate 2,825,585, forward strand.
GTATTTCTTGTTCTCAACTTCACTTTACCACAAACATTCCGGATGTTCTTTATTGATAGGTGTGCATTCCGTCTTGAAAATACACTTGGCTGACAATTTTGATTTTGTTGTCCACTAACAGGGTACTGCAGGGCAGGAAGCTGAAGCTGGCCGTGAGATGTCCGCGCTAGTCAACTACATTCAGCCTGTCCACTTCCACACATTTGAGGCATCAGAAAGTAAGATGTTGATAAATGCATGCTTAAGGTTAAATGGCAGTACCTGTCTTTATTTGTGGCTTGTCGTGGCCGAGCGATCTAGTGCATCACACTCTGGTTCTAATGGCTGAAGCATTGGGATGTGGGTTCGATTCCCGGTCATGACATTTATGTCCTTGAGCAAGGCACATAATCGCTTCTCTTCACCTAAGTGTATAAATGGGAACCTGAGAGGGCTGAGACAGTAGTGTGTTGTACCAACCCCTTAGCGCTAATTTAAGCAGCTTGGGGTTGTATGCTCTCCAGGGAGTTGAGAAAGTTTGAGGGATGGTATAAGAATGCCTGATGAACAGAAATAATAGTGTTATTAAGCGCCTTGGTCTAGCTCCTAGGATATGTACGTTCAGTATTTGTGACAGTTAACAAACTCGACGTCTTCAATCAACATGATGTCTTTTGTTACATCAGGTATACTCAACTGGTTCTAATCTTGGTTGTTATCTTCTTTTTTGAGTGAATATTTTAATGGTACTTGGCAACTTTTTAAAGTGCTGAACTTGAATTTGCTTTGTACTTTTGGGGGTTTTTTTCAGAGAGGAATCGGAGTTATGAGATCTCATCATTTGTTGAGACGTCAGCAATGAACAGAGTCAAGGAAAACCCCATCCGGTTTAATAAGTATCCTTTAATATGGGTTCCAATCCCAGGCGAGTTAGCTTGTAGACTTTTGTTTCCCTTGCGGGACCCAGAAAGCATTGAGTATACATTGCTTATCACACATCAGTGTAAAGGTAAAATACAAAATATTACCTTCCATGTTGTTCCCATTCAAAATTTAATTTGGTCCATGGTGTTTGTTTTGCATGAGACGTGAGGCAGATCTAAGTGTGTGATATACCCTTAGATTATAATTTGGATTTTGCCATTTTACTGGTAGTTTTTTGATTTGGACATCATGTAGGTTGATACAGTGCATGTGCACACTGCTGGTGGAGTGCTATAAGGTCATATTAGCAATGTTCATAATGATCAAAAAACACATTAAAAGAAAAATGTGTATAAATTTGAAAAATATAAATAATTATGACAACAAATATATGTTTTTTTGAAAAAATTAATGATCCTTTTTGCCAAACAATTACTTTGGAAACCACTTTTGATAAATAAACTTGATTTACCAGGAGCTCTTGTGCAATTGTGTGACATCCATACAAACTGCACTGCTGACCTTATAATCCTGAGCCGTGAAAAACATATAACTTGAGGCAACTTGCCTATAAAGATACTAAATAGAAAGTGCAGTTGACAAAATGAACGTTACTGTTCTTCTAAGCTTAATGTTTTTCAAAATGTGTTCCTTGATTGCTACTCTTCAGCTACAACAATCGACAACTTTCCCGAATCTACCCGAGAGGAGCAAGGGTAGACTCTGGCAACTATATGCCACAGGTAAGAGGGATAAACAATAGCGCCCAACTTCAAGCTGCGTAAGAACAACAAATACCCGATCATAAACACTCTTGCTTACCAGAATAAGGTTACCAGCCAAAATACCATTCCTTTGTAAACGTCTGTGAGGGTTTCCTGCAATCTTTGCTGAGCAGAAAATTGTTCCGCAAGCGTTTCTGCTTAAGCATATGACGTCACAAGCTCAAACGACACCCTTACTAATGTCAAAGGAAGACCCATCATTTGCTGTGTGTCACGCATAAACAAGTGTGCATTTCCATTGTTTATCTTCATTGATGGCGGCCTATGCAAGGGGGTCTATTGGTCTTCAACCTGAATGTCTGAAAAGACCCATGTCACTCAATAGTCATTTGCCTGGCTGCTTCCATCTGTGTGCTGGAGTAATGCTGAATACTGATTCCTGTTTCAGCAAAATTTGGTCAGACTATTATGTCCATCCAGACTTGGGCCATGTCAGAATCTTTGACATCTGCTATGGTTGCAGCAGTAGTGTTGACAAATAGGAATTTTCAGCTATTTGGTCATAGCCACTGCTAAAACCATCACTTCGGCCACAGCCTGAGGTCGTATCCGAATTGGCGGCTACACCTACGGCTACGACTGTTGCTAAGGGTGTTTCTAAGGATGTACTATACTTCAACGCATGATGACACAGAAATCTAGCCGTAGGTGTAGCCCCCAATTTGGACACGGCCTAAGTCACATTGATTTGAATGAGTGGAATACAAGATGGCTGCTAAGAGAAGGCCTTGCTTTTTAGATTTTTTGGCTGCAGAAAACTTTATTACTTTATTTATACACCTTTAAACATCGAAATGAAGGCTTTGTAGGTAAGTGTAGTTCTGTTATGCAATATCAATGACTGTGCAAACATACTACCTTTCTCTGCTACAACAATTTTGTAACTCTCATTCTGCAAATAATTCCTCCAATCATTCATGCTTCATGAATTTTAACCGCTTTGTCTGCTTTTACACAAATTGAGTTTGTTAAAATTGATATTTGATGTAGATTTTCTGGAACGTTGGATGTCAGATGGTTGCGTTAAACTACCAGACCCTTGGTGAGTATTATTAGCAGAACCATTTAATTGCAAAGAGCCTTTTAGCTGACTTATGTTTCAGCTCATCAATCTGTGAAACTCAGTGGAATAACCAGAGGGTCAGAACCCTTGCCCCCATCTTGCCTACCTAGAGACGGGAAAATAAATCACAAATGAATAGTTCTATACATTAAAAAGCCCCCAAATTATGTCTTTGCCTGGGCTTGTCCCCCGAAATGAAAATGTCTAGTTACACCACTGGTGAATCTTCAATCCAAGGGAAATGCAGGGCGAAATATGAATGAATGTAAAAATTTAAAAATGAAAAACCTATTACTGAAGTGTTGTAGACATGAAAAGGCTTATTAAAAAAATGCTGTTTATGCCACAGGTTTTGTATGCATCCCATTCCAGATAGATTGAAAACTCCCTTTCCGGGAAAAAAGTTGTGAACTACAGATTGATGTACTAATTAATTAAATTAATAAGTTAGTGGCCTGACGTTTCGACCCAAGCAGAGTCTTTCTCAAGGCTAAAATTTTAGCCTTCGAGAAAGACTCTGCTAGGGTCGAAACGTCAGGCCACTAACTTATTTTTTGCATTTATACCTCAGGTCCTTTTGGTTGGTAAGCAGTTTGCAACAGCTAATTCTATTTTCTCAATTAATGAAATTCCATCAGCAACCTGTGTCATTGCCACAGCTGCCATAAGACAAGTAACTTTTGTAGAGAAGACTTTAGTTTTATGGGCTTTAGTAATTACATAATAAAGACAAATAATAATCTGCATGATTCTCGTGTTTTTCAGATCTTCCGATGCAGCTGAACATGGGTTATTTTGAGATTAACGGCCGCACTGGCTACATTCTCAAGCCAGAGTTCATGAGACGCAAAGATCGCCTCTTTGATCCATTTGCTGAGTCTACAATGGATGGTGTAGTGGCAGCCACAGTAGAAGTCAGAGTGAGTACTGATTTAGGATGCAACAGGCAGAAAAGTTGGACTTAAATCAATGGAATTCTGCTTTCACTCTCAGGAGTAGCTCTTTGTTCTGACAGATGTCAGGTGGTCTAGCTTTAGTTTTTGTATTTGGAGGATGCCTTCAGCTTTTTTTGCACTTTGAAATAATGTTATTTTCAGCTCTGAGAATAGTACTGTTTTATAGTCTAGCCATCCAAGTCTATTCCTTTCAAATAAATGTATTAATCAAGGCTAAAAATATATATTTTGGTCTCATTTGGCATGCTGATGTGAGAAACAACTATTGTTGGGTTATTGTTTTTGTGGAGTCTGGAAGTGTTGCAAAGATTGATCAGGATTGTTAAAGGGGCTTGCTTGCCACGTAGACATGCATTGAAGCATCTTAGAGAGAGCCTCAACCACCAATTTGGACACGGCCAAGTCGACTGTAAATAAAAGAACGAGAATTGTTTCCTACTTCACAACTTTCTTCTACATTATTTCTACAATTTGATGCCTTACACCTTCTCTTGTATCCTTTCCCCTGTCAGGTCATAAGTGGTCAATTCCTAAGTGATCGAAGGGTCAACACATACGTGGAAGTGGACATGTTTGGTCTCCCTGCTGACACAGTGCGTAGGCGCTACAAGACCAAGTCATCCACGTCAAACTCCATTAATCCCATCTTTGATGGTGATCCCTTTGTCTTCAGAAAGGTACACTGACAGTTTTCACTTTATCTGTTGTACATGAATTTATTGTGGGGGGCAAGCTGATATATCGGTTGAAGAGGGCAAGCTAATTTGCAGTATTTTTGACAGCGTTAGGGCGTGTGTTAACCAAATTTACGTGATAAAAGATAAGTAAAACAAAATGTTTTTCGGTTGTTGTTATTAATATTATTACTTACTTGGGCATTCTATAAAAAATATAACATACAGGCAGTCAAAATAAGATAAAACTGTAACTGTGATGCAAGGAAACTCACCATTGAAAGCGCTCTCATGCGGTCGAATATACGGTCTGATCTATTTATATAATTAAGCAAATTTTTGTCAATTGTGGTAAACCATTGTACAGGTTTCTAAGATAAAAAGATTTAGGGAATAGTATATTAATGATCTGCCACAGCTTGTATTTTTTAGGTTCTTTAATTTTCATGGAAGAAATAACTAGAATGGTTTAATAACACTACAAAAATGCTCATGTGTTCATGGTAAAATGATAATTTATGCTTTCTGTAAAAGAAGTTGTATTGAGTTTAAACATTTAGACAGCTTTTTATTTTCTTCCATGTAGGTTATTATGCCTGAATTGGCCATGCTTCGGATTGCAGTGTTTGAAGACAATGGAAAGATGGTTGGACATCGAATTCTACCAGTGGAATCACTCAGACCAGGTCAGATATCTGGAGATTCTTGCTTAGTGCAGGCATGGTATTCTTAATATAAGAAATTTGCGGTGACACCACCCAGTCTCCTGACAATGGACAGAGTACACAGTCCGAAACGATGAGTCCATCGGTTCATCTCAGAACCACCAGTCACTCAACAGAGGTCTAACTACACGGTGTCACTGCAAATTATCTTTCATGCAAACCTTCAAAGCTTGATATTCTTCCTACTTATGTCTGTTTTCAATTCTTTTGCTTTTGCCCTTTAAAAAAAACCACATAATTTTTTGTTAGAGCCTACACCATGTGTACATGTAGATCAGCTGTTGTACTCAATAAAATGTTTCTACTTTGTTTCCAAGACCCAAACATTGTTCCTATTTGTGTTCTTTTGAATCAAAAGAAATATAGAATTGTATGGTATCGTGAACACTATGTTTGATTTTGTGTTCTATGATGCAGCATATGCTCAGTGCTTTCCTTAATGTGTGAGATTTCATCAATGACCTGGTATATTCTGGAGATGAATGTTACGCGGATTTGCAATTCACTCCAAGGTCCACCTGATGAAACTCACAAAATGTTATATTGACTTATCAGGCATAACCGTATTTCCCCATAACTGTCCTGACTGTTGATACTCGCCCTCTAGGGTACCGCCACATCTTCCTGTGCAACGAGTCCAACCAGCCCCTGATGCTCCCCACACTCTTCCTCAACATTAAGGTGCGAGACTACGTTCCAGAGGGGATGATCAACTTCGCCGATGCTCTGGCCAACCCCATCGCCCATCAGTCCAAAGTGGAGAAGAGAGCGGCTCAGCTCAAGGCTCTTGAGGAGGAGGAGGTTAAGGTCAAAGATCAAGAGAAGCCACAGGTATGGGATGCAAAGATTACTTATCATGGGGTTCAATGTCATAACAAATTACTTGTAAGAAAGGGAAAAAAATACTCAATAAATTTATCTTCTGCATGTATGTGTAGGACCATGGAAAAGTAGCATACATAACGTTGTAGTTGTTAGCAATATATTTTGTCTAGCAAAAATTAGTCAGAATCCAGTCAGTGTCATTATGATATTTCAGCTGATGACTTTTTGGTTTATACTAAGCAGATTTGTTTATACTTAGCAACAGTGTTTGCTTATCAGCTCCATAAGGATGACCTGAGACCTGTCCATCTTTCCAGGATTTTATTGCACCGAAGTGCAAACGTGACCAGACAAAAAATCTCAGCAATATAGTCACACTTTACTTCTACTAAACTTCTTTAAATTGTTATTCATAAGGACCAAGAGAACAGGGAGGAGGAGGAGACTCCAGAGGTCGCTGTTGCAGAACGTAAACCCTCAGATGCTAGCTCATTCATCCCAGCTGCCCCAAGCACCAACACCGGGGCCTACCGTAAGAATACCATCACTGAGCAGAATGGTTTGAAAACCAATTCCAAAATGCAGAATAGCATGGCTATACTTACTCCTGCCTCCTCGCTAGGCGGTAAGTCACATTTTTGCTTTCGAGTTGGTATTATTTGAAACTTTCATGTGCAACTTAGTTCAATTTTAGTTCTGCCGTATCGTGTAATATTTTTCATTAGGGAGTTGTATCGTTTGGTCTTATTTTTAAGGTAAAAAAAAGAATTAGAACAACGTGATGAAAAACAACCAGTTCTCTGCCTTGTAGTATCAAGGGTTTCAGGTTTGAATGGGAGCAGTAATTATATATCTTTGTGAATATTTATTTTATGATCACTTGTTAACTTTTAGTTCATAAATCATCATTAATTCACTTAAAGGCCCTGTACGCTATTGGTAAGATCGAAAAACACAAATGTTCACAGATTCACACATAACTTACATGATTTAAAGTAAGTAATGGTAGAAAGGGTTCCTTAAAATATTTTTGCCTAAAATGCTATCGTTTCTGAGAAATGAGTAAAACAATAGTTTTTATCGCGCGCGATAATAAACTCGATGTTTGAAAAACAGAAAACACATAAGGTCTCTTTTCACTATTTTCTCGTGACCTCGACCAATTGAGCTCAAATTTTCACAGGTTTGTTATTTCATGTATGTGGTTGATTACACAAAACATGAACACTGTCTGTGATTATTTTGTCAGCTCTACCAATCCTGTATAATACCTTTAAGAAGATTGTGCAATGTAAGGTCATGTCAAGAGAAAAACAGTTATCATGAGATTACATATTCATTTATCATTCAAAATTATGTTCATGATCCAGTCATAAATGAGGGTTTTTTCATAAACATTTATGTTTGTTTTTACATGATAATTATGAATTTTGTTCATGAACATTTATTTGCAATTGAAAGGAGTCACATGCAAAGGTATCGAGCCAAAGCTACATTTGTCATCTTATAACATTGTCACTTGTCATTCATGAGTGCTTATGATGCAGTTCATGAATATTCATGATATACTCCTGGAGGTCAGCTGTGTAATTATAGTTCATGTATCGATGGATCAGAAAAGGTTATACCGGTTGAAGTGTCACCCTAGCTTTAGTGAGCTTCCTTAGTATGAGAGAGAGAGTTATTATGAAATACGCTGAATGAAAACCTTAAAACGTTTGGTCTGGTAAGTCTTGATAATTCAGTAACCTAAGCAGAGTCTGGGTCTCGGAATCAGTTTACAAGGGACATGGTGTTTGTCTCTCCCATACCTAAGCAGGCTCACTGAGAATAGATTCTCATATGGCAAGCAGACCGTGTCAAGTTTTGCAACCAACATACAATGCACTTGGTCATTTGTTGTGTTTCATTCAATTTTTCTCCTCCTTAATTTCTCCCCGCCTCCTCTAAGCAGACGGAATGGCCATGCCCAGATCCAGATCTCTGGGCACTGCCCAGTTTCAGATGGAATCCATGAGCTCCCCTCTCAATCAGAACAGCCGCAGCATTAGTGCACCCAATTTGGGTCAATCAGGTACTGATGGGTGCATGAAGCCGCCCCCCTCCCACACCCCTACCCTTCTTCTCCAGCACCCCTACCCTCACCCTCGATAACAAGTGTACTTAGTCATGTAGGTTGATGAGGACAGTCAACTCTTTATCACTTCTAATACCTCGATTTTACTTAACTGTTGTACTTGGGTTTAGATCTGTAGGTTTCAAGTCAGCGCATAAAAGCATGTTCATGTGTAGTAGCAGCATTCATCTTAGTTTACATGCCACTTGCTTAGTGCTCAAAACTACTGGCTTGATAAGTATTTTTACCTAAATCTGTGCTGTTTTCATTTCAGAAAAAAAATATATTGGTGGTAGCTAACTGATTAACATGTCCTAAACTTAATCTGAATCTGTTTATATAGTGTGTCTGACACTAACATTCTTTAAGCTTTGCTTCACTTTAAAGGGTAAGAAAAATTGAAAGAACAGGTGCTGTTTGTTGAAAAGTGAACGTCCATCTTTATTAAGACATGAGTTTTGAGCACACTGCATTTGCATTAGTTGGAATTGGTATAGCATAGTAGATTAGCAGCATGCTCTTCCTCTGTGTTAAGTAAAGATTTGCACTTTCTACAATTCCTAGAATGACCTCTGAAGATGGAATGATCCAGAATTATCGACTCCCTCCAAATTGTTCAAATTGTTGTAGTTTTGAGAGTTGCAGTTTGAAATGTTACTCTGTATGCTGCTACAGACTATCTGAAATGTGTTTGACAACAGTCAAATCGTTGTGATTGTTGTGTGCAATCCTTAGTTATCACTATGTTGCCATGGTGTTGGTATGTCTCCAAATTGTACATGTATGGCCTTTTTGCAACTCTTCTGGTAATGCTCAATTTTAGTCTGTCTCAGAAATTTGGCAGAAGCAGGACAAATTATTTCAATTTCTATCATAATTGCTTTTGAAATTTAAATGTTCTAGTCTGTGTATTGCAAATTTTCTGGCAGAAAACAAACATGGTGACTTCTTCCTGATTTATTTAACAAAACAATATTTATGGATGTATCGATTCCATTGATCTTATCTCGACTTCTGAAATATTCTTTCTTTCGAAAATCAGTTACAAAGACTTATCTTTATTAACACAACAAAGAGACCTAAAATCAGAAAATACATGTTTTGGGGTTAAATCGTCACAGATATGACTCTCCCACTAGCCACCACTGTTTATTAAGTAAGGCTTTGGGTGCCAAAAGGAACATAATAAGTGTAATGATGGTAAATAATGCAGTCATGTGATAAACTATACTAGTGTGGGGGATCAGATCTTCAGAAAATACATGTTTTGGGGTTAAATCGTCACAGATATGACTCTCCCACTAGCCACCACTGTTTATTAAGTAAGGCTTCGGGTGCCAAAAGGAACATAATAAGTGTAATGATGGTAAATAATGCAGTCATGTGATAAACTATACTAGTGTGGGGGATCAGATCTTGCGAGCGCCATCTACCGACCAAAAGTGGTAAATCAATGATATATGACTGGCTTGCTTATTATGTGCCCAGTGGCACCTCAAGCTTTGCTTATGAACAGCAGTGGCTAGTGGAATAGAGTGCCTTTCATGTATTATTGTTATAAAGGAACACAACTCAAAGCATCACTATCAGAGAATTCAAACACAAACTGTGTTTACAGCATGCGAAGAAGAGACCTGACTAACATAGCAGTTGGCAGGTTCCAGAAGTTGGATTTTATCAAGTTCATTGGAAATACAATGAGGTTGTACTCATATGTGGAAATTCAGAATGCTGTGCTTCTTGTTGGCTCATTTGTCATGATTATCATATGCTATGTAGCTCAGAGTGCAAGAACTAAGCAAACCGGCTCCTTCATTGTGAACATTGCTAGTGTATTCCCATTGTATAACAACACTTTCTGGTAACCCACATTCCAACTCTCTGATTACTCAGTTATAGGTTAAACCATGCAAGGACACCCTCTTTATGTAGTTTGTTTGCAGTCAGACTTGAAATCACGTACCTCTGCTAGTGTGTTTACACCTTGCAGTTTTCATCTATCTGTTTTCAATCTCTCTTTTCAGCTAACGGTAGTCACTAAATCTTGTGCTTTCCTTTACAGATCCGGATGCTCTTTTATTTGTTCTTATCAATCCTCAATCTTCTGTATTTTCTGTGTTAGATTGTGTAAGGTTTAAGGATGTCTGAAATCTAACAGCTCTGGTGATTAATTCTAACAAGCATAGAGCAGAAGTAGAGTATGACTCTCATTTCATGTACAGCAAATCAAATGTAAATGTTCATTCCTTGAAATAGCTTTCCATTTCTGAAGATTTGTTAGTAAGCAATGCGGTTGTTGCGGTACATCTTATTTCTCACCATTAATTCCATTCAATGTATCTTTGCTAATTAAACCATTCAAGAATTTTAGATGCGCTTTACTTGTGCAGTCACCCAAACTTGAATGCGAGAAAGTTGCATTGTGTTGCACGAAATTATGTCATACGCTCGCGTTAATGTTCAAGTAAAACATGGCATCTGAAATTCCCTATTGTCTGAGAAAAGTAATTGTGATATTGTTGTCTCATGAAGACATAAATACAGCCCCTTGTTGAACCTCAAGCTGTAACAAAATGAAACTCTTATTGAACAAAATTTGAACTAACTTATTAGTATTGTATTCCTGTCTCTTTACAGCTTCATTGATAACTATGTAGACTTACCAAGTGCATTTTCCTCTTTGTTACACTGTGGCTTGAATGCATGATATTGATGTGGAGTGAAGTTTGCATGACTGTACTGTATACAATGTGCAATCAGTATATCAATTACTGACTAATCCTGGTTTTCTGTTATTGATAAAACTGCTGTCATTCTTTATTAGCTTCTTTCTTGTGTCTACAAATACCATCTTCATGAACAGCACAGATCTATTTATCTTGGAAATTATCAATCCACAGATTGAATTTTAATACAATATTATTGTTCTGAAAAGGTTCAACTGCTAACCAGACTGTAAGTGGATTAAATTCTGGGCCTATGAACTTTTTTAATCTATGAGGGTTGGTTTGTTCTTTTTTGACTAAGTGAGGACCATTTTGCTTTGTGGGTGCAACGGACCCTCAATTTTCATCTGATTTTAAACCATGGCAAAAAAACAAACAAAACATCTTAAATTAATCTTTTGACTTGTGGCATCTGGGTGCTCTGGTTTTTCGGAAACTGCAGTATATAGTTAGCAGTTCCAACTTGCACTTTGATGAAACTCTGATTCCTGCTCTGGGAAATGGACAAATGCAAACAATTTCACGAAAGAAACCAGAAACTGATTTCTTATAAAAAATGCTCTTCAGAAAGATGATGGTAAATTGCGATACAGTTATAACCAATACACTACAGTTGTTTAATACTCCAACTTCTGGTGTAACCTTACAGAGGAGATACAAGCTGCTACTCTGGAGGACATAAAACAACACAAGGTGGGTTAGAAACATACAGTGATTATATTTAAATAACCTCCAAAACTAATTGTTTTGTAACAGTAACAATCAAAGAAAATCACTTCTCAAATGTCAAAGTTGGTTTTGGAAATAAGCCATTTGCAAGTTAGATTTGAATAATGTCTGGTACAATGACTTGTATAGTTGCGAGTTACTGCTTAAATTTGAATTCTTCAGACTAAAGAGACAGTTGCTATGTCATTCCTCGGACTAAAGAGACAGTTGCTATGTCATTCCTCGGACTAAAGAGACAGTTGCTATGTCATTCCTCGGACTAAAGAGACAGTTGCTATGTCATTCCTCGGACTAAAGAGACAGTTGCTATGTCATTCCTCGGACTAAAGAGACAGTTGCTATGTCATTCCTCGGACTAAAGAGTCAGTTGCTATGTCATTCCTCGGACTAAAGAGACAGTTGCTATGTCATTCCTCGGACTAAAGAGACAGTTGCTATGTCATTCCTCGGACTAAAGAGACAGTTGCTATGTCATGTGATTCAGGGCAAGGTTTTGCATAGTTACGTAAGAGACGGCAAACACCCACACACAATTTTGAATGAATGTGTATGGTACAACCAGGCACCAGGATTTGCTCATCTGAAGGTTGATACAAAAACTGCCTCTAGAGTCTGAGGAATTCAAATTTAAACACTATCTTCTGATTTCAGACTTCTGACTCGCAAATGGCTTATTTGCACACCAATATTTTTGTAGAAAGCGGGGGAAGGGACGTGCACCAAAATTCCACATTTTTCCAGATTTTTCTTTTGAGATTTAAGTTTTGCAACTAACTCATGGCTTTGAAATCATTATCCTCATTTAATGAAAATGTCACCAAACCTTTTCTGTTGGTTACAAAATTTCTCTAAGAACAATTATATGCAGAAAGCTTCAACACTTCCTTTCTTTGGGATTTGATTCAAATTCTTAGAAATACAAGAAAGTCGTTCTGCGTCTGAACAATGAGCTTGAAAAATTGATCAAGAAGGAGGAGAAGAAACAGAGCAAACTAAAGAGATCCCACGAGAAGGAAATCAACAAACTACGTAAATCCCACCAAAAGACTTATAAGTCACTCGCTAAGAAGCAGACTGATCAGATCAAGAAAGCAGCCAAGAAAGGCCTGTAAGTAATAAAAATATGTTTGTCAGTTTAAAACATGTTATTTTTTTAAGAGCTGGGTATTGAGAAAGTTGAAGGAATGATTTGCGCATTCCGGATGTCCAGTGATACTTTTAGCAGGCATGATATTCTTCCCATTTTAATCTAATTTCCATTTTAGTTGTTTTGCCCTCAGAAAATTAGTAAATTGTTATCAAAAAGCCCCCCAAATTCTATAAGAGCCGTTATCTTCAAGCAAGATTCATTCCTCAATTCTGATTGGTCGATCCTTGGCAACAGCAGTATGATATTATACCATATTGCACGGTCAATATCACATCCTGCAAACTGTGCTATTTTAAGCTGCTCATCAAGTTAGCTTAAAGATAAATTCGTTATCACATTTGTGCTTATGCTATCTGGAAAAATACTGCGCATCTGTTTTCCATGATATGGGACACAGATGCACCATGTTTGTGCAATAACTAATATATGTTGGGTAGCCCTTGTACTGAATATTTATATATATTTTTTCAAGTGTCAAATAACATGCCTGTTATAAGCACAAATGGACGAGGGCCCAATTTTAAAGAGTTGCTTTTCTAAAAGCACAAAAAGTAGCGAAGCACACTAAATTTATGCTTGCCATAATAAAGTTACCAGCCAAGCTACCATGTCACATGTACCATTTGTGACTGGTATCCTGCTCACTTCTGCTGAGCAAGTTGTAAGCACTAATTTCTGCTTAAGCAGCCCTATGGAATTGGGACCTGATGATATGCAGGGCATAAGGTAGCTTCTCTTATTATTATGATCGGTATTTTCACAATATATTGTCTGCTAAAGTTCTGACTAGACCAAGTGGAGTTGAAAAAGCTGGTGATGGCAACAGCTTTGTCAGAAAAAGTACTGCTTGAGATGCTTTTATTCCAAAGGAATATGTGCAACATGTGTACGCAACAAGGTGTTGATATGTGTTTGTAAAATAAGTCTTGGTTCACATTTCTTGTCAAATTTGATGGCTTTGGCAGTAGCTACGGCTAGATCCCTGAAAATGTTTTTTCTGAAACATTGTTGTTAAATAGCTTGAAAAGTCTATTTAACCCTACACCATGTGTACATGTAAGTCGGCCCTTGTAGCTCAAGGACCAAACATCATGCCTGAGCTAAAGTTTTTGATGAACCTAACATTTTGATGAACCTAACATATATATTGACTTCTCTGTTTCTACAGTAACCTAGAAGAGTTAAGACAGCAATTTAATGAAGTCTTGGAGGCTTTTACACGAGATAAAGAAAATGAGGTAAGATTAGGAATCCATCATGCATAAAACTTATCTTGCCTTCTCTTTTTCCTATAGTTTTCTACCAACAAAAGAACAATATATACAATTTCTCTTTAAAAAATGTATTCCTTTTAGCTTAGATTTTGACTATTCCCTTCATCCTTAGGAGAGTAGACCATTGATTCTACTAGGTATAAGACTATCATCTAAATTCATACTATACAGCAATCCTTCACCGATCTTAAACTCTTGGTGGCAGCAGATACCGCCATTATTGCGGTGGTACTGCGCTGCCTAGCGACGGGTTTAAGCGATTTGCAAAGTAAAAGTCCAATAACCCGCGACTGATCAAATGATCGCCGTGTAGCCCAAACCTTATACCAGTCGCTATATCTGCTGCCACCAAGAGTTCAAGATCGGTGAAAGGATTGCTGTATACTTTGCTTGTTTCTATTTTTATTACTATGTTTTTCCCCTTGCAGATTGCCCGTATTGTTGTATTGTTATTGTGTTATAACATTTTTAATGTTTTTACATTGTCTTGTTATCAATTTTTTTTTAAGGCATTGCTCTTTTAGTGAATTCAGCAATTCCTAGACTTCTGTTTGTTTTTGATTATCTTTTGTATTTCTCTTTTTCTTGTGTAAAGCCTAAATAATTTTTTTTATATAAATAAATACAAACAATTTTTGATGGTCTCACATTTCAACCCTAGAAGAGTCTTTCTCAAATGCTAAATCAACTCTGCTAGGGTCAAAACCTGAGGCAAATAACAAAAATTGAATTTGTACCACCGTTCATTTTGGTTGGTGTGCAGCTTGCAATAAAATAAAAGGAAATTCTTGCCTCCCTGCCAGTGTCTTATCAGTATCTTTTGTACCCTCTTCAAGATCCTAAAGAAGGAAGCAGCCCAAGAGAATGCATTGATTGAGCTCTACAGGAAACATTACACAAATGAGAAAGACTTGAAGAAAGAGCACGCTGAGATTCTGTATGAACTGCAGATGGAGTTAATGGTTGCTGTTCATGAGAAGCAACTGACCAAGCTGGATGGGCAACATAAGAAGTAGGTTGAATCCATTGGAGACCAAGCTCTTTCATATAACCACCACATACATTCAGACATGTCGGAGTGTATAATATTTTTCTAGTAATCATTAGAAAATGATAACTGTAAGAATAATAATGTGTACTTATTATGGGCATTTTCAAGCCAAGCCAGTAGGCCCCCTCAAAGCGTCTTACAGTATTATTACTCCTGTTGTGAGCGCTCAGCATTCCTGAAACCATTCCAACTCCTTAGAAGTGTGCAGCACCGGCTACCGAATGTGTGCACAGGTTTCTATTACATCAATGATCTCTCCCCTCACATGTACTCTTGGGAGATGCAAAGCAAATACAGTAAATTGTCTTGCTCAAGATCTTGCTCAAGTGTAATGAGAGGGATTCGACCCCAAACTCCCGTGACTTTGCCACCAGAACTTGAGTTCTAGTTAACTCTTTCAGTGCCCGCTATTTTTATGTTTTTAACCTCAAGTGTCAAGCTTTTTGAGCTTTTGCAAAATTCTGTATTAAAATTAAAAAATCTTTCTCAACAAACAAAATGTTTCTTGCTGATTGGTGTTGCCTTGTACATCCCTAAGTCAAAAGTATTTCTTGAGTGATACTGCCCTTCCATGAAGACATGTACATTATGGGTCGTGCATGTACAATTGACGACATTTTTTTGACAAAAAATAGATCGTACATGTACGATAATGGCACTTTCGGAATACATAAAATAGATTGGTGCACAGCCACAATCATGGGTACACTTTTTGTTACAAAGAAACCAAATGAACAACATATAAATATTTAGTAACTCTTTGCAGATCTTGTATTTGACAAACTCAAGCACTTTTTATTCATCATTGACACAGCGATTGCTAATTGATATATAAATAACATTGAGATAACTGCTACCAGTGGTTTTCAAACTGTTGCTCATAAAATGGACACGGAAAAAATGTGTACCCATGATCGTGGCTGTGCACATTGACATGTAAGACCTTGGCACTTAAAGAGTTAATTCATTTATAAAAAACGAAGGGGGAAAATGTCACTAGCAATTCGATCAAACTGCAGTTTCTTATTTTGTAGTAATGGAGGATCAGAAAGACAATACCCAGGCCCGAGTTGAGATTTGTGATTTTCTTTTTATTTACATCTTTGTTTCTTTCATTGATTGTTTCCAGGGAAGAGGTTGAATTAAGGAAGAGGCTTGATGAGAGGAATTCAGAGGACTTGAAACAGATGAGTAAACGACGAGGAGATAAACAGGAGCTGCACAGGTTAGTACGTCGAGTTTGGAACAATCTTTCCAAAAGCTTTGTCTTTATGTAGGTCCGGTCCCGAAGGAGTGGGTTAACTCTGAATATAAAAAGAGCAAAATGAAGAACACATCAGTATACATGTAACAGTATGTGTTGGTTGAAGAATTGAACTTGGTGTTTAATCACTCACTGCTCTCATAAGAATCCTGACAATGATGCAATCACTCATTGGTTGCATTAACACAATTAACAATATTAATCCCAAAACTAATTCAATAGACTTCACAATAAATCAAGAAGATAACTTTAAACAAAATAACAAATCAACTTATTAAAAATCTCTACCTTTGTGGTTTAAACTTGCTTGAGGGACTTAACAAATATACATGTACTGAATAATTATACACTTGATCAGTACAAGTCTAATCTAGTGGATTAGTCATAGTTTATCTCAGGACCACTCTCTGGTCAAGCCATATACTAATCCCAGCAGAATTCCTGTGCCATGTACTGTAGGATAGGTATCCATAACCACCTGGCCGCATATCATTATAGAATGGTCAAACTGTACCAAGTTTTATAAGAACTTGGCTTTAGTGCAGTGGCTATGGGGAACAATGAATTTACAATACCTCAAAGTACAGAATGTTGGGAAATCCACTAAATTACACCTTAATAACTTTAGATAGATTAAATGTTTGAGTGACTACTCACAACATTAATTATCTATATCTTCTAGCATTTGGAAATCTCTAAAATTCTTCCTTGCGAAAACTATATCTTTCTTAACAGTTCAAAAACTCATAAAGAAACTAATGATTTCCTTCTCAAAACTCAATCTGTAAAACTATATCTTAAAATTTTAACTTCTCCTCTGAACAAAGCTCTTCTCCTCTGAACGAAGGCTAAAAAGTTTGAAGAACTAACAATCAAAACTGTGCTCTGTTTAACTTGCTTAGTGTTCTAATTCTAAGTTGAAGCAAGTATTTTAAAAGTACAAAGAAAACTTGTCTCTTTTAAATACAATCAAAAAGTAACAATAATCCTTAAAAACACAAAGTAAATCAAATACAATGGAGTCTGAAATGTAAGATAATAAATGAACATACCTGATTATAAAAAGAGCAAAATGAAGAACACATCAGTATACATGTAACAGTATGTGTTGGTTGAAGAATTGAACTTGGTGTTTAATCACTCACTGCTCTCATAAGAATGGCAGCAAGGAGAACCACAAGGCTGGAGTTGCATTTCCTACTGGGTGCCTTAACCAATCAGAAGGCGGTGACCATGGTCTTAGGATCACACCCAGCCAATCAGCTATGTAGGCTACTAGATGCCACATGGACAGTTTCCACATGTCCATGTCCACTCTTTCTAGGAAATGGGAACTTGTATTTTTTTGTGGGGGTGGTATTTTCTTACTCCCTTTGTAATCTCTGGGAGGGGCACTACATTTATTTTTGAAACTGTACTACTAAAAAAAAATCCATTTCCAATCTAGTATCAAGTATTTTATTTTCCCCGTGTGCATTTTAAAAGAGTTTTGTTTGTGCTATATATCCATGGCACTTTCTTTTGTAACAAGACTGCCAGTTAGTACGCATTTTATGGTTTTTTATTTTTCCATCAGGATTACCCGGTAGTTAAGTTATTTGGTTGAATTTGTAAATCTAATGTTACATTTTGTTTTCTTGTGCAGGATTTGTTTTGTGTGTTACTATGATAATATGTAAATCTTTCTGATATTTTGTTTTTGTTTAAGGTTGCGGAGAGAGAATCAACAGAAATACATTCAGCAAGCAGTAGCGTCTAGACAAACAGTAAGTACAGTTTTTTTAATGGATATTTTACAAAATACAAGTCAAAGCAGTGCATGTAAAAATGTTTAAGCTTTCTGCCTTTCTTAATTTTAGTAGCCACCTTAGTAAATGTTTGCTACAAAATTGCCTTGCTGCAAAGAAGTTTTGTTTTGTTTATTCACAATAAGAGTTGATTGGCTGCGTCTGAATTACCGGCTTTGGCAGTGGCTATGGCTGGATATGATAAGCCAATTCATCAACTTTGTAGCCAAAGTCGCTTGATTCGAACACAGCCTAATAATTTTTGTGGTGCAGTAATTTGGTTTTTAGTAAATTAAGAGGGTTTTAGTGCAGAAAGGGAGGTTGCAGTGTGGTAAGTGACTTTGTAAGATAGCATTTAGAAGGAAGTCAGGTTTTTTTATATGGAAGGTAACTTTTTAAACAATAAGATTCAATGTTTTCTCATCCTCAGTTGCATGAGATTCAAGAGAAGAAAAGGGCGGAGCTGGAGAATCAAATGAAGGATCTACAGGAAGAGCTGGCAGCAGAGGAAGACTCTGTAAGATAACTTGGTTTTTTGGGTTTTTTCAAGATTACATCTCAGCAATGCTATTTAAAAAAAAAAAAATTCACATAAAGTGTGAATCTGTGCATTCCTTTCTCAAGTATCCCTGAATGAGAATAAGTTTTGTTAACTAAACCCATCCTGGGTTTGAGAAACTGAGTGTTTTGTATACTGTGATGCAAAATTATTATTGTGCTTGTAGCGAAAGTTCTTTAATTTTCTGTCCAAACTGCTTATGAGAAAGGTAAAGATATTTTTGTAATGTTTATTTTCCTTTGCAGCATGTAGCAGCGCTGGAGTCCCAGTATGATTCCAAGTGCAAGCAGCTCATGAGGGATATGAAGGCCAATCAGTCCTCACCTGAGACACCTGTCATCATTGCCCATAGTAATGGTACCGCAGCCAATCAGGAGAGCCCAGAGTCTGCTGACCAGAACACCAACAGGAACCTTGAGGTTCAGGTGGTCATCGAGCAAAATCCAAAGGAGAGGTCAGAAGAGACTGGTGAGGTCAATCATCGAAGTCCAGTTGCTCAGACGTCATCCTCATCTTCACAGGGAACCAGTGATGAGCCTTATAATGCTTCACCAAAGTCAAGTGGTTCGCAGCCTCCATCGCCAACAAAAACAACAGAGGAATCTCCCAGAAAAGACTCTGTCCCATTACCTCAGCATTCACCACAGAATACCAAAGTATTGAGCTCTCCACAGCACTCCACAGTAATCACACCAGAAGTATCTCCTAAAAAAAAATACCCAAAGGAGGCTCCGATCCAGACACCCCCCAGGAAGGTAGCTGGTAACGGGACGGAGGCATCAAGTGATGGCAGTGGGTCACCAGTGAAGAGTCATCATTCACCCGAGAACTCAGTCGACTCGGTTCATGTCAATGGCACATCCAGCCCTGGAAGAACTGCATCCCCCATTACTATCATCAATGATTCTCCATTGAAGAGTCAGGACTCCAAACGACCCAGCGTAATTGACAATGAGGCAGAGTTCATCACCAGGTTATGAGGTGAAGCACTCTGAAGGAGACACCCAGACATGTTTTTGTTTATAGTAGGGTTGTAACGTCAACTGTGATTGTATTCAGTTAAAAATTTTAAACACGTGCAGATATTTACACTGGTGCTTAATGTTTGGCAAATTGTGCACGTTCCACAGGAATCAAACTGACATTTTTTAATAAGGTTTTGTTGTCATTTTTATCTTTGAATTCTATAACTGTAACTATAACAATGATGTAACACAAGTACCAGTTGCTTTTAAAATGTTTTAAACCACCTCAGATGTATAACTATTTAACTTTGTCTTTTTACATTATTTTTAATCATTGCAACTCTCTATATTAATTTAGTGCTAACCCCTATATGAATTAACTTAAGAAAAATATCAAAGGACCATCAGCAGGTGTTTGTGATTCAGCTCTGCACTCTCCATTTCTGGCCAAATATCTGTAAACTATCCAGCTGTCCATACAGCAATTTCTCAGTGAAAGAATACGATGCAAAATCAGCCATGTCCAGATATTTGCATCAACAACTTTCGGATTAACCGTGTAAGGTTCCTATCTCCAATGCATGATCAAACACCGCTCAGATCAATTCAAAGTTATTTCCAGATTTAGATCAAATTTACAGTACAGCTTTCTATTTTTTAAGATAATCATTGATATTAATGAACAAAAACAGAACCATGTTATTGGTTAGATGCCCCTTTTTACCATTCATGCACATCACTCACTTGTCACAGTGTTAAGATTTGTACCACTGTTTCCTTAATGGGAACACAAATTATCTGATACTGTTCACCATTAATTATTTCTATTGAAAAAGGGAAAACCTTTGGGTTTTCTCATTGTGCTTGTTTGCATTCCATTTGATTGCCTAATTGAACAATTGACTATATTTTACCGCCTATATTTATCCTTAAAAGATTTAAGATAAGGATTAGCCTTACAGCACTTCTGTTTGAAGACACATTTCAGTTTACGAACAAACGTCTCAGTTTCTTCAAGTTGTTTGTCTTAAATCAAATTCAAAGCAGCTCAGAGTCAATAAATTCAATTTTTTTTTGCTATTTCCTTTGCATTCAGGGGAACAGATGTAGACTAAAATTGAAGAAATATTCATTGTATATGTATATATTGTTTGAAACTAAAAACGTGTACATATTTATGTAAAAAACAAAAAGTGTATATTCCAGTACTCCTAATTATTGTAATGTGGGGTCTTGGACGATTGTTAACAAATGTGGTCCTCAAGACATTGATGGCAAACTATGGTTTTGGTTTGGTTGTTTTTTTTTTTTTTTTAATTTTTTGGGGGGTGGGGATGTTGTTAAGGTAGTGAGAATCAGGAAAAGCTTCTTCCATCTTAGCTAAAGAACTTGTCAAAGGTTCTTAAAAGACTATTTTTTGTTTCTTTTTCATCTTCATTACTTTTACACTTAAACATTTTCACTTGGGTAAAAAGATTACAGTCAGTTATGCCTAATACAAAGTTCTTGATAGAGGGGGGGTGGGGGGGGGGGGGGGTGTAGTTGGAGACTACATTGATGTTCTTTTCAACAACAAACATAAACAGCCCTTTTTTCAATCTAATCAGTATTTCAGTAGGTCTGTTAGGGTTAAGAAATCACCAAAAGTGGCTGAGCATTTGTCATATAAGAGTGGCCTTGTATATTTGCATTTGTTTGTAATAGACACAGGAGTTTTGTAAAAGTGACTTTGTTTCTGTTTTTGTTTGAACCATTTTGAGGTAATTCAGTGGCGCAGTTGTTTTGTCCCATCAGTGGAACAAGTTAATACTGTGAGATACACTGCTCACATCTTGGGACTTCATTTAAGGTGCAAGGAGGTTGTTTAGTTTTGTTTAAGAACTTCCACCTACAAAACTCACCACAGAACGATTACGGCATAATTCAATAACCTTATGGTTTTTCAGTTTCGAGGGAAACAAAAACAGAACTTCTCATTTTCAAGAGTTCAAAATATGAACAGGGCACATTTTTGTAGCAAAGACGTGTAAATGTTTTTCAGGAATAGTTTGGTTATCAAAGTGCAATAAATGGTGGTACGGGATAGTAGCAAAGGCCTGATTTGTGAGCTGGGGCATGGTTAGAGAAGAGAGTTGTTTTATTTTAAAAGTTGATTTTGCTGCATGAGGTTGAAATATTGTATTATGTACTGGTGGTCTTAAAGTGAATGGCTAAATTGCAGGCAAATATATACAACATATTCAGTGTTTATGTTTTTAGTATTACATTTTCTAGACATTGCAACAATTAAAATGTACATCTTTGATTAGTGCATTTTCAAAGTGTGTTTTTAAAATGTCCCAAAATGTGTACACTCAGAAGTTCTTCTGTTGCTTACTTCTTCATTTGAGAAGCCAGGTCTTCTGCCTCAAACCATTTGTAATTTTTAATTTTTTTTTTTTTTTTTTTTTTTTTTTTCTAACTGGCTGAATAAATAACCATTAACAATAGGACAGTTTTATTGAAGAATGTTCGGAATCCATCAATGAATTAAAGCATAAACCAACACCTACTGGGAGGTCTGATGAGATGGAAATGCCTCATTTCTTGCACGGATGGTTGGCTTTATTTGCTCAGCTCTGAATTCATCAAAATCTAGCAGGTCCTGCTTTGGATGGATTTGATGAAGTAAGGGGGACACTGCTGCTGTACGTTGTTTTGAAATGGAACATACTGAGATTAAACACAACCTTCGCCCTGATTTAAAGCTAATTTTAGGAAATTGGAAATCTACATGGTTTTTATAAACAAAGTATTTTTACAAAAAATTTATTGGCGTGTGAGAAGACAGTAAAATCAACTATCCAAGCCTGTGTATAGTCCAGTGCTTGCACTTTTTATGAGATTGTACCATGGACTTATAATGCCTTTATCAAATATGTGACGGGATGCCATACACAAAGCAAACCCTTTCCAATCAGGGCATAAATAGATATATATATTTTTGATATGCTATAATAGGGAATAGTAGGGATTGTATAAAAGCCAAAACTTATAACCAGGAACAAAAGTATCTTAGTGTTTTAATGTTTTATTTTATTTTAGGATGTGCACTGCCTGTGATATTATTAACAAACTATACTTGTACATAGCATTATAGGTGATTAACATCAGGACCCAATTTCAAAAGAGCTGCCTTAACAAGCACAAACAAGCACAAACAAATTTGTGCATACCAGACAAAGGTTACCAGCCCAAAAACATGTCACAGGTACCGTCTTTGGCTGGTGTCCTGCTAAGTTTTACTACCCCAAAATATGTTTAGCAAAATGTTCTTCTTAAGCAGCTCCATGAAGTTGGGCTGCAATGCATTATCAGTATCAGTATTTTTCAGCATTATTATTTTAGTTTTTAAGGTTTTTTGCATTGATTTATTTCCTGAACTTGTTTATAGTATGTTTTGTTTTTTTATTGACCCATTGCTTTTTAAAATTATTATTCTTTGTGATCTATTGGGGGAAGGTTGATGAAATGTTATTGCTGTTTCAGATTATTTGTAGAGTATTGAGTTTGAAGCATGTAGTATCCATAATTTATCTTATTATTTCAGTTTACGTTGTGCGAAATGTTTTATTGAAAGTACTACTAATTCATCTTTATACGAACAACCAGAATGAAACTATGATATTGTCAATCTACAATCCACCATTGTGTACTTGTAAATCGTTCACATGTTTTATTATATAAAGTACTAAAAAATATTGTACCAATTGATTGTACTTTTAATGGTGAGTTAAGTTTGGATGAGTTCAGTCACCTGCAAAAAAGGGTTGACCTTTTATTAGTACAAGGGGTCAAATATCACTTAAATTGACACACCTTGATGATATGCACTCTTCACAGCAAACAAGTGTGAGACAAAGTTACCACAATTTGTTTGCACTTTTTGCCTGTCACGGTTTGACCCATGTATCATTATTTTGGTTATATCATTTATCTTGTTAATACCGCCCTCTATTGTGCCCACTAACACCCCTAACAAGAATGAGACATTATTGAGGTACAGATGGGCACAATTATCTAGTCATCCATTGCATCATGCCATAACTTCTGAGATATAGTGATTTTTTTTCCACATTGAGCATATCAATTACTGTAATTCACTAATGCAAATAACATTTGTAAAAACTTAGATAAAATAGAACTAACTTTGAGGAAGTATAAAACGTCATGAACAAAATACATGTCGATCAATTTTACAATTTACTAAAATGTTCCAGCGTTTCTAAGTTAACTTGGAAGAGAGCAAATGTATTTAATGCATCAATTTAACTATTTTTAGGGGCCCTCAGCATCCGTAGGATGTGTACCGTACATCACTTGCTAATCCATGCTGTGATAATTTCATTGTGTGATTTCAATGTATAACCCTGTCAGTGAATGATATCTCCCACCATTTTTAACTAATTGTGTGAATTTGATTTAGTGAACTGCAAGAATAATGACGTGAGTGATATTTTCACTCATGTAACATGTCTGGACATAATTATTGTGTTTTTTATCCACTCGACTGTATCCTTGTATTTGTTTCAACTTAAACACTGCACCCCGTTAGTTGTGTAAAAGTATATATATAAATATAGTTTTATTGATGAGCTCGTATCAAGGTTATTGCATGGAAACTGTTTTTAAATGGCATCATGAAACAGCCGTGTCAAGAAATTCTGATAACGTTTGTGATTTTAACAAAACACTGTTCGCTGCCACGTGGTCTCTGGTGCATGTTATTGCTGGCCAGGCACTGTCCTGTGTTTTGTTTGTTGCACAAAACTATGTTATTCCCCTCATGTTGATTACTTTTCTTGCACCTCAGAGTGCGGTAGCCCTGGTTTGGGGGTCACTTGGTGTGTTTTTAAACCCACTTTGTTTCAGGAAATCCACTCTTCCTTTTTAAATTGCCGTCTCTATCTTCCAAGTAGGTCGTCACCAATCCGACCTCCTTCAATCCCTTATCAAAAGGCCAGTTCATCCACACACTCAAAATACTCCGGGCTCCAGAATTCGATGCAACATCTTCTTTTTTGTTTAACCCAGTCTCCGGGTCTTCCGTGAACCAAAAATTTGCCCGGCTTTCTGTGATCCGGAATCGGGGTCAATTCTGGTTCAATTCTGACCCAAGAGTTTTTAGAGAGTCCTTTTCCCAAATCCCGGCGATCTAGGATCCCGTTTCTTTATACCGTGCATTTTCCCGCTAGTAGGCCTACTATCGTTTTAGTGCATTGTAAGGCTTTGGTAATTTTGAAAAGGAACAAATAACTTACCTTGTGTACAAAATTGTAGAGGTACCAATCATTCTTAGGAATTTTCCCGTCTGAAACTATATCACTGTTGTGTTGTAATCCGTAGACCACGTAAAGTGCAAAATCAAATGCACATAAACGGATTCACTCTTTACCCAGTGTGAACACTGGCATTTAATTGAGGTGTCTCTTGAAGACTAGAGGATTGGAATATTATAATTACAAACCAATGATCTCTTTATCCTCTCAATTCTGATTTCCATGAACCCGTCTTCCCATTTACCCCCCCCCCCCCCCCCCCCCCCACAAAAAGGGTCTCTTGTTCACTGCTGGTTCTTGAAGTCAAAACTCTAGAAATGTTTTTCTTTCTTACAGTCTATAGTATCTACCCTGTATTAATCTTCTTGTTCGAAGGTGGGGTTGGTAATCCCCCATCACCCCATTTGACCCCAAGATGCAGTTATAATGAAACTAAATGAATGTAACAGTGAGTGATGGTTCTGTGGATGTTTTCAGCTTTTGGAAATCCTTCCCGGACTAGACGAATTTTCTGGCGCTTGTTTTCCTGTTCGAAATTGTTTTCTCCTAATCTCGCTGGATAACACAATCCTAAATTACCGGTGCATAATTTATTGTTTGTAATAATTGTAGGCCTAAATATAGAGCTTTTAATTATTAACATTACGTTTACCTTAAGATATTTGACACACTGTGTTGTAGTACCATCGGCCTATTGAAACTTGCAATTTATATTTACGAAATAGTTCTTATCAGTACAACGGCAATGTTATCGATATTTTATATTCATTTTATCATTACCAATATTTTATTTTGGTGGAGTTTTATTTCAATAAAGAAACACGAATATTTTAATCACAGCCATAATTATCAGTGATATGTTGGGTATATCGCATGTTTTGCATTTCCCCATATTATTATATTTATGTTTTTAAGGCAATTCTTGGTGAGGTAATGTAGGCCTATAGGCCCTATGTGCAGTTTCCCGGTAACACCATGTGTCAATCCACCACTGATTGTTCTGAGAACTTCTCTTGCTATTTGTTCTAATGTCGTGGGGTAGATTTTTGAATTCCGGGGCCTAGTTCTGAAAAGAACTATAACTATCCTGCTAATATTAAGCACTACCTGGGGGTAGGAAATCGGCCGGGACTACTAAAGCCTATAATTTTGCTCAGTGCAATCCAAAATACATTCATCTTGATTTTGAAATAATTTGAAGTTAGCCTTTCTCAGGTTCAAAAATTTTTGGTGGAAAAATTACCTCTTTCTCTAAAACTACATTACTTCAAAGGGGGTCATTTCTAACAATGTTTTATATTACCAACAGCTCTCCAGTGCTCTTTACCAAGTCAGTCTTTAAGTTCATTAATTTTTTTGAGAAATTACCAAAGATATAATACCCAGCCTGTAAAGAAAGTCTCTTGTGCCACTTAAGTGTTCACTTTGCATGCTGTGTGCGCAGTTAGCTTGCCTCTAAGTTGCCTGAAATACCTCATGTAGTAACAAGGACACGACAACGGAATTGAAAATGAATCTAAACCGACTTGGCTCAATTACACAGACACCTCGTGGCTCCTGACTCTTGTCCGATGTACCTATTCAATGTGTGATAATCACAAGTGTATAAATAACTCTCTCTCTCTCTCTCTCTCAATATACCATAATGCAATGGGATCTTTTTCTTTACTTCCCGACAGTTGATGTGAGGAATAGATATCTTGTATTTATTTCTATAAATATTTATTTCATTTCTCGGACATATACAATAGTCTACAAATTAAAAGATGCACCAAGAGTAATCAAAATAGTAAGGGTGAAAACTAACTTGAGTTCCTTTACATCAGGACTGTCTAATTTTCACACTGAAGTTAACTCGAGAACATTCTGCGCATTCTGAAAAGGCCTAATTGTTTTTTAAGTGACTTCTTGTAGAACTTGTTCCAAGAATTTTTTGTAAAGGCCACTTTTCACCCCGAAATCTATCCTGTGCATCAATATAAAGGACAGGTCTATGGTGGTTTTAATCGGTGACAACATCCAGCTCTTTGAGTGTTCATAAATGGCCGCTCAAAACAATTTGAAAATCCAAGCGGCGTGTGTGGGGGGGGGGGGGGGGGGGTAAGGTTACACTGACTAATTTGCATAGTCACCCACGATTTTGCTCGATTGTGAATTTTTTTTATCAGTGCCGGATTATGTGATGATCTATCCTGCAATTACAAATGAAGAAATTGTTTCACTATGGAGCAGTAATGAATGTTCAGGTCAAAGAAGAGACCGATGAGTTCACATCATCAAATTCGGTGAGGAAGTTTCAGTTTTATGTTGTAGCGCCACCAATTGGCCGTGTATTTGTCGACTTCAGAAATCGGAGAGAGCTGCAGTTCTGAAAAGTGAATGCCGGGCCGTGTATTCACTGTGTAATTTCATCATTGTAAAGCCTACAAAAAGTATTCTGTCTGGAGAATATCTATCAAGGTATGAACTAGAAATTTTTCAATTTATATTGGTAGCGTAGCTTTTTTGAACAGTTATTTTGATAATATACGACGTCATGTATGTTTCCAACACTAATCACTATACAGTTTAGTACAGAACATGTAGCAGACGACGACCAACGTCATATTGCATCATTACATGTGTATCAGGCCAAATGACACAACTTTACACTTTCAGACACAGTCATACAGTTTACATCAATGTAGACTGTACCAAAGTTTTGGTTCCAAGACCATGGTGTTTTTACGTTTGGATTTATTTATTTATTTATTCGTGTACATTTTGGACAATAAAATAAATGGAACACATGAGACTGAGTATGAATGAGAATGATCTGTCTTTTACTTATTAATAATAATATTAGGCAAAACAAATTACTTTACTATTTTGTCGCAGCTTAAAACCGCTTTTATTTCTAACTCATATTAACAAGAAAACTTTCCAATGCTCAGGTACAAAACAAGTGCACAGCTTACTTAACATTTTCATGGAGTTATTAAAACAATTTACCCCTTTAGCTAACTGAACTGGCATTGTCCTTGCCCAGTATACAAAATTAGAATTAAGGCATCCGGACACGCCTACCCACAGATGCTACTCCAAAACCCGGGGCACACAATTCCCCAGGAATTGAAGTATCACAACATCACAAATGCACTGGCATCCGGGCACACATACCCACAGATGCTACCTGTACTTGACAAAACCTGGGCACACATAACCCAGAGGAATTGCAGTCATAAAATTCACAAATGCACAGACACCCGGGCACACCTACCCAGTGTAAATTATCAGGTTTAAATTAATGAAAACATCGATCTGTAACCTTAATCCATGGCTTACCCGCCTCCCTTTACATATTTTATAAATTTATTTCCTAAAAACTTTATACCTAACAAACTATCCCAGAAGGTGCACCTAGAGAGTATACCCGGCATACTCATGGTTGTAGAAGCCCAATATGCTAATTTTCTGGTAGTGTCAGTCCTAAATCCCATAAAAGCAGGGGATGGGGATGGGTGAAAGAGGTTGCTTCTAACCGAGCTGTGCCAAAAGTGAGACTTTTGTCTAACTTTGTGTCTTCTTACATGTGTCAGAACAAAAGGGGGGTCTCCTATTGGTCCATTATTTTAAAAAAACATAAACTTGCATGACCAATCACACACCCCACAGACTGTGGCCGTATCACAACTGGTCCTGCAAATTGACGCATAAAATTCCCAGCTTGTAGTTTGCGATACTCCAGTGTAGTAGTCCGATATCTCTGGGGGATATTGCAAGGTACATACATGTAATGTTTGTTTTGCATAATAATGTGGTCATTGTGCAAAGTTGGTTCTCACACTCACTCTTTTTTGAAGCTTGCTGTTTTGCTGCACACAACAGATTCAGTGTACATTATTTTTGATTTGGAGTTACTGGCTTGGAATTACACAGAGGCTAGGGAGGCAATGACCTCTGTTGCCTTGATGTCCCAGTCCCTTCAAACGTCTCCCATAAACTTGTAAGTTTTTCCAATGGAAGTATCCTTTGCAAAATGAAAATGGCCTCACCCCCTTAGAGATAAAATTCTAGATCTGGGGCAAGGATACTGTCACTGGATGTGATAAAATACCTTGCCAACTGTATTGGCTTATTTATCCATTTATTTGTTTTATTTACGTCTACCTAGAGTTAGCTAAATCAGTAAAAACTGGTTTCCATTTGGGCCCCTTTTGTTAAAATAACTAGTAAAATTTAACAGGTAAATTTTATTGTAAAACTTGTGATAAAATAATTAAGATTTAATTACATTGTAAATAGTAGTCCAATAATATAGTGTTTAAATATATTTAGTAAGTTTGCAATAAAACACATTAAAAACAATAAGACAAGTAGGCCTAAACAATATACAAACAAAACTGAGGCTACAGTAAAACCCCCCACCAAAAAAAGAAGAAGCAAACTATTAATCATAAATATATTTAAAATTTAATGAATAACCCATTCAGTGTACAGCTAGTAAAGTATTTTGAGCAATGCTTGTAACCAAAGTGCTGAATTCTTTGTGAATTTCATAGCAATCATTTTCTCAAATAAACGTGCTTCAATGGTGCTTGTGACATACAGTACAGAGACAGTTTGCTAACATTACGAGTATGCGTATGACTGTAGGCTGCTTCATATTATTCTGTGACTGTCATCAATTGACCCCTTTGCACCATTGTCACACAAGGCTTCTTTCACGCTTGCTATTTTGGGAGTCAAGTTTATGGTAGGCTTGTAAATGCAGCGCTGATTAAAATGAGTACTTCATGTACGCAGTATAATACATGGGTCATTGACTGCCAAAGTAGCACAACCAAGATTATTGTGATGGTGAGTCAGGTGAACTGGGTCATTAATAATAATAATAATAATACAAGAAATTTTTATAGCGCATAATGCAGAAGCCTCTATGCGCAACACAAAAACAAAAAAACAATAAATGAATATATTTTAAAAAGCAAGTTACACAAATAAAGATTTAAACAAATGAGCTTTTAAAAGTCCCTTGAAAATCTGAGGAGAGCCAGCTTGGCGAATATGAAGAGGTAAGTCATTCCATAACAAAGGTGCAATGAAGTCGAAGGCTCTTTGACCATAGAATTTAGTGGAAAAAGTAGTTTGCGTCAGTAGGGATTGGCCAGCAGATCGAAGAGGACGAACAGGAATATATTTACGGAGGTCAGATATATAGTCAGGAGACAAGCCATGAAGAGCTTTGAAAGTGAGAAGATTTAACTTATATACGATTTGCAGTTTGATCGGGAGCCAGTGGAGTTCTTGTAAGATGGGAGTAATATGTTGGGAACGAGGTGTGCGTGAAACGAGGCGAGCAGCGGTGTTTTGAACTCGTTGAATTTTAGAAAGTTCTCTATCTGAAAGTCCAGTGAGAAGAGAATTTAAGGTGACTTTGCGACTCTAGATCGTATTGTACCAAGACCAGGTAATTTCCATTGTTTATTTTGAACATGTTCATTATATTTCCAAAAAGAATCGACTTTCCCAGTAAAGGAGCTGCCCGAAAATAAAAATAAAAATAAAAATAAAATAAAATAAAAATTAAATCATAGTATCGCGTT
Source organism: Leptasterias polaris (assembly GCA_037783415.1). Classification (NCBI taxonomy): domain Eukaryota; kingdom Metazoa; phylum Echinodermata; class Asteroidea; order Forcipulatida; family Asteriidae; genus Leptasterias; species Leptasterias polaris. The sequence goes on from JAZGTN010000045.1 coordinate 2,856,040, forward strand.
AACTATATCATGAATCCACCATGTAAATGCTGGACAGGCTTCGATGAGAAACGTCATAGAAGTAGAATATTAGGTCTAATGTCAAAAACTCGCATCTTAACTATAAATTGAAGTTGACAATAGTACTAAAAATATTGAATGCATTGTAGCCCACTTTAAAAACAACTGAGAGAAATAACACAAATAAGCATCGTTCATAAATTTGTCATTATTTTATTCGGCCAAAACAACACAAAATGTATAGTGCAGTCAAGATATAAGTTATACTAGGGTACTATGCAATTGCACGATAGAATGATATGAATATTATTTAGTATTGTAAATGTGAAACAACATAATAAAGCAAAGCAAGTTTTTTAAAAACTACAGAAAAACACAAACATAAGGAGAAATGGAAGGGGTCATTGCAGTGTGAAATAAAAACAACCAATGTACTTTTTTTCCTCTTTTATTTGTCCAACTTTAGGGTCATTAAAGCAGGTCTGATATTCTTGTAACCTACTTTAATCCGATTCACAATTTTTTTGCCCGGAGAAATATCTGAAAAATTGTTGTGTAAAGCCTTATTAAAATCTATACCACAATTACATGTAGGTCAGCCCTTGTACTCAATGTAATTGTCCTATTTTTCCCAAGGGCCAAGTATCATGCCTGATAAAGACAGATTACCAAATATGATCAAAATATCGGTGTAAGTGTAACGTATATCCTTTTTTTTATTATTTGACACAATAACTGAGTGTCTCGTCTCCAGGAGCTCCTGAAGACATCCTTTTTGAAATCTGTTAAAATAATTTTTCCAGTGATTGTGCTCAGCTGCAGGGGGCACTTTTCCGTAATAATAAAATCAGATGGTTTTGAGTTAATGGCATTCGATACCAGGTTGGAAATGCTTACGTGTTGAAGCGTTGAAGAATTGCAAATTAACAGTGAGTGCTGGCAAGAGGCTGTACAATGATCTTGAGTGCACCTTCATAGATCCTGTCTTATTTTGCCAAAAGAATTACAAATATTTTGCATGTGTTTTTTTCACTTTTCTGAAAAACACCTGAACTGGCAATTTGTTTGAATTTGCCCCTTGCATGGTCAGCCATATGCGTGTAGAGCCTTCTAATTGGGGACAGTAGTGAATAGAAGCATTAATATCATAACTCTGTATTGTCATGGTAGACACTTTCATTCAAACAGATACATAATACAACACAAATGAAGCATGAAGTTGAGGCTCTACATGCACATGGCAGATCTGTGCAAGTAGCGAATAATAATGTTGATAAATAAGAAATACAGTACGTAAGAAATACAGGCCTGAAACTTCACTTAAACATTGTAAGGGCTGGGCATTTGTTCCTCAGTATCCAGGTAACCTGTGACATGTTTACAAAAGAGCCACAGAGCCTGGACTTCCTGCAGGCTTGATTTGTATAGTTCAATGCAAGAAAACACTATATCTGATGGACATTGCACAGTTTGATTATTATCCAACAGTTGATATGAAGAAAATTGGCATATCTCAAAACTTGTTCTTATTACTTTTGTAACACCTGTGTGAAATTTCCCATAAATGACCACTGTAGTATCTTGCCTGTTTTTGTAAACCAGGGTCCTGAGAAACTGAAGCCTTTCTCATATTCAAATATTGAGGTGATTTAGCCTGAACCACCTCAATAAGGGCATGTAAATTTGTACTGGAGCAATTCAAGTTCAACGGCATCAGGGCAAAGGTCAGGTGCTTTGAGCAATTGCTTCCATTGCCTGCTTTGAAGTACTAGACCTGGAAACAAAGGTTGATGCTTACATTTTGTTTTAAAGTTGGCACTCCCTTTTTGGAAAGAAATGTCATGGAACTGTCAGATTTACACTACCATAGACATGAAGCTCATGAGTTAGAATTTGTGCTTGTTTTGCAACAATGTCAGAGCTGCCAACTCTCCCTGATTCTGCAGAAAGTTCCCTGAAAATAAACCAATCTTTCCATGTTGTGATGAACTAATTTTAAAATCTTCCTGATTATGGAAACATTTTTCACTATTTTGTTGATCTGAATGTTAGACAAAACCTTCCTGACTGCAAGATGCAAATGTTTGCAGCTCTGCAATGTACAGTAATTTTTTTGATAAAAATAAATAATAAATCCACAAGGGAAGTCCCTAATTTTACATAGAGTTAGGATTCAGACCTGATGAGAATTCCGTGTTTGCATGACATAACGTACAAATGGCAGCATTTCACACATGAGAGAACACACTAATTGCGTGTCATTCCAGTCCAGCAATCCCATAAGGATTTTCATGGATGAGAGATTAACATAAAGCCATCAAAATTACACCCTTTTCCCACAAAAAATTTCATTCACAAATTTAGCTTGCCCGCCATTGCTGACAGTTTTTCTCTTAGATACATGCAGTTTGTGTGTGTGTAAATACATCTAGAATAGATACAAAAAAGTTCATTAGAGAGTTTTAGTAATTATACTTTTAGCTCCATAGTAGTTTGTTCTCTTTGAATGACGTGCTTTCCCTTATACTGCATTTTTCAAAGTGGTGATCAATGGTCATGCACTGTTTTAGTGATACATCTATTATCATGTGATCAAATGTAAAAATGTGCTCAAGTGAGGCAGTGATTAATGTCTTTCGTACTTTATGCGTATATCATGCATAATAAAGGGTGCAGTGAGTTTTTTACGCAACAAGAGCAGAACATTAAATCATACAATCTGTATGAGGGCTGCACCTGATCATGTTTATGGTGTACCAGTAAAAATACATCATCTACATGCAGTGGACAAAATAATTGCATTTAATTTCATTTATATTTCCCCCCAAAATTGTTGTTAATAATGGAATGTGTGTTTTAAAAAGCATTTATAATGCAATGTGTGTTCCAACTACCAGGACATGAAAACACAATACAATGTAGTGAGTGCAGTGAATCACTACAGAGTGGTCCTGAAAATCTTAATCTAAAATGAAACCATGAGTAATATTGGCACACATAATCATATTGACCACAGCCAGCATACTACATACTGACTGAAGTGTCCCATTAGTCAATGTGATTGGGGACATCCCTTGGTTTGTGTGAGGAGGGGTTAGCTCTTGGGGTCTTGTTCTTTCCTTCCTCCATGGTACAATGTAGTAGCACTGAAAGATATGAAGGTGCACTGCACACAGATGTTTATACATATTGGCTCTCAATATGGACAAATTACATTTCAAATGACATAATGTATGTTTTGTTTGTATGCAGAATGCGTGTACAAGGTGTGGTGAGTCAAATTCTACTATGACTCTACCACTGTATATACTTGACCTTTTTAAGAATGAACAGTTTTTAAACTAAATTGAAAAATTCACTAAAATTGTTTTAATCCCTAAAGTTCTAATTTTCATTTTACGCTAAAGTCTGACAATGACAAACTGCTGACAAATGTTAATTTTTAAGGCAAGTTCAAATAAAATAATTTGAGAAGTAAAAACTCTGTAAATAACTCTTTCCAGAGAATCTTGATTTCTATTATGTGCTTGTTAAAATCCCATGATGCGCTTAGCATACCAGCCATTCTAAGCTGCATAATGAAATGACTCCATGGTAGAGTGAGTACTCTCAATATGAACAATGGCGCTTACAAATTTAGAACTTATCAATTGGATGTCCTTGGACTCGACTCTAATATTACAAGAAAAGCGAACAGTACAATGTAGATGTACCAGTACCATGTATTGCACATGTGCATCCGGATTGCTGCTGTTCTAGTTGACTTAAACGCAGTCATGCATTTTCAATGTGGGATCGTGCTCCGGCCAGTACAGCTGAACCATATTATGTGTCTCTTCTAGGCTTATTACAATGATGTACTTTCGGAGCATAGGGGTGATAAAACTACCCAATGCTCATCCTACATGGCTAGTTTGATTTTCTTAAAGAAGGCTTTGCAATTTCTTTCACATCTCTTCCTTGTAAAATCAAGGCTTTTGTAGGAGACCCTTGAACTGGATTCATTGTCCCTCTACCCATGGACTCGGAGCTATGTGCTCTACCATTGTGAAGAATCCAGAATGGAATAGTCCACAATGGTATGGCCCTAAATACAATAAAACAGTTAGAGATGATGTCATCGCTGGGAAACCTCCAGCGTGGAACTGTCTCTCTAGTGTCTTGATTGCTTTTTCACCGGCATGTGGTGGGCGATATTCCGGTTGACTGTGAATGCTATGTGTGTATGAATAGAGCAAGGTGTATTTGAGGTGTATGCAGTTTAGTTCAAAGGGTTCTGTAGATTTTGAGTTGGATTTGTTATTTTATGTGAGACTGGATCTTTCCTTGGATTGAAGAAACAGTATTGATTCACCACTAGAGTTCATTAAAAGGTATGAGTATAATTTTTTTTTTTACTAATCCTATGGCCCAGTACCAGTAGCCACTAGATTTTAATATAATTAAACAAATTTGATGTAAATGTGATGTGTCTTGATGCAATGGCAGTGGGAGTTTTGGGTTGCTTGAAGTTGTATAAATCAGGAAAGCAGGAAAGAATTAGCCAGAATCTAATGTACATGGTGTGATACAAGGACTGGGCTATTGGTACATACTTGTATTTTCGATTGATCAATGTTTACTTTTAGTGTATTTTACACATATCTGATATAGATCCATTCCTGGGGTTTATACAGTAGGGTAGTAGTACTTTAATAATAGTGAATCCTTCCTGTGTAACAGTTTTCAAGGTTACACAAACCATAGAGGAACAACTGCAAGCATAAACTGCATGTCAATGAACTGTTCTCAGGAATCAGCACGCTGTACGTATGTGGACATTGGGCTGTGTTTCCATGGCTCAGTTGGTAATGAGCTGTATATGAAGTATACACTTATTGATGGGATTCAATCAAAATTTGCCCTTCTACGCATACTTGGGCACTATACTTCAAAATTAAAAATATTGGAATACAAGAAAAATTACATTTTTATTGTACTAGTAAACCTTCCTCCTTGGTGTATTTAACACAACATGAACCTTTAATTTAAATGTCAAACATTAGTTACTGTAATGACGACAAAGGTGTAGATTTTTTGTGAGACTGACATGAAATAATGCATTGCTCAGTATGAAAGAATAAATTTATGACTACAACAATCACATTCCTTGCTCTACAATATATACCAGTACCAGCAATATACATGTAATGTAAGTTTTCCTATATAGGCCCATTGGTCAACAAATCTTCACTTTCCGTTTTGATACGTACATAGTGCTTTATGAATATCTACAAATTTACACTTCAAAACAAGATGCAGAGTAAAAAATGTAGACAAAACTTTAAATTTCACGTTCAGAATTTGTACTAATTGTATGTGTGAATCTCAATATAATATTGTGTGTAGATTTTAACTTAAATTTCACAATTTGTAGTCCAAATCTGCACACAATGATGTCAACTTAATAAGTATATATAGGTGATTAAGTTACATGTTGTTTTGTACAATTAAGTCAAACACAATAGGGTTCACTTGAAATTTTTCTTGTGTAAAATATTTAATAGAATTTTAAATAGAATACATTGTTTACATTGCACTGTGAGTTATGTTAATTCAATCTCATGTTCTATCTCATCTTGTGCTGTAATATTCACTCAAACAATACATTTGGTGTGCCCCAACCATGGGGATAACACATGTATAACATGCTGTTATTAATGAGAACTTTTCCTGCTATTTATCTACTGCCTCGGAAGTTGATTGGGAAAAGTGGGAGACAACCTATGTGTAGATAAGAACTTGCCCTGACTGTTTATCTACTGCTTCAGGAATTCATATGGAGTGGGAAAAACCAATCTACTCCACAACACTAAATAAATTAAAATCTGGACGGGTTCTTATTATTAAAAGAGCAATTCTACACATTATCACATGGTGTAACACTGCAAGATATTCCACTCAATGGTGTGTCGTGGCAGAGCTGATATGACTTAAGAGCAGCGGACTCAAACTCTAGTGTTTCTGATCAGCAGAGTGTTGGTTCGAGTCCCGGTCGTGACATTTGTGTCCTTTTAGCAAGACACTTAAAAACCATAATTGCTGCATCCTTTGGATGGGACATAAAGCTGTAGGTCCTGTGTGTTGAGTAATGCACTTAAAATAACCTAGTGCACTTATCGTGAAGAAAAGGAGTTTGCCATTACACGGTTCTACATGTAAAGGAATAGGTCTCATACTTCATAACAGAGCTCCACATACCTTGCAAGAAAAATACTGAGCGCTTTGAGACGCCCATCTAGTGTGGTAAAGCGCTGCATTTAACCATGATTTAACTACATGTAAGAACTATGTATTAACATGCAATACATCATGGAGTGCATTCCCCTTTACTCAATCTTAGTGGACATTTGAAAGGGCAGACAAAATATCCCAGTTAATAATATAATGCACTACAGACAATGCTTGTACAAGAACACAGGCAGTGCCTGCAATTTAATCAGTTTGACAAGTGCATCTGAAAGGTTACTTTGCCCTCAACTCCTTCTGCATGGTTGAATGACCCCAGGGTGTTTTTGGCATGCTGGCCTAAGAATCAATACTTTATCCAAACTGGCAGAAGAAAACAGTCATGGATTTGGTATCCAACATGGAATTTATAATTCAGCTATCTGGAGGGGATTAGCAGGTGCATGAGACTATTGGCCTTGGTGTTGATGACAGATGTGAATTTGTTTTTTGATTACCAGTATCTATTAATTAATAACATTGTTTGTGAGTTTTGGTTATTTTCTTGTGCACTACATGACTAAATACAAGTACATTGTACATGTACAATGTAGTAGTACCTGTGCTTAGATTTCAGTTCAGTTCAGTTAATTTATTTCCACAGTGTTCACAAGTATATATCAAAAGTATTAGTGTAATGTTTTAAAAAAAAGGAGTAAAACTGTTTGACTGTAGAGGAACAACACATAAGAAGTACAGCTTGTGAGAATGGGCCCTGATTTATGTCATAAAATAACAAAATTAGACAGATCGGGGTAAATTATATAGGACTACATGTACTGTACTTACATGGAGTACGATTAATGTACATCTAACCCCCCACCCTAACCCTTGTCTAGATGCTGAACAGGCTTTGACAAGTAGCAGAATAGATGTAGATCTATGGTATTCACCATTGAGCTTAGTGCACTGCTGTTCCAGACATGGAAAAAATCCTTGACACAATTACTAAATAAAGTTGAATTAGGCACACAGTAAAGAGCAAGGATTATGAGTACAAGGACATAATGTGTCTTTCATGCATGTCATGTACATGTATGCACATGTTCAGTTTGCATGACATATATACTCTTAACCTGGCTGCAATTTGCTGCATATTTTTTTACACAAAGTCAGCTGTTCGGCTTGAATTTTTATACATAAATACCCCAGACAGTTTAGGCATTTTGAAAGGTGTTCACATGACCATGTTTTATAAATCTGGTAGTAAGCGGCCGATAAAGACATTGTAGATGGAGCTGGTTAAAACTGGTTGGCAAACGCGCGCTCAGCGTTTATAGCCATACTTGTGTTGGCGCGCAAGTTTGTGCAGGCACTCCATGATAATATGTGAAACAATCAATATACACGGTACTCAATGTAAAATCTATTAGTACGCGTGCGTATGCACAACGTTGAGGGTCGCATGCAATTTAACTTAAATTGCCAAAATGGCCCGAGTGACAGGAATTGTAAAACTTTACAATGAGACCAGTTAGAATACAATTTTTTCTTGATTTTTGTGGGTGCTTTTTAACAAAAAAGTTGAATGTAATAAAAGAGTTAGTGACCTGCTCTTAAATAGCCGATTAAAACCTTGCAGGGTCATGGAGTTGCAATAAAGGACAGCCTCACCTTTGGCTCGGTCCTTTAAGATCTCTTCACCACTCTGTTATTCTGTTCATAAAAATAATTTTGTTAAATACAGTGTATTTCTGTATTAGGAGTGCATAATTTATGAGGATGGGTACTGCTAAAATAGTTATGTTTCAAAGCTCTACCTTTGCTTGCTGACTGGCAAAGGGAAGAACCTTTTGTCACTTGATCCTGGTGGTAAGCCTGATTACCATAAAAAAAGTAAGAGTTGAAGAAGCACCAATCAAAATGCCTTGCCTTTAAGGTTGATGGGAATGGTGCTGTTACTTTGCTAAGTACATCAATTTACATGTGGTATTATTTTCACTAAACAGCCAGGCAGACCACTTCAGTCGCATACTGGACATGCACCAGGTGTGGTCTTAAATTTTAAAAAACCTGGCTGCATTTCAGTCAAAGTTGTTGTTTATGTGTAACTTGCCACAAGTCAACAACAAATTTAATTAAACTTACTGTGACCGACTTATGAATAGAAACGAGGGATGATGAACTGCCCTTTGTGAGATGAACCTGACCAAGTCCTTAATTAAGTTTTAAGTGATCAATTGTTACCTTGACCAGCCACCCACACAAATCCGTACAATTTGTGACAAATTACTGTTTGTCGTAAACAACTGTAAAATTCCTCTAATATTAACGTGTACATTTATAATGTAAATGACCTTTTTGAATTAAGTCTGACGTTGGTATCTTGTTTCTTTAAACTACGGGTTACACATCTGGTAGACATTTCTGTCATTTGAATTTACGTTGACATTTACATTGTAGTTAATAAATAAACACAGATGAAACAACTTAGCCTCTCTCACAGTACATATATACAGATTTTTTTTTTTTTTTTTTTACAGATCATCAGTTTCAAATAAACATTATTCAAGACAGTGAAAGAGAAAAGCTGTAATGTTCAGTAGAAAATTCTTAGACTTCCTTCACTGTCTTCTCTTCAGTGATTAAAATCGCTTTTCTGAGAGTCCTTGGCTTCACAACCAGAAATGATCAATAAAAATGAAATGAGGTCATTGTGTCAGTCACCTTGTCTTGGCCTTGGTGCCCATAATTAATTTTCCAAAGGACATGCTAATTTTGGGAGTTTACTTGCCTAGACATTTCTAATATTCCATCTTTTAAATAATATTCCAGTGTGGAGTTGTACATATTTTTTTTCGGTGTAATAAGCTGTGAAAATCGTTACAAACTTTTACCTTGAGCTTCTCTACAATGCATTTTTTTCTCACCCTTCTTTGTATGGCACAAAAAGGGATTAGTTGATTGATTGATTGAAATGGATCGCAAACTGATGAATAATGTTTCTTTCCCACATTTATGAAATGAAGTTAAAGGGATTCTACATGTACGTATGTTATTGGTTTTATCTTGTGTATGATTCAAACTTCTACAGTTATTAATACTTGTTTTAAGGTTCATTCCGGGTGCACTCGGTTAGCTTCCCTGGGTCGACCTACATAGGTGTGCTCATCTAGGTGAGCCCCCAACAAGAGCTATTCGAATGCCAACTTTCCTGGGCATTCATACCAATGCATCTTGGAACAACTGACCAGAACTATTTTCATTATGTGCATACGTCTTAATTAAACTCTTTACGGATTAACAGAAAGATCATACAAATTGAAATTATTATTTTCATTGTAAAACTGCATTGTTCATTTATTTGACAGGCCAAGGCTAATACAAAAATAGTTAAGGCTCACGAAGTCGCTGACATTTTAGGGTGAAGATGTGTGTCAAACGTCCTGAAAGTGTCGCACTGAAAAACTTTTTCAAATGGCACCCATTGAGAAAGTTTGTCATTGTGGTATTATGCACCTGGGTCAGCCCCAAGTAAGCTCCTTCATGAGCAGGTTAGTTGGGTCTGACCTAGTTGAGCCACAACAATGACCTCAAAGAACTTTGCTCAAATGCAGTGGGGTCAGACCTGGGTTGACACAGGGAAGCTAATCAAACACACCCACAGTAAGAACTTTTCAGTTTTTTAATCTTTTGAGATTTTTTTATAATTGTTAGAGGTTGTTTATCATAATGTAAATTGGTAAAAAGCAAACCAACCTTTCTCAAAGTTTATACTGGTTTTGTGTCATGTTTAAGTTTGTATACAATTTAATAACATGTTAACCATTAAACCTAGTCTTGATTAATTTCCAAAACCTTTGTTTAGCTTTAGGTCTTTGTGGAATCGACCAAAGGCAAGGGGATTTAAATGAGCAGAGTTTTAAGTATGCAGCTTTCTTAAATGAGGGGCATTTTAGATATTTCTCCCTAAAAGTGTACCATTTGAACTTGAACCAAGCACATTTACAGGTAGTACATGCTTTCAGATTAAAATCCTCATGTTAATTTGCTTAATATAATTACAAATTCCTTACATGACTTAGTACGTATAATGTACATCTGTCTTAAAACAAATAACGAGGCAGAAAGTTTGTGTGTGTGTGTGTTTAGAGGGGGTTTTAACCTCACCTCATTCAGACATGTAGAACCAATCAATCTGATAACCATTAATCTATGAGTGAATCATTATCCAGCTAGTTCATTGGTACAACACACCGCATGAACAACTATTAATGTTTGCACAACACTTGTACTTTGTATGCGTTGTCCTTCAAAGCAGCCGTCCAATCCGATTGCTTCTGCCGGCATTTCTGGCATCCTTCGCACGATTAACTCCCAATAGGGAAATTGTGACACATTCAAATACTCCTTTATTAGCACTTTTTGGTTTTCACTAGAAGTGCATAATGTAGGCACTGAAGCTACACCAACATGTTCCAATAGGAAAGGTCAGGTAGTGCTTCACATTTCTTTGAGTACAGTATGCATGTACGTACAACACAGTACTTGTAATTAGAGTACATTTTAGTGTGTATATTATTGAAGTAAATTGTACTTCTGCAGTATATTATCCAGTTATTTGGGTGAGTTTTATTGTGTCAAAAATGATGTTGTGATTAACGGTTATGAATGTACTTTTTGATGTGCATTTACATACATTTAACTCAAACTATTCCAAATTCATCATGATGACGGTATGGACCAAAATTTTATCCTATTAAATTTCCATGAAATTTTTTTTCTTTCTGTTTTTCTTTTTCAGAATTTAATAAAAGCCAAAGCTCAGTGTAGTTGTTAACATCCAAGATGTCAACACGCACACCCGTAAAACTTTCAAGACAGTCCCCAAAACCTAAGCCAAAGCAGGTGACAGGGATTTCATCGCCCCTATGTAGGAAGAAGCGTTCCTCACCCAGGTCTGATGAGAAGGTGGCTCGCCCCAGGAGACGTCTGGCAGTCGGGACAGAGAATCGACGAGACGGGAGGAAAAGACACCAGAAGAATGGATATGATGAGATTGCTGCTGTGGCCGAGTGTGAGGTTAGTTACATGTACAAGCTTCAAATCCATCACCTGTCTCAGGACACTGGTTTATAACTTTTTTCATGAGATGTCTATGTGAATAATGCTCTTACATACATGTACATGTTCATTCATGTAATGTAAGCAAATATTTATGTTACTTGAAAAACTTTCAAATATTTAAGTGTTGATTGGTACTGCCTGCAAATATTTCCACATTGTATTTAATGGACACAGACCACAGTGACGTCAATAGTCTGTAAAAGGATTAGTCATCCATCCAGAAGTTGAGTTAATTATTCATTGCAAACCCTCACAAAAATACAATCCAGTTCTTCTTCCGCTTTTGATGCGTTCTAATATCTATAGTACAAAAACGGGGTCACATGTAATTTGCCCGTCTACACCAATATTGTTCATTGTAAATTATGCACTCATCCAATTGTGTTTATGTGCAGCATGCACCAGCTTTCATTTCATAACTTGGCATATGGCTGTCAGTGTCACATGTAGTTTGTAAAAATAATTACTAGATATACATTTTTTCTAGCATGACTTTCATTTACATGTAAATGAATGGCAGAGACTTCAATTTTTAATACTGCATACAGCTCAAGTCAAACTCAATGCAAATTAAAGGTGAAGGCAAATTTGAAAAATTATCAGCAAAAGGTTTGCCCAGTTGAACTTAAAATAATTTGAAATGAAGAAATTTGTTTTTCTTGAAAATATATTGGGCGCACGTGTCATAACGGATCATTTCTTTCTTAGCATGACTTTCATTTACGCTAACAAAAGAGAGTAACCTAGATTTTCCAATTGTTTGACACAGTACTGAAGGTCAAGTCATACTCAATGCAAATTAAAGGTGAAGAATTAAAAAAAAAATTTTTTTTTAAACAAAATTATCAGCAAAAGATTTATCCATTTGAACATGTTAAGTTTTTAGAATCCCCCGCCCCCTGGAAGCTTAATTTTGATATCGTGTTTTCAAACACATTCATTTAATTTGTACACATGTACATTGTGTTTGTGGACTGGGCTTTAGAATGATGGTGGTATCCATCACAAGGTGGTTCATCATTCATTGAAACAAAAGGGGGGAATCCAACTGTACTAAGTGACTCACATGCTGTCTGATCCAAGCCATTTTGTGCAAATTCTGAGAACTCATGTTAAACCTTTCAATCAAGCCCTGTTACAGTAATTGGAAAGGAAATTGTATTGAGTATTAGAATGAGGATAGACAGGACGGCGCATTAGAGGCTTTGCAGTCAATTTGTCATAGTAATAAGACCAAGACAGTGTTGCAGCCAGGAGATTTCTTTGGGAAGGGATGGAGAAAGAATGTTATCAAAACTAAGTCTTGATGGAGCTGGGGGGTGATGGGGGATGGTTAGTTAAAAGCCCTTCTGTAGGGGGAGTGATGGGTAGTTTACTCTTGTTGGCTATATTTTGAGATGTGTACATTAACATTTTTGTTGTTGGGGGGGGGGGGGGGGAAAGGGGTGTTGTTGTTCATGTGTGTTAGTTTACATGTAAGCCTACGCTTGAAAACATTTTTTTTTTCCAGAATTAAAGTTAGAAATAATAATAAGTTTCTTTTATTTTCAGTTTACATTACAATGCTGGTTTTTATTTCCTTCTTTCTTTTTTAAACGTAGGAATTCCATCAAGATCTAAACAGGCTGATTAGCTGGTTATCCACGTCTATTGACCAATCAGAGCAGTGTAAAGCCCCCTCTATTGACACACTCAGTGTAAGAGTTCATCTTGAAAAATACCTGGTATGTATTAGAAATAATTATTTAAAAAAATAAAAATACACAAATAACAATTACAGTCAGGGCTGCTTACAGTACTCTGCGAATGTCTTTGACAATTCATTCCTTCAAAAGACTTAGATCCTTTCAAAAGACTGATTGGATCCCTCTCAATTTTGTGTAGCTTTTAGGTGTTTTTTTTATTAATTGTTTATTTTTTGATATGATTATCAGCTCTTAATTGTAGCATGTGTCTAGATTTGTGCAATGCATTTTTAAACATTTGCAGATATTCACATCTATGTATAATAAAGAATTATTCGTAAAATGTTTTATGGTAACTCAACATCCACTTTGTTCAAAGGACAAAGTACGAACAGTAACTAATGGCATGCTTATAGTGTACAGAGCATTTGTACATGTACTGTGCATGTAATGTACAGTACTTTCTGTTTCTATATCTGATAATATTCCTTCACTCACAGAGTTAACCTTTGCATGGTATGTAAAGAATCTTATGCCGGAGGGAAATTACCACTGAAAATAGCACTTTGATTTCTTTACAATCTTACACTCTGGCTGTACTGGAGCCTTGCACTTTTAAACTTGATCCACATAATATACTTAAAGGAATGGTATTTTCATCTCTGGAGGAATCGTTGTAATTACTTCTCTCACTTAGATCAGGGTTGTCCTTAATTCCTTGTCCTTCCTCACTGAGCAATTCAGTGCATCTGTCTTTAACCTTTGACCGACTTTTAGATGAAAAAAAAACCTGAGGTTCTAAGCTGAGTCCAATTTCATAGAGCTGCTTAAGCACATAAAAGTAGCTGAGCACAATAAAATTATGCTTACCAAAATAATGTTACCAGCAAAAATACCATGTCACATGCATCATCTATGACTGGTATCCTGCTATTTTTTTGCTAAGCACAAAGTTTGTAATCAAAACTGTGTGCTGAAGTAGCTCTATGAAACTGGGCCCTGGTGAAAGGGTGTGTGCATCTCTGAATTGGGTCAGTTTTGATCATGTTGACTTTGAGACCCAAGGGAGCAAAGGTTATTTCTAGGAGGGGAGAGAGGGGTCTCAGACCCCATTGGGCTCCAGCAGACCTGGGAAAATCTACTTGTGGCTTACTCAGTTTCCTGTTGAAAGGACATGATATGAGTCTGAGAGGCTAATTTTGTGGGGCTAGTGTGAGTGGAAATCATGTGAGTTGCTTAAAAAAGAACACAATGTTTCTGCTGGTCATATTGAGACCTTGGAGATGGTGCTGACACAAGGCTATCAATCAATTCTTAATGTCAATTTTGCGAATACAAAAAATTTCTAGAATGCTCTTTTCATATACATTTAAAGTGCATTATTGTCATTGCAAAACAGTTTTAAAAAGAAGAAAATTACGAAAATAACTTCAAAGTGAAACAGTACCATTATGTACATTGGAAATTTGTTAGTTAAGTGTTTCTCATATTAAAGTTGAAATCATGTGGGCCATAATGATGCATAATACATCATTTATGTACATGTACATATGTCATCCTTTTTGGGGTTAGGGTCCAGGCTGGTACATGTGTTCCTTGAGGTGACTTCAAATTCTACACTTCATAAACATTCCTTGAGATAAGGTTACAGAAAAGTTTATTTACCCATTCAGGGGTTTTCATATTTACATACCCCACAATACCTGTCCCTCAATTGTCAGTCTCTTTCCTCTAATCAAAGCAAACAACAAGACTTCAAATCAGTATGTTAGGTTGATGTGATAATAGGCTTAGTCCAGTATCCAAGGTAAATATTATGCCATTGCAATCATCCTGCTGTGTAATACATGTACATCCGCTGGTGAATTTAGGGAAGCTTCTGTGTCTAAAGAGTCTTCTTGACCCTGGGTTTTCTGTCCTTTGAGTTAATTGAATACCCACGCTTTGACCATGGAGGAAGGAAAACAAAGTCCTTCAAATGGACTTCAAGTATGGCTGACCAATAACAGTTATTAATGGATGCATTAAAATACACTGCTGGTTTCCTAGTCAATGATTGCTCAAGTTCTTGCAAAGTGAGCCAGTGATATTAATTCAGTGCACATTAGAGATAATTGTACTGCCTACTTTTTCATTTCACTAATAAGTTGTAGGAAACATCTCCTTTGAGTCTTGTATTCAGACATGTACACATGTAGCCACAGTGCCCCCTTTTTCACAATTTGCTTAAATAACCTTAGGAACTCATCCGTGCTAATGGTTAAACATTGTAAGTTTAACCTTTTGAATATGTATCATTATTTCAGTAACATAAGTTGCACTTTATTTTGAAAGCTTTCATTAAATTGTTTCTTGTCCTGAAGAGTTTATCCAGAGATGCATGAATTTATTTCCTCATTAGTCCAGGGCTTAGAGGAGAATGAAGAAAAAAAGGATGTCCTAAAAAACTACTGTAGATATTTTATTTACTTGAGCATTCATATTGTGTTGGCACCCCTCTTACTGAAAGCATGCACATACTTTTAGCCGCATGCATTCAGACAGTACCTATGTGCATGTCTGTACTCAAACAGGATCAACTTTTAAAAGTTATGTGCAACAGAGTCATCATCTTGTTTACCTGGTACACATGTTGATGTTGACCTGGGGAAAAAGACACAGCCAAATCTAACTAAATAAGTGTATCATTTTCTGTGGAACCTAATTGGCTGTCCCTGTGCACCCATCTCATAACAACACTGACAGTGACTTTAAATGTAAACCAAATGCATATTTCCTTGATCAAGGCTTTTGCGATGGAGATCCAGACACACCAGCACCAGAAAGACAGCGTCATTCTACGAGGGCAAGACTTCATCCATCAGTACCCCCAGCTCCAGCCCAGCCTGGAGGCCACACTCCACTTGATTGCAGCCCAGTACCAGCTCCTTGAGGAGAGGCTAGACACCCAGTTTAGACAGTTAGAGGGAGCACTCTCTATCCTGGAGACTAACACAAGATCGGAGTCGCAGGTACTGTATAGTGCGTGTTTGTTATGTATGCGTCACCTTGTTGTCAAGTCAAAGTCTCATGTGAGCTGAGTCATTTTATATGCTAGTTCCTCCTTCGGACCCTAACAGGGGGACTTTTAGCCTTGGTCTTCACTTAGTAGGGAAAGCTTTAATCAAGTCATATTCTTATTGTGCGAGCTTTTCATTTCGTGTGACCCTTCTGCTACGAATTGGATAAATAGCTGTTGTGGTTTGCTTTGCAAAGTTCCTTAGCTTGGTAAGTACTGTTTTTTTTTTTTTTACAAACCACTCATTGAATTTGTATGTAACTTGTTATGTGTAGCCTACATGGCTATAGTAAAAAGCTTACAATCAAAACACAAGCAAACTTTTCAGGTTGTAGTTTTTGGACGGAGCGTTAATTGAATTAGGAGGATTGTGGACCTGTCTCTCAGTCTTGTTGCATTTGGCTTATGAGGATGGATGAGTGATAATTCAGCCAGGGCAGATGTCTCTGTCTCTGTAACAGGAAGAGTTCTACCGGTTATCTGCATTGTTTATAGTTTGTATGCATCGGCTTTACCCCCAATAAGAGACTTCCTGCATGAATTTCCCCTTTGGTTTTCATGCACAGACGCAGAGTGTCCATGTTTGCTGTGGTCTGAACTCTGGGCGCCCATGTGTTGATCTTGGTTATACCATTTCCTTCAATGCACTTGGCTTGTCATTTTCTGTGGTGTGACTTTATGTATTAGAGAAGTAATCTAAAAAAAGAAAGAGAAAGTGTCCTCGTTAAACTTAGCTTATCATCAAGACAAGACATGAGATTTTGATTAAGGTAGGATATCTTATTTGTACAGTTTGCTGATAAGTTGGGATGAGGTGATCCGGGGACCACAATTTAGTGGCACCTTGTTAAGCTGGGAGTTAGTAATCTACATGAGGGCAAGATTGAAAGCATCGATACCGATTGGGCTTGTATGGTCATGTACAGTGTACATGATGTTATGTAATTCTGGAACAAGTTATTGTACATGCCAGGTACATGTGATTGAACACTGGGTGGCAGCAGACTTTCCAGGTAATCTTCTATTGTTTAAGTATAGTTCTGAGCATGTGCACATTACTGAGAACAATGGTTTTACCTGGTAAGTCTGCTGCCACCTAGCATCCTAAAAGGCCCCTTGGTGTTGGTCTGAAATAATGACATCATCATCTACTGATTAATTTTGGTGGCACTATGATTTAAGATGCTATACCTGTATACAGTTTACCTTTTCAACATTGGGTGTACATATAATGTCGACGCTCCAGGTACATGTGTACAATGTAGACGTATTAAGACCATGTTTTTGTATACTGCTACTGCATAGATTTTTCAACTCCAGGAACCTTTTTGCTCTTGCACTATGCTTTGAAATACATGTGTGTGTGTATATGCCGTGTCACATGAGGCAATTTACAGGCAACCAGTTCCAGGCAATTTTCAAGAAGAAAATTCATTCACATTTCAGTTACTCATCAACAGCGAGTTAAGCTAGAAGATTGTCTCTTGTGCAGCCGAAGTGTTTTTTTCGTCTACATGCAATGCAGTTGGTTGCCTCCAAGTTGCCTGAAAAAAATTACTATGTGTGACATGGCCTAGTATGGGTTGTAGTTCAGTCCCAACATTCGGACTGGAAAAAAATACCCAAAATACAATGTGTGTACACCCCTACATGTATGTAGATATGCATAAGATGTGTACATGCAGATAATGGAAAGTTTTGGTTGTTTTGGAGGACTTGTTTATTTTCTTATGAGAAATAAATCTCTCCTCCATACATCTGCATTTAACATGGTTATCATTTCTAAGGTGCTCAGTTAGCAAGCTTTAAACCTCCTGGTCGCTGCTCTCCATCGATCTGGTCAGTGCCCCTACCCTTTTCATTGAGGATCCACAAAAAATTGTACATAATACCATGGAGGTTGAATGATAATGCCTGCAGATTAATGTTTCTTGGCCGCCAAATTTGACGTCTCTGTAACTTGACCAGTGTCATTATGTCAAGCACAAACACGTTGAAAACCCGATCTTCACTTTATCTTACACTGGTAAAGACATTAAAACAAAACATTAACAAACTGTCATTCAAATTATAGTGGCAAAATGTCAAAATCAACATTGAAATTAAAACAAAAATGATGATATGTAATTGGTTACATTTTCACTAATGGAGCAATATACCCTTATAAATCCACGAGAAATTTACAATGTTGATGTCTATAAAAAGAGTGATGAGTCACAGAAAATTCTGAGCTTAACTCTGTTGGGATGTGTTGAAGCAATGATTATTATAAGCAGATGTGACAAGCTGTCCGTTGACACATCCTTACTGTATGGATAAACACTTAGCGGAGACATTTTTGGTCAACAGGGGCTAATTTCAAAGAGCTATTTTAAGCACACAAATTTGCTAAGCAAATGAAAACCATGCTTAGTAAACAGGTAACCGGCTTAAATGCAGTGGGTTACATTGCTTGTGACTTGTGTACCGTCGAAGAGTTTTTTGCTGAGGAAACTTTACAAGTTAAGGGGCTTAGTTATATGGTTCAATTGAATTGGTTCCAAATAGCGAAGACAAACCGAACCAACAGTTAGTAATCTTGGGCCAAATTTCATGAAGCTGTTAAGCAGACAATACATTTCTTTGCTAAGCAAAAAATGAGTGAGGCACCAGTCGCAACAGTGTAAACTCTACGGAATTTTATCTGATCTGGTAACCTTTATCCGTTACGCAAGATTTGTCTGTGCTTACCATTTTTGTTGTTGACATTACATGTTTCATGAAATTGGCTCCTGGTTGTCTCATCTTGATAAGTTATAGATTTAAAAATAAATTAAGGCTCTCAGTTCTGATTCATCATAGTGTATAATTTGTTTGTAATGGATCGATGATGAAACTGGTTTTAAGCTGCAACTATTTTGTTATATTCCCTGTATTCAATAAGTGTAATGAATGGATATTCGATCTTATTAAAAGGGGCCAGACTACAGTGTGTCTCTAGCCTCTGGGGAAGCATTTGCTTGTTATCAAGAGCCTTTCTATTTGAATGTCCTAAATAGGGCATTATGATGGTGCTTAAATATTGAAATAGGATAAGCAGTTACTGGAATTTTCAAAGCAGGCTGCCTCTAAAGTAAGAACCAGGGAAAATGTGGCCAGGGGAAATGTTGCAGATCAAACATTATCTGAGTTGTGTTAATCTTGTTGTGCCAGGTTCATGTATTGCACTCTAAACAATGAACGACAATTTTTTTAAACTGATGAAAATGTACATCAGGCCTGGAATTAAACGTAGGCCATGAACTCTGTTGCTCTGGTCTTGGCCTTGGTACCCCTTCAACATTTTCCTGTAGACTTTAAGATTTTGCAATGGAAGTGCCCTTTGCACAACGAAGATGGCCTTGCCCTCTCAAAGATGAAACTCCAGGCCTGGTGCAACATTCATGTTGATCAGTGTAGATTATGTACAGGGCTCAATGTCATGGCACTGCGCTCCAATGAATTCTGCGCTTACAGCATCCTGTAAAGCACGTACTTGTATGGGCTATGGCGGGGTGTACATTGTAAGCTCAGAATTCCACGGTGAGCAGCAGCATGAAATTGTGGCCAGGTCTGTCTGTGTGAAGGGAAAAGCAAGCAGGGATTCAAAGTCTAATGTCCCACATGTTCTCTCTTACAACGTTGTATAAAGAAGACATCCAGTCAAGGGGAATGACTTCTAGTGATATTTGATCCTCAACTACATGTTTAGTTCAAGCCCTTAGATGGGCCCAATTTCATAGAGCTGCTTAAGCAGAGAGTTATGTTTAGCAATTTTTTTGCTAAGGGTGCTTTCTGCTAAGCATAAATATGCAGGACACCAGTCACAGATTGTACATGTGACATGATACTTTGGCTGGTAACCCTATTCTTGTGAGAATAATTGGGGGGGGGGGGCATTGCTACTTAATATTCGTAAGCAGCTCTATGAATTTGGACCCTGACAAGTTTTGCACAAAGATAAGTTATTGCTCCATACAACGCTTTGATAAAAAGTACACATACATAATTTGTACAATGTACACTTTAAGGTGCCATCCAGGCCACTTCTCAAAGGATGTACTAATGGTCCAAAGAGACTCTATGACGGGGGTATGACGATTTGCTTCCCAGTAAAGCGTTTTTATTTGTTGCCATGACAACCATCTGTCAGGGGGCATCCATTGACGTAGACACCAACATTGTGACATGTGTGTGTCATTTATATGATTCAAATTGGATGAAAATTGAAAGGGCATTAAAATATATACACTGTAATCTTAGGATTTCAGCTACAAGTGTTTCCACACAAAGATTCAGTGTCCCCTTCAGTATATATCTTGTGCAGGATTAAGGTCTATAGTTATGCTCATTCTTTAAAGAGTTGTTAGATTTTCTTTTCAATGTGAGGTAGAGCAAATTGATTTATGAAAACTAATGATGGTGACACTCGGGTGATATGCCTGTGGATTTTTTTCACAGAACTCGGGACAGTACTGAGTATGGGTGCTTAATACACATCGTGTAACAGTATAAGGGCAAAAACCAAATAGTATTCTTTATCCCGATGCAAAAATAACATCTATTAAGATAACAGCTGTTGATTTGCATTCCTAAGATTGGTTAATGACTTTTTTGATAATTTTTAAATTGATCTTGATTCCACAGAGCTTCAAATCGTTTGATTCTGAGCTAATGATGGACTCCATTGAGCAGATGTCATTCAGACTCGAGAACAGCAAGAGACGAAACTCCTCTATGGAAATTCATGTGAACGCCTTGAATAAACAGGTGGACACCTTTAACACATCCAGCAAGTAAGTCCACTTACAAATATAATGCAGTAAGTTACTTTAAAAAAATAGCCATAACTAAAAAAAGGTTTATGATTTTAAGCTGACAGGAAATTTCATCTGTGGCGTTAGTCTCTATTTTTGGCTCATATCACCTCTCCTGATATCCTTTGTTAATTCCAGGTTGTCTTCGACCGGGGGCAGTGACTCCTCTTGTAGCTCCTCCCCTGAGTTTGATGTCCTGTATGAGGAGCTGTCTGATTGGCTGAGTGACCTACATATGGCTGTGACTGACAGCCAGCAGTGCCATTCAGATCAGAGGATGACGCAGATGTGCAAGGTGAGGATTGAGTGGGGGGGGGGGGGGGGTATTTTTGTGCTGGGTAGTAGATGTAGCTACTGTTTTCATGAATACTGTATAAATGTGTGCTTTGATATTCACTATCTTTATTTATTTATTTATTTCTTCTTTACCCTGGGAGACCTCTCAGTAAAACACTGTTTTTCAGAGGGGCCCAGCAGCTACAAACAATAAAATTAAAATAAAATTACTAAGAAAAAATATAAAAAGATGGAGACCTAGAACAAAACAGAAAAGGGAAAACAAAAGGTCTCCGTAGGGGAATTCTAAAGACTGGGCTGCTCCACAAGGAATTTTGTGTACAAAGTCTATGGGAGGTTCTTAACTACAGGGACAAAGGAAAGAACAAGAGATGTCTACACAGGAATGTAAAAAATAGAATGTGTGTTATTGTACATGTGTGTTATATAATGACACATTGTTTGTGAAAATGGTCATGGTAAAAAAGTTTGCTTACATGAACTCTTTGTTTGCTTGTTTTTTGTTTTTTTGGGGGGCAGGGTGGTGGGTTAATGGGGCAATGGTTTCCCCACTTGAAAGAATTAATCCATCATGGTAATATTATATTTTTTACGCATTATTTGTATCCTCATAATTGAGTTTTTCAAAAACAAACATTCAGGATATTCAGTAGTCATTTTGATATTCAACAGTGTAGCAATTTTATAAGTTGTAATAGGTTGAATGGATTCTGACTGGCACCTTTGAGGAAAAATAACGATAAAATAAGGAGAACGCCAACATTATGGTTAAATGGCTCAGATGGTAGAGTGCCTGCATGTTAATCCTGAGGTTGCTGGTCCAAATCCCGCTCTAGTCAATGTTTATTTGTTCAATTCAAAAAAAATTTATAGTAAGTTTACAAAATGAAGACTGTTTAACTTCAAAGAGTTGTAAAAAACTAAATTGTATTTGTATTTTAGGGATACACACAAGAACTCCAAATGCGAGAGGTTACCCGCTCCAAGCTGAACAAGAAAGCCAACCACCTCCTAACTCGTCGTCCATCCACTTGCTCGGAAGTGACTGCCAAGTTGCAGTCAATCAATCAGCAGTGGACCAACCTGCAGGCACGCCTCACACCCAGTGCTGAGGCCTGCTCTCAGGGCGCTGTGGCATTCACAAGCTCTGAAGAGGCCATGACAGTGACCTTGGAGGTGGAGGAGGTCATAGTTCAGCTGAAGGGATGGCTGACGGAGATGGAGAGAAAATTGTTTGCTACAGAGAGCATCAAATGTCCAGGAAGCATTCAACAAATTGAAAAAAGACTTGCATCTCATGAGGTTGGTAAACAAAATATAAATCAATTTCAAAAGTTTTAACTGTTTGGATCCAAAATTCAAATATGGCCAGTTAATTGATTATTGACTTAAGACCTGAAAACAAATTGTGCTTTTAGCTATGAAATGTAAAGAAACAATGACGTGTGGCCCCCTAAACTAACAGCAAATATGTTGTATCTAAGTATTTTGTATCAAAAGGATGCTCTTGGGCTCTAAGGTTCCTCAGTGATATTGTCAGAGAATGTTAAACAATTTTTGTGTGACATTAAAATGATTATTATGTGCATAAAATGTTAGACCAAGATAGGTCAAAACTGTAGCATTACATCATGAAAAGAAAGTTTTGTATAAAAGCAATTTTAATTGCTTTTAAATGAAACTTTATTTTCATTAAAAGTATCTGTATTATTATTTTTGGAGCAGTGAATTGAAAGCATGTGAAATTTCCTCATTGCCACCCTTCCTCTCTATTATTTTTTTAAAGGAAATTCAAGCAGACATCGCCAAGAACTCTGAGGGGATTCGGGTGGTGTTGAACCTGTGTGACCTCCTACAGAGAGATAAGCATGCCTGCGCTAGTGAGAAGGAGAGGGATTCTCTGCAGCTGGCTGCTTTTAACTTGGAGCGACGCTGCCAAGCCATCCAAGCTCAGGCCATGGCACTGCAGTGCAATCTGGAGGAAAAAGTTAGAACATTCAAGGTGTGATTTCAAAAACTAATTGTTTGCTCTTAAAATTTGTTGTGCACTTGTTGTTCATTTCCCCCCCCCCCCCCCCCCCCACCTAAAAAAAATAGGATGAGTGATTTATTTTCTCCTGAAATTTGAAGTTCTGTTCGTATGATAACTTTAGCACTTTTCTTGTAAAATTTTACTCGAAATTAGTCTTATTTTCTGATATTTTTAGTTGACTGTCGCTTTAAAATCTTAAACAGAAGAATAATTCGTTATTTCTTGTACTTCTTTTACAGGAATACAGTACAATTGCTGCTATTAAGGACGATCGGGAAACTTCCTCTTGTGAAGAGGCAGTCGCAGATGATGAAAGTGTTGTACCGATAAGTTTGAAAACCAATCTTCACTCATACCAACCCTCTGGCGCTAAAGATGATTCTGAAATATTTGGCCTCGGTCAGAGTATCAATTACGATGATATCCTTTTGGTTCGTGAGGCTTTCTCGGAGAATGATGCCTACAGTATGAGTGATGCCTCTGAGGTGTCTCTTGGAGATTTTGCTTTTGATGATGTCTTGTTGATGAAGGAAGAAGAGGTGATGCCATCCGTGCCGACCCAAACCCCGGACATAATGGAGCTGAGTGATGAGATGATTGATGCCTACCTGAGAATGGAAGAAGACCAGCTGAGGCAGGAGGATGAGATTGATTGTGACATCCTGCCGGAGGTTGCCGACATTCGAGGGCGGAGCAACTCTGAATTGGAGTTCTGGTCCATGTCCCTCCGAGATGATAATGTGATGACAACATCAGTGGAGTTGCCTCATGTCATGCCGTCACTGGAGGATCTGGATTGTTTTCCCGTGCTCCTTCAAGCACAAAGCAGCATCCCCAAGCCATCTCCAAATTTGACACTTGAGGAGCCTCTGCATTCCCCCACAAACTACCGTCCCATTACTCTCGGGAAGTACAGCACTGGAATGGTGGACCATATGTCCTCAGTCGTTGAAGATGCCCTGGAAAGTCTCTGCTCTGAAGATGATGAATTTGAAGAAGATTATGATGAGTTTGATGGAGATGATGAAGATGAAGATATAGATGTGACTCTCACAGAGGAGAGGTGTCAGAGTAATATAATGCCGGATGAAGGAGTAGATGATGAGGTTGAAGTCTGTGGTAATTTTTTGTTTGCTATGGATGACCTAGATGAATCCACTGTTGACCCCTCCCAAGACCTAAGGCCAGCTAAACCTCTTAGCCGATCCCTTCCTGTAACCTACCGCTCGATGGTATTCAGTGATGTTCCAACTCATGATTACCCAGCATCCTTTCCCAGCCAACCTGTTTCCAATACATGGTCTCATCCAAGTGTTACCATCGCAAAGTCACCCCATCAGAAAAAAGGTTTCTTTCCCTCCCATGCCAATTGTTTCTTGCCCAATGCTTTTGAGGATGCCCACACCAGCAGTCCAGTGAAGAAGGACAGACCAGTGAAGACAAACCCGTCCTCTGAGTTTCACAAGCTTCGTCGCCGTCTGAGTCAGGTATCGAACACACCAATAGAAGAGGAGACAACTAGATGGAGTGAGCCATGTTCTCAACTACCCCAAGACAACTTACTCAATATCACAGACCTGAGCCTGTCCCACATGTATGAGTCTCTAGACTTTGCAACAGAGCTGACAAATTCCCTCATGCCTGGGGCCCATCACTCAAGAGACGACGTAGACAGTCCGCTTGATTTCCCCCTCCTCGACAGAATGGATGACTCCGACTCTGAGTCTTTCAGTGAAAGTGACGATGAGGATAGTGAAAGGGAAGACCCTGTCCAGACTTGGATTAACAACAACATGCCAACCCCTCCCCAAATCAATCCCCTTGAAATGCCACATGAGTTAACCTTCACCCCTGCCTACAACCTGGATGCTAGCATTCAGGAAATACCCACCCATGACCTCCCTAGCCTGCCAGTCTGTAATCACACTGATGAGGTGCATCTCCAGCAGGATGTTTCAGACACGCTCTTCACCCCAGCTTGTGCCCCTGAGCTGGGAATATCCCAGGCACAGGAAATGGGTGGTTTCCTGGAGTCAGTTACTACAGAGAGGGAAGTTGATCTGGGTCTGTGCGCAGACTCGGCTCATGTGGAAATAGCTGATGAGGAAGTGACCTCGGAGCCAGTCCAACAGGAAACAGTGACTAACCAACATACTGCAGTTCATGAATGCTGTAGTGTATCACAATTGTCTGATGATAGCGTCAGTAATGGTGGTTTCAACAGCCCTGGAGTAAAGAATTCTCGTGACTTGAACACAATCAAGGAACGATTGAGGAAAGAGATCATGGAGCAGTCAAACAAGAAGCAGGCGTACTTCACATACGTCTCTCAGCTTGCAGAGGTTTGTGCTGATGACGCAGAGCTGGGTCAGATCCTTGGGGAGTTCAATCGTCAGAAATGTTACTTGTGGTCTTTCGGAGGTGCCCTGGAGCAACCAAAACAGCCTATAGATAATACTCAAGATAACCTAAGCACAGTGGATGATAGCTGGATGGAACTGATGTCCCAGTGTAGCGACGATACAGACAAACTGATCGAAGCCTCAAGTTCTCTGATTGAGGAACTTGAAAGGAGCGCCCATATGCAGGCGAAACCCTTGCCAGTGGATGAGATAGGAAGCTGGCGTGATGTCATCATATTGTGGCTGAACGAACAAGGTGTCGCCTCAGTGACTGATGTTGTGGCACCATGCCATGGTGTCACAGCTCGCAGTGATGCTGATGTCACAACTGATGGTGTGATCCATTCTGATTCAAGGATGATAAAGGACGCCCCAGTTGGGGGAGACGTTGGCAGCTATTTTGATTTGGAGAAAAATCCTGCATTGTCTCTTTTGGTAAATGCCACAGACGATGGCGTTGTTCTTGACTGCAGTCATCAAGATATGACAAATGAAGACTTGGTTGATGCAAATGATGCCAATGTGATCTCATTACCTTGGTCACTATCCTCCGAGATGGTAGACAGTGGAAATTTCTCTGCCGATGGAATTTTGGATGTAAGTGCAAGTTGAATTATTTAAATTTTTTCAAAACATTGCATACAGATTTGCCTTTGATAATTCTCTGATTATTTAATGCATTGCTTTCCATTCAGTCAATTTCAAAGTTCACGGGTTACATTAAATGAAGCAAATTCTTTTGTTACCCGTAATAAGTAATTAACTTTACTACATGTGAATGAATAACATCTTAACATTTTGCGAAATTAAAAACAGCATGTGATATGTTGTTGTTGGTTCAAACCATGCATTTCAATCAAATATATATTATTCACAAAATGATCCTTCATACACCATACATGACCCAAACTTTAATTACGGAAATTCAAAATAAATTATTCATACTAAACATTTACATGTGCATTCCATTTATCAAATAATTGTCCATGTTTATGTTGTGTATATAATTATTTACAAGTACCTGTACATGTATCAATGTATTGCTATCAATGTGAGGACTTTCCTTTGTCTCTCTAACTTAACAATCTCCATTGATTAACCACATGAAAAAAGTGAGGACACAAAAATACAAATGATTCCAATGGGAGGGCAGCATTGTTCCCTTTGTGTTCATTTGTTCTAGTGTTCCCTCTCTTCTGATAATACCATGCTATGGGTCTGTATGTACAGTACATCCAAAATCAACAATACACAACATGTTTAATTAAGGAGTTGAGACTTTGCACGATGCAGAAGGATATCTGGTAAATATTTAAAGTGCAGCATTGATTTCTCTGAGAAAAAACGGCGGCTCTTTATTTTGACTATTTCATTTCACTAGTGTGCCCTTCTATACCTTACATGTAACATATCTATAGCTTTTATATGTGCGTTAAGAAGACTATTTAAGTTGAAACAGTTGATGAGATTATCCCTACTAGCTATCAGAAGAGGCACTGCTTCTTACTGATGAGATTTGTTTGTTGAAATTTGTGGCTTTGGTAATTTAATTACAATCATTTACATATATTATGTACAGATGTAAATATTATCGACATCACTGTATAGCAGTCTATAGTAATATAGCAATATCCAGGATGTGTATACTGTACTCAGTTTCCTTGTTATGTTTGCAGTACACCAGGAAGTGAAACTAAATCTTAGGTCAACAAAAGAGTCTGAATCAAATCACTCCTGAAAGACGTGTTCCTCCTAAAATATCGCAAGACAGACAAAAATATCGCAAGACAGACACAAAACAATTTATGTTCTTCATACTATGTGTACCTTCATCCATACTGGTTTTGACAAGAAATACTCTTTTGATAGATTTAACTACATAGTACATGTTTCTTAAATGTGAAAATTACACTAAGGAAATGCTTATCTATTCTGCTATTAAATATTGCAAAGATAGTAGTTAAGCATCCTGTAAGAAACCTCAGAAACTAGTTTCAAAAGTAAGTTTAAAGGACCTCCTTCCATAATCGATCCACTTAACAAAGACTGTTGTAGTTGGGCATCAACCCTTTTTAGCAATGATCATTGATTTGGAGCATTGCTAGAGTGCATTTAGAGTGCACTTCCTGTTAGTGTTTTTATTTCAAGGAAACATGTAATATAATCTGAATGGATTGCCTTCTGGCGTGTCTTTGCTCCAGTTTATCAGGTTTTTAACTGCAAATTGAAACAAGAGGAAACCTTTACAGTGCTTGGTTGTTGTAACATTTTGAAGCATTTTGAGTGGATGAAATATACACATGCTGCATTTAGAAAGAAGTACTTATTAAATAAACATATTGTGTAGACTTAATTTATAAAATGAAAGTGTGTAGACCTTTTATCATAGTGCAACCGTATTGGTTTCCTTATATTCAAATAACAGAATTGAGGCTGGAAGAAAAAACTGTCGGCCATTTATTTGTTAAAAAAAAGAAATGGCATTCATTAATACTATTGCATAAAGGGAACATGAAAAAGGGAAAGGGTGAAGTAGAATGACACAGGTTTTTAAAATTTATTGGAAAGTTCAAAAGAAGTCTCAATACTGAACATTTTTATCCTCCTTTTCCATATCAGGAAGAAAGGTTGACGCATGAGGCACATGACACAACCTTGCTCCCTTTAACCTCTACCCCGAAGGTCATCTCAGCTACCAACTGTCATACGAACCTGAGCAAACACATCGCTACCCCAGCGTCTCCCATCATCCCTAAAGACACCACGAATGTTGCAACAGGACAACATCCCACTCCTGCCACCACCTGGTCTCGTGTCCTCTGCATCGGCATACCCATCTGCATCTTTCTCTTCCTCTGCGTACTCTTTGTCATCCTGCTCCCGGCTGTTGTTGTCTCTGCAACTGGAGACTGTTCCCTCTCCCTGGTAGACAACATGTTGTTGAACAGCCCAAGCTGGGAGCCGATTTTAAATTACGTCAGAGGGCCTCCTCCTCAGTAAGTGGTGAAATATTTTTTTCATAATATAGTACTTCTAGGGAGTTGGAGAAACCCTGACTCAGGCTCAGCTCCATCCATCATGTTTGAAACTCTGTACTAAAAGCATACTGCGTTTGATAGAGTGGAAGTCAAAGTCGAAGCCAAGGTTGTGACTTTTGAGGAATCAACTTTCCTTCAGATGTTCCTTGTCAAATTATAAACTTGTATTCATTGGTAGTGGTTCCTACCCTTATAGGTTGTAATATAGAAATCCCTGTTTGGAGTTCATTTGTATATGTTGGTGATTAAATTTGTATATGTGGTCCACTTTGAATATATACTCATTATGAATTCATGACCTTGTAGCTCAGAATTTAGTAAGTTCACAGTGGTTTTAATTCTCCTTTACATTTTGAATTCAGTAGTTCTGATAGAAATCTTCTGGTTGAGCATGTACCAGTGTTTTATTTCCACACAAATTAACATACACTTCACATAATCCAAATTGTAATCCATTCACATTTAAATTTAATTTTCAGAATTCACTGCTTATATAATCGTGAATTTTAATCTAAATGTAATATACAGTAAAATTATTGTTTAAATCTGTTCCAGACTCGAGTTTTACTGGTGTGGATTAGAGTGCGACCCATCATGTCCACTTTTATGTAAAATTCATGCAAGTGCAAAGAAGATGAAAAAGGTTGTAGCAAAGAAAATGGGATTCTCTGCTCAGTCAGACCCTAAAACTTTCAATAGGTACAGAAAATTTCATCAAAATAGAACCTTCTTCCATCTTTATCACTGTTGAGTTATTATTTTGTTGACTTTTTCTTTGTTTGCTTCTTTTTTGTCTGTATGTCACTATTTGTGTTGTCCCTAGTTCTTGTTGTATTCTCTGCCTACCTTACCTCCTCTCTGCCCCTCTTTCCCCCTTCTTCATTTCCCTTCACCCATCCCTTTTCATTTATTTCATTCATCTCATCTTCATGCCATCTTCCTACTTATACTTTGCACCAAACTTATTTCTGTCTAGGACCTTACCAGTAGCAGTGCATCTTAGTCCTAACACCTGTCAATTCCAATCACTTAGGTTTCTCTTACCATAGCCTATTACTTACCTATTCCCATCCGTCCCATTCTTTGTCTGCAACTCTATCATTTTCCCTCTTTGCCCCAACTAAACCATTCACTTGCATTTCTGTAGCTTTCCACCCCCTCCCCAACTTACCACTCCTCATTTCTCATCTCTCCTCTCCTCTCATCTCCAACCCCACCCTGTATTTTCCCCCTCCTTAATTTCTGCATCACAAGCTAAATGATTTTACTACTAACCCCAAGGATTCTAGGCGTATTTGTTGCCCTGTCTTAGCCCCTAATAATCCATCCCATTACTCATTTCAACACCTATAACTTCCCACCTTTCTTTCCTCTGTTCCTTATCAATTATCCATTTCTCTGTTCTAACTCCTCCCCTTTCACTCACCATCATTGTTAGCATTTCTTACTTTATCTCTGTACCATATTGTTGAACTCAATTTCCTCCATCCCTATTCCAAATAGTGATATCTCTCTACACCATCCCCCTGCTCCACCCTTCCATTTTTCTGCATTATTGACTTTTCAACTGTGACCCATATTCCCCACCTTGCTTTTCTTCATCTGTATTTCAACTACAATAATCAATTCTCCCTCCTATTCTCTTACTCCCGCATTCCCCTACCCTCATTTTCTGAATAACCATCTTCATGACTGTTCAATTATCCCACCTTGCTTTTTCTCAATCCGTATTCCTACTCTTCTTATCCATGTTTCTAAACTGAACCCTTCCCTCCCCTATTTTTCCCTACCCCCAATTTCTGAACAGTCAATTCACCACTTCCCCATAATCCCCGCCTCTTTTACCTCTGACCCTACTCCTACCATTCTTATTCATATTTTTATCCTGTCCACGTCATCACTACCCCATATTTTCCTCCCCTCTGTCCTCCATATTTCTGACCCATCCCTCAATGATTTCCCTTCCTTTTCTTCCATCCATATTCCAATATAACTATTCATTCTCTGTCCTAACACCCCCCCCCCCCCCTTCCATCCCACATTTCCCCTACCCAAATTTTCTGAATAACCAACTTAATCACTACCTGAGATGTTTCATCTCTTTCCTCTATATCAATTTCAAATAACTATCCCCCTTTATCATAACCATATACCTCTGCTATTCCTGGCCTCGTTTCTGCTCTGTTAACTTCATCACTTTGCCAATCTCCCCACAGTTGTTTCACATCTCATTAATATTTCTGTTAAATTTTTTCAGTTTCCCCTCATCATCTGATTCCATGAAACACCCCCCCCCTTTCATTAAACATTGTTTAATGTTATTCCTTCTCCACACCCCTGCACGTCATTCCTTTTTAGTTATTACACATCTTTCCTTGTTAGTTTCTACATATTATAGTTGCATTTCGTCCTGTTCCGTAGTCCCTTCATTCCACATTTATTGCCCTACAACTCCGTTTTATTTTATTTACCCTATTCACCTTCATCCAATTCCCAGTTAGTTTCCCAGCATGCCTACTTCTTCCCTCCCTTTATTGGTTGTCACCCCTTCCCTTTTGTTCCCTTCTGAGCCCCCCCCCCCCCTTTCACACCAAACTCTTTTTGTTCTATGTTGATCCCATTTGCTTCTTACTATCCAAAGTCTTGTCTCAAAGTTAGAACTACTCTCTTAAAATCACCTCAACTTTACCCTCTTCCCATTAATCCTTGATAACAATAACAGAGAATAAGTAAGCATTTCAAAATGTCAACAGTTCAGTTTTGAAGAAGAAAAACAAGTAGTTGCATTTGCATGTACTTTATCGATGGCAAATCTTGCATAGTAAATGAATGTCTGTGGCAGGTTAATTTCACAGAGGTGTTTTTGAGGACTGAAATTTGCTAAGCAGAGAAAGTGTGCACTCAGATGACTCGAGAAACAAGCAAAATTGCTATTTAATGGATATAGCTTAGCATATATATTTCATAGCATGTATCTCATACTGGTCGTACACCGTTTGCAGTTTTCAAAATACCAAACCACCAGTGAATGTGTGTCTGGAACTATTTATCTGTTTCCATTATTTTGTCAGTAGAAAATAGAAATCTATCTACTTTATTGTATGACTATCCAAAATATTAGATATTTTAAATAATGTTATTCATCAGAATATTTTAAACATTGAACACTGAATCCAGGAGCTTTCAGTTGTTTTGTGGATGGATGATATATTTTGTCACTGGTGTTAAGAAGAAATAAGTAAGAAAGGCATTGCTATTAGGCTTAATGTATGGTATTAAAACTATCACAGTAATTAACTTTTATAAGGATAAGGAGTTTAACGCATTTTACAGACATTCCAGGCCTAGAATATATTAAGTATTTTTTATAAAAAGTATGTATTTTCTGCTATTGATACTTAAGGTATAATTAAAATTAAGATTGATGACAAGTGAAAGAGTCAAGAACTTATGGTTCGAAATTTACAATTTGTCTTGCTGTAAGGTATTGTATGATATTTTATTACACTTTATTTAATGTAAATTAAGTATGTTTAGGATTATGTCGGGTTTTTTCAATTTGTTGGTTTCAAATTGCACACAATAGATTCTGCATATTGAAGTGGTTTTAATACTGTACACAATAAGAATATGGCTGAAAAATACAGGCTTTCACTCTGAAATCGAAGTAATGGAAATCTTGGTTTGATTCTTCTTTTACATTGTTAGAGCATGACTAGATTTTCTTTAGGAGGCTGTTGTTCAGATACCAAAGATTATAACCTGGTGCTAGCATAAACTGAACAACACCTCTTATGATGCAGTTAAAGCCTTTATGATGCATGTTGAGTCTAGGTGCCAGGCCATATTCCAAAATAGTCCTGGGGAAGTTGGCCATTTGCCATTATGGTCCTCGAGCTCAGGGTGAAGTGCGCATGCTAGAACGTCATCTAGACGGGGCACTGCTCCCTCCCAGCCCACTTTGCCAAAACAGAAAAATCACAGCTGGAGTCTAGGCAGGGGGGCCAACAAATAGAAAGAAAACAAACTGTTGTTATAATGAAAAAGATAAAACGGTAAGTAATCAATAAGTATAATAATTATTTCATTTATTAAGAACTGTGTTTCAAAAGTAGCAGGACAGACAGGTAAAGAGTCCAACTAGTTTTGGGATTCAGATGTAAATACATAGTAATTACCTACAATTGTACATAACGTCACACTATGTGGACATACCTGTGTGTAAATTAACCGTAAATATTTGTTTCAAGTACAGGGTTCCTCTTAAATTTTAATTAATAATGCCAAGTTATTTATTCAGTATTATTGTGATTATAAAACCGTATGGAACATATTTTTTACTTAAATTTATGAGAAAATTAGAGAAAGTAAATTTACCTCCCCTTATTGTATTTAGTAATTTATGTTCTCCTTTAATTACAACTCATTGTGGTAAACAATTTGAGTACAACTCTTGACATAAAGTTATTGGGGTTTGAACAATGATTTTTAGGGATGCTTTGGAAGAGGGACAGCCTTTTGTCAAAAACAAATCGTTTGCAATTGAAAACACAGCTGATTTTGTTTTATTATTCTAACGAAAATTTAATTCATGGACTGAAATTAAAATAGTTTTTAAACATTTGAATGGAAATCCTCTTGTAAAAGAAATGACCACATGCTGTGCAATATCAATGGGCTATATATTTTGTATTAATCACTTTTACCCTATAAAACAAAAAGAATTATGACAACAGTAAGTGACGATTAATAGATTTACCTTAGAGGTCAATGTAAATAGCTTGTAAATCATGTATATAAATATGTAAAGTATTGTTTATGTAAACAGTAAGTTTAATTAAGGGTATTTTAAGATAACTTAGGAGTATGGACTCATTTTAATTTAATCGTTCATAAGTATGTAAGATTTACATAAAAACTAGATCAGGTTTAAGACATTTTTTAAAAGAACTGTCATTATGAATAATGTTTTAAAAGGAATATCCTAATACTTATGTAGTTGTAAACTTTACGTTGAATACCTTAAGAAGTACTTTGTCTAATCTGAAAGAAACCACCGAAAAATGTGACTAAATATTTTTGTGAAACATTTTTATGCAAAATGTGTGCAGCTTCGAAGAATATTCAAGTATTTTTCCAACGATATTACCTTGGAAAAACTATCTTCCATAAACCATAGCGTTAAAAGCTCAAAATAAATTTTCCAATTGGAAATTTTTTACTATAAAGTATATTATTTGTTACTATCAGATGATACAAAATGTCTATAGAAGTAAAGCATAAATGTAAATATTATACAAAATGCTTTAAATGGTCAAAAAAGTAATATCATTGTCATATTTTAGGGCTGAGATTTCTTTCTGAATGTAGGTGCTAGTATTGGACGTTTGTGTTTAATTTTTGCTTCACTCTATGTTTTCTCTAGGGTATTAACATTCCAGTACCACTGGTTAATGTTATTCCTTTAAAACTACATTTTACTTGTCTATAAATTAATGTACTAAGTTATTGCTGTTTAAAAGAGTAAACATAGGCCTAAATGTAGTAAAGATTTGAAAGAACTCTAGGAGTATTAGGGTGTAGACACATACAGGTTCATCATGTAAACTGCTACCATATGTAACAATTTGGGACCTCAAAGGTAATGAGTAGTTTTAAACGCTCATTTTTAAGGCATAATGACAATTACCTGATTAACAAATATCAACATAGCATCAATTCTTAAAAATCATTAAGAAACCTAGATTTTGGATATAACGTTGTCATGGATTCAAACTAGTGCTACTTAATACTCTATTACATGTCAAACAAATACAACTGATACCAGAGTTTGTTGTGTTGGTGCAACAAGGTTGAATCTTCTAAAATAGCGTTTACAAAGTGAATGGATGCCGAGATATGGCATTGTTGCATTGACCCGTTTTGTGAGAGATAGGACCTTGTTGCACCGACACAAGAGTTCATCTCAAATTTATTTAATAATTTGTGTTTTTAATTGAAGTAAGTTATTTTTTAGCAGGATGAATGCTTTAAAGTTTTTCATTATAAGTTGTAAGTATTTAAGTAAGTTATTTTTTTGTATAAGTGCAATGTCTCTTCTGCCTACCAGTCGCTGTGGCAAAACTCATTCCAAGAATATCATCACCTTCTGCTGATCTTCGTAATGCTGGATGGAGGATACAATGAAATAAAAATATCATTGATGAAAAGTGTTGATTTGTATGCAGTTAATTTTTGTTATTTTCTTATTATTGGCCCTCGGAAAATGTTCATCATGTTTCTATAAATAGTATCACATTTTGAAAAATTACAAAAAATCAGTGGAAAGCCAAAGAAAATAATACTTGTGTACGGCTAATTGCCGAGTCATTTTGGTAGAGATCTTGGTTCGATTGATTTGTAAAGTTAACGGAAATGAAACTTGAGCGACGAATAACTGTTTTCAGATTTTACAAACTGATAGTGTTCACCACACAGGCAAGTTGTTATTTTTGTCTTAATTATTTGATTCTTCATGTTTTTCCTAATTCATTTATTTCAGAGGTAAAAAGGAGTAGTGGTTTGATATGGTTCTAATGAACAGCGCCCTCTATAAACATATTATGTTTAACTCGGTGCTACATAATGTTCTCACAAAAGAGAGTGTTTTGAAGTGAGGTCCATCAGGTAATGGACTGCCTGCAACAGAAAAGAACGCAAAGACACAGTTGGCAACTGTTTAATATGTGCATTAACTAAAGGGATACTTGATGGATAATACTCACGTTATGAACGGTGTATTTCAAGCAACAAGAAACATTTCTGCCTTCATTGCATTCGGTCAGTTAGTGTACTCTTACAAAGCTATGAGTATAGAGATGATGTTCTAAGCTAGGTGAGTTAACTCCAAACTAATTCATGTAAACCTCCATGAATGTTCCAAGACGTTCATTGCGAGTAAATCATCGTGATGGGCATTTCTCCGCTTGTACATGTTGTGCCGCCACCATTATTTAGCAACTGCAACTGCAAATGAGAACTTGATTGCGCTTATCAATGGTATTTTGGTCATGGCAGCAGTAAATATCGACCGGAAGTCATTCTTTGTATTAACATCCAAAAGAAATTGCCCGGCGTGATGTGAACCGTGGACCTCTCAGAGAATGCAGAAGCAGTGGTCAGATAGGAAAGAAGCAGGTGCAAATCCGGCAAGGGTCACTGATGGTGAGCAAATCGCGAGAAAAAAATAGACTTTAGGCAAAAGACAATAATGGTAAAAGTTTAACAACACTAACTGAGGACACCATCATGCCCAAAACTGTCCGGTGCTGAAATTACTTCCGTAAACATTGCACGTCATAGACGCATGACCAATGAGATCACAGTATCATATTTTGGTCACGGGCAGTTTTAAGCTTGAAAGGTCTTGTACCTAGTCGCCCGATTGTGTGATAAGGACTGGCTCCCTCAGAGCACCAGTCGGTTGAAGTGTGTGCGTTGCATTCAGGCGCCATGTTCAAATCCGCTGAGATGGGGACCCGCAACGTTTGGACACTCGTGAATCTGGGTATGTAATGTTTGCTCTTGTTTTACACTTTATTTAAATTTAGCGTAATGAAAATTTGGTTGGGACTGCCAAATAAATGTTGAAAAAACACCGTCGAAAACTGAACGGCCAGGTTTGCCACATTTGCCACAATACATACAAGAAGAGCTATGAAAATGCACTTACTTTATTATTTGGTTTGGGGTCTACATTTCAGAAAACGTCACTGAGACCACTAATTTTGGAGCCCTGATTTCTATTACAGATCAGTGCCTAGGATCAATAAACAAAATTCCCCTTCCCACAGTTTAAGCATCGTCAGTTGTGTCTAGCGCCCTCTATGCAAAGGATGATATTTCTTGTCTAAAGTCCCGTTGAACAATTTTCAAGGATGAACTAAACATTTGACCCAAGAGAGTATCATGTTTGCCCCAGCAGGTCATCAGCCAAAACATCATGCATCTGACTGGTTTCATACTTTTTCATACCGCACACAGCTTATGGAAACATGGGTTTTATTGTGCTATGGAATTGTAAACATCCTGTAAAGTGAAACTTCCAAAGTTTCAGATAAGAAAATCGGAACACATTTCCCTCTTGAGAAACCAACAAATTGATGTCAACATTAGAACCTCCCATGAAAACTCCCATTTCAGAGTACGCCCAAATTCCGTGTTTCCCCACCCTAAAGTCTTTGGACCGGACTGCTGCAACAGATGGGTTAAAAACTTTATTAACTCACCAATAGAGGGCGTACTTATACAGTTGTTCTATTTTTGCCAAGCTGCGGACTGAAATTAATTTGTGTAAAGTAGTGGCGAGAACTTTGGTAAACTTCTTGACAAAATTGTCCAGTGAATATTGTTCATACACAGCTATGCCAAAAGCAGTTTTGTAAATATGGCCTTTAAGTTTACACCATGAAACCTTATGTAAATAGGGCCATAAACTACAACAGAGCTCAGCAAAAGTAACCAAAGACTGAAATGATTATAGTATTCTTTCTGCATATTGAAGTTGGCCTCAC
This sequence comes from Leptasterias polaris, assembly GCA_037783415.1. Taxonomy (NCBI): domain Eukaryota; kingdom Metazoa; phylum Echinodermata; class Asteroidea; order Forcipulatida; family Asteriidae; genus Leptasterias; species Leptasterias polaris. The sequence continues at coordinate 2,893,273 of JAZGTN010000045.1, forward strand.
CCTTATACTATAAACGTATGTTTTGTTTTACGAAGGCAAAACGTAGGATGGGAAATCAATTCTGCACATAAATACTTCTATTTGCAATAATGTCAACTCGAGAAAATAAAATTGACAGACTTCCCAAATTACAAAAGCTTATTTCGATTGCAGCATGCATCAATAGCAGTGAAACTGATACGAACATAATATTATCAAATCCCTGAAAAAATTACAACAAAACTGTCTTTCGTTGTTTTTATAAAATAAATGTTACCACCAAACTGATGAGACTTAGAGGTCTCATGTGTTTATTGAAAACAAAAGGACTGACATTAATTTAATCTATTTAATCTTGTTGTACCGGACTCAAGATCTGCATGTTTCTGACCAGCAGAGTGTGGGTTCGAGTCCCGGTCTTGATACTTGTGTCCTTCTAGCAAGACACTGGTACTGCAGGTGCTATTACACAACACGCGGTACATCGTTAAGAGAATGTGCTAGCCCCTATGTTTTCTGGTATGGTTGGCTGCAGATTCCGTCACAGATCGTAAACGGTTACATGGTGCTATGTAAATACATGTGTATTTATTTTAAACATAGCTTTACTTGTTGTAGAAGAAAAAACCCGAAGAATGCTTTAAGAAACCCTCGGGTGTGATAAAGCGCTGTATGTGACCCGCTCTATCGAAATGATTACGTGTAAATCGCCACACAAAAGTTGTTGACAATCGTAAATCATGAAAAAAACACTACAAAAACCGATTCCGCGATTTCGGTGGTAGGTTAAACAAAACTTGATCTTTCTTGTCGTGGTCTTACTTTGAATTGAAAAGATGAATAAATCCTTGAGCATGTTTGTACGAATAGGTACAATAGCTATAGCTGTTGTTAATAACGATTATCTAAATAAACATGTCGTTAAAAAAATCGAAGTGGCCTTGTCTTGTAGACTTTCTTCATTGCCCGATAACTTCGGACTGGAAGAAGCTACGGAAATAATAATGGTATTGCTGGAAAGCCAGTGAGTTACTTGTTAACAGGGTATGCATAACTCAATTTTCAAAATTTCCGAGACATTCCTCAATTCGCATATATTTTATAGTTATTAAAAATCAATTGTGTTGTATTGTATCATCCATTGACATAACATTTAAAAGCACCCCTAATATGCACTCTTTCAAAAAGGAAAATTGAACAGACAATGCACAATGTTGGAAAAATTAAGCAAGTGTACAGAAACACAACTTTTTGAAGCAATGCTTGTTTATTTCCCTTTTTAAAAACTAAGCCCCAATCAAAGCCAAAATATCTGTACACCAAGCGCTTTATATCAACCCTTTTTTTTAAAGTGCCGCTTAAAAAGAAGTGTTTACAAAAATGTATAGGCCTGTTTAGTGAAAAAAAAAAAACAGTGATTGATTCATTTTTTTATGGTATTTCCTTTTGGCCGGTTGGTGACTTTTGCTCTTGGTGTAATATAATGCTCAACAAATATTTGGAGGGCATGGAAGGCAAAGCTGTAGGCCCCTATATGTATTTATTGTGTATTTTCTTAAAGACTATTTTGGGGCATTGTATAATATTTTTTATTTTCCTTCTACACAAGCTGGAACCATGGGAGACAAGTGCATGCCATATGAATGGGCCATCCACTTGAATGAATAGGCCTAAATGAATAAACAAATAAATAAATACATATATAGACAAACAAACAAATAAATAAATAAATAAATAAATAATTAATTAGCTCATGGTGACCATTTAAATATGTTGTATCTAACCTCTAAAAACCTACATATTATATAAAGCGATACATTGTAATAGTTGGCAACACTACCAACGCTGTTTTTATCTCGATTTGCCTATTCGAATTAATAAGCGAGAATTACATGTAAGTACAGTAAGTACCTGAAAAAATACATAACCCGTTTTTAAGTTTGTTCTCGAAAAATAAGTAATTATTGAGAGAAATAGGTTGGCTGTATCGTGTGGTATTTTCATTGAACACAATGGGATGATGATGGATTAGGCCCAACTCTAATTCCAAAAGGTGACGTACCATACCTTTAATGTTTATATTTTGAGCTCACGATATTTTGAACTTTTCAAGTGGTTCGAGTCTGGCCCAACGGGTGGCGGGCTTGGGGTTCTCCGTATTGCTGACGGTGCCTTTTGCTCTTACATTCAAACCATCAGTCTCAACTGATAAAAAAACGAGTGGTAGAAATCATGGATTGGCTGTCCTCTTGATTTCATACTTTGATTGTTGTGAGTGATCATAATAGGAGCGTAAACATTGACGAGTGATTTAACATGTTTGTTCTCTGGAAAAAAAAATAACAAGGCAAGAAACCTTCTGTAAATAGTAATTAAAAAAGGAAGTAATTTAATTGAAACAAAATTAACATTTTGACATTGGATTGAATGCTTCCATTGTTCTGAGCCCTCGTTGGAGTTAACGCGGCAGTCTTGATATATCACCTTCTGAACAATAACTCCTTCTGAAGCTTTCTATTCTCAAGAAAATATTAAAATAGTTGTTTCCACTCTCCAAATGTGTCGTTATGTGAAGTCACGATGACAAAAATATTTTTTTCCATGCTAAGTTTTTGATATGCTACAATATGGAATAAGATTTGTCCTCATAAAATGCCTTCGAACGAAAACGCTGTAGGCCTAATATGTATTCGTAATGTATCTTTGTGTATTAAGCAAAGGTATGACCTTAATTGGGGAGCCGCATGGTGTTGATGATTTTGAAAGGACCGCGGTAAAAAATTATATGTGTTGGTATCTTCTGTTAAACCTAATATATCAAATACTCATCTATTTAGCTTAGCTCGGCTAGGCCTGGGCAATTAACAATCTCTGCAATTTTAAACTCTGTCTTAAACAATTTCAACGTCCAGCCTTTTGTTGAGGTTCACGTGAATAACATAGAAAATGCAGAATGAGGTTTCAAACAAAAAATTATTGCAGGTTTTTAATTTAAGTTTTTGTTTTCTTTCTCCCTGCCCTCCGCCTTTTGTTAATTCGTGTGTGCTTCTCACTTGTATCCAACTAAGACACGAGTCCCATACGAATGGAGCCTGATGTCAAGGTTTTCCCATCGGGCGAATATGCGTTGTTGGAACGGTACCGGTATGCAAGCGGAATGGTGCACGGCTACCATAGAGCGTAAGCATATGGAAAATATTGTATGTCTTTCCTCATGCGAACATTTCATATTGGATACAAAATTGATATATGTATTAACCTAAATAAAATTATATATTTACTGTGACTTTTCACTGATTAGAACTTGTACCTTTCGAAAAAAGAAGAAGAAAAGAAGAAGAAAAAAAGGGGGTGGTGCAGAATTCTGGGCTGTTTTTATGAGTTTGACAGTGTTTCCTATTATGAAGATTGTCAATCTCCTTCGCTCAAAACGGATGTTAATATTATCAATAAGAAAGGTCATTAAGTGGCTGTGCTGAAGCTCGCTTCGATGTGGATTGTTATTCCAGATATTAACAGCTAAATTTCATCTCAAAGTCAATGACTTTTCTAAAATATAAAAGCCACAATATCCAACCACAGTGTCTTTCAAGTTTCCCATTACCCATGTTTACTTTCGGCGTTTCTCGCTCAGTGTGCCCTGCCGGGTATCAGACAACCACTCCCCGCAGTTGATGCCAAAATGACGGCAGACGGTTTTCAGGGAACCTCGGTTAGAGATTTTGGAAAGAGGGGAGCGAGAGAGAGAGAGAGAGAGGAGACAAGGGTATCGCCGTACGGTCCCAACAGAGATCCTTTCCGTAGAGTCCGGGTAAAAGTCTTAACACTGTAATGACCTGGACTCCTGTGAGACACAATATTCTAGAAAAACCCTCGCCCAGGATTCGAAACACGTCCACGCCTAACATGATATGTCCCCGGTCTAACTGGAAAAACCTGTCCACGAGTTAGTGGTTTTTCCGTCGCGAGTGAGTGGGACCGCGCCTCGCCCCGTTAGAGTCACCGTGCTGGATGGCGGCATTATGAAATGCTATACTCGACTTGACAGATCTTCAATAATAAAAGAAAAGACATGAATACATGAACATTTCCGATGGATCTGTATTAAGGTTTAGAGGGGATTAGCAACATTTCCTCTGAAACATCTGTCCTTTGAGAAATGCTGTAAGCAATATCGATCATGTCTCTTTCTTTTTGTTCTGCAATAAATGTCGATGTTTTTAACTCATAATTCATTATCCAGTGTTGATAAAAGGCTGAATACGTTAACAAAACTAAGAAACAAACAGCAAATTCACAACAAAATAATTGTTTCTGGTCGTCCCTATAATATGCACATGGTTTGCCCAATGTAAAAGGTTTGTCACTCTTGTCATTTTGTGATTTGTGTTGAAAACGATTCGATGAATCTGGGACACCGTCAATGCTGAAATCATCCTCGGCATAAAATGAGGCGTTTTAATGCAAAATTTGAACAAACAAACGTTCCAAAGTGCCTGATTTCGTTGCTGGCGATGCGTGCCGATCGTGGGGCTTACGACGCCCCAGTATTGTGGAGACGTGGACAACATTTGCCTAGTGGGTTTCCCCTTGCACGATCTTATTCCAATATATCGGCCAGCAGCCTGCCCGGCATAGCAGCTCGACGGGTAACTCGATCAGATGGACTGCAAGAAAATGACGGCACGGCCAGTGAAGCAATTGATTTGGATGGATCATTTGGAAAACACTTGTGCCTGGACTCTCTATTCAAACATTGCTCGGAGGTTGGGCTCTCCTCGTCCGGTCTATCCCCCAAGCTTTTAGTGTCGAGTGGCTCACTAAAAATGTACAAGAGGGCACCGTGCCTTGTGCTCAACCGCATTTGTGTATACACCGACTTGCATTGGACCTTCTACGCGTCTACACGCTTCGCCGGCCCGGCTATGAACGGTGCCTCCTGTGCGATCCTTCAAGAGTAAAACACCCATTTGAGTGAGAGGGGGAAAGAAAGAGAACGAAAAGTACAGCAGAGTTCATGATGCCTGTCATGCTAATTGACGTCTTCGGCAAACAAGCGAGAAATGTGATCTTCCCTCCGCCGTATTTTCATTGCGTTTATCGGGGCACTCCGGCTGCCTTTGTACGCTGATGATAACGGACCTCGAAGTGACGGGTGATTTCATTGATTTGCCTTGGTATAGGTCTAATCCTAAATAGCTTATGCAGTGCGCCTCACAGCTCGATATACGCTAGTGACAGGGACGGCAAACAAAACTGCATAAAATTAATACAACAGGAATTCGGGAAACCAAAGGAGTACAGTCAATATAAAATTAGAACAGTAAGAAACATCAAAAAGAATAATCATACCAACATTTTAAAAATCCATATGTCAGAACGAAAAACTAAACATCTTTAAAGGGAATAATGTGAAATTTGTGACAGGCAAATGTCAAAATAACACGAAAAGTAATAATTTCAAACATATATAGTTCTAAAGTTAAGACCTAAGCCCCCCCCCCCCATTATGTCAAGAACCATGCACAGTGATTACTGTTACACGTTGTCACCCTAAAACTAGCATTTTATCTTACCTTCTGCACGTTTTAGGCCCGTATTTTTTTTAAGGCTTTATCAGACAAGCATTATAAGAAAACTAACACAATTTTAAAGGCACTGAACACGTTTTGTAATTGTCAAAGACCAGTATTCTCACTTGGTGTATCCCAACATATGCATAAAATAACAAGTCTGTGAAAATTTGGGCTCAATTGGTCATTGAAGTTGCAAGAAAATAATGAAAGAAAAAACACCCTTGTTGTACAAATTAGTGTGCTTTCAGATAGGAATAAAAGACTTCATGCATGAAGTCTTTTATTATTTTAGTAAGAAATTACCTCTTTCTCAAAATCTACGTTACTTCAGAGGGAGTCGTTTCCTACAATGTTTTATACTATCAACAGCTCTCCGTTGCTCGTTACCAAGTAAGTTTTTAAGCTAATATACATTTTGAGTAATTACCAAACGTGTTCAGTGCCTTTAAGTCGATGGAATAAACAATCACCCTCAGAGATGTTGTCTTCAAAAGAGGGACACTTGTCGATTGACCCATGGTTCACATTAATGAACTTGATAAAAAGTTTATAAATCCATGAAGGAATTGAACTATAACATTGTTGAATCAGCAGACTTGTTGACTCAAGACAACTTTTACTTTGAGAGGTAAGACAAACAAATAATGGAATTAATCTTCCATAAAAAGAGTAATAGAGCATAAATGTTTTGATGCCCTATAATAATCACGTGTTATTTTCAAGGAAAAATGCATACCGCTGCTATAAATTATATGGAAATCGTGTACAGCCAGCATGCAAGCTCAGCTTGGTGGCACATGTTAATCAGATATTTGCCACTCTCGAGTACGATTGGTCGCGGGTTCGATTCCCAACCCATGTCACCCGTGATTACATAAGTAAAATATACAACAAGCAAGTTTTACTTTCACCTCAGTATAGTTATAGCTAAATCGATTAAATTGTTCGTTCCCTCCAAAGACCTTTTAACAATTATTTTAAAATGACAAATTAAAGGCAGGATGTTTCCTTTTTCGCAATTACTCCACTAGAGATGACCATAAAAACTTACTTGGTAAAGAGCACCGGAGATATTATAAAACATTGTTGATATTATAAAACATTGTTGGAAACGACTCCCTTTTGAAATTATTTAGTTTTAGAGAAAGAGGTGACTTTTCACCCAAACAATTTGAATTTGATAAAGGCTTCAGGCATCTGAAAGCACACACTATGCACCATCAAAGGGTGTTTTTTCTTTCATTATTTTCTTGCAACTTCAATGACCAGTTAAACCCAAATTTTCACAGGTGTTATTTGATGCATTTGTTTGGATATACAAGTGAAGATACTGGTCTTTGACAATTACCAAAAATGTACCCTGCCTTTAAAGGTATTGTATACTTTTGGTAACAGCTCAAAATCAGTGTCCACATTTTGTGTGATTCAACATATGCATGAACAAACAAACTTGTGAAAGTTTGAGCTCAATTGGTCATCGAGGTCACGAGAAAATAGTGAAAAGAGACCTTATGTGTTTTCTGTTTTTCAAACATCGAGTTTATTATCACGCGTGATAAAAACTATTGTTTTACTCATTTCTCAGAAACGATGATAGCATTTTAGGCAGAAATATTTTAAGGAACCCTTTCTACCATTACTTACTTTAAATCATGTAAGTTAAGTGTGAATCTGTGAACATTTGTGTTTTTCGATCTTACCAATAGTGTACAGGGCCTTCAATGTGGATGACAGGAATACATGTCAGTATTACATACCCAGTAATTTCAATTTAACAGACTAAAACAAGAAGTAAGCAAACCAAAACGTTGAAATTAATACTTTGAAGCTAAAACGAAAATAAAAACCTGATAAAAGTATTAAATTATGACATATTTTGAAGTCACAACATTTTCAAAATCGGCACGAGTGGAAATACAAGTTTGGGTATCACTCGGCTACTGGGCCCTCTGGTCAGGTAAAACCGCAACACGTGGACAACCCGTGTCGCAGTTAAATCTTTTGTCACCCGTGAAAAGGGCCAAACACCCCCATAACCACTAGAATGTAAACAAAAAAATAACACTTTGAGTTCAGAAACATAAGTTTTATCATCGAGGTTTCTACCCCGTGTTCCTAAGTAATACTGTGGACGATCAGTCGGAACAAAATTGGTTTTTGTTTTGTATTTTTATACTTGATATGAATAAGTTGTGATACTGTTTTTGTTTTTCTTCTAAGCCTTGTATTATGTAAAGATAAAGACATAACTTGGAAAAGTTATCACGTTATTTTCTATGAGATATTATTCTAAAGATGAGATTGTCAACGCTGCATACACGATTCCCTCGATAATTTGCCGGCGATATTATTAAGTCGCAGAGTTTTGACGGAGAGGGCGTTAGTTTCATCAGCCTCTCGTTGATAAGATGATGATGATAATGAAGGTTGCAATAGACTGTGCAAGTCTCGCGCGTATCCAAACGAGAAAACACGTCAAACGAAGAACATTATTATTTCTGAAATCAAATCTTTGTTTTAAATTATATCTCATGACAAAATCTGAACAACAAAAATAAATCATTACAATTTTATGAAATTAGTTTTAGCTTTTGAAAAAAATACACAAAAGTGTGTTAATTCTTATTGAAAAAAAAAATAAAACTCTGGGACAAGGATGCTTTTTTGATGTTAACTTTTTAGAAACCCCTTACGCCGATTCGTGAAGGTCAAACGGGTTTAAAATTGACCCGTGACGCAGTTTAAAGAGGATGCTGACGCCTCAACAAACATAGACTGCAATAAAAAGGGTTCGCTTTGCAATTACAGCATCTGGCGATTATAATCGCGCATCAAAAACAAGCGTTTACATAAGTTTTATGATCGGAGGCGAGCACAAAATTCTTAATTTTCTGCAATAACCGGAAGCTGAGGTCAAGTTTAATTCTCGGCTTTTCTTCGTTATATTGTTGAATTGGTTTTACTTTCATATTTTGTTATCACTTAGTATTACATTCCCAACAACATGTATAATTTTCTAGGTCATAAACTACGTTAAACTAAAATAATTGACGAAACAAAATCTCGCCCACGTAAAACTCCATATGGTTGGGACCACTATGGTCCCGGAAGTTCGAATGCGCGCGAGACTTGCACAGTCTATAAGGCGACGCAGACTGTGATGCAAATGTATATCCATATATGAACCACATCTATTGCACACCATTGTACCATAATTGTTTAAACTATACCAATGCGAATTTAACAGCAAATTTTCATCTGAATACATATTTTTGTGTGTGAAATTGAATCTAAGCTTGCATTTCTAAATCAAAGTGAACGTGACACTCGGCTGTGGAACTTTCCAAATTCTTGTTTTTCTGCAGAACCTCGGCTTTTATGCCACATTTTCCCGATGACGTTGCTAATCAAAGCGTCTGCCATTACAACGTACACACACATTGTTCAAAATTTGAGTTATTTTAGGTATAGGGTCATCGTATGGTTTTTGCAAACGCAATACTTGTTTATAACCAAATTGTCAAGAAAGATGCAATAAAAGTCACCCGGTGTAAGTTTCAGTTGAAAACAGTGTCCGCTTCTAGAAGAAGAAAAAAACCAGCATAAAATGTTACAGTATTCATTAAGAATGTTCAACCCATCCATTTTCAGCGAGGTGACAGCGGGTACAAACCGCATCTCTGGCTGTTTAGAAGCCAGCATTCAAAAGGTTTCCAAAGGTTGCCTGCATGCGGGCGATCTTTGGAGCTTCACATTTTTCGACATGTTTTAATTTTATTGATTTCTGATCAAAGGGGACTCTTCAGACGAAGTCATTTCGCCAGATTCTAACCATTATACCGTTAACATCTTTATAGCAAGTAGGCTTTTCGGGGGGAAAATGCACAACTTATTTTCAGGAAAACAAAGCACATCGACTAGCGCTGTGCCACATGTGAGTGTCACAATTCATTAAACGTTTGTAGGTACATGATAACTAAACGTTTTATTACATTACACTTCAAATCAGATTTAGATGCTTCGTGTGAATGAAAAAATTTCTGTATGATTTTAAAGCCTTTATATTAAACATTGCCAGTGAGAACCATGATACAGTGGACCGACGGACCTCGTGGATATGACTGTTTCTCTCAATTCGTAACCCATAGGAAGGCTGCTGGTGTTCGTCGCCACCCACATTGTCTGTTGAAATCCATACTGTTCCCCATATAGGGAAGTCCCCAATTTATCTTAAAATGCCAAAATAGGCTGACTTATATGAAGTTTGTTTTAGATAGTGGGAAATACTATGCATGCAGGATTATTTAACAAAAGACTTGTAAAACGTGTACATTTTGTTTGTATTATCTCATCTAGTAAATCGTACTTTCCTTCTCAAATGTTGTAAGTTCTTAGTAAAATTTAGCTTAAATCTTACCGTATTGTAATAGTATGATTTCATCGTGCGATTAAAAACAAACAAGCATAAACCGACATTAAAATCGCCTATGTTGTAATCTTCCACGTCACATCGCTATGAACCTTTCAACCCATGTTGACTTTTGTGATATTAATGTTCGTAATCGTTGACTATGCAGGGATGAAGATTCAATATTAATCTTTACTTTTGCGTATCAGAACGATAAGTTCTCCCTTCGACATGTGTACGTGATGTAACCAACATTCACCAACATGGCATCGTACACCAAACGAAGTTAAGTTAACATACTAAGAGGTAATGTCTATAGATTTGTTGGTATCAGGCAATAGTATTATAGTTGTTGATTGTCAAACATTGTCTTGTTAACAAGATTTGTACCTGTAAACCAACAAGTATGAGATAGAGAAAGCCTCTGGAATGCTGGCGTGTCAGAGAAGGTCAAGTTTGAATTCGATCTTAAGACAATTGTCTTACCAAACGGTTCCATAACAAAACATAAGAACCTGACCCATGCTGGTTTCTCGAAAACAAGGGGGCGTTTTTAAGTATTAATGTTCAGTTCACGCATAACGTGCTGTCCCTTCGAAAGGGGTCAGTCTATATACAAAATAAGTATTTCCTTATCGTGGCATTGATTTAAAATTCAAACAAAACGGTTGTTACTCCAATAAAGCAAACTGTATTTGGTTATGATTAGGTGCAGGCTGTCCAAACGCAAATACATAACAGCAAAGCAGCGTTCACAGCATACGGCTGCGTAGTGTAACTTTGTTCTCCGGTGTATATCCACGATCAAGTTGCAGACAGACCCACACCGGGTTGACACGAACCATTTGGTTCGGTATAGCCTCCGCATAATCACAATTTGAATGTGTCAATATTAATAACGCTGCTATAATAGAAAACCCTAACAATAAAAACTTCTAACAGTGGAAATGAATTCTTCCCAAAGAGGGCAAGGTCGCTTTTGCTTTATAAATTTGCAACGCGCACTTACGATATAGCTTTGGTTTGTCTTGCTGGTAAACATTTTGAAGGGGACTAGCGCCAGGACCAGGGAAACAAATTCATAGAACTAGTAGACCTAATCATGGAATAACTTTGCTGAGCGTAACAATATTTTTCTTATACAAACTGATACATGTAAACAATCAAATGGCTTTGCCGTGTTGGTCCTATTTAAAGGTGCTGTTTACGTTTGCTAATTGGAGCCTACTGATTGTGTTAATCCTATATAAATGTAGGTATATACAATAAAACTAACCTGTGAAAATTTCACTTCAAAAGATGGTCGCGTTTTTGAGATATCGCCGAAAAACCGGAGCAAATATTTCCACGCAGGAAGAATATTCCTAGGAATACACAGTCTGAGAAGCGTTACGGCCGTTATAACGCTTCTCTGATTCAAATTTTGGGGGATAAAAAGTGACATATTTTTCCATAACCGTAGTACTTAGAAGTGAAAAGTTTCCCAAAATGCATTATACTATCCAAAGCTGCTGTACTTCTTACCAAGTAAGTTTTTATTGCCATTAATTTTCAGAGTCATTACCAAACGTATACAGACCCTTTAAGACTGGTTGAGTGATTTCCTGCAATAAATTCTGTTTATCAGAGAAACTATTATTTATTAAGCAATAATGCTATTTGAGCTGCAAAGGCCTTTGAATGCTACCGTAACCGTTCGTGTAACGATCATCGGCTGCCGTCTCCTTTAACGGTATAAAATAAACTAAATAGGGCCCCTAACACATTTTCAAAATAGTTACTGAAAGTCATTTACATACAAACATGTTGATTTTAAAGTATTCAATCAGCCGAAACCGTTTGTTACGTTTACATTTACATTAATGAGGGGTACTCGGGATTCAATGAAGCCTCCATAATATCGTCATTAATACTTGTATAATGTACAAATAGCGTAGTGGTGATTGAAACATTGCACCCGAGTCGAAACAGACACCGAAACAAATGCAAATCACTGCAAATGACGACAAGATGTTACAGAACTTACAACATAAAATGTACTTAAACAACAGTATTCTATTCATCACGATTCACAATCAAGAATTCAACGCCTTGCCGTTTTTAGCAGACTGTTTTGCGTTTTTCAATATATAGGGGCTCGTTTTTATTTGAAAACAGCTTACATTGTACGAGGATATAAAACGAATTACAACCTTTTCAAAAACAACTAATTTAAAGTGATTTCGAATCAGCCAACGGAAGCAAATACTTCATGCTTCGTCTGAGGAACTAGAAAACGATTGAAAAGAAAACAACGGTTTCGAAGTTAATTAAATGCATCGTTTACGTTGTCTGTTTCTTTTGATTGTTTCAGTGTGCTTTTAAAGTTGTTCCTGTTTATTTTTATGATGTACGTCTGATACATCAAACTGTTGCCACGAAATGTATACCAAAGGTTCAGGTCACAGTTGCTAAAGCCACTTTCGGGTTTTGTCCGCCTGACGGAAGAGGGGTCTACCACCGATACTCTACAAGTATAATACCCAGGCCCATATTCGAAAACATATTTAAACATAAAATAGTGCACACGTTTTTATGTTAATAAATGTTTCATATTGTTTTGCATTCTTAGTAAAGATAATGAGCTTTTAACTTTGGTTACATCATTCAGTCGATAAAGGTTAACATTAAACAACTACCGAGGGTATTATTTAATTGCTATTCGCAAAATGAACAGGAAACCAGCTGCAGTCGGTGTGCTCCGTAACCCATTTCTGATAATTGTTTCTTCTCATAGCCTACTTTCATACCATGGGCAAACATTTTATCCGCCGAACAGCTCTAAAATGTTTGTTCCGTATCATTTTTCCCCCATTGTTTTGTGACAATAGTAGAACGCCCAACTTGCATAATAGAAGAAGTGTTTATTTTTTGCAGAAATGAATTTGTCAAAGTTTTCGACGTTAACAATGGTTCCCGATATCATACAGATTACCGTAAAAATCTTATGTGTATATTGTTTTGTTCTTCAAATAATTAGCATACAATAATCCTGAGCTCAACAATAGGCAAAGAATGTAGAAGACGGGATCCAGAGTACACAAACAACAGCCGAAATAAACAACAAGATTATGTAAAAACATATGACTGTTGAGATTTGAATTTAGTAACAATCTTAGATTCATGAAATTATTAAACCTATCCCATTTTTCCTTCATGTAGTCTCATTAGCGATGTTGGTTAATTAATTATTCCTAGTTTGCATAATGGTCATACGGAAAACACAAATAAATTGTTGACCTTAATAAGTTCATTGTGATCAAAAATGCGTTTGAAACAATGGTTTCGATGGTCAATGATTTGGTAAAATGACAATGGCACATTGTCTCTTGCGTAACCCCCCCCCCCCCCCCCCAACTCCAGTTGGGACAGTGTGTTTGGTTGGACTGAACAATTCGCGAAATAGGGGTGTTCTCGTTTAGACGTTCCCGTCCGATAATGCCCCACAGTTGAAAACTCACTGACGTGAGTGCGCGAGATGTACATGTATTATGTTGCGAGAAAAATTACAGACGAGAAAATGCTGGGTCGAGGCATCTCGATCTTCACACTTACCGTAACAGCTACGAAGGGTTAGTAACAAACCCTTGGCTTTCATTGGTGGGTCCCCATTCAAAAAAGCTGTAAAGGAAATAATACGATTTTTATCGGGCCGGTACCGTGATGCACTAGCGTACCAACCAATCAAAGCTGACTGAATAATCCTGGACGATTCGGGGAAACTACCAGGACGGTAGACTAGCTGTAGGCAGGGGCAACCCGAAAAGACGAGTATCTGTTGTCCTTGAGGTACCCCTACAACATGAGCAGCCCGCCACCTCCGGTGTCTTCGGGACCACTGCACCCGGTTCATCTGCCCCACTACATGCTCCATGATCCGCGGTCTCAGATCAGCCACGAATGGCAACCGATAACACACTGGTAAGCTCATACTTTGACAGAATTCCCTCTCAGTTTAAAAGCAGTTTCATTATCACGTTCCTTTCATTTTAGAGGCAGCTGTTGTTCTGGGAAACAATGTTTGTCGGCTTTGCATTTTGCCTTTTTTCCCTGTCTGTGTGCATGTGTTGCATTTGCCAGCTTAAAGAACCGTTCCTGAAGTTGCTTAGGGCTCAAGTGGGCCTTCTATCCTGTAAGATTAGGCCGGTGAGCGTAGGCCGCTCAGACAGGTCGTGCGTTGCTTGGCGAGGTAGCAACCCCGACTGACTAGACACGCCGCGAACTTCGCCCAGACACGCCGCCGTCTGATCCACCGCGCCAACCCCGATGGGGCTCTACGTGACCGGTCGTGCTATCTCACCGAAAAAAACCTCCAACCATTCATCAGCTATTCAGTTGCTACGCACGTATAATGTGCACGATCCCTCCCCTGCCCACCTCTCCGTCCCGTTCGATGCCCTTCGTTCCGGGTACAGCTCGTTTCAAAGCGCCACACGTAGGTATTTCCCTCTTCTCCTTTCGTCCCATGCGTATATTTTAATGCAACAATCGGCTCGTCGCCGGTGATTACGATTTAAGTCGTCACCAGTATCGTATTTTGACTGCAAATAAAGCAAACACAAGGTCGGTAATATGCCTGTCATATGTGTGTACTGATGTGGAGAGGGACGAACACCTTCACCAAGTTGCTGGATTACCTCACGTATTGTGCTGGGCCTGCTTGGCTCGTATACGTGCCGCTCATTCACTAAGTCAGCTCGCTCGTCGTTACGAGCAACGGCAGATGCAGCATCTTTAAGACATTCGTCTTCCTCTTGTCGTGAGCAAGATTACTTCTGTATGTCTTAAGTGATTTACATGAATGTTAAAGCTGGAAGCATCTTTAATTGGATTTCATACAAGATTTCCTGTTGGAGTTATATTGTACCTCATTGCTTTTACGGGAGTAAACGAGTAAAGTTTCGAGACCAGAAACATAATTGGCAATTCTCAGAAACGTATGCGTTGCTCCATAAATGTCAGAAGTGAATAGTCTTCATTTTAAACAGGGCTCGTATCAATAATTAATTGACTTACTAAAACAAAATTGCATGCACATCCAACGTAATTTGAGCTGTGTCGTGCATGTGCTTAATATTTTCGTATTGCTCTTGAATTCTTCTACGTCTTGAAAGTCTACTAAGTTCAAACGTAAATCAAGTAAATTTTTTCAAACAAAGTATTTTGGAATTTGATGAGAAACCAAGCACCAAATGATTGTAATAGGTTCATGTAGCATCAGGTCATGTTATTGGTTTGTATAGTGTTTTTATTTTGCCATCTAGGTCTCTAATACAACCAAAATTGCTGCTTTAATTTTCTACATTTATTTGGTTTATCTTCACTCCGCCGAATATAGGCTTTTCAGCTGGTACATGACTTCAAAACATCAGCAAAACATTTGTACAGTACTGCATAAGGTCAAGTTGAAAGAAAGACAAATATTATATTTATATAAAAAGAGAACCCACGTCAGAGTCAACCATAAAAATATTTAAGATTTTGTATTTAGGTTAATTGAAGACATTATTTATGGCATTATGTCTCGCTGGATAATTTTAGTTTTCGTGTTCGTATGCCAGCATTTGTCATGCTAATTGTAATGATAAGTCAGTTTCCCTGTGACTTTAACAGGTTTCGTTTATTTGAAGTCTGAGAAAGCGTTCGAATGCATTGATTAACAACAATTTACTAAGAGGAATTCCTTGTCTAGATCGGATAAAATCTCCCAATGCGAAATAATGGCCTACCGATGGCCCGATATGGCCTAATAATTGAGTTTGTAAGAATTTATCCTAAAACGACTGGGGTTATTTGTTTCATTAATCACAGAATGCATTCCCGTGCATTTCCTGGCCCTGAACTTGTGTATCGAAACAAACTGACTTTCACTGCCTGGTCACGGATACGATGCACAGTCAGAGGTCGCTACGGTGTTCTCTCGTTCTTGTCAAATCATTTACGGAGTCTTGTGTCGAGACCAAAATCTGTCTGCCCCCTCAAAATGGTATTGAAGTCGCCAAACCTTTGCGTCGGCATCTGCAAAGTCAAAGTTGAACGCATAAACATTTTGGAATGTGTGCCTTTCCGAAGCTTCAGTCTAAGAGATATTTTAAACCTTATGTGCTGGTGCATTGTTATAAATAAATATATCCTAGAATTATAAAATTTTGCAAAAAAATGCATTTGTTGGAGTGACGGAATTTTCATGCACTGGTGTCCATTAATAGGCCTATTGTGTTAATATGCCTATTGGTAACTTTAAAATCACTGTGTTCATTATGCAAAAATTGGGGTGGTAAAATTGAAACAGGGTGTTGTCACAAGTAGATACCCCCAAAAGAGTCGAAAATAAAATGAACAACATGTGGTCTTAAAGAAACACCAAAGTAATTGTGTTGGCAGACATAGGCCTAGGTGTTATTTTGACATCCATGATGTTGGCTAAAGTTTGATTCTTTTTTGGTATCTACGTGTGACAACACACTGGTGTCAATTTAAACCCCCAAGTTTTCGCAGGACCCCAGTGTTTGCAGTGTGCCTCTCGTGTGTCCATCGGCAAAGTCTGAAATCTTACAGAGTATCAAGTTCATACCATACCAATCTTTCAGGGAAATATTTTCATCTGATATAATTTCAAAGTCAAGGATTTTAGCAATCGAAGCAAGGCTGCCAGAGGCGTAATCAGACATTTGTTTATTTATTTATTTCTATTTCATTTTATTCTTTTTTTATTCATTTTTTTTTTTTTTTACTGATCTACTTATTTACTTATATTTATGTAGTTATGTATTTATTGATATATTGATTGATTGATTTATTATTATTAAAATTTTGTGTGTATTTCTTTATTTCTCATTATTTTTTTATTATTTTTTTATTTTGTATTATTTATTTATTTATATATTTATTTATATATTGATTGATTGATTGATTTATATATTTATATATTTATTTGTATTTATTAATTTTTGGGTGTGGTGCAAGCGGGGGGGGGGGGGGGGGGGGGGGGGGAGACATAACGATTCTGATAGTGGTAAAAGCTCCTTCGCCGTTACTCTGTACGCCACTGAAACCCGATAGTGAACATGCACAAAAAGTTTTACAAAAAAATGGATGGATGGGAATTAACATCTGTTTTACTCTTCCAACAAAACGATGATGTAGGCCTATTTTTCCTTTTTAAATACAATAGACCTACACATGTTGAATATTTTAAAGATTAAAGTGAGGCTAATCTCAAAGTTAATGCATGATGGTGCATACCCGCGCTTGATGTGGTGACTGAATTGGATTTGGTAACATTAGACCTGCATCAGCTGGTGATAAACAAAAAGTTCCATGTATACTCATTATGTGAATTAATTTGCAATAATATGGCTACGTTTCTCAGACTCAAACTTTGGGGGATAAAATCTGATATATTTTTC
Organism: Leptasterias polaris; assembly: GCA_037783415.1. NCBI lineage: Eukaryota > Metazoa > Echinodermata > Asteroidea > Forcipulatida > Asteriidae > Leptasterias > Leptasterias polaris. The sequence goes on from JAZGTN010000045.1 coordinate 2,910,684, forward strand.
CATAACCACATCACTTCGAACTTGAAATGTTTCTCAAAATGCTTTATGCTATTAAAAGCTGCTGTACATCTTACCAAGTAAGTTTTTATTGAAATTAATTTTTGAAGTAATTACCAAACGTATACGATGTAATGTTACAACGAAAATTACAATGGGCAATTAATGTTGATTAAAACTCGAATGAGTTATCTATTCATTATTTTGTTTCGAACTGTTTTTCAGCGTCAATTTTAAAGGGTTCTGAGATAGTATTTGCAACATTTTTCGTATCCTGGCTTACTTTTAAAGAGGTTTATTTTCGGCATTGTTTCAATACAACTTAAATGTAAACGAGCAGTTTGAGAAAACTATTTCATGCCAAGGCTTATAGTCTTTATAATCATTATCATAATTTGTTTGCTAATGGAACTAAAAAAAACCTCCAAAGTACCATGCACTGTAACCCGTAGGCCTGAATGATGGAGAGAAGATATTGAAGAAAATAATCTCGATTTTGGATGAGGGAGGAACAGCCAAAACCAATCATGTATAGGGACTGACTGTAAACCCAACCCACATCCAGGCCTCCTGTCCAAAGTGGGATCCGAACTGGAGGTCCGCAGAGGCGAAAGTCGAGGAATAAACACAAATAAGACAACCTGAATTCACAAAGGGGACGGTCAGCTCAGTCTGAAGGGAATTTGCTCACTTTTCGATACGACATGTTGAACAAAGCTGTACGTAGATTTGTTTGAACAAGAAAGTCTTAAATTAATATAAGACGGAAGAGCATTGCAACCTTTAAGACAATACACAATTATAGAAAGTCAAGGTCTATAGAAAATCTTAGCACCTTCCAAGGCTTTCTCCTTCCGAGTGGTTCAGCTACTCGATCTATACCGAATTATACAACCGCATGCTCCAGCACAATATCCCCCGGCAAAATAGATCCGCATAACCCCCGGCGAAAACCCTCCATCATTCGGCACACCGCGGTTTAATTTCATTTGTGCATCACAACGTAGAATCAACACGTTTAACTGGGTAGTCGATCTCACTGGGGGTGCCCGCGGTGGGTCCCGGGCCGTTTCGCGGCGTTTCCCCCCGGCCTTTTCCCCCTAAACAGTGAGGCAATGCTTATTGATCGTAAACCGTCTTGTACTAGGTGGGAACGGGAGTGTAATACTCTCAATGCCACGCATAAAGATACTATGAATCATGCTACTTGTTCCGGGTGCAATCTATTCATGCTGTTTTGGGTTGTTTGTTTTGAATTGGCGATGGCAGCAGCAAAAAATATACACATATATTATTATATAAATAAAATGATTTTGTGCCCGAACATTATACTCCAGGCAAAACTTGTCTTTGCTAAAGTTTTAAAAAGCCAAGAATCACAAGAGTAGAATCTACAGTATTTGGCCCCTACCTGTATTAGATTGAATTACAGAGGTCCATTACAGGAATAAAATTAAAACTTTGCTTTGAAAGGACAATCGTATAATATGAGTTAAGATGAACCAACAGATTCACAATCACTCACAGCCAAACAGAGCAGTCCAGAGTTTGGAAATTGAGAGTCACAGAACAGAACAAACAAGCAAAACACTCACTGTGACAAACAGACGAAAAACAGCACACCCCAATGAAACACAAAACAACAGTGATTCTTTTGTTTCCAAAGTATTTAACATTAATAGGCTCATACATGTCCTGGGGCAATGAAACTGTTGGTTACATTAATGAACTGGAAATCGCTGGTCCCCAGTGCCTGCCGCCCGCCCGCTTCCCATTGCAATGAATCACATTGCAGAACATTCGATCAACATTAAAGGTGATGTTCGGTTAGAACAGGATCGGAGATGAAAACTCATTTTCAAGGAAGTGGCCTGATAAAACTTTGTCCTATACTGCCACCGTCTTGTCATCTTCCATGCATGCAGTCACGATCATGATGTGTCCATAATGCAAAAAAAATCTAATAATAATGTAATAGTTTTCCCACATTCGGCCTCTCTTTGATTTCAATTAGTTTTTATGGAAGTAAAACATGGCGGCCCTAGCCCACCATGGCAAATTGAAATGTTGCTGAACTTCTTGTCTGGCTGTTTTCTACAGGCTTGTCAAACAAACCTCGTGCTCTATATTGCCTCTTTTGTTTCGCTGTTGGTACGAGTTTTCTTTTGCTTTAGTGGTATACCCTTCATTGATTTGCATGTAAAATGTGTAACTTCTTGAGGAAGATGGAAACAAATGTGAAGTTGAATTGGACAGAGTTGACCTGTTTTATGCTAAACGACACTTGGCATAGGGTCAGGGACAACCGATTACCAGGCCGTGGCCCCCACCTTACCTGTAACACACACCTGGAATGTTCCGTTTATTGGAGCACATTGCTGACTCAAACAAAATGGCGGGAAAATATTTGTCCTGTCGAAAGTGATTATTCCCAAACATGTTGCAGCCGCCGAAGCATGGGCAATGATCCGAATGGGATCTTATTGAACGGTGTCGATTGCTGTCAATCCATTAAAAAGTAGATTGTTTCCCAATAATTTATTAATAGACTTTAACCACCAGCAGTCACCATCTTGATTCGATACCCTGTATCTGCAATGAAACTATCGTTTTGGTAATCAGTTTGGAAATGGGCTAGCCTATTTAGGTCATTATAAATCGAATAACTAATACCTCTAATACCAACATGGGTTGCATCGGATGTTAAGGCCTAGTGGAAAGTTTTTGCTTTGTTATACGCTTAAAAGAAAATGTTGTCAAAGCTGAAGTTTGGTCAAATTTGTTGCTTCCCAAAAAATAACAACGAAATGAACAACCCCAGCTTACCTTACTGACCCCCCCCCCTTTTTTTAAGGCGATGGAAGACAATGTTTAAACCTTCATTAGAAATAGGCCTATTAGGGGCCTATGTTTTTCCAAGTTCTTCTAGTTAACGGGGTAAACCATAAAACGTTTTTAATGTCCACTTCATTATTTTTCTTCCACAATCCCGGTGCGATAAAACGAGGGTAAAAGCTCTCACCTCAATTTTAGACAATTCTACGTCGTCGCTCACTCGTGCTATGCATTCAACATCTCTATGCAAGGCAATTATCAAAGATTGACTTCAACGATGGGGGCGCTTCTCTCCGTTGAGCATGGCGAAATAATTAATGATAATTGTCAAGTCGAAAAGCTGTCATGACTCATAAGTATTTAGTTTTTCAAGTTTTTGTAAATTTCCTTTTACATTTTCGTCAAAGGTATAGATATGAGTGGTATCATCAAAATAATACGTACTTTACCTTTGAATGTATCATACCTTGCTCGATAATGATTCAAGTAGGCCAAACAGGCCAATAGCCAATACAAAATTTACACACCCCAAAAATAAAAATTATTTTAAGGCCTCGCCGTCGAAAACTAAGTTAAAGACACTCTGCTAGTCGAGGTTGACGCTCCCTTCCTATCTGATCAAGGGATCAAGGTTGCATCACTCTCAACCTTGTCCTTGGATTATTTTTCGATTGTAATCAGTAGCCTATCGTATATTGAGAAGAAAAAAATCTCCCGCTTTTAAAGCTACACTTTGACCTTGAGGGATTCCACTCACATCAGTTGTGGATAAGTTTTATAAACAAGGCACAGCTGTGGGGTTTATTTTTCATTTTTTTAATTGTCCAAACTTGCCCAAAATGTAAAATGCGAGAAAACACATATCGATTTTCAACAATTTGCTTGAAGATGATGTCGCTGTTCACAAGAAAGAGTGTACAATTCCAGCTAGCATAGGCTATCGCTGACGCACCGCAGCTCCGAGAGATCAAGTTCTGCGCCCCTCCCCCAACCAACACCGCCAAGGGCCTGCCATTTTAGTTTTACTATAACTGAAGAAAAATGAGCGAAGAGAAAGAAAGGAGCATTCAGAGTATTGTTTTTTGGGTGGAGACCGAGGGAAAAAGGGAGTGGAGGGGCTAAGGGCAGGGGCAACCTATTTCCAAATGTCAACATAACAAGAGCTCCTATAAGCTTATTAAGGCAGAATGTTCTTCTCTGCCCCTCCGAAAGTAAATCCCTGGTGCATCACTGTAAAATGACAGTACATTTCTTTTAGATTGTCACCACCTAATTAAAACTGGAACAAGTAGCCTATGTCTGAGAAAGTCTCAAAACAGGCTTGATATACGCCTGTTCATGCATCCCGTTTTTAACTTAAAACATTACCAATCTAAGCCCACGCAACACTGCTCTTGAATTACCTGACTTACAACACAATTATTTTTCTCTTTCTCTCAGAAATGAAGACACAGAAACTGACTCATTTCTCTGGGCGTGATTTGAACATTATTGGTTGCAATTATAACTCCTATCATTCCGTCAGAAACCCAAACATATCAAACTCATGATCTGCGAGTTTTAACAAATTTTGGGTCTGATTGTGAAAAATAAAATGTGTATGAATCTTCGATACGGAGTAGGGCCTACCGGTAGAGATTCAGTAGACACTCTCTGAATCACAACTCTATCATATTATACCGGTATCTGCAACGATCTTGTTCCCCGTGTTAGTGCAACACTGATTACAGACTCTCATTTTAATAATACAGGGGCCACACTGTTTTCCTTCCAGCCTCAGTTTGGTATTGATGTGAATGGAAACAACAGGGTTTCTGAACAAGCTTATTAATTTGTTAATAAAACAAGTAAACAGAAATTAGCCCCATCGACGGGAGACCCACATGAAAAATGCAACTTTTGTTGCAAAATTTGCTCACTTTCGAGGCTCTCCAAAATTCAAATTGGACAATTATAAAGTTATACCTCATGAATATCATCGTTATTGATAAAAAATCAGGTTGCATACTGCCCTGATGCCGTTACAGCATCTATAACAAAAACCGTTCTCTGTGGTATCTTGAATGGTTCTTGAAAGGGATCAACATAAATATTTACATTTTATTTATTTTCTGTTGTCACGACTCTGCTTACTTATTTTAATTTGTTTAATTTAAAGGTTAGGTCATACTTTGGTTATGACTATAAAAAAATGTGCAATTTCTATCCGAAAGCTAAATATGAGCATCCAAAGAAAAGATTTCGTCTGAAATAAATGTCGAAACATTTTAATCTTCAAAGCTCATAATTGTGTCTCGTACTAAACTCATAGTTATGAGATACACGTCATAATTATGACTTTAATTTATCTGTCTCAACATCCCTTATTTTTCTCAATGCCGCGTATAGGTGTGAGTTTGCAAGATTTCAACTGAAACTACTTTTAAAGGTATTATACAGGATTGGCAGAGCTGACAAAATAATCACAGACAGTGTTCATGTTTTGTGTAATCAACCACATACATGAAATAACAAACCTGTGAAAATTTGAGCTCAATTGGTCATCGAGGTCACGAGAAAATAGTGAAAAGAGACCTTATGTGTTTTCTGTTTTTCAAACATCGAGTTTATTATCGCGCGCGATAAAAACTATTGTTTTACTCATTTCTCAGAAACGATAGCATTTTAGGCAGAAATATTTTAAGGAACCCTTTCTACCATTACTTTCTTTAAATCATGTAAGTTATGTGTGAATCTGTGATTATTTTTGTTTTTCGATCTTACCAATAGTGTACAGGGCCTTTAAACAAAACGAATTTTTTGACTACGGTACCAATTCTGTACTTTCTATTTAGAACTTGTAAGCAGTATCAAGTATTAAGTAATACCACATTTGCTGCCCTTTCATCCCGTATTGTCTTTGCAGATTAACGGTTAACTTGTATTCTATTCGCATTATTGTTTAATCGTTTAAGAGTACAGTACCAGAGATTAACTCACACGCGCGTCTCTTTACTTTGTCTGAAATGGTGCAGTAGTCATATCATAGATAGCTGGTTTGAAAAAGCTGCGTGACCGAAAATGAACAATTTTTTTTTGCTATCGGCTTAGCAAGTAGGCTTATATACACAGTTTATTTATCTTTTCTTTTTCGAAAGAAAAAAAAGTGATAATAATATTACAACTTTGAGGAGCTCATTCTTTTATTAACCTTCCATGTCAGCGACTCATTATAATATTACTATTAGCCTGTGTGACAGCTAGCAGGCAACCTTTTGTTTTCATCCGTTTATGGACTCGGGCTCAAATGAGACAATCCATACCTGCAGAGGCAGAAGCCATGAAAACGAGTGAGTTCCAAGTTTGCAATCGTTTACATCATGGGAACACAACCTCTTTTCTAGCTGTACATAGTGGGGACAATGAAACATGCCAATAATCTCATCCCTGCGGGGGAAGGGAAAAACATGCTTCGTTTAAGTTAAACATAATTTTATGTTTCTTCCATCTCAATCGATTGAAGGTTTATAAAATGACAATAAAAAAGGCCAACCGTCCTTTCCCAGAACACTGCGCCAAAACAGGGTTATTACTGGTTTATTTCTTTCCACACGAAGGTCAAATCTGGACCGGGTAAGTACGTGATGTCACGTTTATCCAATCACCACGTACGCCATGTGCGATGTATGTTTACACTAGCGGAGGTTAGCCCAAGACAAGTAACGTGTGGCGTTGTATGTTGTATTGGGAAGACGGGTATGTTATACAGTAGGTAAAATCGCAGGATTCGGTTCGGCACGCTCGCCTCGCAATATACCCGGAGTTTGACGAGCGGTGCCCGGACAAATGTAGCAAGACCAAGTCGGAGTTCCCCCTCCAAAAGCAAGACCAGCATTTTCTCTGTACCCCAGTATGATTTCAGTTGGATTCGGTGAAGGGAAACGGGTGATCGTGGTGCGAAAAACTGGGTGACGGGCCACGGGAAAGGTGACCGAGAAATGAACAGCGTTCGGCCGCAGTGCGTCGGGCCAGCTGCAGTGGGTGCTGTATCTGTGTTGGTAGCAACTTGCAGGTAAATTGAAATGCCGCCAACTTGAGCAGGTTTTGACGACTTGGAACTTACTGGAAATTACCTTTACATTCTGTTCAAACATCTTTGTTCGTGGTTTCTTTTCTTCTATGTCTTTTGAACATAACTTTGCTAAAGGAGTATACCTAGTGGTGTATAGTTAAAAGTTAAACAGTAGTTGTGTATGTAAACTTAAGGTCGGCAAGACAGCGAGCGATTCGTTGGCTGGGTTTGCCACCCGCAATTGTAATTTATCATTTTTACAGTACGCAAAGTCTAAAACACATTGTTGTCGTAAATTCCTTTTGTTAATCACTTTTTTGGATGACGCCTAGGGGCCAGGATAGCTAATGTATGCAAATAAGTTTGAATTGTGAAAGGATGGTGTTTGGTTGGCGAGTTTACAAAAAGGTACCCATGAATAGGTGTCAACAATATTGTTCAGCAATTAGTTTTTTTGTATGGCACTGTGGGTGTGGCAGTTCATTCCAGCTATCCCAGTAATTTCAGGACTTCCCACATCATTTATTTTAAAAGTCATGGTTTTTTTTACAGGTGCCTTCATAAACAAATGTTGACCAGTTGAATAGGCAAAAGTAGAAAGGAAAACAAAAAGAAAGCCAGGAAAAAGAAAAAAACCCAAAAGACCCAAACATCAAAGGACAAGTTCTTATTTGAACTCTTCTGATTCCTGAATTACTCTGGGACAGTAGATAAATAGCTGGACAGCTTTCATATTAAAGGCACTGAACACGTTTGGTAATTGTCAAAGACCAGTATTCTCACTTGGTGTATCCCAACATATGCATAAAATAACAAACCTGTGAAAATTTGGACTCAATTGGTCATTGAAGTTGCAAGAAAATTATGAAAGAAAAAACACCCTTGTTGTACAAATTAGTGTGCTTTCAGATAGGAATAAAAGGCTTCTGGCCAGAAGTCTTTTATTATTTTAGTGAGAAATTACCTCTTTCTCAAAAACTACGTTACTTCAGAGGGAGTCGTTTCTCACAATGTTTTATACTATCAACAGCTCTCTGTTGCTGGTTACCAAGTAAATTTTTATGCTAATATATATTTTGAGTAATTACCAAACGTGTACAGTGCCTTTAAACCAAATACCAAATTAACATGTACACAAATGTCTAACTCTTATTATTTTTAATGAGAAGAAACAAGCTGTGTTGGGTCATGATTGGTTAGTTGGTTTTTCTTTATTTTGTTGTTTACATCTTTTTAATTAGATACATTATAGATAACAGGAAAGAGGAAAAATGGATGTGAGCATGTTTTTATGTGGTTGGGATGGCACAGGAACCAATGTTTTTTTTCAGATGGCCATAGTGTGACTCAGGTAAAAAGGAAAAAAACAGAACCCAAACAAAACAAAACAAATAAAAACACAAACTTAAATTGTTTGCAATTTTAACATTCAATGCAAGGATGAGCAAATTACACCTGTTCCCAGATCACATAATTGCATGGCATGGCATTTAGCCAATCCTCAAGTAAAACTTGTCCAGATTAGCTACAGCACAGTGGCTTTTTCAATTGGTCTCATTAATTAATTATTTCCTAAATTAAGGTGACCTTAACCATGAAGCAGTACTCACCATGGATTGGTTTCCCACACGTGCGCTATTCATTCCAAAATGTGTGCGGACTGCATATTGGGCCGATGTAACGGATCCAACATGTATGACGATTCGTGTCTTTGGGTTGGAAATGAATGTAATGCAATCACATTCCAGGAACTTAACTCTGATGGCAGACTGCTGTTTAAAGGTTTTGTATTGTTACCATCGAGTATCCCTGATTACACTGAAATAGCTCTGAGTGAATTACCCACTGTGATCTTACTTGGAACTATAAAGAGCACTGGTGAAGTGCATTCTAAAAAAGATGTTGTTCTTTTAAACTTAAAAAACATTAAATACATCTTGAATCGGATGATGAGCATAATTTAATTTCAACATTATCAGCAAATTAGGGAAAACAGTTTATTCCATTTTTTTCTTGTTGATTTGCCTTCCTGGAGTGTTGGTTATTCATTTAATAACAAATAATTTATGGTAAACTTCTGGCCCAATTATAGTGAGGTGCTTATAAGCACAAAAAAGTAGCTCAGCACAAAATAATTTGTCTGACCATAATAAGGTTACCATCGTCAAAATATTATATCACAGGTGGTACTGTCCTTGACAGGTTTCCTGCTTATTTATGCTCAGCAGGATAGAGCTTAAGCAGCTCTATGAAATTGGGCCCCTTGTCGTGGGGGTATTAATATTGAATATGGAAGGGGAGAACATAAGGTCTACACCAGTTTAAGCATTAAACATGAATTTTGTCTTGGTATCAGTGCTGAAACTTTCATTCAACCTATTCTATAGTCAATATCCAGACATTTGCATTTGATGATTTTTTTTACCAAAGACCTCTCTACAATAATTTTATTTAGTAAGGTGGAAAGGTAATGTCTGTTAACATAGTTTATTTTTAAACAAACATTATCTGCAAACTGTGCAGTTAGAGTTTCAGCCTCAACAAACTGCAAAAGAACAAACTTTGACATCTCAGACAAAATAGCAGAATACACACAGTGCTCTCACACACACTGCTTTTCAAGTTTGTCAGAGTTGTTTTATCCTAAAAATGGAGTGATAACAGTTTTTTGAGAAAACAAAGTACCAAGACGTGTAGGTGTAGGCCTAAGGGTGTAGGGGATGGAAAGGGGGGGGGGCATAACGGAACATAGCGATCATTTGCGTTGTTTTTTTTTTGCATGTGCCAAAATACGCATAAAACTAACTTTTAAAACACAGAATTTCTTAGAAAATCCATAATATCTCGAGATCGCGAAAAGCAAATTTCATGGATCGTTCACTTTTAATAAAAAAACAATATACTCTTTCAATTCATATAATTAATTTACTGTTTGTTAATAGGGAACAAATTGCCCTTTTGATTTAAACAAATTGACTTTCTTTCACGCGCCTATGGCAGAAGGTGAAAAAACATAGAAAATGGCCGTGCTCTCGCAGCATAACTTCCCATAACTCGCACATAACACAACGCATTCACCTGGATCGCGCTGCCTCTTCAAGCTGAATAATTTCTTTATCGATTCATGTAACATGAAAGATGATTGGTTAATTGGAACCAGTTGCCATTGTACAGGACATAAAATCATATCTTATGAAAAAGACTGTTTCGTAGCATGTGTTATACGTTAGAGGTCAGATCAGAATACGCGGTGTGTGTGTGCGTGCACATACTGTGTGCAGTGTGCACGCACACAGCGCATCATTATTTGAGCGCTTCTCATGCACAATGTTCCATTATGCATCTAACATCTTTAACTTGGAAGTACATGGCGATAAGTAGGGACTAAATTCTCCCTTGGAGCTAGTATACTTGCCAACAATCCTGTATCTGTGTTGCACACAGCAGAATTTTGAGATGTTTAAATCTTGCACCAATTAACCATTTTTGTCAGTTAGATGATTTGAATAATATCTGGTACACTGACTTTCTTAGTGAAAAGTGACTGCTTACATTTGAATTTCTCAGACTAAAGACATCATTGACTTCATCACATGGTTCGGGGCAAATTTAGTATAGGAACCCCCAGATGGGCAAAAGCCTGGTACTCTTGTGCCATACACATTCATTCAAAATTATGTATTGCTGACCTGCTGTAAAGTGTCTCTCACTCCTTTTCCTTCCACCATGCTCTTAAGTATAGTGTGGTATAGCAAGTAGCAACACTGTCTCCGGGAAATTTAAATTTGAGTGGTCAATTGTGACTAAGCAAATATGTATACCATGAAATGTTCAAATCTAATTCACAAATGGCTTATTCCTAGCTGCCTTCCCTTGGTATAGTACTCTCGATGGTGCAAAAAGATGATAGACATTTACAGTTGTTTTTTGGACAACCAAAATGGTACTAAATAAATCTCCATGTCTGAGGTTCTGCTGTTGTCATTGGCTGTAATGGTACATAAATAAGGAGTTTACAGTGCGTACACCATAATGGATATAATGCCAGGGAATGTCGGCCTGTATTAAAGTTGAGTTGTCATCTCATGTTTATACTTCCAAGTGGTTTTTGAAGTGATGCAAAGCAACGTGCGCTTGGCACAAAACTAATTATGTTAATTAGTCTCGCCAAGTGTTTTCGACATATCCCCCCCATAACGTCATGACAATCTAAAAGAAACTGCTGCTCACATCACCAGTAATAAGTGTGGGTGATACATTTGAGCCCATCCTCAGGCAAAGTCAAATTAAAAGTTTGTTGAAATGTTTTAGCTGAAAACCAAACCTTGCAAAACAGAGATAATGTTTACACTATGTTGCTATCATGCGAATGTCTAATATTGAGTGGGTAAGTGCCATGTTATGAGGGGTCTTAAATTTGTTTTTCGTTAAAGAAAGAAACATCAGTTGCAAAATGTAGTACTCATCTGAATTTTGTGCATTTGTGTTCAAGGCTGTTTCTTTGGTGATGTGGCATCATCTCCTCATTGTCTCCTCTCTTTTTCTTGATCCTATTCCTCTTTTTTACCCCCAATCGGTATATTCTTTGTCAGTCTGTTTTTATTTGTCCTAGCAATATGCCCAGTCTGGCAATATGCCCAGTCTAGTCCAGTCTTTGTTTTAGTGATATTTGTAACCTCAGTCATCTGGGTTGGTTCTGTGCATCTTAAGACATGTTCGCTGTGAGTGATAAGTGAAATCAGGTACCCATGATTGCACTCATGTACCCATGATTGCACTCTGTACCCATGATTGCACTCTGTACTGTGTCTTCCCCAAAAGATTCTTCATAGGTCATAATTTCTGATAGCGACACTCCCATCACATAACTTCCATTGTTATTTTCTTGTTACACTTAGTATGTGTCAAAGTAACTTCACCCTACCTGTCACCCGATTCATGTTAAGTGTTCAACAGAATATGTTTGGCAAAGATAGATTAAATATCTGTATGCCTAAGGGTTGATCTTGATTGCAAAAGTGTCAGGGAAGTTAATGAACTATTGTGACTGTTCCTTGATTAAACTTACATTAACACCATACATTGTGTACATCCCAATGTATCTCATTGTTATCCAAAAACTATGTTTAGATAGCCTCACTCACCCCACAATAAGATTTGCTAGATACGTTTTTTGTTTCATTCTATAAATCATATCTTGTATAAAAGCTGTTATTAAATGCAGTGCACCCTGTTTAGTTCACTGCTCAAACATATAGTTCGTTCATAAACATTATATATTTTTTTCATATTTTTTTCATTTTTTTCCCCCCAGAAAATACTGGTAGTTTTCACATGAAATGCACGTTCAACTGTAATGTTTACAGAAATACTGTTGTACCCGGAATCATAGAGTTCATTCTTAAATGACCTTGGATGTGACATTACCACTGGTATCACAACATTACATTCTATGTGCTAGCTGTTGACCTACACAGACAGGAACCTTTAAGTCCTGTTAAACTTGGTTCATGCATTGTATTTATCTAGACTTCTTTTATCAAAGTATATACTTTTGGGTCAAGGACATTGCTGAGCAAAAAAACCATTTTAACATTCAGTTTTTGAAAGTCCCTTTTTCTTGAAGATGTGGTATTGGATTGCCCCCTCTTCTAAAAAATAAAATACTGATGTTTTAGTGTTGTCAAACATGTCCAAAACTACCAACCAACATTTTATGATGGCAAAGATTTTGTATGTAACACCATGAATTCCTTACTCTTTTTATAATAAAAAATCTGGTTTTATTTCATTCAACATTTTAAAAGCAAGGTGTGAACTGGAAACAGAGAAGAACTTTTAAGCAATTGTTGAGCTTTGTTGAAAACCTACACCAATTAACAAAAACAACTTTGTTTTGTTTTACTTTTGATGGTGTAAATTTCCACTACTTGAATGTTTCTTGGTTATTTGATTGTGCAGTTCAGGAGGTGTAGATGGCCCAATACCAGAGTCAACTTTTACGCCAGATGGAGAAGCTTGGACAGCCAAGAATGCAAGGTAAGACACTCAGTCAGCAAACCACTCTTCCAATCAATTTGTTCACCCAAATATTTAAAACCTCCTCTTTTGAATTGTGACTGTTGGGGCTGCTGTAACAATATTTTGAAAAAGACAGCTACACTGCGTGTTAGCTTATTTGGTCTGACTGAGAATGTTAGGGTTGTGGCAGACCCTATGGGACTGTATATCTGTTCTGGAAACTAAGCGCATGTTCAAGAATACGCTGATTATGCTGCCACCTATTGTCCCAAAATGTTCTATGACTCTTTTTGTGTTAGATATCGCTCTAGCTCTTGCTTTATTTTGAAACCTCCATGGTAAAAAATACACGACGGCAAAGTGACAAGCAAAACCTTAGCTAAAGCTAGAGTTTGGCTCTCAAAAAGCTAATGGTATTTCTGAGATGGTGATGCGCTCATGCCTTGTGGGTCCTTAATTGGTTGGTCATAAGATGTATGAACGATGATTCAGTTTGGATGAATGGGATTCTAACTTTGACTGTTGTCAAAGTGGATGTATGAAAACATTAATCTCCTAGATTCACTAACTGAGAGAACTTTTCTTGCAATGGTTTTTCTATAAATTGTAGACCATTTCATTATTGTTCATTGGTAGTCCACCACTACTGTGATGCATCATGCTTGCGTAGGCATCCCGTTTCAAACACAGTGGCATGGGCTGGCGCTTAATACACATTCCTATTGGTGGAGAGCACGTCACGTGGGTGTGTTTAAACGGCTGATAAAGACATAGCTGGAGCTGTTTAAGACCGGTTGTTTTCGGATAGCATTTGTGCGGGTTAGCCCACAACCTCGTTCTCAGGGGTGATCGATCTACCCGCGCCATTTTAGTCCATGGATACGAGGATGCATTACTACGCGCACCAATGCATATCCGAAAACTGTCTCATAAAAATGCACCACACGTACAGAGCTCAAGGACGTCGGAAAACAGATAAGTTTTTACAGAGTTTCCTACTTTATTACGCCTTTTAACCAAAAGGGCATTTATGAATGGGAATAAAAGGGTAGCGACGAGTTCTTAAACGGCCGTTTAAAACCTTGCAGGGTCGTGGCCACGACCCTGCCGGTTTTAAACGGCCGTTTTAAGAACTCGTCGCTACCCTTTTATTTCCTTAGTAGTGTGAATATAATGAGTCCAAGATGCCTGTGATTGTACAAAATGAATGGTGGGTGTATTGTTACTTTGTATGGAATGGTACCTACCTAGTTACTAGGTATGGATGGGACATGATTGTTAGTTGGATTGGTCTGTCCTGTTGGTAAGAGTTGTGGCCATGCCAACTTCACACATGAACTGGCTCTATTGATTGCCAGAAGCCCGTTTATGAAATGCATTGAACTTTATCTCGTAATGATTTATGTAAGGATAAAATAATTTTCGGATTTGCCATTCACATATAGGATGTCTTGTAACTTATATTAAAGGTCTTATCAGAAATATCAGTTTCTGTCAAAAGAAATGTCGTTGAACGATGGAATGAGTGGTTTTTTTCCCAGTAAAATAACACATAAACCCATGCCAGCTTTAGAGCAGGAAGTAGCTAAAACCCTGCGCAGGCAGGAGATGCTTGCTCATTTGACGTCATAACATACCAATAGGATAACATTCAAGTTAATCTTCAGCTTAAATCAAGACTTCACCATCCATGGAAAAAGAGTATGTTTGACAGCTGACGATACCGTCATGATAGGAGGCTCAATCCATTGTGACAGAACGGAAAGTCTCTAGTATTGCAAAAGAAACGTTAAGACAGGAATGAAGGAAGCAGTAATGAGTTGCGATCATTGCAGACTCTTATCTGTTCATGGTAAAATGTGAATCAGCCGGAATCTTGCCTGTGCGGATGTCCCCATTTCTGTGTCCATTCACTGGAGATTTGTGGGGATGTTGGTAAACTGCCAACTATCTGTAACCCATCACTGCTTTCTGAATGAGCAGTCGGTACATATTGTAGCGACTGCACGTCGACAGTATCCTTCTTCAGGCCATCTTTGAAATGAGAAGTTGTCTTTGATTTGTTGTAGAATGGTCAGTTGGTTCTTAGGACACCCTGGTTACGGGGCTTTTTGAGGTTTGGGCGCCAACTTGAGTGCTACATTAAATGACTTTGTGCACCCTATGGTTATGTGCTGAAACACTGGTTTCACTGATTAGTTTTGATCAGTACTCGGTAC
This sequence comes from Leptasterias polaris, assembly GCA_037783415.1. NCBI lineage: Eukaryota > Metazoa > Echinodermata > Asteroidea > Forcipulatida > Asteriidae > Leptasterias > Leptasterias polaris. The sequence goes on from JAZGTN010000045.1 coordinate 2,925,807, forward strand.
TGAGTAAAAAGTGCTCAATACACATTCGTGTAAGGGCAAGAACCAAATAATTTTTTTTATCTCTGATGCAAAATTAACATCTATTAAAATCGTTGCGGTACCAGCTGCTAAAAGATAGGATTCAAAGTGCCTCTAGCATGGTAACAGTCAAGGGTTCGAAGCCCACCAGAGTGATATGCCTGTGGATTTATTTTCTTCACAGGACACAGGGTACTGAGTATACAATGCTTAATACATATTAAGGGCAAAAACCAAATAATAATCTTTATTCCCAATGCAAAATTAACATCTATTGAATCAATTTTACATTGTCATATTCATATTCATCTTTAATATTTACATAATTTTATAAATTCTTGTATACACTGGCCAAACCTGTCTGTCAGACATGTTCATAAATACCATTACAATGTAGTCAACAGAAAAAGGCTTTATGAACCAGGACAATTGATAGCGTAAACCCATAACAAATGTTCCACTGATAGCTGTCTGGAGAGAGTGAGCATGGTTGTGTGCAGTCTGGTGCTTCCTGATTGCACATTCTTTAACGGCAGGCAGCGTGCCTAGACTGTGTTTGTATTGTCATGGTTGACCTATTAACCCGTGTCAGCTTGTTCAACCACAGACTTTCCACTGGAAGGCTTAGCTTCATTTTCCCCCCCTCCAGTCATGTGCCGTTAATGTTGTACTTTCAATTCCATACATTTTTCCTTTTTTTTTTAGAGTATCCATTGGAGATTGTCTGAGAAGTTCTTACATTGTATTGTGTTGCTATATTATATCTCTACTATCTCATAAGCTTGTATTAAATATCAGTTAAATTGAAAAGGTTCAAACCTTATAAGGCCAAGTAAAATAAATAACATGTTGCTCGTCCCCGCCCGCTCCGATTTTGGACTGCGCATTAAATTTTTTGTTATTTGTTATTTAAAAAATAAAATAAAACAATAATAATAATAATAATAAAACAAATCTTTGAAATCAATTAACATATTGAGAGCTATTTGAAATGTATCCTTCATTTTTATTGAGCAATTTCATCATCTTTCTTGCATGTAGGCCTACAAAAAACAACGCAATCGTGGGAAAATCCTCATTTTCTTCGAAACGTTTTGCCCTTCATGTTTGCATGCCACAGTTCTTTTTGGAATGAGATCTTTGCACCAGGACCTGATGCCACACACACAGAATAATTTTGGAGCAAAAGCAAGAAGAACTCTTGGAAGGAATAACAATATGTACCGAAATGGACACAGAAACACACATGGCAACCTTAAACAGAATTTGAGGACATACAGAACATGCTCATGAAACCATAAAACCATCTTCAAATATGTTATGGCGGCCATCTTAGACATGGTGGCCATCTTGAAAAAAATTACACAAAATGTGAAAATAAGAAATAACAAGGACCTCCCTCACCAATTTTTTTAAAAGTCCGGACGAGCAACATGTTATTTATTTTAATTGGCCTAAGCCATACCTAGAGTCATAGCCAGGATGTTTTCAGGTGGTGGGGGGGGGGGGGGGGGGGGGCACAGGGAATTGCTTTTTTTAGCTTTCTTTTCCTTTTTGTGTGGAGGGGAGGGGGAGGGGGCCCAAGGCCACCCTTGGCTTATGCTGCTGGCCATACCACTTCATTATGTATCCCAACTGTCAGATTAGAATAAAATAAAATAAAATTTGCAGAAGCACAAACAGTACGGTTGGTTGAATAAGCCTTCTGCACTAATGACACAACTTTTGCTCAAAATTCTGGAATGTCAGACAAACTTGCACAATCGCCACATCGGCGTGCATTGGTAGTACTTGCATGCAAGTAAACATAAAGCTTGCACATGTACGCGCACGTACGTTAGTGAAATTTGACACTATTTCTAAGATCCGGGTAGTGAGCCTCTATTTTATTTTCATCATTAATGCAAAGTGCTGTTGAATGAACTGGTTAGAATCAGTAGATATTAATGGGGTCTTGACTTGATGGAATATTAATTTAAAAGGTTTGATGAAACTGAAACTCGTACACAGTTTAATAACTCCATAATGTTGTAAAGCTCAATCCCAATTTCTTATTATGTGCTGAAAATACTTAGTTTAGCAAATAGAACAGAAATTGAACCAAAATTCCTTGCACCCCACTTTGTCCAAGATAAGATTAATGCAGCGTACCATGTGGCCGACCTCCTACGTCACTTTTAGAACATCGCAGATCTTCAACTATTGCATTGTTACAGTTATGTTTATTATCATACAACACACGAATAGATGTTTGCAATTAAATATTTCTGCAAAGTAAAGATGTAGCCTTCTTTTGCTAGAAGTTGTACTGAATAGACCTATGACGTCATTTGAGTAGGGCGCCCTCGCCTAGAGGTCAAAAGGAAGATGTTCATTGGCCAGTCCTGTGCGCCGCGCATACAAATCAGCGCGTTTCCATTGTTTCATCATCAGTTTACCTTTAAGATGGCGGATTGGTGACATCAATGCATAAGGTCTATTACTGAAACTTACTTATATTCAAACCGTAAAAACCTATTTCACCTGCTTGATGTTACTTTTCTTCAACTAGTATTACCAATTACAAAGCCATAAAACAGTTTACTGTAGATCTCTTGTTCTTGTAGCTCCTGGCCACACCATTCTTTGCTTGTACTTGCATCACATTGCCAAGTGTAAGAGTTCTAGTTAGTGTGGACATAAAGTGTGCTGTGGAAAGAGGGGCGGGGGTACTGGGGGGCACAGCCTTTCAACAGGGATGTACCTGCCTTTGGGCTCACTGTGTGTGTTACTTGATTTTTGATCGAGGCTGTAAATAGATCCACCTATAGCCTCATTGCAAGCAGGTGCACTGAGGCCCTATGGGGGTCAGATTTTCCCCCCAAATCAGGGAAAATGTTTTATATAGTTCCCAGTGGTTTTAATTTGAGAATATCACAATATTTTAGAGGCTTAATTGAGCAGGTGTAGTCAATTTTAGTCCATGTTTCGGGAGAATGATGACAAGTGATCTTTGTCTCATCTCGACCTAAAAATCTTTTGGATTCTCCCCAATTCTCAGTCTGAATCAAATTGGTGTTTCCCTCTTGGCAATCCATTCCTATCAAGAGGCATGAGAAAGGTATAGTGTGAACCCTCCCAATGAAGCGAAATGAGCATAGTTTGATGGGACGAAATGTTCATTGTTGAGCTGCTTCACCATTACTAGTTTAACTTTTGTGTGTTTAATTTTGATGTCAGCATGTGCCCTGTACACATAGTGAGATTTACACACGCAGTTCTGTGTTGTGCATGTCCATCAGCCTACATTTCCTAATGCAAACACATGTGTGTATTTCTGTCTGTGAGCCTTCGGATAACAACAGGCCCTGCTATGAAAAGGAATTCCCATTGCGTGTTGCCACCATTCCATCTAGTCCATGCCTGGCATTATCTTTTTGGTCAGTCCGTTTTTCCAGCGTGGTCCGTCCGATATTCACCCCTGGAGCGTCACCGCCACGGCGTTCCAGTTACTCCATGTGCCAGTAACATAATGCCACACTACCGATTGCTGTGCCATTCATGTGGACCACTAATCAATACCATTTGAAGGGATGAGCTTGGCCCCCATAATCATATCTTGATATCCAATAGATGATTTGCGGGGGTGCAGCGATGTGTGCACCGATGCCCTGGGGTGGAGGATACAGTGATGCTCTCTTCAAGAGAGATTTTCCAACCCCTCTCACAAATTCCATATAATCAACCAGTTTAGGGGTTGCATCACAGTTCGGAAAAACATGATTTTATTTTTCATATTTTTTAAATGGTTTGCATCTAAAATAGAATGTTATATGATGTATCAAATCAAAAATGTGGTCACTTTTTCAAAATATCCCACTGCCCTGTATGAAAATTGATTCACCATTGGTTTGAATTGCTTCACCATTGGTTTGATCCAATTTACATAAAATGTGATATATTATGAAATCTTCTGCAATATCATCATTAGATGTATCCCCATACAGAGGGAGTCTACCTGTTGGTTTTTGAAGATTAATTTATTATATCAAAGAATGATATAGGATATGGTTCAAATCCCGCTCATGTAAATTTGTCTTTGTTCAACACCAAGTGATTAATTTCTTAAAAATATTTATTTTTTGTTTATTTTTCCTGCTTGCTATGTCAAGGGAATATCTTATTATCACATTCAAACAATTTCTTTAATGACAGCATTTCAGAAGGAATTGATCATTTGCCCTAAAAGAGTACAACCTTTTTCAACCAAGTATATAGGCTTGAGTCTTTAAACCTCTCTCTGACAAAACAAAACTTTAACTTGTTTTGCTTGTTTCGCGTAAACTTGCAGAGAAAGTGCATCACATGTGTGTATTACTGTAGTTTCTGGTGCACATTGAAGCACATTTGTGACCCATATTTGGTACTGGAGTGACCCAGTGCAGTCTTGCAACAATCCCTCATATGAAGATTACAAGTTTTCAGTGGGATGAGCTGAATTACTCCTCCAGAGATTTGCAACACGGTGTCGGTTACTTGCCCTAGGAGCTGCCAGTGAATGAATGAAATCTGAACCACTACCCGCACTGGCTGCAACACTAATGGGTATACATTACTGCATTGTTAATTTCCAATCACCAGGGCCAGGCTATACGACTAGGGTATGCCTTTGAAGAAGACCAAAGAAGAAACAAATCATCATGACAAAAAATGAACTTGCAGAGTCCTGTTGTTGTAGACTCTGCATGGGTTTCATATTTGAGAGGATGACATTGTAGCGACCATGGAAATGGAATTGGTTACAAATAATGTCATATGAATAATACTGAGTAAATAAAGTTGTTCATGGTTTTTATGACATATAGAACGTAAACATTAATGTAGTGCATCCATTGAAACACTTATATGTAATATTGTATAGATAAATATAAAAAGCAGGAGTGGTAATTATCATAACAAAAATTTGTGTTTTTTTACAACAGGGCCCAATTTCATAGCGCTGCTTAATCAGAAATATTGCTTAACAATTTTCTGCTTAGCAGACATGAGCAATTAGATACCAGTCACTAATGGTGAACATTACATGGCAGTTTAGCTGGTATCCTTATTCTAGCACGCATAGTTTGTTGTGCTTAGCTACTTTTTGTGCTTAAGTAGCTCTATGAAATTGGGCCCCAGTTTTAGCTCACTGTGTATGAATTTCATTACAAGCACCAAGAGCACAAATCATCAAGAGCCACATTTCTTTCTAAAATACTGAGAAAATAGAATTAGCTGTTGCAAACTGCTTACCAACCAAAAGGACCTGTGGTATAAATGCAAAAATTAGTTAGTGGCCTGACGTTTTGAACCTAGCAGAGTCTTTCTCAAAAAAAGAGAAAAAAACGATAAAGACTCTGTTAGGGTTGAAACGTCAGGCCACTTACTAATTTGTTCATTTCTAAAATACTGTCCAAGTCAAGGAAATAGCATTTGGAGATCCCACAGATCACTGCTGCTTATTGAAGTAGGCCTAATGTGAACGTGCACAAAATCGCTGACAAAACATAAACCACTTTTCATTGCTTTCACTTAAGGTACACTTGACTACAGCATTGGATGGTGTATTTTTTTAAGACAAGACGATTAAGCAATGATATTATTCCCATTTACAGCTGTAGTGCATGATTTGAATAATCATAAACATTAACGTAAAAAAAAGGATTTAATAGATGTTAAAAAGGATGAAGATATAATTAACACAAAAATATTTGCTAAAAAGATTGAAAAAGTTATTCCTGACCTGTGGAATTAAATTGTGGTCCATCGTAATTGTACATAAAATTTTCCAGACAATGATAGTCTTGTACATATAACAAATTTATGTTTTCTGTCAATGATTTATAAATGGGGGGGGGGGGGGGGGGCTTATGAGGGAATAGAAAAGTGTAGACTTATCACGTTTACCACATGTCTCAATACATACATGTACATGCACACGGTGTGAAATTAAAATGCCATTCGTGCACTTGTCCCCATTTGTCACATCAGCTCGATAAAAATTGGCATTACTTTGTCAAATGCTGCGTGACTTTTCCGTCAATCATTTCATTCACTTCTTAAGGCTGTCCATACCCTAGTATTCTTAAAATACTGCACGACCACAGTTTTATTATATGAAGTTTCCTTGTGGATGACATTAAATGTCCCTTCCAATGTGTGTGGCTGGGTTGCTGTCATCTTCAATCAAAGTTAAATGTGTAGCTTCCCTGTTTATGACCATGCACATTATTGCACATCATAATTTTAGAGTAGAAATGTTTCAGAATGCAAAAAATAAATGTTGTAATAAGGGTTCAAAATTTACACTGGACCACTGGCCCGAGGCCAGTGATTTTAGCATTGGGCCAGTAAACTCATGACTGGACAAAAGTCCGTCCGATGGTCTTGTGTTTCTGTTCTAATTTTTCAGTCTGGTAAAAATCTTAAAATTCTGTGGAGAATTGAAGAATGTTTACTCAAAATACAAATGAGATACATCTTCTCTTGGTGCTTGTCAAAATTAAACAGTTCAAATTACAATGTGTAGGTATTTTATTTCCCCTTTCTATTTTTAATTCTGTTCTTGTGACAAAATTCTAGTTCAGCAAGTATTTTGAGCTACACTAGCCCTGTGGTCTTGTGGGTTTTCCCCCCAAATTCGAGCCCTGCTGTAAACAAAAACATCAGCCCATAAGATGTTGAGTTTCCATGATTCAAAAACAACAATATAAATACAAAGATTGGAATTAGCGAAACTATATGACCATCAAAATAGTGAAAACCAAACAAGACCTGTTGATATTTTTCTTTTTCAACCATTATGTTCTAATGTAGTAAGTAACAATAAAAAGCATTAGGAAAACAGTTTAAAATTTAAAAGTTGTATTTTAGCACTGTGTTTTGCCGACAATTGCTTTGAGATGTTCTTTATTGTTTCAAAAAAATAATTGTAATTAGTTCAAACCATGTCTGATTTGCAGTTTGTCTAAATTTTCTCATCTTTCATATAAAGTTGTTTGATTTAAATCAGTTGATTTAAATCATTAAATCGAACCACTGAAAGAGCATTTTTTTAATCACTTATTTGAACCTTTTAAAAAAATTGTTAAAGTCATAATTAGAAAACCTGTATTTCTCTGTAAAAATGTTCAAAACTAGTACAGTACATTTAATTTCAAGGGGTAGGGATGAAGCAATTTACATACATGCTCATCACCATCAAGCTTGGATTTTCATCTTTGAGGGGGGAGGCCATTTTCATTTTGCAAAAAGCACTTCCATTGGAACATCTCAAAGTCAATGGGAGACTATATGAAGGGGCACGAAGGCCAACACTAGGGCAACACAGGCCGTGGCCTCTATGGGATCCTTGTAATTATAGGGCTGCGACATGCATCCTGTGTATACAAGACCAATGCAGGGCCAAGTATTTGATCGTCTACCAGGATTTTAAATCATTATGTGACATACAGTTGAAGCATAGATCTAATCTGATCTATTGAGCCATTTACCAATGCAGAGTGCACTTACATATGTACCTATCCTGTCTGCCAATTTTTGGGTCAAGATAGTCGCAAAGGAATCGACTCCCCAAATTGGCAGAAATTGTAGATGAGCATTGTGTGGAGGTGCATTCCGCGTTACGCAAGGGATCAGTAACAGGCCTGATAAGTCATTGTTGCAACAGTAGTGACGTACCGTCTTGTCCCTTGTGAGTGCCTTTTGAAATGTCCCAATCGCAGCTTTAGTTACCTCACAGAGGTGCCCTTCAAAAAGTGTGTTGCCTTTGTAAAGAACGAAGGAAGTACAATCATAAGTTCTTTTTAATGTGAATCATCCGTTTATAGGATGGTAGTCCATTTTTTATTTTATTTTTTTTAACTTTACCCCCAAAACAACAACAACAAAAGACCTAATTTATTCAAATACAATTTGCTTTTAGATGTAAAAATAACCTAATGATTTATATCAACCCTGCTTTCGAGTGAGCAATCGTTGAGGACAACCTCTTGCCTGATATGTATCATAATAATAGGTAGACCCTTAAGGACTGGTCTGTGCATGGCTTAGAGATCGTACTCAAGATTGAGCAAGGAAAGTCTATCTAATTTTTTTTTCTAGCAGTTAACAAATGCAATCGAGAAAGTTATATATGAGAATTGTATACTCTCTGTAGATGTGAAGTACAAACTAGATGCAATCAATGAAAGCATGCGTTTGATTACACCTTTATTTTTTTGACTGATTGTACTCTCATTTTCTTGAGATCAATACAGTTATTACCATAAGGTTAAGACAATATCAGTAAAGATGCTTTGTGTTTGAAAACAAAATCAAGAGTAGACTTGGGTAATAAACTGCTCTTGATTCATAGTTTTTCCTCAAAGGGTTTTTGAGGAGAACATATAAAATCTACACTATCTCACTTAGAGAAAGCACAGATCATGTCATGGCAATTTTAATTTTTTCAGAGATGGTGCTCAAACAGTTTTGTCTCAAATATGCACATAGATGGTTTACCAAAAGTGTACAGGGCTCTAAGTTCAGAAACCTTCGGATAAAATACAGCAGCCATGCATTTTGTTTTTTAAAGGAACAGCTGTTTAACTTCCAATGCATCTGGGAGAGGAGATTTGCCTTAAGTGATTGCAATCGACTGGAAGATCATTTCAGGAAGAAATATCTCTGATAAAGAGACTTCACTTTTTTTCTCTCTCCAAATTCCAAAACACATTGCATCTATCCATTAGCCTCAGATTGTAATATTCCTCCGTGCTTTCAGGTTAATTGCTATTTTGTTGCAACCCAGCATGAACTCTTGGTTAGAAAAGGCAATGTTACCAATTTTGTAAATTGTTGCTGAAGTAGAGCAAACCTTTTTTATTTTATTTTTTATTCGAAAAGGACGACTGGTATCATTTCTAACCAGAATGACAAATCAACGAGATATCTACATTTTAAAGCTTATTTTTCTAATTTTAGGGATGGTTTGTGAATTTCAGACTATTTTGTGTACAACTAGAGGGAGTTTTGCCTTTTCAAAAAAATGTGTTCTGCAGCACCAATATTTGATCAGAATAAAGAGACAAAATTCGCAAAAATTGTGAATTGATTCATTGCAAGATGTGTCACCGTAAAAAGTGTTGATTCACGGCATTTCACATACTCTCCAATGAAGTGTGAAGCAAAACAATTTCCAAAGGGTGTTTAGCACTCATTCAATAAGGATGTTGATGACAACTTGCACTAAAATATTTGAAGTCACCACCAATAAAGCACTTCCTTTAACATTTTATTTTTATTTTTGAAGATGCAGAATGTCAGTTTGAATTACCTCACAGGATGTTTGCAAAACCTGTTCAATTTTGTCTTTCATTTTCTCTCCACCTGATTATTGTAAAGGGAAACTACATAAATGTATTTAGAAAGGAATAAATTAATTCTAGTTAATCTATAGTTTCAATAAACACACCAAACAATGGATAAATCATGAAGTTCAGTCCTCATATTTTAGTGAAAACAGCAAAAGACAGTTTGGTTTGGTCAGAGGTGTTGTGCAAGTCTGTATCAGGCTTATTTTGTCTGCGGCAATCAAAATAAGTAACCGTAAGTTTTGGGTCTTCAAATGCTATTTACTATTTACTTTGACATTTTTTCTGATGTGACTATTTTTCTTGGGGATTGGCACTAGTATAGGCTTGTGATTTCTCAGGATTTTCTCAAATTCTCCTTGAGCAGTAAATTTTCTTGAAAGAAGTAAAGCAACCACCATACAGAGAGGGAAATAGTCCACATTGTAAATAGTCCATAGTATCCCACAAACATCCTATTTAAGGGATATTAAACAGTTTGCATTAAAGGCAGAGTACATTTTTTGTTGAGCGGTTCAATTGTTTTAATCTTATATTAATGTAGAAATATGTACAATGAAACTAACCTGTGAAAATATCATTTTAAAAGGTGGTAGCGTATTTAAAACATCGCCACAAATCTGGAGCAGTGATGTCCGCGCTTAAGAATAGTCCGTAGTCGGAATACTGAGAGATTGGAAAGTGTCTCAGATTGGAAAGTTTTGAATCCCTTTCTTTAAAACCACATTCCTTAGAAGGAAATCATTTCTCAATATGTTATACATTATCAACAGCTGCAGTGCTTCTTACCAAGTAAGTTTTTATGGTCATTATTTTTGGAGTAATTTTCAAAGGGAAACCCTCCCTTTAAATATTCTCATACACTCTGTAAAAAAACCTGGTTCAAAATTGACTTGGATTCCAGATCTTGTGGGGCCTGACCCATTTCTGGGTTAAAGCTGGGTCAAACTGACGCAGAATTCAAGTTAAATCCCATTTTAAAACCAGTTTCTGGGTCAGAAATAGGTCGGGCACCTTTTGGAGCTGGGGTCTGGGTCAATTCTGGGTTAAAGCTGGGTCAAACTGACCCAGAATTCAAGTTAAAATCCCATTTTAAAACCAGTTTCTGGGTCAGAAATGGGTCGGGCACCTTTTGGAGCCGGGGTCTGGGTCAATTTTAACCCTTGAGTTTTTAGAGTGTTTCTGACTTTTAATGTACATAGTCCAGTAATGGACACTATTGGTAATTACTCAAGAAATACATTTTTTACCATAAAAATATTAATATTTGAATCTGAGAAAGGCTTCAGGCATCTGAAAGCACACAATTCTATGAAACATGTTTGTTTTTTTCGTATTTTTCTTACATTCGATGACCGATTGAGCCCAAATTTTCACAGGTTTGTTATTTTATGCATGTTGGGATACACCAAGTGAGGAAACTGGTCTTTGGCAATTACCAAAATTATATCCTGTCTTTAAGATTGTTTTATATTTTGATATTAAAATGGTTCTTAGACTTAAACAAAATTCACATGTTCAATAAATTAAAAACAGTTCATAAAAATGACATGAGAATAGCATAATTATCCAAGTTTGCTTTAAATTTATTTTTGGACATAACAACAGACAATACTCTGCTACAGGTATAGACCTTAATCAATTGACTGAGAGCTGATGCCCTGTGTTGTGTGTGGCACTCAAACACCCTCTGCTAAATCAAGTGCATTGAGGGGTAGTTCACTTCAGTGTCTTCAAAGAGGTTACACACAATTTCAGAAAAATAAAATAAAAATACATCAATGCATTCTATAATTAAAATATTTGCATAAACCAACCTCAGAAAAAAAAATTACCATTCATTTTAATCAGTTTAATTTCACTTCTCATCAGTTGAATTAGATTGACTTTTGTTGACAACTCTTAAAGCCTATGGTTGGGCAACTCAGCTTGTTATGTTTGAGTTCTGTCAGTTACAGAGTGGGGTTTGGAATTCCAGTCTGGCCAGTTGTGCTTGTTTCCTTAAATAATCAACATACTTTACTATATTTGCTTTGTGCTTTGGATGGGACATTAAGCTGCAGGTTCTGTGTAAAACAGAACACTGGTCTTAGAAGAGTAGCTTTACCCCCAAACATTTCTGGTAACATTTTATTTCAATAAATATACATCTTTCATGATCTGTTTCAAACCATTCACTGATAAAAAAAAGTGAGACAAAAGAGTTTATTTGTAGACAATACAAAAGTAAAAGTTCAACATGTTGTCAAAAATGTTTAAAGGGGGACCATTGTCATGATCAAAGCAGGCCTGTGACTACACATTGATTTATGAACTCTCAACCACTTAATGCACACCTGTGCCCTCCCTCCAAATCATCTATGGATTGTGTGCACGAATGGGTCACATGTAGTAACTGGGTGAAATTCATAACTCCATGTACAGCCATAGACCTGCTTTAATCATTAAACCACACAGCCCCTTTTAAAAAATTTGTCAAAAATGTTTTTCGGTTTTCCACACTAAAACATATTGCTGTCACATTTGCTTGTTTCCGATATTAAAATGTATTTTATAGTCATGCACTGTGTAGTAAACTGTAATTTTTGTATTTATAAATTTGTGGGGGGAGGTATGGACTGAAAAGCTAGGATAATAGAAAAGCTTTGTTGCATGCCAGCACGCATACTAAACCTAGTCACAGCTCATGTGTCTGAATCATGAATAATTCATTTAATGCATGGGGAATCTGTCATATTTCCATGGAGCCGGTCTACACCTGCCTAGTCAAACACAAACATTCAGTATCATTGTTTTGTCACATTCTTCCCTCAGATAACTCTGATGGTCTGTTTGTTCTTGTCTTGCTTTAGTAAGAAAATTCTTTAGTAAGACAATTAATTACCTTATTAGATATGATTAAAGCATTGATGAGAACAGAATTAGAAAAATATTTATCTGCTTGTAAATTGATGAGAAATCAATAGGCATGGTCTATATTTATAAGTATACAAAATATCAAGGTGTAATGTTAATGAGTGAGCATCTTTATTATTATTGATTAGCGCTACATTTGTGATAACGAAAATATTTTTCAGATTGTTGGTAAATTAGGCTGCTGGCAGGTAGGATTCGAACCCATGACCGTTAGATGTCTTAATGACTAGACACAGTAACCTGGCCCTGTGACAAGGTTGTCAGCTTGATTTTATAAAATTAGCGTTGAAGACAATATGATGCATGAATTACATTATAATAATAAGATTGAAACAAAGTACTTAAATCCAAAACACATCAACCATCTGTTGGCCAGTTGTTCAAATTATGAAATTATTTTCTTGTATCTCAACCTTACACCAAGGTTGTACAACAGATTCCTGCAGGTATGCATTCACCAATAAAACCATAAGCCCAACTTTTATGAATTAACCCAATTGCGTCCTTTGCTGAGATGTAGAACAAAGAACCACTCCTTTATTCCACATACTGCATCTCTTTGGGACTCCTTGCCTGGTGCATGTTTCCCTCCACCCTACAAACTAATTGTTTTAAGAGTAATAGTAGTTCCTACCTTCAACTCCCCTTAATTATTTTCATCTTAAATGTTTTCTTCTTGTAGCCCTTACCAAGAGTGGCTTTTAGCCTTGTTTGGGGTGAAATTGCATAACAGAGAACCTACACTGAATTTACTTCTAAGTACAATATTAAGAGTAATTTTATTGAGTATTTAGGCGTTTTAAAAGCAATCCCTCGGAACTGGAAAGATAGATTTAAGAGCAGGAATTTGCCAGATGTTCCAACCTCATTGAACATTACAAGTAAACATTTTGTTAAAGTGGTTTACAAGTCAGAAGTGTGCCTACCAAAACTATTAATAAGTGGAGTGAGAGGTATCATATTCAAGAAAACCACTGGGATCTTATTAATAAGTGGAGTGAGAGGTATCATATTCAAGAAAACCACTGGGATCTTATTTTTTCTCTCCCCTTTAAATGTGCTCTAGATGTCAAGAGTAGAGAGTTTCAATATAAGTTTTTACACAGGTTAAAGGTTAACAATGTATTTCTGCATAAAATTGGTCAGAATGACACTCCTTTATGTACCTTTTGTAAATTGGTCCCAGAAAAAAATGACCATTTGTTTTATTATTGTCCTTTTGTAATTAATTTCTGGAAGAAGGTTGAGGAATGGTTAACGTCTATTAGTAATGCTACGATTTCCCTTTCAGAATATTCAATTATGTTTGGTTATAATATCTATGATCCAGATCTTTTTATTAATTATTTAATTATTCTAGGTAAACTACATTTATAAATGTAAGTACAATGAAAAGCCTCCTCAAATTGCGAATTTTATCAACTTGGTTAAAATGATGGAGAGAACTGAATTTTATATTGCCAACAAAAGAGATAAACTAGGTATCCATCGAAAGAAATGGTACCTTTTTATTTGACATAACTGCATTTTGTTTTTTCCCCTTTCCTGGGTTTGTTACAGTTCTTCTCCTTTTGTTGTATCTCACAATTACTATTACTTTTACTTTGACTGTTTATTTCGTAAAGTGTTTTGACTAATTATTTTGTAAATTGTCACTGCTTTGATGAATAATTAAAAAAAAAGAAAAAAAAATACACAAATATTTTTAGCCTAACCATGACTGGAAAGCAATTGAACATAATGAATGGACCAGTAAATAACTTATGACTTCATGAAACCAGAGCTTCAAGTTTTCAAGCAGGATTTTGTTATTTGACGTGACCAGGGAATTCATTACTATGAACCTATAATGAAGAGATGTGAGTGTTTTTTTCTGTAATGACGTGGGTTTGTACGTCATTGTAGGGAAGTAGAATTTCTGCAACGAGAGAGAGAGAGAGGAGCTACATTCCACAGATGGGAATTAAAATAGCTCCATAAAGACAAGGCAAAACCAAAACAAAGTTGCCAAAATATCATTCATGTTCACCGTGATGATTGCAATTTGTCATCAAGCACTTTGCAACTATTTTTGTGGAAGTGAAAGGTTAATTTTGAATCTTACATTTAGGTTAATTGTTGTTTTAGTTTTTTTGAGCATTATTAAGTTATGTGATAAAAGGGTGAGCATTCACAAGTGCAAGAAAAAAAACGTCTTTCTGTAACATCGAGAATAATTCCACTAGTCAAATGCAAAGATACGCTGTGCTCACGTTAAATTACTCCTTGATCATTTGAGGACTCACTTTTTTAAAACAAATATTTGTTTTCTTTCAAGAACACTTGACCCCCTTTTTATCTAATTCCAAAAAGGAATATTTACTCCACTTCAACCCCACCCTCAGTTCAAGATTATTCCTTCACTCCTTTATATAACAGGCTTTTAAACAGGCGTTGACAATAATGGTGTGACATCCATCTAATCGAAAAACCAGCCGAAAGAAGATGAAATTATTATGTTGCCACTCTTTTCGTGCTTCACATTACAAGCCCAACCCTGGGGGTAAATCTCTGACTAAGGGTTGTCCTGTGCTGGTTATGCTTCAAATTGTAACCAACTTTTTTCCGGTGTGGAGAAAATGAGGGCGTGTGCCCCGCGGCACCAACGCTCCAATAAGCTGTTTTTTCTCTCTCGCCTTTCTTGAGACTGGGACGAACACAACGCTTGTTGCCAGGGTTCGGCATTGAGCTGCACTGTAGTAGACCTAATTACCAAGCCCACTAACACTGCAAGCTGGTTGGAACTATGGCTGCAGGCTGTTCTGTTCATACACTCCTAGCCCCTGAGAAACACCACTTGATTGTTGAGTTTGTCACGTCAAACCGACCTCTCCTTTAAGAAGTGGGTCATGTGGGCATTTAAATCAGGCGGTGATTGCATGAAATATGCATGACTTGAAATTGAAACATCGTTTGCCTGTGACTCGGCAGAGTGTGTGTGGGCCTGGCTGGTCCGAGACCCTTTTGATGTTGGCGTGAATCGGGCTTCTATTCCACAGCTATAAGTGCGGTAATGTGGCATATTTGCTTTAATACTGACCGGAATTAGTGCAAATGGTTTGGTGACATCGGTTGAACAGAATCGGATTTTACTCCTGGGGGAAATTTCTGCTGCTGCGAATGTGCTGATTAGCACTGGGCCAAGCAAGCCAAAAAAGGTTAATTAGTTTTGCTTTTCCCCATTCAGTGTCTGGTAAAAGGTTAGTATCTATTTGTTTCCATGGTTAAATGGAAACCCCTAAATGTAATTTTTTTTTTATGTGGTGAATATATTGAGAAACTTGGAAGTGGATTTGTTTAAGTAAATAAGGGGAGATCTGACTGCTTTCCAACAATAACTGATTGAAATCAAATTGTTTTGCCTTCTTTATCTTCCATGAATAATTTTACTATAAAAATCAATCACTGCCGGGAGAGATCATGCATGTTTCATGATGATGTTTAGGTTTTGTTTGAGGATAGTGACTTTGAAGGCTCAGGCTGTAATGCAAGACAGGAAAAACAGTTAAGACTGAGGAAACAGTGGAATTTCTTCTTGATTTGTATGTCTTTTTGATATTAAGGGCTCTCTAAGTCTAGCCAGTTTTGAATTAGCATTTTTGTAAGTTAATTTATTTCTGTATTATTTTTAATTAGTTGTTTTTCCAGGGGTGGGGGGATTGGGATGGAGGAGACAGGTTTTTTTTTAAACCTGAGGGAAGAAATTAATCATCATCTATCTTGAAATTTGTTACAAGTTTTATAAGAAAAACTGAGAGACTATACATTAAGTATCGTCATTAAAGTTACACTTTATTATTCAAAGCTAAGTAAATCGTTAGTTGTTGCAGCTTACAATCAGAAGGTTTTGTGTTTTTAGGTTGGATGTAGATGATCCTGGTGATGAACAGCATTACGGATAATGAAAGGGCCCTATGGCCTTATATGGCCTTATATGGCCGTCGTTATGTCTCATACAAAAACAAAAAAACAACTATTTTGCAACTTTTCTGAATCATCTCGGGTCAAACTTTGCATTCAACTGTTTGATATGAGTGGAACCTTTACCCAAGGATTGTAACTTGGCCCAGCTCCATCCTTTGAGAGATTCCATCATAGACTAAGTTGGGAAGGAAGACTGATTTAGGGTTAGATACCAACCCTATAAATAAATCTAGCTCTGGGTCTTCAGGTTATAGGTATTCAAAATGTAAAAATGTGCCGGGGGGCGGGGGGTTCTATGTATATCGGGGGAAAGCTGGGGGGAAGTGAATGTTACCTAAAATCAGAACGCCCTTCCACTCTGTATTTACATGCATGGTCTTAATTATACTGGCTTCCTACGATGCTATGGAAACTATTGGGGGCCCCTTGGTAAAATGTGTGCAGCCTTGGTATAAAAAGAGGTTGTGATATTTTTAAGTGCCTGCCATGAAGTCGCTCAGAACTCACTAGTGTCATTCTGTGTTTGGGTTTTACTCTGTCGTGTGTGGATGACCCATGGAGGGCTGTTCAATATGAAAAAGCTTGTATTTGCTGGATCCATTAACAAATTAGGATTCAGGGGCTCTGTATTACCTGCCGAGAGAAGTTGAGTTCCGTTGTGCACTCCCCCTGAAGTATGAGTCCAAACAACAGAGTTCACATCGGAGCATTACAACTTCCTGGCTATAAGCCAATGGAGAATATCACAGCTTGTTAGAAACCAAAGTTGACATTGCGGCAGCAAGTGTGAAATTGTACAGAGCGATACTTTGTAATTATTTGATAGCGGATATAACGCATTTACACTCCCTCCTTCTGTATCAAATGAAAGGGGGCTGGCTGTTTGACGTCTTAAGCTCCACAGGAAATCCCGTGGAGTCCCTGTGCCGAATGTCAGAACTGGGACAGGATTCTGAGTGTATTACAGCCTGAAAAATCATGGTTCTTTTTTAGGCCAGAATGAGCCCTGATGTCCATGCCTTGTCAAACCAAGTGAGTCCAATCTCTGAGACTGAGTGGTTTAATATGTGCTTGTGCTGTCATAGCAGAAAAGTTGTCCCGGTTTTCCTTGAGCTTGATTTCACATGGTTACCAGATTCCCACTGATAGGGAGGGAGGTCCCCAGGAAATTGGGGTGGAAAGTTGGGGATCGATGAAAGATACTGAACTTAGTTTAGTTTCTAAATATAATACTGCACTCCCTCTTCAAAATACAGGATGCTCATTACATGGGGCATTTTTATGAGGAACTGGGTTCAAAAGGGCAGATTCCGTAAGTATTTAAGGGTGCCTCAATGATAGACTTGGTTGTTTCATTTTATGAAAATTAGATTTGGCTAAAGGGGTCGTTTTGTGTCTGATTAAATATACAAGCTCAAAATCTGTCAAAGTTAAGGTTTGATGCCACTATGATGAAACTACCCAAGCTCAGATCTTTGTGGGTGAGGTTAGGTTTGTAACCAAGCCTGCATGTTTTGGAATTGTCTTTTTGAGTTAGATTTATTAACATATTCAGAATAACTATTACTGTGGAAATAAACTGGCCAGTATGTGGATAGTCTAATGGGTATGCTGCCTGACTGACTGAAAAAGGTGCTTAAGTGCATCTATCAAAACTTTGCTGAACAGCTATGGTACTTCTGTTCGTGTTTGTTTGAGGGACTGCCAAAGTTTTTAAATGTGTTTGTGGTACTAACCAGCGATCAAAATCAATTTTCTGGCTTTTTGCCATATTTTCCTTGTTGCATATATAGCCCTATTATCAATGTTTTTAGATGTAAAAATCTATCAACCTCTTTACCCCTGGCAGTATGGTGTACGACAATATGGTAGCGATCTCATGGACATAGGTACATTCATCAGTGTAATTTATATGACTAGTTAATTTGTGCTGGTATCATCCTAACATGGAATGAGCTTTTAAATACTAGTTAGGCTGATTTTATGACTCTGTTACAGCGCCCAGGAGCATGTTTCATGGATGGGCGCTATACAAATTGTCATTATTATTATTATTATTAGTGTTAGTCGATTACTAAATGAGATTGCAATGTTGAAAAGTCACTGCTTTTGTGTGGTGTCTAGACTTGTGTGTAAATATAGAAAGCCACCTATCTATGTTGATAGCACATCAGTGCATTATAGAATCCATGATTCTAACCTCTGACCTCTGCATATGAGGCTGTTTATTGCGCACTAAGCTTGAAGCCACTCAACATACCAATATACAAAACATGGATGTTATTCACATTATGGCAAAATATACCTGGCCATGATATCAGGTCATGTAATGTGGCGGTTACCATTAGCAACCACCCACTGTCTGTCTTATTATCAACAGTATAAATTGTCAGATAATGATGCATTGTTTGTTACTGACTTCTATTCCTAGATATAACAACAGGTTTTCCCCTAGATCTATTCATTTAAACACTGGCCCGGAACTAGCAAACATTAGAACTATATGTTCATATTCTTTTCAAGACTCCAGACCATGTTCCCATCAATATAAACTCCTAGACTATTTTCTTGCTTGTTGCATGCACCCAACATTCGCACATTCCTTGTATACAACAGCAGCAGAGTGATACCACCAGCAAAGATGCTGGGGTAGATGTCACAAAGCACTCCGATTCATCTTAAGATGAGTTGTCAGTATTACCATAGTGATTTGTATTGTGACATCACACTTTGCTTAGCAATTAAGATTGATTTGTACTTAAGATCGATCTTAGCTCTTTGTGAAATCAATTTGAATTGGTGTAAAAAGCAAACGAGCTGGTGAAGTTATGGCACTTTCTCTCTCTTGCATTTCGTGTAATACAGACATTTTGTGTGACCTAGATAAGTTTATAGTTTTTACAGAGTGCCATTTTCATTATATACGTTGGTTTGTACACAAAGCTCTACACACAGACCTTGTTCATTCTGTTTTTAAGAAGAGACACTCTTGATAAAATAATTTTGGAGGCTAATCATCCTTACTCGCAGCTTAAAAGCTGAACTGTGAAGAACGCGGCAACAGAGTGCAGGCATGCAAGGGCACATTGGAAAGCCAGCCACATCAACCCATGCATGTATGACCACGGAGCACAGCCAGAGATCGAAAATGTTTACTGGAGGGAGGAAAGCCTGGATTGCCCAGAGAAAAACTCTTGTTGCACGGAAGAGAACAAATGCACAATTATTCTCACATATGACCTTAGCCGAGCGGTGAGAGGCGAGCGCTTTACGACCAAGCCAATCATGCCACCCCAAACATTAAACAACTCAATAATTAAATATTGTATGGTAAAAATAACAATTTATTTGCATGATTTCAGATTATCCATCTTCATGTTAAGTAAAATGTCAAAGTATTAGTGACTAAATGTTGGAAAATACGATCATCTTAAAACATGAAAGTTTGGCTACATGGCAGATTGAAACAGTATAGTTGACATTTTGCTTTTTTTGGTAAAGACATTATGTCACAAACCTGAGCAGCCAATGTATCTAAATTAACACAATTTAAATTTTTCTTTGATTTTTCCAAATTAGGAAGGGGAAAACTGTCTCTAACCAAGTCCTTTTCTAAATGGAGATGAAGGTATTTTTTGGGGTGAATGTGCTGTCATTTTAATGGGAGCTGGGAGGGACGATGGACAATTGTTTTTGGGTGGAGTCACGGTAACTTTTTCATGTGAAACCTTTGATGTTTACCCCTCCAAAAAGCATATCAGAAAAGACAGTTTAGTTTTTATAAACTGTTCTCTTTCCGTCCCACATAGTAATAATTTTTTATAATAATGTTTTATACTTTTGATGGGTTGTTCGGATGGTTTTGAAGGATTTTTCTACCATGTGCAATTTCTGCAATTGTGAATGGACTTCCTGATAAAGCAGTATGGTTATCCACTCAAACGTTATTTGTCACGAATGAGAAATGCTTGCCTGTGCACTGTTGTTAGGTTGTGTGAGTTGGCATTAAGAGATATCAATCAAGAGGCTGATCAATCCTCTAAAAGAAATCAACATTGACTTCTCATGGATTTTGGGGAACTCAATATTAAAGATAAAGTGAACAATTTATATTGTTGGTAAAACTGCTTTTTGCAGATGGTTACTCACTGATCTAAGCAATTAAATAGACCTTCTGCATTTAGATAATCGAAATCCTGACACCATCGTAGAGGTAAACGAAAACACCGCTACATGTATAGTACGTGCAGCACATCTTAATGACCGATAAGCAACCTTCTTTTGACCTCTGAGGTAGGACACCCTATTACTGTGACATCATAAATGCACAATTCCTGCATTTGTCTAATTTCCGAAGGCCTGCACTTTAAGTTCCACAGAATCATAATCTTGAATTGCTCTTTTATATTTTGACACAGAATGGAATCATCAGAAAGGTTGTTATGTGTTTCTGATGGATCAGTTAACCCAAGCCACATGAGGATAGTCTAGTTAAGCGCACATGCTTAACCCAGTTCTAATGCCCTCGAGAATTTGCGCTCTGTAAATGTTAAGATTGTAAACATGTTAATGAAATAACGCCCAGTGTGCTGACTTCTCAGAATTAGGTCTTATTAACTTTCTCAATTTGAAATCTTGACTTGTGAATGTCTTCAGTTTTGAACACTCCCCATGTGCTTGCATTTTATTTGAAAACCATGAGAACTTTTCTGTCACCATCTTTACAGTCTTTGATAATGTTGAAAGTTAACAGCTCGTGAACGTTCAAACAAGAAAAAGTACAAACTGAGGTTGGCCACAGAATGTATGACCCTGCTGTAATGGGATTCACATATTGCTGATAAAACCCACTGTAAGGCTACATGAATGTGAGCTTGTGAGATAAGCATTGATAAATACATTGGCACTTGTCTACTTCCATAATAAAGCACACTAATGCTGCACTTCAAATGTGACTATTCCACCCCCCCCCCCCCTGCTCCAAAATACCCGTTCATGAAGTTTCAGTAGCTCTCATGCTACCCATCCACACAATACCATGAACCAAGAGACACCGGGAGCTCTGTGTACTTGATTCCAGTGTATTTTGTAATAAGGCATTTTTCAGGTAGCATCAAGGGACACGTATAGGGTAGCCTTTTCAGGGTGAGCTACCCATATATGGTGTAGCTGGCCTGGATTGATTTTGAACTTTTGACAGGGGAGAAAATTGGAAGTTGGTAGTGAAACGAAATTGCTGTGAGTCAACCATGCAGTATGAATAGTTTGGAAGATCTACTCAACTATGCGAAAACCTTTCTGTTCTATTCCATTTGTTCACGTTTATAATAGACACAAACCTCTGCATGGCCATTTATTAGATAGGTGTCTCAAACTGCTTACAGACCAAAAATGGCCTGCAGTAGAAATGCAGAAAATGGTTGTTTAACTGATTGTGTATAACTAAAGTGAAA
Source organism: Leptasterias polaris (assembly GCA_037783415.1). Taxonomy (NCBI): domain Eukaryota; kingdom Metazoa; phylum Echinodermata; class Asteroidea; order Forcipulatida; family Asteriidae; genus Leptasterias; species Leptasterias polaris. The sequence continues at coordinate 2,947,528 of JAZGTN010000045.1, forward strand.
AACACTGGTTCAATACAAGTAGGAATAGGGTGTAAAAACCACAAACTTTAGGCAAATTGTTTTGGATAACCACTAACTGATATGGTAAAGATGAGCAGAATCTGTTAGTTATTTTTTACAAAAACCGTGTGAGGATTTTTAAAGTTATAATAAGCAGATATCTCATGGTTTAACAGGCAAACACTTGTGTGGATGAAACTACAAAATAAAACAGTTTACAAAAAAACTGTTACATACTTGGGAAACATCTGAAACCTAACTTACATGTTAATCACATACCCATGTTGCAAAAGTTTGTCCGCACTAGTAGGAAATAAGGCGTCGTCGCAGTCTTCACCTTTTATAAGACTGGGAGACCCCAAGTATCAAGCTAAATGTACTGAATTGAGCCTGTTTGAACTGCACCAGTCATAATCCCTATACTGATACTACGACAGATACTCTGTGGAATATTTTCATGTTAGTTTGCTTTTACGTGGTTCATTAAAAAGCATGCAGTTCGTGATAATTGAAAGTGTCACACAGTCATTTACCTAAAATGTCTGTTAGAGTATTGCTTAATAGTTTTAGGGGACTTTTGTGGCAAATCCAAAACCAAACAGTGTAACCGCTCGTTAGGGTTAGGGTCCTGATCTGTACATGGAGGAAACCTCCATAATATCGCCTTGCTTGAAAATTAAAACATATGAGTCAGTATGGCCGAGCGGATGTGGCCGAGCGGTTAAGCGCACTGGATTCAAGCTCTGGTGTTTCTGATCACCAGAGTTCGGGTTCGAGTCCCCGTCTTGACACAATTATGTCTGTAAGCAAGAAACTTTACCATATTGCTTCATCCTTCGGATGGGACATAAGCCCTTCTTGGTCCAATGTATTCTGTAATGCACATAAAAGAAACCAGTTACACATATAGCAAAGAGAAGAGATTTGCTCCGGTGTTTCTGGCAGTGGCTGCTGAATTTGCCGCAGCACCTTGTAAAACTCAGATGGGTTTCATAATTTAAAGCAAAGCTCTGCTTATCCTGTTGAAAAACAAATAATGAGCGTTTTATATGCCCCTTGGGGTGTGATAAAGCACTATATAAGAACCCAGTATTATATTATATTATACTATTATATAATATTGTGATGAAGTGCCCATTGCTACTTTTTCTTGAATTGGTTGCTGTCCAAAATGTTGTACATGTACATTGTATACTGACTAATGGTGTTGTTCTCACACACTCCACACTCATGCAAATATTAAGGCAGTAAATGCTTACTTGTTAGTTGAATAAGATAGAATCACGTCAAAGGCGTAATTCTCATGCATTGTCTGACGGTTTGTACAAAAACGAGGAATCTTCAATAATTATTGTGTATGAATTGTCACGGCCAAAAACCACATTTTCATTCAAAGATGAATACAATATGTAAGTGCTTTCCTCCCTCCTCTCTTTAATAGGGGAAATGTTTTTTTGAATAGTTTACATATTTTGAATGGAAAATTTGTCTGAGATTACTTTTGATCACCTTTTTTTTGCTTCAATTATTAGATATTTCAATCGTTTCACATTTTGGTGATAGTGCTTTAACCATTTCCACAGAATTTAATGGGGAACAAAAAACATTTCCGGCGAAGTAATTAATAATGTAGCATATTTACATTACTAAACATGATTTCATTTACATTGTCATTCAGCTTTGCTCAGCATCCCTGCCATATGACCTATGACCTCTGTGCCTGACCTGGGGTCACCTACGTCTGCATTGGGCCATGACTCATGAGCGCATTTGCCAGGGCGAAGATATTCACAGGGAAGAATGTTACTAAAGAAAAGATAGGGAGTCTTGTTATGTTTGTGTGTACTCTATTTGACCATGTGACCCCTGTGCTCATTTGCATGTCTGGGTTTCATGTTTACAATACATAGTGAACTGTTGGCCTATCGTGTGATTGTCAGAGTGCAACATGAATGTTATAGAGGGGGCCAGTTTTTGGAACATGAGTTTTGCTTCAGGTATTCCATTTAAGGTCTTTTGAAAAGAAAAGGTGATATGAGTGGCACTGTACTTATTCTAATACCTCCTTAAAAAGTTGAGAACCAAAAGTGTCACTCCCGCCTACAAAATAAAGGGAAAATGACGGTAAATTTGTAACAATTTTGGTTGAACAAAGACAGATTAACTGGAGCTGAGCTTGAACCTGAGACCTCCAGATTAATGTGCCAACACTCTACTTAAGTAGCTAGCTCTGGCATTATAATGCAACATGTGCCCTAGTCTAATGCACCTGCTTAAAAAGTAGGTGATTAATAATACTACATACAAGAGCGCACCAGACGCATGGTGTCATTTAACAAAAGGAAAGTCTGGACTTTTTCCAAAGCTGTTGTGATTTTTTTTACATTAATTGTAAAAGAGAGCTTTCAATTCATGATACACTTTTATGAGTGTCAATATCTTACACATTAAACTCAAAAAATTGTAATTTAATAAAACATTGTATAAAGCTGTTGTGATATGACTTTTTCCCCATGAAGGAGTGTAGGATTTGGAATTCAGAATAACATAATTTTTTATATTTTATATGAAACTATTAGGGGAGATGGCCTTAGCTTTCGATCCACCGGACCTTCGTCAGAGGCATAAACAAGCACAAACACAAACATATCCATTTATAGCAAAAAGAGGAGCGAAGGATTAAGGGAAAGTATCCAGAGAAAAGCAGGAATATATTTTTTGAGACTTTTTGTTTTATTAAATCTGCAAAGCTAACAGGATGAAGAGTTGGTTTTGTCATCCATTGTCCCGAAAAAAGGTTCCACCTGAACGAAATGTCTCTTTCAAGACAATTTGTTTGGAGTCTGCCTTTATTTAAATTGCATAGAAAACATACAGTCATATAACTGTTTATTAACTGTCTCTTTTTAAATTTGTAATTATTCCCAATGGAATTTTTAAGGATGCAGTTGGTAAGCTTAAAACCACTTAATATGGAGTGAATTTATACTTCAAAATATCCAATAATTAATCATTCCTTTACAAATATGACTGCATAATATTTATGGTTTTTAAATATTTTGTCTCTAACATGATGTGTGTTAAAGGCACTGAACACGTTTTGTAATTGTCAAAGACCAGTATTCTCACTTGGTGTATCCCAACATATGCATAAAATAACAAGCCTGTGAAAATTTGGGCTCAATTGGTCATGGAAGTTGCAAGAAAATGATGAAAGAAAAAACACCCTTGTTTTACAAATTAGTGTGCTTTCAGATAAGAATAAAGGGCTTCTGGCCAGAAGTCTTTTATTATTTTAGTGAGAAATTACCTCTTTCTCAAAAACTACGTTACTTCAGAGGGAGTCGTTTCTCACAATGTTTTATACTATCAACAGCTCTCCGCTGCTCGTTACCAAGTAAGTTTTTATGCTAATATATATTTTGAGTAATTACCAAACGTGCAGTGCCTGTACTGTATACTCGGTGCTTTTTAAGTCTTACAGAAAAAACCGCACACTGGGTAGTCAGGTGGGACTTGAAACCATGACCCCAGTTTACTGTATAGAGCACACCACTGAACAGGCCAGCCAGTGATGAGAGCCCAGTTCAAATATTGTAATTAGAAGTGGGTACCACAAATGGAACTGGAAATTGCTCATATGTATTGTCCGATGTTTTCAGAGCCAGAGTATGTGCAAATTTAGCTTTACATATATGCAAATTTTCATATAAAATCAGAAGTATCCCGAGTTTTTTACATGCAAATTCCATGGACCATGCACTTTTATCAAGAAAATGTCATCTCTTTTAATTTATAAATGTATGTTATTTGTAGAATTTGGGTAACTAGTTGCCTGTGTTAGTTAAACAAGTTGACCTTCCTTCTTAAGCCTAGGCAGTAAGTGACAAAACCTACAAATTGTCACGATTCACACAACTTGAACTACCAAAGCGCAGGTACTGTACATGTAGGTTTATGGATCAAACGAATACTTTCTCTTTCCATTGGAGCACTTCTCCTGCACTTTGTTCCGTTATGTAATTGATATAATAATTGCACTGTGGATAAAAAGACTATTGTTGAGCTTTTACCTTATGCTGATGTGTGATAAGCACTATACTCAATGCTCTGAAACCTGCAGGAGAGAGCCCTCATAAGTCCTTATGATTTCAATCTTAAAATGGAGTAAAAGTACCTCTGAAAACAAACAGTTTAACTTATTTTATTTGTCATGGCAATTTTTATCCAATGTCAAATTTAACTGCTTTCACACCGAGCTAATTCTCATGATTAAGTATGGTACTTATGAGAGCGTCACAGTTATTTGATGAACACAATCATATCTGAAGCACCCAATGAGCATTGACAGCAGGCAGCTACGTTAAGTATTCCCCCAGGTGCAGTCATGGGGGTGCGGTTTGCCAATTTACACCCCTGGTGACCCAAGGGGTCAAACCACATCCATTGCTGAGGGTTCACCTTCTGATTGTGAATGGCTGCTCACACTTCAGCCGGGGGATCGGGAGGGTGCAGAGATAGGATCAGCAGCTTTCTAGAGGGAAAATTTACTCCTTGAACACGTCTATCTCTTTGGTCTTCTGTTTCTTGGTAATTGTTTGCTGGGGGATGTGGCTAGTGTTCCATCCACTATAAAGTATGCTTTATCACCTGATGTAGGTCATGAAGGCATAGTGTCTTTAACCCTAGCAGTGCCCTGTCTTAAATATGTTTAACGCCATGCATTTTAAGCTGTGCATTTGTTTACTTTCTCAAAATTGCAATTACAAATTCTAGATACAATGACTACAGTCAAGGCATACACATGTTCAAAACTGGTGTGTTGTATATGGAACGCCAAAGACACAAATAATCCGAACAACACATCGATCGGACTTTTCCATCGATCGATCGGTGCTTTCAACTGATCGATCGATGAAAAAAGAGCGGTCGAAAAAGAGCGATTTAAAAAGAGCGATCGGTTGAAAAAAAGAGCGATCGGTTGAAAGCACCGGTCGATCGGTTGAAAACACCGATCGGTTAAAAAGTGCTATCGGTCGGTTGAAAAGAGCGATTGAAAGGCCGATGTGCCTACATCGATGCGTATACGCCTCACACACACAGCGGACCGCCGTGCACGTAGACCGCGTATACCGTGTGTGTAGACCGACATCCGACATTCCTTTTCCTCTCCGAAGGACACAGTTCAGCCAATCATTGGTAAGATGCATATTCATGACAAACATATTTCATTTGCCACCGTTGTACACGAAGCAGCACGTATGGAGTCCTGTCAAATTTTACAACCAAAGATTTTGAGAAGTATAAGAATGTATTTTTTTCAGAGGGGAGTTGATAGGGGTGATTTACAGTTTTGATTACATATGATTTTTAAAATGCTCGCTGACATTTCCGCTGAGAGCCTGATTTCCTGTTTTCTTCTTTCAGGAATGAGATGATTTGGCCACAAAATAAAAGGTTTGATAATTTGGGGGTACCTCAATACTGCATGTTTCATCAACCATAACATGAACAACAATGGACTAATTAAATTTGGCAGTAAATACCATTGGTGGTCCTATCACTATCAGCTTTTAAGTATACGCTGCTGATGACAGTTCATATCAAGTACATGTACAACCATGACACAACTAAATGTGACTGTCACACACTTATCAAAAAGGGAATTAGGTTGAGAAAGTGTTTAGAGGGGGTGGGATGCCACTTTTGGTTGCTTATACTTCGTCCATGCCTCGATTTAGTCTTCATTTCTGGCAATATTGCTGTCAATATTAACCTCAACTTGTTGTGGCAAAGAGTGTCGTGATAAGTATCGCAAATATTGGCGTCATTATTCATGACTTGGTGCACTAGTGGGTAATTTTGTGAGCCACGAATATTTTACTCAATATTTCTGATCGATGTCCCCTTTTGAATAAACAATGAACGATCCGAGTTATAGTCGGATTAATTTGAATAGACACTAATAATACTTACGCGAAACGTTCATGCCTTTAAGTGCATGTGGATCGAGCAGTAGGTAAAAATATATAATTTATGAATTTGTGAAACTAAGTCCCACATGGTGGAAAAGACATAGTCGTTTCAAGAAATGAATGAACAGTTATGTGATTGAAACAGGGGGAAGAAAGACCATTGCTCTATGGAAAGACCCAGTGTTGATTTTAGGGTTGACTTTAAGGGGCCATTCATAATAGTCAATGTTAAAACATTTCGATTTTTCTTTTTCGAAATTGTTTTGACCCACCCACCCACCCACCCACCCCAAATTTTGAGTTTTAAATATTGATTTACTTAACAATATAGTCTATACACTATAGAACGAAGTAATACCTCAAATGATGCAGATATTTTAGGTCAATAGTCTCCAACATCAGTAGTTTTCAATGAATGTTCCTGGCTTAAACAAACAACTTCGTAGTTTAATCAGAAATGAAATTGGCAAGCACATAAAACTTTGTACAACAGCTTTTAGTTTGATATGACCCTATCATTTACAAAAGACAATAAAACAAAGTAAAAAAAGGAATCATGTTCCTACTTATTTATCATATTCTGAATGGCCCCTAAACTACACTGTTTATATTTTCTCTGTAGTACACTGGTAAAGTATACTACGCCCATTTATGTTAATTGCCGACGTTCGTCCTGGAAAAAAAAAATACGCGACCGGGAATGGGTGGTCCCCTCCGGGCTGGGGATCCTCGCCTGCATTGCCCATTTCCAAGCTTTATTCCCTCGGTGGGACCCCCCTGTCCTTTCTCTATGGTGTGATCACTCAGTTTCAGTGGGTACTTTTGTAGCAGACCTACAAGTACAAGGCCGTTGTGTTAGTTTTAGTCCACTGTTTTGTTTCATCCTTCATCTGTTTGTTTAAAAGTGTTTACTAATGAGCTCTTTGGGGAACCTTGAGAATATACCAAAATTTTCCGGCAAACTTCGAGGAACGAGCCTCAAATAAAGCACCGTAGTTACCAAAATTGTTGAACATAACTGTAACCCGAGTATCACTTAAGAAAACTCAATTTATCGAATTGGGGAAAGACAAGAGGAAATGCAGGAAGTGGGACAGTGGCTCAAGTTGTAGGTTTCTTCAATATTTTTTTAGCCTGTTAATTACTTTATTGATTATAAATCAATGACTAAATAAAAGCAAAAGCAGTGATTGAATTACAGGTATAAACCAAACTAAAACCAACACCAATGTATTATTGAGCCATAGAGAAAGGACCAGTTTCTCAAGGTTCCTCAAAGAACTTGTTATAGGGTCCGCAGGGAGAAACATTTGAACGTTACTGTTTTAAATGCTGGCTCCTTCTTATCTAAACGTTTTTAATAACGTTTCTGATAACTGTAATCACGGTACAGAACCAATTCAGCCGGAAATGTTGGTCTTCCATTTCCCAGGACAGAGGCAGACAGAAAAACGTTCAAATTTAAGAGGAGCTTGGCATGGAATGCCCTTCCTTCAACTCTCAAAGATGTACGTGTACAACATTATTAAAATTGAAAATAGTGTGTACAGATTTGCACATACCTTACACGACCTTACATGGTAAAGACGGTCAGGGTGGAAAACTTCCCTTGAAATAGTTTTGCTTGAAATGCCACAGTTTTTAGGAAATTAGTAAAACAATAGTCTCTACTAAAATCCGATGTTTGAAATAAAGTTATAAACATTAATGTGTTTTTCACTGTATTCTCATATGCATAACTCTGAAGACCGATCGAGTTTAAACTTTCATAGGTTTGTTAAAGTTCATGTATATGTTTGGTCACATGACAATTATCAATGTTGTAATTCACCCTTTAAAAGTCTGCCTGTAGTAAAGCATCAGTCGTTTAAACTTTTAAATAACCAGATTAGTATTTCCCAGATTTGGTGTCTTTAAAAAAAATACTAGGCCCTATGCATTTTTAAAACAACTTTGTAAAAATTATATCTCTGTACACGCTGGGCCCCATGGGAAACCAGTGATTACCACTGAATGGGCCACCCAGTTGAACTAATAAGTAAATAAATAAATAAATTAATAAATCCAAAGTACCCTCACCCCCCAAAGCGGCGGGAGTCAAGTCATGAAGAATAACCAATGGGCCACAGCGATTCCAGTCAAGTGGGTAAACTATAGTGCCCAAAACTGATCATCTGTTAATCTATAAGCATGATTTACACATAACACACTGTAATGTGTACCATAACCAATATACCGTAATTTCTTGCGTATAAGACGCGTCTTATCTGACGTTTTAGACCACAGAATCATCACTGCGCCTTGTATTCCGGTGCGCCTTGTATGATGTCGCTTAAGATCAAAATGACCGCGGCCGACGTGCAAATAATCTAGGCCCTATTTAATGTAGCTGCGGTCAGGTTAATAATGCGGTCGCCAACCATCAACTCACCACGCATTGTTGACGTAGTACATTATCAGTGCTCAACTCTCCAGACAATGTCGCCAGATTTTCATTCCGACAATGATGCGATGTATTGAGCCGCCTTTGTGGCCACATGTCCCTATACATAACGACCGTGAATTCATTCCAACAATGCAGCAAGGTGTTCATCACTTCTTTTGTGGCCGCGATTTCGTACCGAAAATACTGCATTCAGATTAATCAGAACGATTGCGGAAGCATTCACCCAACCTCTATTGTGTGAACGGTGATTCACGCATTCACCCAACCTGTATTGTGTGAAAGGTGCGACCATGTCCATGGTTTACTTTAATCAACTTTATAAAAATAAACTGTAATCGTTACTTTTTAATTGATTGTATTTTATAAACGAAAAAACAATTATAAATCACGGGGAAGTGACCTTTTTTCAAAACTAATTCTATGGTAGACCTTCAGTTTAGTTAATTGTTTCGTTTATTTTAGCTCAAAAGTTAGACATAAAATAACTGTAGTGAAAACAAAACCAACGAGAGAAACGAAGTCTTTCAATAAGTGTCTGTTTCGTTTATTTTAGCTTAAAAGTAAGATATAAAATAACTGTGGAGAAAACAAACCAGAGAAAGGACGTCTTTGAATAAATGTTTGTGGTATAAAATAAAGAAAAGAAACTTCTCATTAATTATAAATGTCACGTCCCCATCGAAATGGCAGGAGATTTTTCCCGTATGCTAGCGCCCTCTGTTGAACAAACTCCCTTCAACCCCTTGTGACACACGGGAGAAAGAATCTCCTGAAAATGCCGCTGAACGGTAGGTTGGTTTCAGTTTAAAATAAACTTTTCTACATGTCTCGTCTCTACATGTTTCAAGCACATGTGATTTCTATTTATTCACATATTGATTAGCGTGGTACTTTTAGGGTAACAAAATGACCCCTTTTTGGCGATGTACCGATACGGTCTGCTGTTTGCAGTCAAAGGTGCATGTAAGATCGTGCGGCGGTGCGCCTTGTCTGTTGACGCTTGAATTTGTTTTGGTAATTTCACAGCCCTGCGCCTTGTACGCCCCGCGTCTTATACGCAAGAAATTACGGTACATCTGGAGATAGTTGAACTGAAATGACAGATCATAGACAGAACACCGAAATACAAGTGGTGTCTAATTTCTTTAATATTTATACGGTTATTAATAATGTGTTAAGACAGATTAGGTGCAATCGATAGAACTGTTACACCTCCCTGATACAAACAGCGTTCTTTTAATTAAAATTCACCAGTAGGACTAATACCTTCAGTGTGCTGTTTACCTAAGTCCATTGGACAGTGGTTCTTATTAGCAGTTGCTTTAAGGTTGACCATACAAATTTGACAGGACTCCATACGTGCTGCTTCGTGTACAACGGTGGCAAATGAAATATGTTTGTCATGAATATGCATCTTACCAATGATTGGCTGAACTGTGTCCTTCAGAGAGGAAAAGGAATGTCGGTCTACACACACGGTATACGCGGTCTACGTGCACGGCGGTCCGCTGTGTGTGAGGCGTATACGCATCGATGTAGGCACATCGGTCTTTCAATCGCTCTTTTCAACCGACCGATCGCACTTTTCAACCGATCGACCGGTGCTTTCAACCGATCGCTCTTTTTCAACCGCTCTTTTTTGACCGCTCTTTTTTCATCGATCGATCGGTTGAAATCACCGATCGATCGGTTGACAGCATCGATCGATCGATGGAAAAGACCGATCGATCGATGCAAAAGTCCGATCGATCGATGGAAAGTCCGATCGATCGATGGAAAAGTCCGATCGATCGATGGAAAAGTCCGATCGATCGATGGAAAAGTCCGATCGATGTGTTGATTGGATTATTTGCGTCTTTGGCGTTCCATAGTTGTAACCTATCAAAAAAAGCATTTAAAGTTGGGCCAATTTTAGGCTGAAAATATGGCCCATTGAGTAGGACGGGACACCGTCAGGTTGAAATATCATTTATCAATCAGCATACAATGATGGCTTACAGAAGTAAACTGTCACTTTTGCTTTCAACAAAATCTAATCTCTGATATTTAACTGCATCGGGGAAAAACTTAAATATTATAACCGATAAAAGGTTTTTTAACAAATACTGCTGTGATTGTACTTTATGTTACTTTTGGGCCCATCACTTTCATTTTTGTCCTCTCTTGCGTTGCAAGGCAAAAATGAGATCAGAACCAAGCACAGAAGATTTGCCAGCATTTCATGTGAACATTTTGTCACAGTACCTGGCCAAACCTTTTTAGATGAAGTAAGCTTACAAAAAATTGAGGAATCAAATTATTTTTCATACGTTTCATTGATTTTTCCAATTAAGGTTCTGAAAAAGAATTTCTATTTATTTTGGTGGTCATACAGCAAGGTGATCATTTGATTGATAAGCAAGATTTGATGGATTTGTATTGCTGTGTGTTAGATGACATGCACATAGGAAAGTTTCATATTTGCCACTAATAGTCAACAAATTAATGTTTTGCACAAAGACAGTAAGATGTACTGCAGGAAAACCATGCACTCCAAATCTGCATACTGTGAAAGTGTGTATTTAGGATTTGATTCAAGAGGTGCAGTATTGATCATGAAGGTGATTACTTGTAGGGTTTTATTTAACTTGCAGCTTATCTCACTTGCCTTTTTAGTAATCACTGATCATCTTTTTGTAGTGAATCTAAAATTCGGCTCAGTTTATATTTCTCTTTGGGTGAAAGATGGGATGTCCCTAAATTAAATTTTTGTTTTAAAGGGATCCACAGCATTTGTCTGGGATGGAGTGCAGATGAGCATTTCAGATGAGCTGGAAAAAATAAAGCTGTTTTAATGGAAAAGACACTAAAACAACTGACGATTTATAAATGTTATTTTCCAAATTTCCTGGACTTGTCAAACATGACATTTTGCTTTAACAAAGGTTTTGCGGAGCAAAAAGAAGTAGGGAAGCAGTTTAGAGAATACAAAGCAAACTTTCTTTGAGAAGCAAAACTAGTTTGCTTTTAAATTGATCTGGAAAATCGACCTATGGTCATAAAACTCAACCAGTCATGTTTAGCCATTGACAAAAAGTGCATGAACTCTTTTCAGTGCCCATAATTTTGTGTGTGTTTTAAACCTAAAATGCCCAGCTTTTAAAAAAATATTTCGAAACTCTGTATACAAATTTAAAAAAGGGTCTTTCTCACACACAAAAATGTATCTTGCTGATTTGTGTTGCCTTGGTACATCCCCAATTCAAGTATTTCTTGAGTGATAATGACCTCTTGTGATAGCATGCATATTAATATGGGTCGAACATGTGCAACTGATGACACTTTTTGAGTACATAAAAAAGATCCTACACAATGTGAGATAATGGCAATTTTGGAATACATAACATAGAATGTACATGTACGACCTTGGCACTGAAAGAGTTAATAACATCCACTCCTGTGGTGGACTTTAACTTGCCTTCATCTAGTTATTGAGATACTGGCATGACTGCACATTGTGTTTCCCAGCAGGGGAAATTGCATGATCAATTAAGCCGTGTAATTGGTCAGAAGTCTGACAGGTGATGTCAGGCTGGATGGGCAGAGGAAACTCAGATGACTTTCAAGAAGGCTTGTGATTGGTCAGAGGAAAGTCAAGTGGTTATTAGGGAGTCCTGTGAATGGGCAGTGGTATGCAAACTTCGGGAAAAAAACACAATTGGTTTGTTTTGTATGTTTTATGATTTTACATATCGTCACTGACACCATGAGCTGGCACATTGTGTACAAACTTTTTTCCCCCCCCAGCTTTATACAGTATTTGTCAAGGCCTACAATTTCATGAAGTTTCAAAGCTTCAAGAGCTGCACTTTTTTGTTACAATATTTATGCATTACAACCTTTGCATGAAAGTGACAATTTTTGCTTTCATGAACTGACACACAAGTTGTATTAACCATTGTAATGTATGCCTTGCACGAGCTCAAAGGGGGACAAATAAAGTTTTCACGAACTGACGCAAACCTTGTTCGGGGATCGTGAACCTCTGTTTTTACGAAGTGACATGTAGCATTGTAATACATTGGAATGGAAATAGTCCGTTCTGCTTTGATTTCAGTTTCATGAACTAACACAAACCTTTCTTACTTCATTGCTTATTAATTTAGGCCATTAAACGTGCAAAACAGTAAATTTATCAAGTTCAAAGCATCAAGTGTTCATTGGAAGAAAACTAGGAAAAAACATTTTGAAATATTGAAGGATAGCTGTGTTTTAAAAGCGTCTAACATTAGAGGCCGTTTACTTTGATTGCTGGTTTTTACTAGTATGGTAGGTTTGTGCCAGTTTATGTACTACTAGTGTTATGTAAGATTCTGTGCAGACATTTTCAAGCTGTTTCACTCTCTTTGAATCCCAGTCTATTTATAGTTCTTGTGTTGTATTATCTTTCACATATAACACCTTTTGGAGATTGTAACATTCCTGTGAGTTGAAAACATTTTACAAAAATCCTTTTTTGGAATTACTATGTTAATATTTTTTTGCATTGATTGGAGGCATATAGATTTAAGTTTTTAATAACATCATTCCAACATGAATGAAAATGTTCTCTATTCATTATTCATGGTTAATTAATGTTTGTTATCAGTCTACATAAATTGCTGTCTCCAAATAAAAAGTTTCTGTTCTACTGGTATACACACATTTTATGGACATATTTTACCATTAAAAGCATTTGAACATAGATGTGGCATACAGCTCTTGTACACTAAACCTTAAAACTATATCCGTATTCATTCTAGTGGGGATTAGGACTTAACTCCTAGAGCTTGCTTGGTTCTTTCCAACATACCTAATAAATAAACATACTACAACATTATGCATGTTAGCAGACATCACCGAGACGCCAGATTGACTGAAGTGGAATGCATCATATAAGCCAGTTGTAGGATTTAAATGATGGCCAATTAGTAGCACTAACATTGTCTGTCACTCCGCATAAATGGGTCAGCGTTAATCAATGGTATACGTATGTCCACGCTTTAAATATTGGGCCGCTGAGATGTAGGATCTAGAAATCAGGAATATGGATAATTGGTGAGTGCGTGGATGGTCTGTGGAAAGACAGGACTCAGAGGCTCTTGTCAGTGACTGCTGAGAAGAAGTTTGAGGGGGATCATAGGAAGATGGACAGGGGATAGTTTGCCCTTAACTCCCTTCACTTTGGGATCAATGCAGGCCAGGTGGATTGTCTGAATAGGGACTGATTTGGATGGCTTTTGTGCTGGGGGGAGGGGGGAAGGACATATTTACTAGTTGACCCCTTCATTTGCCAGGCTTTAATTTTTTAGTAAGGTTTAGGTCGTTTATACTGAAATTAAAGTAATGGATTGTCGGTTTGGTGTTGATTGTTCTGTTGGAGAGAAAACTGTTACTTTAAAAGTAAATAGAAATTTCATTTTACCTGATTAAGCTAAATAAAAAATTACTCATGGGTGGATAGTTTACTTGTAGCCCCCTAAGTTCATAATCATTTACTTGTAGCCCCCTAAGTTCATAATCATTCCCGTTTATCATTTTAGAGCTACGGTTTGCTCAATGATTCAGATCTTTAACAAACCAAAGCGAGACTATAAAGAGTGAACATAGACTGGCCTCTTTGAGTGTTGAAACATGACTGATGCAAAAGCACAATAAAGGTCAATAATAGGGCTTCACACCCACCTCTATCTATATGGCTTTAGGGGATTTTAGGGGCTATAGACCTTTCTTTTGCAACGTCACAGCCCGAGTTTTTGCCAACCCGGGTTGGAAAAGTATGGAAAGCCATAACTGCAAATCAAAAACAGATTGCCACAGTTTGTAGCAGTGTTACACAAATATTCAAAAATAGTGTTGAATTTGTTGGAAACAAATCAACCAATCATGGAAGGTATTTCCGTTCATGAATCTTTACAGAAAATGTTGAATTTGGTCACAACATTTTTTAACACATTGAATGTTTTGCTAACATTTGGCTGTCCATGCCAACTGGCGCACTTTGTTTATCAACAAAAGAAAGGTCTATTACTTGCTCAACTTTTCTGAGGTTATGCAATCACTGACTGTGAAGCTGTCAACCCAATGGAACACACACAGTGGTAAGTTAGTAACAATTTGTTGTTTATATCTGTGTGATTGTGGTCACTGACAAAGGGTGTCCTGGTTTGACCTCTGGCATGACTTTGCCTGAGATCATCCAAGGACAATCTTTCATTCTGGTTTACAGGGAAACACCATTTGGTATGAGGTTATAGTATGCATCAGGTGCATGGATTGTTTCCAAATGTTTACAAGAAAAGCAAGCAAAGGAAATTTCTCATTTAAGTGTAAACAATGAATATATATTTAATATGTAATCTGGTGAGAGAATTAGATAATTAATCGATGGATAAATTACCTTGCACTCTTTTGAAAAGATGCAATCACTGCAGAAATTGCTCACAATCATTCAGTCTGTGATCTTCTCTTATAATAATGCCTGGGCTCGATTTCACAAAGAGTTAAGATTGATCGTAACTGCAAATCCATCGCAGTTGCTTAGCAAAGAGTGATGTCACAATGCAAATCACTATGGTAATACTGATAGCTCATCTTAAGATGAATCTTAGTGCTTTGTGAAATTGACCTCAGGTGACCTAAAATGGCAACTCAGGATGCATGTTGGTGATTTTTAAAGTAACACATGGTCTGTAGTGTTCACTGGTTTGGGATCCCCTGTCTGGATTGTGTTTGAGAAGGCGTAGCGTTTGCTTCAGATTAGCAAATAACGAATCATGGTCTGGGGACTTAAGCGTTCATCCAAAGAGATCATATTTAAACTAGACATGAGTTTGTTACGAACAAACACTGGGGTTTCGGCTTCATTATTGTAAAGAATGAAGGTCACATTTTAAAAATAATTAAAATTAAAAAGTGACATGATGTGCCGTAAGTTCCATTACAAGATTGTACAAAGATTATAACTCTCTGACATAATTTATTATGGTTCATGCAGACGATGTGCAATTTAACGTAATAAACTACCACGCCTACGCTAAATTGATTAAAAAAAAACCACAATAATACACACAGACCTTGAAATGAATTGTGGTTGGAGATTTCGTGGAATTTACATGGGAATAAGCCGCTATAAATATCCCTAAACACTTTCGTATTTTAATTGTCTTCATATCCCCAAATGCTTCCTTGGACTATTCGAGCAAGAGGGCGCTATACAAGTTCACCAATAGATAAACCATGAATGGAAGGATCAAAGGTCAGAACGATAAACGCGTTGCACTGTACTGTGTGTGTGGCCGGCTGCAGCTGTGTGCGTGCTGCGGGCTCTCTGTGTGCTACGGGCTCTCTGTGTGGCGTGGCCGTATGCTATGTACAGCGTCTTTTACGCGCGATGTACACACAGGGCGATCTTCAAAAATACGTTTTTTAATAGGTAATATCGTCAAGAAAGAAACAAAAAACACTCAAAACAACTGCTGATGGATCTAAGTTAGAACACATGCTTTCATTTGATGTATTGTTTGTGTCTTTTAAGACTGTAGTTCCTGAGATCGAACGATCACAAAATTTCACGTGTTAATGCTATGAGCATTTTCGGAAAGAAGTATAAGAAAATAAATAAATAAATCTTCGAAAACAAAGGTGGTTTCGGCGGATAGCCGAAACCCCCCCCAAAAAGGGATAACCAAGTGCTAGTCATTATATTGGGATCCTTGCCTGCTAATTTGTCTTGCTTCACATAGGCTATTGATAGGAATCAATCCAGACACAGTGGAGGAGGAGTGAACCATGGAGGAAAAAGCTAAACCTCTGTGAGTGAACTAACTTGTTGTAGTTGTCTCTTTCTCTTTTTACAAATGTAACAACCTGAACGCTTATGTTGACAGACTCTCACAATATGTCTGGGATTCCCACATTATGTCCTAAACTTGATTTATTTCATTTAAAATGAAATCACTCCCAAGTGAAAATCTTGTATACTAAGAGTAGTGCCAGCATGTCCTGCATTTAATGTTGTACACAGTTTCAGGCCGTGACGATTTTGCAGCCTTAAAGCTGGTGTACCCTCTGCCGATGTCTTTCCACTCTGTGGTTAGAAAGCTGTCATGGTGGGTTTCGTCTGATCTTGTTAACCATGGCAGAGAGTAAATTTGCACATCGGGACAGCCAACATTGGCAGAACAGGGGAGATGTCAGCTCCTATTATTGAATGCAGTATATTCCAATTAGTCTAAAAGATGTATGTATACCTACTTCACTTAATAAAATAATGGGACTGTAGAATTATCTCATTAACTTAAATTGCAACCTGCCTAAAGAGAAACTTGTCGTTTTTTCCCTTCTCGTTGAGTTTGGAAGCTTAGGAAGTGCGTCTGTTTTTATAGTTAGGTTTAGAGAAGCGCTTTGGATGGAAGAAGAATGATTTAAGTTGTAAATATGGGAGAGAGAGAGAGAGATGTGGCAACTCATTGATTGTGATCAGGGAGGGCGGAGAATTAGGTCAAATGAGGCGGAGTGTAGACGGCACCAGGCTGTTTATTTGATTCAAGGTAATTTATATGCTGCTCAATTCTACTCCAAATGATTTATCCTGTGATTTATCCTTTAAAAAGTGTACTGGATATTCAAACTGCAATAATTTAAATATATACCCTGAAAATAAAAAATGACCTTAATAATAATCAGATCATCAGCTTGAGAAGAAATGCAGCCTGAAATATCAGCATACACACAGAGAGGCATTTTAACTTTGTGCTGATTTGATATGCCAGCAGGTCCTGATTTCACAAAAAGTATCTTAAAAACTGAGTTTCTATAGGTTTCCTGTATTGGCACAGTTATGTACAACGTGACAACGCATTTTGCTTTTTAAGATTGATTTATCTACTCCTAACATTACAGCACCTTGTGAAACTGACTAGCAGATTACTTACCTGAAGTACGGTCTGCAGTGGTGATTCCAAATTAAACCGTTGTACTTGGATGGTGTTGGTGTAATGCAACAAAGTAAAAGTCTTTCCTTTAGCCCAGAACGAGAAAAACGCATCAATTTATACACACTCAATTTTCCATATTTATTTGCAGTCATTCATAAGATTTTGGGGCGCAAATTTTATGCAGAAAGGTGAAGAGTATTGACACGGACCAACATTGTTATTGTGCCCCAGGGTGTCTATTATTAGAGCTCAAACATTTACACAAATAACCACTTTACATTTGTTGAAAGTAGGACACATTTATGTAGCCTATCCAATTCCTTCCATTATTTCTATTAGCCCGCTCTATTTGATTAACCCAATTTCACTGTAAGGCTCTTCAAGTAAAGAAACGGTGACGTAACCCCCTGCACTCAGGGCGGACTAAAAGTAGAAGTTTCTGTGTCCCAACAGTGCCAGGACTGTAATTGTTTCTGGCTGGGTTTTAGTATTTACTCCTTGGTGAGGAGAGAGCAAACATCCATCTCCCTTGATGGCTTCTCAAACAGTCAAGATGTGATCTTATCAAGGATGTAGAGTGCTGAACTCTGAAATGAGTTAATTGATCTGAGGAGGAGGAGTGGGAGGAGCAGGAGAGAGTCTGGGGAGGAATTCTTGAGTGTCCATTGTGGCCCTACATCACAAATCCTCTTGGCATAGACATTTTGTTGTCTTCTTCTGTAACTGTAGCCCTAGTTTCTGCCAACCAGAATGTTTCACAGCCACCAGTGTAAAATGAATAAATAATTATAATTGTTCCTGGCTAAATTGCATTTCTTAAAAGTGATTGAAACATATATCAAAGGAAATGACACAAACATTTACTGCTACTATTTGTTTCAAAATCATTATTTGAAAATCTGCTTAGGTGGCATGTATGGCTTAGCTAAAGCACCCACAGGTGGAGTAATAATTCTTGTTCTGATGAAGAAAAACAGTCTCGGTTTTCTCTTCAAAAGGTTTAAGGTCAATGTACAGCATTGTGCATTGTATTAAAGATAAAGATCAGCAAAAAATGTAGAGATGTAAGAATGCACCATCTCAGTTAAGTGGCCTGGAATTCCACAAGTTTGTCTACCGTAAAAGAGTGATTCTATTACATGCCAAATTGGCCTGGCGGAATAATTTCATTCGGAAGTAGAGCTAGAGGAAACCAATTTCATGAACTACTGTCCGATTCCGTATTCTCCTAATAGAATCATATGAGTGGGTCCGTGTAGTCCAAGGACCATGACAAACAATAAACATGTTACTTGCAGTTGGGTTCTCCATCTAGGAGTTAAAAATCTAGGAGTTAAAAATCGAGGGAATTGTGCGGTGACCAAAAATCACCATTTGTTGAGAACTTCTGACAAGTGCATGAACACAGCATAATTGAAATGTTGGTCTGACAGACATGAATAATGTACTCTGTTTGGTGAACAATCTTCTATTCTTGTTGGTTTACTCAGGATTTCGCCGAGTATTGGTCCCCAATTGACTCTTGGACAACTGCCTATGGAGTGTAGTGCAATGAATTAGAATAGACTTGTAATTGGTAAGGCCATGAGTTTGTCACATCCGTCCACTGATCACATTTCAACAACTTCACCACACATTATCATGCAGGGTAGATGACTCCGCTTCAATGAACTAGTCCTGCCACAAGAGGGCAGTAGGGCCTCATCAGAACAGGAAAAATGAAGCGATGTACAATGAATTGGGAGGCTTAGGCCTACACTTAAGGAATGTGTATGTTTTCCATACCAAATGCCTCATCAGAATCACTGTTTATTTCATCGTATTTGATGTGACCTTTTTTATGCCAGTTATTTCTCTTTCCATTCAATAATCCAAGTCGTAATTTACAAATAACGATTGTCAGTTTTAAGCTGATGGTGAAGGATTGGATGATCCTTGCATTGCAAGAATCATGGAATACAACGTAGAGTGAAGACACAGTTCAATCAAGAAACATATCGTAGTAAGTCTTGTGAAAGAAAAGAGAAAAAAGTGGCTTGTGAGTACTGTATCCCATCTTTCACTACCCCAATACAAATTTGTTTACCTGGCAGGTTTACAATTCATAGACCCTCTTGTAGAAAAAACAAAAAGGACATTGTAGACTCTAAGCAGAGCTGCCAGAGTTTATATTTTCAATGTTTTGATCAGTATTATCATCTTACGTTAAAAAAACCCAACCAGTAATATTACTGGTAAGTGTGTGGACCCTGTTGACTTTTTCTTTCATTTTAAACTTTGTTTTCACTAATGAGCTTTTGAAGTGAAACCCCCCCCCCTAAAAAAATAAAAAAATAAAAAAAAACACAAACAAAGAGACAAATAACCAACAAATTATACTATTCATTTTTCCCCTTATTCTTTTGAGTACTATTGACCAAACACCCTTCGATGACAAATTATATCAATTAGTGGTCTTGGGTTGAGTTCTACGACATTGAGGCCACACGAGCAACAGACACATGACAAATGGGTTATTATTGCCTCATTGCCTCCCAGATTATGGCCGATAGAATCCTTCTCCGCAAACACGCCGTGTCAAAAGTTGTTGCCATGACCAAGAAAAATTGCACTGGATCACCATGGAGGCAGTAATGAAAATTTGAAATTAAGACGGAATGAATAATTTGGCGATGATGCATTTTTGTTTCTTCTTGGAGAGGATGAGGCATTGTGTATGGCACCTGATCTTGATGCCTTTAGGAGGTTGGGCTTGTACAGTGGTTGCACATCGGTTCTGATTATGAATTATTTGGGTGATTATTTGTTGAATAATTAATTTCAATAATGGAGAAAGGATGGGGGTATATGTATGAATAATTGATCTGTAACGGGTTGCTCATCAATCACAATGGTCTGTGTTGTAACAAAATAGAATAGCTGCCTTAAATCAAGTACATCGTAATATAGGTAGAGAACCTATCATAGTTTAGGAAACCTACATGCAAAGTCAGGGAGTAGAACTTTTGACAAAAATTAGAAACATACCAGCAGAGCATTCCTATATTTTTAGTTTTTGTTGCTGAGCATTAAATGGATTTCAAAAGGAATCACTCGCCTAAATCAATTTGACATATGAACACTAAATACAACTATTTCAATTCATTCAGGCCTGGAAGGGGGACAGGGGCAGGGTGTTGGGGTGGGATATGTTTCATACCAGTAGTGGCTTAACTCTTTCAGTGCCCGCCTTTTGCCCAGCTGTTTGAGGTTTTTTCGAAATTCTGTATAAAAAAAGGTCTTTCACACCAAACGAAACCGATCTTGCTGATTTGTGTTGCCTTTGGTACATCCCAAAGTCATTTCTATTTCTTGGGTGATAATGCCCTCTCGTAATAATGTGCGATACAATCGATGACACTTTTTTAGTATATATAAATAGATCATACATGTACAATATTGGCACTTTCGGAATACATAAAATAGATCGTACATGTACGACCTTGTCACTGGAAGAGTAAAACTTAGGCTATGACTATTTAATCTATAGGCTATAGCTTGACTATCATAGAAAACTTAAGCATCAGTTAGTGACAACCAAAAGTTGTCAAACTTAAACTTGTTTAACACTTGTTTATTTACCCGCGATGGAGTGGAGAACTTTAAGGTTAAACATCTTTTAAGGAAACCCCTGGCAAAACATCATGGGGTGAAAGATAGTTTACTTCTGCTGCCCCTTCATTATGGAACGACTTGCCGGATTATATTAAACTTTCTCCATCACTAGCTTTGTTCAAAACTTCCCTCAAGACTCACCTAATGAGGACTGCATAAACATTCTCTTCTTCTAATGTGTCACTCCGCCATGAGCATCTTAAGATGGATACCAGCACATTATAAATGCCCATTATTATTATTATTATTAAATGTGTATCCCAGGTGATTACTGGGAAGAAAAATGATAATGAACAGTTCTGATAATTGTATAAAGGTTAGAATTTCTCCATTTTCATTCTATTCAAACATGGGTTATGTTGGCCTAAAACATTGTAAGATTTGTACCCACTTTCACAGAAGGGTTCTAAAGACGTCAACAAAAAAGTTTAAATTTCAAAATGTTACAAAGAAGTAAAGTAACACTGTCATGGGTCACTGTCACCGATCATAGTTAATTGGCCATGTTTTCCGTATATCTCTTGATTCTTTTATTTGATTCTTGTAATCTCTCTATCTCTTGTAATAATCTCGAGATGTATAGTGTTTCTTGTTAACATTTCAACTGCAGGAGAGATTATATAAACATCAGTTTTATGGAGTAGTTTGAAGACTTGAAGCTTCAAGTTTCCAGAGTTTAATGCCCCACCCATTTATGATTGATCCTTATGTCGGTTATCAATCTATCTTGGGTTTTCCTTCCAGCCCCCATGAGGGACTCGACTTCCCCCTCCCCTCCTCCCCCCTCTTCTCCCCAGCATCTTCTAACTCCAGTATCTCCTAGTTGCTAGTTCCCCCATGGGCTACCCAGCAGCATCTGTATTCAGCCCCCATTGGAAAGCGGTCGTCCAACCCCCCTCTCCCCGTTCTCTCTGTTTTGCCGGCCATTTGTTCCGCATCCCTGATCTTAGGATGATTCCTGGGCAGGCCTAGGTGGGCCCGAGGGACCCCTCATGCCCTCATCTGTATGCAGATCATGGGCTATCTAGCGGGCCCTTCACACTGTGTGTACCCCTAGCTTGGTTCATAGTCTCCACACAGACAGATCTGCTCTCCTTGTGGAGGTCGTGTGGTGGCTCTTTCTCATTTTGAATTCCAGTCGAGTTTCTATGGGCTTGTGTTTCATGGTTAAATAAACCTTACAAATTAGGAAGAAATACAGTTACATACGCTTTAATAACCAGGCCAGAGAATTGCACATGACAAATCTTACTAGTTTATTTGAATTGTTTGTGTGACCTTTAAGCATAAAGCAAGCTGAAAACAAGCTTGGTCTCATTCTTGTCTACCAGTTGGCCCAACTGTGGGTATCACATAGTTAGACGAATAGTGTGAGAGGAAATTGTTGTAAAGCTGTGAAAAATCAACTCAAAAGCAGTATCAAATTAGAAATGGTTGCATTGGTTGTCTTTAGGGTACTTGAGTTCAAAAATCAGCCATTCATCAATGTGTCACAACTTGACTTTCAAAAGGTAAGATGCATTGTTAGTTTAGGGAAACATATCTGCATTTCAAACGTGTGTTTTTGACTTTAACTCATCCTGGCAACTCAACCTTAAGCTGTGGATTTTTCTTTGAAGCAGAAAGCCCTGCAACCTTAAATGATTGATCATTGTGCCAACTTTACACCACCAGTGCGAGCTTGCAATATATCCAAAACTATGTTCCTGATAATTGTTATCTCCCTTTAAATTTAGAGAAACAAGCACGGAAGTCAAGTTAGACATGCAGGCTCTGAAACAGCGCGTCAAAGACTGCGCGTACTGAGACAACTCAACCAGACAAGTAGGGGCTGAAAGATCCCAAGTTAGATACCACATGACACACCAAAGTGTCAAGTCTCATTAGGCAAAACCAACTCTCCAACAGGATGGTGGGCTACGAGGAATGGAGAGGGAAATTAAGCCTCGACTCGCCCTAATTGCTCAAAATTAAAAGCATACACAAAGCAGTTCCCCCTTTGGTTTTGGCGTTCTGTGAACACCCTATAGAAGCAGAAGTAAGCAGTTACCTGCTTTCAGATCTGCTGGGAGCCTGCTCACATGACTAGGGATTATTGGTGTCCCCGCTGGGAAGTTTAGCGACTACCATCTGTGAATGAGTCAGGGAGTAAACATTAATACTACCGGGAATGAGCAAACCTGTAACTGATAGCTGGAACTGTGCACATACATCTTGAGTCATTCAGGAAGCCACCCTCAATTTGCTGCGCGCCCCTGGAGGTTGATTTACAAACGGCCCTGTTCACCCCCACCCCTCTCCCTAACCCCTCTCCCTAACCCCCTCTGTGGTGTTAACTGTGTGTGTGTTGTACTTGCTGACGGGGGGGGGGGGGGGGGGGGGGGGGGGGGTTAGGGTGGTTCTCTGATATGGTCTCTTGAGCAGAGTCCCAGCTAGTCGTTACTGCTCAGCCCTGCCCCCTTTGTTGTCAAAGGTATTCACCAAGAACGAAAACGATGTTATTGAACCACAACTTCCAGGGATTTTTTTCTGTAGTTCCTCATTTTTCATTCATGAGAACTACTTTGTCTGTCGATGTTCATAAAATAAATACTCTTCCCATGTTGTTTTGTTTCTTAGTTTCTTATAGATAGGTTGCAATATGACGTAAATCGGCCATCTTTACGGGCAACTTGGAACACACAGTCCCGCGTTACGCGTGAGAACGGCGTGCAGCACGCGCACATTTCACAAAACTCATTGCATGATTGGTTAGTGAATGACGCGGCTGCGTTAATAATTTGAGCGCTTGACGCGCCTGCAAGCCAAAATGCGATTTGCCCGTAAAGATGGCGTCTACTGGGAACTATCTATTGCTTCTTATTTTGAAACAACTGTCATTGTCCAGTAATATCAAATGACCTAACTTTCCTTCCAACCCAAACCCTACTCTTTGAGGAACTGAGAGAGTGCTTCATTTCAGAAGCAAACTACTCCACACTGACCACAACAAGTTATACTAAATACATTGTAGTACAACAATAGTCAATGCACAGCGGTTAAGGTAGGCTGTTAGTAACAACATTCAAAACCATGGAACGCTATAGGTAGGTAGTTTGATTAGTGAATTACAACTGTTCAAACTCAAAGGACAAAATAACTTGCAGCTAATATAGATAGGTTGCAGTATGACGTAAATCGGCCATCTTTACGGGCAATTTGGAACACACAGTCATGCGTTACACGTGAGAACAGCGTGCAACACGCGCACATTTCACAAAACTCATTGCATGATTGGTTAGTGAATGACGCGGCTGCATTAATAATTTGAGCGCCTGACGCGCCTGCAAGCCAAAATGCGATTTGCCCGTAAAGATGGCGTCTACTGGGAACTATCTATAACGAGTTGTTCAAAGTACATTTTCAGAATCTATTTAATCAGGCAGATTTGCACTTTGAAGTCATCTTCTGATGTAAACAAACTTTTGTTATACACAGGTAGCTGCAACGCTATTTTCATTCAAACTGTCAAACTTTTGTATTCATGTGATTTCAAAGTAGACACGGCGGTTGTGTTTGCTTACTATTATTACAATGAAACACTGAACAAAAGTCAAGTACATGTACATTTACAAACTAGAACATCAGATGTTGTGTTTGTATAGTATGTTTTGATAAAGGATCGTTGTCGTAGGACAGGCGCACACTTTGGGGAAGTTGCAGCATTGGTTTGAAAGAGCTAATTCATTCAACACATCTTGAAACCTACCTGTTAAAATCTCACCATAGTAAACGCCAATGTTCCTATAAATTTATACTAGAAAGCAGTGTTATGGTTTACATGTTCAATAATTGACAACAATAAGTTACACAAGTTTTTTTAAAGTTTCAAACAAACATTTTATTCTCAGGAGGAATGGTACCAACATGCTACAGGAATTTCTTTTAGATTAAACTTTGGCCATTTTCATTTCACTGAAACTACATCATTTATTTCATCCAGAAATGATGTAGCCTGGATAATATTAATTGCTAAAGAAGAATGGAATTTGAAGAATCAATATACAAGACAAGCAAGACCTCTCAAGGCTCTTTTTTGACCTATTTACCTGTGTTAAAGTCTAACGGAATGCACTACCATGAAGAAGTCAATCTTCTTGTGATGAGCATTTTCAAGAAAAAACAACCTCAGTCTCAATGTTTTGTTATATTTTATCAAGTTGTTGTTACTTGGTCCATTTCTAGCCATCAGCATCCTCATGTAGGACAGCAAGATGGTGTGCTATGAATTAATTATCATACTGCTCATTGTTTTAAGCATGTATTTGGTAAACATGTTTGTAGTACATGCCATAATACAGAAACACGCAACTCAATGCACCTGTCTCTTTTACTTGTCTTCAAATGTTGTGGTCATGTGATGTGAAATAAGCTTTGTAATTGGGCAGGGCTTTATGGAATGGTGATCAGTCAATTGTCTACAGCCTTAAGGCATTCATGACTCCAGTTACACCTATTAACAATTCATTGTCAAAATGTCTCAGTTAAGGACCAAAGGCATGTGCCAGATCGGTTTCAGTCTTCATTTGTAAATTACTGCATAACCCAATAGACCGGATCAATCAGGGGCTCATACATCGGGATTATACTGGAGTGGTTTTTTGTTGTTGCTGGTTTAGACTTTCTGGTTTATAGCTAGGGGGAGAATCAGACGATGCTATAAAGCACCGGGGTTTCATTGCCAATGGTCTTTTATTGCCACTTGTGAACAAACATTTTGTTACAAAAGCACTGATCACACGACGAAAAAATTAACCAATGTCCCTTGCTACAAATTTTATGAGCACTGATTGTTTATTTGTCATGCATGACTAGTGAGCTTTCACACCGCTATAAAAAAACTAACAACCTTTTTTGCTATATGATTGATAGTGCACACATTACTGGTAACCGGTGAACAACTGATATATCAGCAAAACAGATAGTACTACTAGTGGAATCACGTCGTTGTAATTGTTTTGCCTGTTTCCTGAGGGCAAAAACCCAGCTCTGAAAAAGCCGGAAAAGTTGTGAGATTTGTTGCTAAGAAAAGTTGTTGGTGAATTCTAGTAGTAGTGTGATGAAACAGCAATGCTAGCTGAATTCCTAAATGTAGCTCATAACAAATTTTCCTGTTTGCTGACCAATATGATAAGTAAAATGTTATGTAGTACACATATATAGCGGGTAAGAAATGTTTGCACACCACATGTTTTCAAAGGGGATTTCCCTGGTACTGCGTGGGCACTTTAACATGTGTTTACTACAGTTTGATGGGCACCAGTGGTAAGCTAACTTTCCTGTCTTTTTGTGTCAAACCAGTCAAATTTTGTCACTTGAAGCAAGAATTTTTGCATTTATTATGTATGATATAATGAAGGGCACCAACAGCAGTTAAATAAAAAGGTCAGTTATTTTTGTCTTATCTAAGTAGCACTTCTCCTTCTGTGGTTGATGTTCACTCGTTTCTCACTATTTCTCTGATGAACAGAGTTAAGAAATTTCCTCAAAAAGCAGCGCCAGCGTGAATGGATACAGTTGGTGCAAAGGTCACACAATAAAGTTGCCAAGCATTCGCACTATGGAAGTTTTTGCATAGGACATTAATCAATAAACAAAGGTTCCCTTCACAAGATGATTTTGCGCATGTCCTTAGTCAAAACCACTGCTAGCAGAAGATTTTGTCGTAAGTCTGGACCTCCAACAAAATTTAGCAATGGTTGAGAAGATTTCACGTAGGACCTTGGACAGTCCAAACATTGTTGTCCTTTCACACAAAGGGTAATTTGTAAAATTTCACTACCATGCTAAAATAAAACAAGGGACCCTTGCGTGTGTGAAAAGGGCTAAAGACCCATGCATACATTTATTGTATGCTCCTGGTGTCTACTTTCTGCGGTTCCATTGATTGATACTGTGGTGTTAGATCATGAAGAGAAATATTTTAATTAGGAAATGTGATGAGCTCCACCAGGGCCTTGCCCTTTTCATGAGCATTGCACTTCCCTCCTCAAATTGAAAGCATGGTATTCCTCGTCGGATTATTTACAATGGATGGCCAAATACTCTACATGCTTTCTCATTTCGCCTTTAACAGCTGGGTAAAATTGTGGAGCAGCATCCCTGGCACTCTACAAATACAGCGTCTTTCTGCTGCAGCCCCCTAAAGCCAACAATGGAAATGGTACATTAAGAAGACAAACATGTCGGGTATGGCCTAAGTTTGGCCAGCTCATGGGTCTGCATGTCGAGCAATTACTTGCTGGTTCCTCGGGAGGTTTCAAGTGACAACTGAAGGGTCTGGTGGTGACGCACACTCATGAAAAGGGCAAATATCGCTGCCACTCACGGACCAATCACAGGGCCAGAACCAAATTTGGGCCGCGCAGATCTGATTTTGCCCTTGCTGCAGCGGCCGAAAAGAGGATATGCTGATAAGGGTGCATCTTTGTGTAAGCTATGCTTGGACTGGTACAGAATAGGCTGAGTGGTGTGGGCGTCAGCAAATATAACCCTCCACGTAGTGGTACGATAGTGTGCATTGCAGTCTTCCGTGAGCTTTCCATCCATTTGGACCCTCACCAGTAGTCAAAGCAGATGCAAGTTGTTTACCGAGGACTTGTTCTCGCTGAGGGAAAATGGATGCAGGACTGCGCTGCAAACTGTCCTTGACTCTCTGTGTCCCCAGCAAACATATCCCACTAGTACTGGGCCATGAATTATTTTCTCTCGACACATTTTTTTGCCTCTCTCATATCTTCTTCTGCTCTATGTTCTTGTCAAATTTAGGTCAGGTTTCCCAAGCATCGGGTGGGCTCAGTGTGTAGGTAATCCAGCTAGTGTGTTTTGAGTTGAAGAAGGGGGGGGGGGGAGGTGGTGGAGTTGTTGAGGGTAATACCTGGGACACAGATGTATTCTGAAGTACCCCCTCATTAAACGCAGTCATTGATTCACCAGTGTGGAAGATGCTCCGTGCAAATTTGCCCAATCAATGCCCAGACCCAAACTAATGGCTAATGGTACAGGTAGGAACGAAGTAAAGGCAGAGAGCCGGAGGGTTTAAGGCATCAGACTTTGTTTGTGGACCAGTTTGTAAATAAGCACATGTCCACTCTCAGGAAGGGGAACCACTTATCCCAGACTGGTATATTTGTTTGCTGCACACATACAGGTGACAATCGTAGAAAGGTGGGCAGGAGGAGGAAAGTTCAGGGTTACTTTTTCTTGGATTACAGTTCACTTTTCAAGTCTGCACAAAACCTTGTGCCTGGAGTGGAATAAAGAAAGATCTGTACTTGTATTTTTCATCAGTAACTCTCACCAGTAACTCATCGTGCAAACCGCCACCCAAACTACATGGCTACTTATTTGACGAAAGATAATATGGCCTAAAGACAAAATATAGGATTGTTTCCATAATTTATAAGTAGCGATCCTCGAGAAATTCATTTTGATCTGAAATACTCTTAAAGTCGAGGAAGTAGCTTTTGAAGATCCCCCTCCAATTACTATTGCTTATTACTATTGCCACAATCCAAATAACACAATGACCCTGCATCAGACTCTAACAAATGTGACCACCTAATCTGATGATATTTTCTGATTGATTGTATGATGTGTTGATTGAGAAAACCAGAGGATTGAAATGACTATAATCTTCCAGAAACCAATGATGTAATGTAACAAAACAGTAATTCTATATTTTTGCCATAAGGCCAGCCCCTGGACCCCACCGGTTACATTTCTTTGTGTCCCTCCTAGGACATAATCCTGGGCGCAGTTGTTTATATAAGTACTATTCCTTAAAAAGTTTCAATTGAGTATACAAGCTATTTGAAGACAAAGTGCAAATTACAAAAGCAAAGTTCCTATTTTACTGAATACACAGACAAAGTTACTATTTTTCTGAATATGTAGTTATTTTGCAACTGAATTATTCAGCAGAGTTCTGTCCAGGAGTTGATAATTTTCGAGATTTCTCAAAGAGAATAAACAGTCACTCAACAGAATGTTTCATTTCTTTGTAATGGTTATTCTTCAAGGGTTAAATTGACTTGGTATTTGGTTAGGAAAAAAAAATCTCCTGAGGCAAAATTTTCTGCAAGATTTAATGGATACAACTTTAAATCAATCTTGAGAAGAGTACACTTGAATCAATTATAGACAGAAAGGCTTATTTCTTGTTTTAAAAAAAGCATGCATGTTGTGGCTTGTTCCACTGTAATGAGGATGACTTTAGTCAATATTGAATCAGTGTTTTCAACTGACATGTGTGTAATCACTCAATATGTCTCAATGGTCATGGACTTTACTCCCTGTCTGGCCTTATTTAACAACTTTGCTATAATTGCATGGATTTGGTTATATTCAATTATGAAAATCAGATATGTATGGATAAAACAATGTAGTGTACACAGGAAACACTTGTAGGCAATCCTGGCAATTCCATGTAGGCAATGCAGGCGCGGATCCAGGAAGCCCCCACCCCTAGACTTTTACAACAATATTTGTTAAATGATGAAGAGAGGGGGAAGAGAATCAAGAGGGAAAGGGTGAAGCAACAACCTGCAATAAAAAATTGCTGTACAACTGCTTGGTTATTATGACCACTGTGAAGCCTGTTCCATAATAAGACAACAGGCAACTGATTGTTTTCAATGAATATTTTCACTCCTGGAAACTGGAAAACCCTTGACAGATGATACTTTTTGAAAGTCCCACTTAGTGCAAGAAGGAAAAAATTGCCCGACAATTGAGATGTCGGGCAATTTTTTCCTTCTTGCACTAAGTATAAACTATAGACTTCTGATTATTTGACCCACCCCCTGTATTTTCACTGGGGAAAAACAATGGTTAAACAAATAAAGTAAAATCCTATTACGCCGTTAAATTGCCCTAGATTGCACCTGAGATTATCTTATGTTTAAAAATATTCCCGGACCCCAAACCCCATACCGTAAATGCTTCCCACTTTGAACCTTTAACCTGCTTTAGGCTAGGAATCTACGTGTCCATCATGCGTAACATGTAGAGCGCAATTTTACGCAATCTTTACATGAAATACGGATGCGTTGCTTGGCATGTACTTTCACCTTTTATGCTCTGCACACTACACATTACAACGCATGACAGACACATAGATTTCCGGCCTTATACTAAAACAAACCTCAACCCTAGATCCCGCTACAACCTTGCTGTGGACGGCAAAGTCAGCTTGAATCCCTAACAGCAGAGGGTTCCTCATAATACATATTTTAATAACAAAATTCTTACATTAAGACTAAAATGTCCATAATATCAGTGAGGAGAATTACATTCTTTAAAAGTACATAAGTCTCATACGTCACATTACAAAATACAAGAAAGAAAAAAAATCAGAGTTCAGAATCGTTTGCTGAACCATCTGAACGCAGCAACAATCGGCACAAGTGCAACACAATGTATAAGTGTACACCATTCTTACATAGTGTAACAGGCTTTTAGAGTAATCAGGTTGTCAACAGAGGGCTCCATTCACTTTATGTGCAGTCTAGTTGACATTCAAAGTATTTTGTTGGATCTTTAGTTCTAATGTTGGAAACACTTGTATGCTTCTGTTATAAGTTAAACAAAAAAACTCAACTTGTCAAAAAAACAACTTCTGGAAGCCCTTTCAGGAGTTTTGTGTTTCTGACCTAAATCTTATAAAAACCTTAGGCCTACTAAGAAAAACTTTAGGTGTTTTGATCTTGTATGGATAAATATTTCTCAATGTTTTGGTCCTGTAAAAACTGACATTTTGAAGTCAAAGTTTAACTTTAGACTAAAGTCAAATCAATAACTTGACTTTCTTTTAAAATATATTTTGTATTTGAATTTTAAAAAATGTCTTGGTGTGCATAGTTAAGATTTATTTGTCTTTCTTTTTTATTTTGTTTCTATTTGTAAAAAAGCTGAGCCTTGTATATTTGAGAGGTTGTTTTTTGTGTGTGCAAAGTTTGGATATATTTACAGATTCTTTACTTAAATGTTTATTTTGAAAATATCACACTCATGCATTGCTCATTGATTGGATTTAAATACAATTAAAACAATATTTTTAATTATCACACAAGTGCGAGTGGAATACAGAAAAATATAGCGCTTCTTAGTCCCATATCGGCCTCATTGGATACGAGCACAAGTGTGATAACAAATTTATCTTCAAGCAAAAATAGCACAATGAGTGGATTTAGAACAGCGCGTTATAGAACAAGCTTTGATATGGGTCGTGCAATATAGGTTTATATTATTACACTCCTATTGCTATGGATGAGCCAATGACAATCAAGGATTTAAGTTTGCTAGAAGATAAAGTTGTTTATGTAAATTTCTTACTTTGAGGAGGGTCACATGAAGAGGTTTATAATTTAGGTGCAAACTGTGTAAATCGATGTCATGTTCTGCTGTGGTTTGGATTCATTTACTGGGTAAGAAAGGATCACAACAAAATTGCACATTAGGGGAAATAAGCAGGCTGTCAGCAGGTTGGGCAAAAAACATGCTAAACATATGAAAGATAGGGTCATACTTTGGTAATGACCCCAAAATGTTTTTTTTATATCAGAAAGCCTACTTCGTCTGGAGTGCCCCCAATCGGTTAGAAATCAATAAAAGTATGTAAAAAAATGTGTTTCTCAAAAGAACGCCTAAAGGCGACTTTTGGAGACTCAAATTGTGTGGTGTCCTTTTGTGAATGCTGCGGCCAGAGATGCAGTTGGTACCTGCACGTATCTGACGTTCTTTTGAAATTACTGGACGTTTTTTTCTCTCTGTTTTTTAAAGAAGTAGACACTGTATTGAGCTGAAACTTTCATAGGTGACATTTACTGTATCTTTCTTGAAAATTTTGCCTATAAATCAGCGTTACAGTGACAAAACCAAACAATGACCCAACCTTTGAGTGTTTGGATGTGCAAAGTTTGGTAATGATCTCATAACTCAGGATTTTTTACAAGATTTTGTTAGGCCTATAATGTTTTTTTTAAATTATCAACTATTTGTCTGCCATAAGCATAACCTTTCAAAAAAGAGAAAAGGAAATGCAAGATAACATCTAATCTCAAATATATATATTTTTAAACTGCAACTGCCGGTGTTTCCTCCGTCCCACTTCATAGCATCATTTGGCATTCAGAAGCTGGTCTGTAAGTGAAGGTAGCATGTAAACACTTGTGAATGAGACAAAAGCAACACTGCCAACAAGAAGATGATGTGCGAGTCAAAGACAAGGATGTGCCAGGCAGAGTAGAAGGTAGAGAGATAATAAAGAGTTTCCAGTGTGAGGCTGATTGGTGATTAGTAGTCCATGGTCATAGCAGGCTCAATGACAACACAGGTGCATAGAGCCAAAGGTCGCCTTTAGTGGCTATATAGGGACCCGGCGCTGCCTCGTCACGGTCACAAAGTTGCAAGTCGGGCCTGAAGCCTCTTCACACATCTCATAGGACTGGAATTAAAGCACAGGAGCCACTTGGAAGTGGGCAGATGGACGTAGCGGAAAACACTTCACACCTCCCTTGTCCGTTGCTGCCCCATTGGGACCACTACTTCTCTGGCTAAGGAGACGTCCGCAAGGCACACTTTCCAACTTGTCAAATACAGGAGGGGCCTGTGTTTATCAGATGACTAATTTGCGAGCCAATGAATGGATGCGCCACCTTTTAATAAGTGAGGCCCAGGATGATGGGGCTGAGACTTGTTTTAACTGGCCAGCCGCGGTGGCTTCCTACAATTAGGTGACGGAACGAGCACAGACTGGGATCGATGGCTGCTTGTTGCCCCTCTCTGTCATGGCAGGCGCCCAGCATGGAATGTTTCATGTATCCAGAACCCTATGCCTCCAATCTGGATGCTACCATGTAAGTACGTGCCACGGGTATTTTGCACTCGTCGGCTTAGATGTAGCACGTATTAGATGTAGCACGCGTTGGGGCAAATTCAGCACCATGTAAGCCATCTCCAGCGTGTCTAATTTCTGCATGCTCGAATGTTGTCAGGCGACTGACACCAGTACCAGGGCTTTTAAGGCTGGTACCTATCAGAAGTAATACTTGTTAGGAAATTAATGTCAGTGTAGTCATAAAAGATTGAGTGCATGACTGATGTGTAAATGACTTCTGGTAAATACATTTACATTTCACTGCAGTTGGCACGTAACATAAAACAAATTGAATGCCAACTTGTTTGCTTAGATATTTTTGCGAGGATTTTTGTAAGCACGGTCTTCCAAAATAGGCTTTCCCTTGCTGGTTTTCTTGAATTTACAACTATTTATTTAACAGATGCCCTTCTCAAAGTGCCACATAGTAAGGCAACCATTTTAACTTCCTCTAGTAAACTTATATATGACCGGACTCTGTTCAATATTTGAAAATTTAACCATTTTCTCTTAACAGTTCAGAAAGTGTTTATGTTCATTCCAGCTTGAGGTTTCTATTAGGAAATGTCAAAAAGGAGTATGTTAAAGTTTTTGCATCGGATTGCATCATCCATGGTTTAATCCAAAGTGTGCAGGTTGTCCTTTTGACACCCTGTTTTTGAATTCAGGTGGTTTTTGGACTCTGTGTTTTATCTGTGTTTAGTGTGTACACTTAGGATCTCTTTGCAGCTTGTACACCACTTTTTTCACTATGCAGCTCATTTGTACATTGTGGCTAAAATTCAATAAAGTCAGTGGTTATGTTTTAGTGCAACAGCTTGTGTTTTCTCAGGGATTTTGTGCATGTTCTTGTCGGGCTTATTTGGAATGTGGCAGTTGAAATAAGCATGGGTGATTTGTGGAAATGTTTTTCTGAAGGATTTGTATTGGTACGGATATGAACTTAATTATTAGTGAACTTTCAGATTGAAACTTTCCAATCTTTTCCCGATGATTACCAATCCTGTAATTTGGCTTTGCATATAACTTGTGGAAACTTTGTTTTCTTTTACAAAGTTTTAAGGAATGCCATTTATACAAAATAGTTTGCAATTGACTTCATGGTTGACTTTAAGCTGTTTTTGCTCTACTCTTTAATGACAGAGACTTTGATTAGGCTGAGAGATTTAGGTCGATTAAAACCAGCAGGGTCAGGGCTGTGCAATAAAGCGGTGAGGTCCTTTTTTCGCACAGCCCTGGAGGTTTGAAACAGTCGTTTAAAACCGAGTCACTACTTATTTCCATTCATAAAAACCCTTTTTGTTAAAAAGAGGACAAATTAAGGAAATAATGTAATTGAGCTTGTCTTTTTGTTAAATTTGTCGCCAAGGGTCAAATTGCACGCAATGCTCATTGGTTGTGCGTACGCGTGTGTTTTAAAAGATAATACATTGAGAGCGGTATGTATTGATTGCATTATGTATTGATTGCGTTGATTGCGTTGGCTAAGATTGCCGAACGCACTTTAGCCAACTGGTATTAAACAGCTGCAGCTATGTCTTTATCAGCTGTTTGATACCTGGTAAACATGGTCATGTGACCTCTTTTCAACCAATAGGACTGCCTAAACTATCTAAAATATTTGTCTGGGGTATTCATGAAGTTTGGTGTAAAGTTCACTGTTGGGTTGTGTTTCCACTCCCACCAGTAGAAGGTCACACTGGGGGTCACTTTTAATAATGCTTTTCACTGATTTGCAGTTGTTTGTACTTAACTAAGTATGAACAAATTTAAAAGCATAAACTGTAAAAATTGTTAAAATAATAACAATATCATTATGAAATATAAAAGGAACACTTATTGTAAGACTTTTGAGAAGAAACCAACTGGCGCTTTGCAGAGTATCTATCACTTCAATCAAGAAGGGGGTTATCACTGTTGTGGTGTACCAGGTCTAAATTTCAAGAAAATCCCCACGAGATCACAGGTCTTCGAGCCCAGAAATTTCACTGGACCAGAAAATTGTTTTTTGCCTGACCTAAAATAGTTCTCTTTTTTTGATATTTGCTGATTTAAGAAAAAGGTTCGAAACTGAAAAGTTAAAGGATACGTTAGAAAATCTTCAAAAGTAATGCTAGACTGCAGGACATGTTCAGTTGTAGAGTAACTGGCCCAATGCTAAAATGATGGATTTCTTAACGGTGGTCCAGTGGGTATTTGGAGCCCTCAGTGTACTGTTAAAAAGGCTTTTATGAAATTACTCTGACGATGCTATTGGTCAAATTTTCATAACAGTTATCTATCCATTGACTTAACCCTTGTGTACTATGCTCAATACACAATGATAAGAATTATAATAACATTTTAATGTCGGACACAAACTGTTTCATTTATGTTATGAATAAATTGATTGTTGTTGTTGTATTTTATGCCCTGTGCTATGATTAAGATATTTTTTAAAGATCACGTGCTAAAACTGATGTAAGAATATGATTTGTTAATACGTATTCTCACTTTATTTATTTATTTATTTATTTATTTATTTATTGATAACCAACAGCGGTTAACCGCCACTAACAGGTATCATTAATTAATAACAAATAAAAATAAATATATAATGGCATACAAATTATATATAATTAAAATTAAAATAATAAAATACACATGTAAGTAAATTCAATAATATACAAATCAACATTAAAAATTAAAAATGACCTATGTCATTTTAAACCTTCCTTTCCTGAAAAAAATCTTTTTTCCTTTAATTTAAATCTTCCTTTCCTGCTAGACACTTCAAAATGAAGCAAATTTTATCGCATCCAGTGACACCTTTCTTTGTTACAAATCTGCACGTGGGTTATAACTTTTGAAAATTAAATCCCATACATGACAGAAAATTGCCCTGTCCTTTTTCGCAGCAGACATCACACACATATGGAAGAGGACATTAGCGCAATCTGTCATTATCTTGTCGTCCGCTGCTCAGGCCCCGTCCAAGGGCCATATCTGACATCATCCGGTAAACAAACAATGCTTTATCTCTCCTCCCAAAATCATTAGCGCACGCCGAGCCACGGCTTGGAGGGCCACACTGTCATATATTGCATCATTTATAAAGCAGGAAATATAGGGTAATACTTGTGTGGGGGGCAATCACTCAGGGTGATCATCATGTTTTGATGACAGCATCAGCAGGATTCTGAAAATTAATTTGAGTTTATGCGTGAGATGGGGCACTAGATGGATCACATTGGGATGATATTAGTCCTGGGGATATTGTCAAGTGGTCGGGGGTCATTAAGGGTGCCAATGAAATCATCTCTCTCCTGCCGCCGGGCTTATTAGTCAGCCTTGATTCCGCTGTATCCTTGGAAATTACGGTGTGGTTAATTCGTAAACTGACCCCAAATCCAATGAAGATCAGCTGTGATTGGAGTTG
This sequence comes from Leptasterias polaris, assembly GCA_037783415.1. Classification (NCBI taxonomy): domain Eukaryota; kingdom Metazoa; phylum Echinodermata; class Asteroidea; order Forcipulatida; family Asteriidae; genus Leptasterias; species Leptasterias polaris. Next base: position 2,983,895 of record JAZGTN010000045.1, read on the forward strand.
ATTCAATTTTCAAATTCCAGTTATAGATCTCTAAATTTGAAATTGACTTTCAAGATGGAATATGTTAAGCGCATAACTAGTTTATTGTGGTACAATTTTGTTAGACTGAAACTGTGGTTTGGTCTGCAAAAAGAACTATGGGGACCTGTAAGGAGGTGTTTTGTGTGTTTCACGTCATCAGGATGATTGTTATGAATCCCTTCACAATATTGCATTCTTTTCACACTGTATAACAACAGCAATACAAAATTAGTGTAATGTTTTATATTCTGGATAAGTGATAGAACCTGCACTATGTAAACTGTAGTACTCTGCGGTTTGTTGATGAAAAGATTTACAAAAATGTTTTGACTAATTAACTGTGAGTTCAAACATAAGGTTGAAGTATATTTGTCAGGTGAATACCGAACTGTTGAATCACCATCTCTTGTTAGAGCTATCACAATGCAATTAATAGTGTATTATGTTATTTTGTGTTAATTATCCAAACTATCTTTTCAGGATCATTGCTAGTCTCCTAAGTTTTTTTTCCTATAAGAAATGGTGCTTTTTAAATACATCTGTTGTTATTATTGTAGAAACATTTTAATACCTTGTGGTATTAAAAACATAGATGTGTCATCAACATGTATATAAACTCCTCTTCTTAGAAGAATTGTTCCTTATAGAAAGTCTCATGTAGTCTTTTTGCAATCCCCGCCCTCAAAATTCCACAGCCAAGTGAAATTACGATCACAATCTCAAAAGCAAAAATCATCCTTTCGACCTTGGCCTTTTTCCTTCTTTTCCATGTGCAGGATCATCGCGCTTCGCAAGGAGAAATCTCGAGATGCTGCCCGTTCCCGCCGAGGCAAGGAAAACTATGAGTATTATGAGCTGGCCAAGATGTTGCCGTTGCCAGCGGCCATCACCAGCCAGCTGGACAAGGCTTCTATCATAAGGCTGACCATGAGTTATCTCAAGATAAGAGACTTTGCCATGCAAGGAGATCCACCATGGCATACCTACCTGGAGAGTCACGGTGTCGGAAGAAGTATCTCCTCTGTCTTACAAGGTGTGTGCCTTTGAAAGATACATTTATTATTTATTTATTTTAAATCTTTGGACAAAAGTACATATATACATTTAAAATTGTCCAAGTCAAATCATGCGTATCAACTGCAAATAAATAAAACATTGTTGTCTTGCCTATTATTGTATAGGAAACAGTGTGATTCATGTTTTCTTCTTTGTTTTTCTGGTGAAATTTCCTGTTTATTTTAACCATCCTGATTACCCTTTTTTCATAAAGAGGGATGCATAATATTGCTTTTTTGGACAGATTCATTCTGGTTTTTTTTTTTTTTTTTAATCACTATTGGCAAAGTATTGCTAAATATCTCACACACATTAAGTAGTTTAAATAGCTCACTAATTAAGCTAATTACCATAAGCTAATTAGTAATCTCATTAAGTACCAATCCCCTGAGAAATAGTGCTCTTGGAAAAACTGTCAATGGGAAGAAAATAGCATTTAAGACCTTTAAAAACACTCTTGCTTATTTTTACCGCTGTAATCAAAATAAACATTTGTATGAATGTAAACAAAATACCTACAAAAACTGTTTTTGTTTTGTTTTCATACCACCAAATTTGATGGCTTTTTCACAGGTTGGTTGTGTGGTGTGTTTATTGAAAACTACAGGATGGGAATAAATTTACTCCTCCGAAAAACAATGATGTCATATTGTATCTTTAAAATATTTTACATTTTTAGGATCAAACTTACGCCTAAATAAGTCAATTTCGCTTGTTAAATTTATTAGGACTTCAAGTGGTGTTTGAGTAATCCAGGTTTTTAATCTTCAGTTATTGAAACAATGTAGAATAGACTTCAATTGAACCTTGACTAACCACATTTACTTCAGACAAAATCTGTCCAAAATGCCGCAGCTAGATTACTGACAGGTACCAAAATATCTTCACACATCTCTCCCATTCTACATAATCTCCACTGGTCATTCATTTCAGAATTCAATATAAGATCATCCTTCTGACATTCAAGCTAATTAGTAATCTCATTAAGTACTAATGGACTAGCCTCTACCTACCTACAGAGCATGCTTCAGTCCCGTAGTGTCAGGCCGGGTCTGAGGTCATCGGGCAGCATGCTCTATGTTCCTCTGACCCGTTTATCCAGCTATGGGGATAGGGCCTTTAGTAACATTTCACCCCGCCTCTGGAACTCTCTGCCTCAACATCTCAAGGACACACATGACATCTCACGATTCCAACAATCTCTCAAAACCCATCTCTTCAGATTAGCCTTTAAACATATCGAGTGAAATTTTCTTCTTGTTCTTGACCAGCGCCTTTGAATGTCACACAGATAAAGTGCGCTTTAAAAATGCTGTATTATTATTATTATTATTATTATTATCTCCATTTGTAAAAGTGATGTAAAAATCAGGAGCCCAAAGTCCTGTTCTGCAAATTATACGTTCTAAATGAAAAAGTACCAGATTGGAATGATTATAAATCGTTTCCTGCTCTTGAGGCCCTGTCCACTTCATGATGGAATTATCAAATTTATGATCCAGTTCAAGCTCTGCATAAATTTCCTGTTTTCTCCATCACTATATATATGCACAGGATGTTTGTATCATCGTAGAAGTAATCTATCAAGATTTTTATGCACATTTTGTAGAGGATCAGGGAAGGTGGTTGTGGCTAGGGATTCACCCTTTGTATCATGGTGTAAGATTAATAGTTCTTATGATGAGCTTTTTCTCTGTTGAATGAGCAACTTGGTTGAGTGTCACAGGAGGCCTGCCATCAGTTATTTTGTTTACATATGAATTTGTCATTTAAACTTGTTGAATAAGTTCTTGGTAGTGCGCACCTGTGTTGTTTGTAGAAATGTCCCCAAAATATCACAAGTAAGGTAGTGGTTACACTTAAAGACTTACTACTAACATAACAAAACTGCATAACCTTTGCAGTAACAACTACTACTAACATAACAAAACTGCATAACCTTTGCAGTAACAACTACTACTAACATAACAAAACTGCATAACCTTTGCAGTAACAACTACTACTAACATAACAAAACTGCATAACCTTTGCAGTAACAACTACTACTAACATAACAAAACTGCATAACCTTTGCAGTAACAACTACTACTAACATAACAAAACTGCATAACCTTTGCAGTAACAACTACTACTAACATAACAAAACTGCATAACCTTTGCAGTAACAACTACTACTAACATAACAAAACTGCATAACCTTTGCAGTAACAACTACTTCATCAGATGCATCTTCTTTGCATCTTTTCTTGTTTTATCTAGGCCTATTAGACTAACACGGCTGGTTTTTAAAATTTATTATTGCCCAAAATATCAGTCTGGTGTATAAATTTGATTCTATCTCTGGATTTCTTTATAAAGTACAAACTAGTCCAAAACAGTATATATTATCGTTAAGATCATTTTCTTGGTGTTGTCTTATTTATTTTTTAATTGTAAAACATTTTGCCATGACATTTTGAGGGTTGATACATCCAGCCTTGGGCAATATTGTATGGAGAAATTCCCAAAGTATACCAGATTTAGCACCGAGAGGGCTCTTTTCTAAAGTTATTTCAGCAACTCGGCGGCTTATTGCTTAGTGCAAAACAGATATTGGAAGTGTACATCCTCACCAACAAAGTGCTGTGACAACCTTTTTGATTTGTTGTTTACAAACTTCAACAAAGCCATTTCTAAATTGCATATTTTACAAACTTCAGCACCTTGCAACACTCTGACCACAAATCAGCTTTCTAAAATAATAAGTTTGTTAACTTCATGGTAGATTTATCAAGTACAATTTATACCGATCAGTAATAAATACGCTTTTTTTCATTCTCAAGTGGCAAAACATAGTTAAGAATCGGCAACATAACTTTCCACTGCTCTTAAGAATTTCACGATGGCACTGTGTACATTTAATGTTTGTGTGGCAACTACGTTAGTCAGTAATGTGGCTTGCTGAAGCATTTGGTTTATGGATGTGCTTGAAAGACAATAATCTGAATAAGTTCACTTTAATTTGAACTTACTTAAATAAAGAATCCACTTGGCCTCTTTGCTTTATTTTTGTTTCCATCCATGTGTACCGAAAGTTGGTTCAGATCTTTACCTGGCTAATTTGGGGAGGTATGTTCTCGAGCAAGACACCACTATTTGATTTGTTTATATTTATTTATTAATTTTTTCTATTTATATTTTTATGTATTTATTTATTTATTATTATTATGTATTTTTTTTTTTGGGGGGTGGTCATTTGGATGGAATGATTATAGCCACACCAGTACCAGTTCTAGCACCAACCTTTTAACTGACACTTCATCTTTGATCAATTGAATTATATATACAACTGAATATTTGACCATGAAGTCTAGTAAAAGTATAATAAAGATAATTTGTGTTTGTTTTTAGGTCGATATTCTCATCAACATTCCGGAGTATCTGCAATAGCTCAGGAGGTTTATGAGCACAATCTAGGTGGACATATACTTCAGGTAAGTTTAAGAACCAAGTTCTATCATATTTTTTTTCTTTCTCAATATACGAAACTCTTGGAGGGTGATGTGAAAGATTCTAAAAGGGAAAAAGTGAACTCTATTTTTCAAGAGATTTGAATTCTTGTTATAACGTTACTCTAAGTTCAATTTTCACTGGTTGATTTTGCTATTTTTAAATGATTGTAGATCCAAATATAGGCCCTTTCCATTAACGTCGATTGCTGTACTAATGCCTGTTAATGGCAAGCAAGGAGAACACGTTAGGTTAAGTTACACTGCCTCTCCCCCAGAAAAAACTTGAGACCGGGGCTTGGGATGTAAAACATTCCCATATGCGCCAGCCCTGCGAGTCTGTCTCTTCAAGTGTATTGTAACAACCAGTAATCTGCTCAGTGAAGGAACTGCACACACTTAGTGTCATATTAAGTGTTATACCCGCTCTGTCATCCAATTACACCGAGGTAGAGAGGGAGTGACGCAGAGAAAGAGAGAGCCCTCAAATTGCTGTTAACTGCTCTTGCTCATCTTGTATTTCTTCTTGTACTCTCCACCTTCCCACACAGGCCCTGGATGGTTTTCTCTTTGCATTGAGCAATGATGGGAGATTCTTGTACATCTCAGAAACTGTCTCCATATACCTTGGTCTCTCACAGGTACAAATCTTGTTGCCGTTTAAAAAAACCAAAACAAAACAAACTGTTATATGTAACCAACTGTTTCGTAGTCAAGTTTTAGTTTTTCCTTTTCACTGATGTGTGATAAGCACTGTATTCTCTTTCTGATTTCTGAGGAGGAAACATAATTTTTCACAGGCTGCTCGGGTTGGAGTTCAAACAAAACAAAATTACTCTTTATTCCCGATGCATTAATTACACATGCACTCACCATTCAGTTTTATATCCGAACGGGAACAAAATAAATACTGAGACCATAAGAAGTTCCTCATCAACTGAGGTTTGCAGAGAGACCATGTAATAAATCTCTTTATGAGCTGTAGTGGTTCTGAGACGATTTAAACCACCAGTTCTTCTCAGAACAACCACAGCTCACAAGAGAGATTTATTACATGGTGTCTTCGCAAACCTCACTTGATTGAACCTTCACCATGCAAAGCTTCAAATCCTGCTGAGAAGTTTCTAATTTGAGTAATGATTTAGTTTATAGATATATGGGTTATTTTATTGTCTAGATCAATGGACATCTTTAATTGCCCACACTGATTTTGGTCGGTAATTATATCTTGGTACCAAAGAAAAAATGAGCAAGTCATCTTCTTCTTTTTTTTCTTTTTTTCTTTCCAGAAGTAAAGCTTGCAATTGACCCAAAATTCAACTTTGTATGTTTTTACTTAACCATCCTTAATTGACACCATGCTTAGTCCGAGAACTGATTTCTTTTCAAGTTGCTGAGAAACGCAAGTTAGGCCTTTTCGTTGATTAACTCTGAGTGGTCCACTCAATCTTACTGTCCACCTGTTCAGTCCAATATTAATTGATTGATCACCTGGTTGTGGATACCAAAATAACAAGGATCCCGTATTACCAGACTATTACATGGTTATCGATTACAAGCAAACACCTGATCTATGAATCATTGCTGCAGTGCAAAATTAAAAGCACTTGGTCTCTGCTTTTGCGGCCATCACAAGATGTTAGAGCGAGATTAGACGCTGTGAAATTAGTTAATAACACAGGTGCAAGATTGCAGTAAGCGTGTCCACGTGTGGATCATTTCCTCGGTAAATGTGCAGTGAGACTTCACTTTTTTTCATCCTGAGCAGAAATTTATGCAGGTCTATTTGGGGTTTAGTGGGTGGGTTGTTCACAGGTATGATACACTGAGGTATGAAATTTTTAGCACATTGACATCCTTTGGCCGTATCCGAATTAGCAGCTGCCGCTACATCTATGGCTACAGCTATGGCTTCTGCTAAGGATGTTGCTATACTTCAACGCACGATGACGTGGCAATTCAGCCGCAGCCGTAGCAGCCAATTTGGACACGGCCTTAGTTTGCATGTATGTCTTTGGGTTTTTTCATTGCAAGACTTTTTTGGGGAACTAAACTCGGTGTCAAAGACTTCCCCCAATAGGTTTCATGCATTCAAAGGGAAAGTAAACTAAGCTTGTAACATTTTGTGGATTCTAGCATGTTCTGGTAGTATGTTTTTGAGGAGCGCCACATTCATTCAAATTTTCTTTTTGTTGTTGTTGTATATCAAACTTTCATCGCAATACTTACTTGTATGAAAACTTTATTCTTAAAAGCCTTTCTGTATTAATAGAAGAGATAAACAAAAATTAGTGTTTGTGAATCAGCAAAATATCACATGTCTTTTTCTCAAAATTGCTACGCACTTCAATTAAAAATAGTCATAATGACTTACGTACACAGATCTGCCAATCTTTAAATTAGTTTTGAATTCATTGATGCACTTGTCATTATGCAAATAATCCTATTTTATCATCATATTTTCATCAAAAACTGAGTGTCAAACAAGCTGATCAACCAGTTATTTCTACTGCAGTTACCCCCAATGTAACAATGGACACCCACCAGAGGGGGGGATGAAGACAAAAATGAGTGTAACTTTTGCTTGTTGCCCCTCCATTTCAGCAACCATGCGTCAGTGATATGATTAGTATGCCCAATTACACTGGCATGTGTGCAGCATCCCGCAAGGGACTGCATCGACCGAGGAGTACGGGGTGTCAAAACACCCTCAGCATTTCATACTTGCAGCTGTGAACTCGCCACAGTCGCTGATTAGCCTCCGCTTGCGCCACCTGGGCCGTCTGCGAGTTGGCGCGCGGCAGCTCTTCTTTTCCCTGTTTTAGCTTTACACTTGGGGTGCAGTGCTCGCCCGATCGGGTCTGACAAGCCAGTAGACATGGTCGGTGTGGCGAGCTTGGCGGGTTTGGAGTATCATTATGAGGCACATGAGCGCGTGAGGAGTAAACAAAGTGACACTGTCATCAGCTCTGGTCCGAGATGTATTACTTGCATATTTACAGACTTTCTAAATCTCTCTAGTGGAAGATGTGTGATTTAAGGCACTTTGCCTGATACTCTGATATTTACTCTTGTCATAGTCAGAAAGGTATTGATGTGCCTGGCTTCATTTTGTACAACAATTTTTTTTTCTCTCTCTCTCTTCCTCTCTGGGTAATATTGAAAAAGCGGTTGAACAAAGTTCATTGATTTTACAAACAATTACAATGTTTTCTTATTCATGCTATCAGAATCAGTTTTGTCTTGTCACTGTCAATGGCAAATATATTCTTACTAGGGATAAATGATTCCCCAAAAGAAGTGATAAATACAGAAGTGAATTTATAAAGTCTTCAATTTAAACAAACTCCACAGAAATTCTTTTATTAACCTTTTGGTTTGGTGATTTATACCCAAGTTTCATATGTGAACAGCAATGCATAATCAAGTGGGCAATTTAATTTCATTGTATTTAAACCGACATTGAACAAAGTCTTCAAAGAAAAAGCAACTATATGTTTTTTTAAACTATAGCATTAAAGTTAAGTGTATTTTTTTTGCTGATAAGTTCACCAAAAACGATGGCAAAAAACCTCTTTTATAAGAAAGTGTAAAATAGTCTTATTTTTGTGAATTTCGTTTATGATATTGTGACACTTGTAGACTTTCTCAAAACATTACCTGGCCATCTTAAACTTGTCTAGCCAAAAAATGGCTTGTATTTTAGTGTTATTCTGAAAAACATTGTCAACTTAAATACGGGAATTTTGTGTGGACAAATTTGTTTGAAATCACTGACAAAACAAACACTTGATAAAGCACTTTATGTAAACAAGTATTTTATTCTATTATTTGTTTAAAAAGAAATTTCCTGTTGTTTTTCAGAAACAGGTAATCCTCTAGAAATTATTGACATATAACAATCAACCAAACAAAACTTTAAATTGTATTTTTTATTTTGCTGTCCCAAGTTGGCTTTTTCAACAATATGTGTATATAATCCATGAATAAATTTATTTATTTATTCATTTATTTATTTTTTTATTCAACCTCAATATTTGTATATAGAGACATAGGCCTATACATAAAAAGACAATCAAATACAAATAAAGCTTTGGGATTTCCTACAAGTAAACCAACAGACTATATACGAGAGAGCAGTCCCCTCAAGTGGTCCTAATCTTCTGATCAATTTGTCTGAAAGTTAAACTCTTAGCTTGAACTAACAATTGTTTGTGTACCCAATGTACAATCTATCAATTTATACTTTCAGGGGTTTTTCCAGGAAAGATAGGCCCTATTTCCCAAAATAAAATCATGTCGGGGTCTGTGGTAATGGTTATGCAGAAAAGCAGGGTCTGCAAAGGGGTTAATCATATGGTGTAATTCAGGTTCCATGGTCTATGGTAATGAATATGCAGAAAATCACGGTCTCCAAAGGGGTTAATCATTTGGTGTAATTCAGGTTCCATTATCCCAAATCACTTTGTAAAGCTTGCCGTCCGGGTACTCTAACTCTGTAGATGAATACTTGGCCTGTTGACCTGGAGTACACACAAGGTATCCTGTTAGATTCCATCGCTTCCCAAAAAGTACACACCCTATTTACTCTGATCTCCACCCCCAAATTGCTTCTAAATGAAATGAATGATTCTTTAAACTGCTTGGTCTATTTGACTGTCGGGTCTTCAGGGCATCTCCTGCCGCAAGATCTACACTCTCACCCTTCCTCCATCATACCCCCCCCCCCTTCCCCAGTGAAGGGACTCACTTTATCCTGTTGGAACCTCTTTCAGGCAAAAGTGCTTTGATATGAACAGATACTTCTGGGAGTGGGTAGTGCACATACCAATATCATGGGTGAAGTGATTGCTCACGATTGAGGCGGCATTAAAAGCCTAAATGCTCCTTGATTAAGGAATAAATGAATGAATTGCACGCGCTGTGAAGCTTTTGAAATTTAAAAAGGGAAAATTCTGCGTGCATAAATACCACAGTAGTTATGCTGGTATTTTAGAATATTTTCCCATTATGACTGTTTCTCTTTTAATATTCAACAATGGAATATTAATGTTGGGTACTGACATCAAGTAAATCATCTTTTTTCTACAGGAATATTTACACTTTTAATTTAAACAAAAACATTTTTGGTGTTGTATTGTTGGTTTGTTGAAAGACAATCAAGATGATACACACACGTACGTGTGTAAATACCGGCAATCGTGGACCCTCCTTTGTTCAACTCTTTGTGATAGCAAATGTGGACCACAATGCTTTCCTTTGTGATAGCAACCGTGGACCTATTGTCCCTTTTGTTATAGGTCCACGGTTTGAATGTGGATACCTACCCACTTGTTTCATTGACCATAGGATCAAAAATGCTCACTTGGTGTAAATTTGAAAAAAAGAACCACTTATTCCTTCAGTAATATATTGATCTAAAATGATATTACCATCAAAGAAACTAAATTTAGTCTGTTTTATCTTGCCTTGCAACTTTCAAAATAAGGAAAAACAAGCTCTACTCAGGTTTTTTTAAAGTGCTTTTTAACACTGCTTAGAGTGTTGCTCAGGCCTCGGTGTCCCTCTTGAAATGTTCCCCTTTCCCCCCTTGTTTTCCTTTTTGTTATAGATGTTCTCTTTAACAAGGGGAAAATGCGTTGCTCTACACAAGAACAAAGTATCAGATTAATAGAGTCCATGACCTTAGGTTCATGTTATAGTAATCCTATATAAGTGATAACAGTTATTTTCTTTTTCATAACATATTCAGGTATGAAAATATTAATCTGGTTTTAGCACTATCAGTGTGAGGGTAAAACCAAAATAATTGCTCTTTATTACCAATGAAGTTTTTACAAGTATAAACATGTATGCATGTTGCTACAAGTATTTTTTGTTACTTGATTGTGAGGATCTTGTAATTAATGGCTAAAACTTTCACAAGTTTAGATTGAGAGCATTACTTTGAAACAGTGTCTGCCAGTTCTTTAATGAGTAATTTAATACTACACACAAATTGAACAAATTAGATTTTAAGCTTATTTTATAAAAACAGTCCTTGAAACAATTTAGCCAAAAGAGTTAGCGTGTAATTTTCTTAATTTTTCTTCCTTGGTTTCAAAAATTCATTTGTCATTCATCTATAAAGGCACTTGAAAAGGAAGGAGAACATATTCAGTTTGATATTATTTAACCAACATTGATCTTCTCCATTTCTCCATGGTTTCCTTGATTCACAGGTGGAGTTGACAGGGAGTAGTTTCTTTGACTATGTCCACGCTGGTGACCATGCTGAGGTAGCTGAACAGCTGGGTATGAAGTTACCCCCATCCCGGACTGTATCCCAGACATCGGTGGGTACCGGTAGCAGTGATGGTTGCCAGTCATCACCGGTTTCTTCTCCCACCTCTCCTTCGCACAGTGATTGTAAGTCCAGATTATTAATTTGTCTTTGTTTGTTTTGGTCCACTCTAGGTGTTTTTAAATTGTCATACCGTCGTGTCAGTGCCAAATTTGTGTATCTCCTAAAATAGCGAGTTACGCGTGAGTTTGAAGTTGTCAAAACGTTGTATCTCGCTTTGAGTAGCAAACATTGGTCCAAAGACCAAAGTCCACAGTATTTCCTGGATGTTGCATTTCAGATGATTTATAAAGACTATGTTCTTCATGATAATGTTGAATTTGTTTTTCTTCTAGTGGTGGCAGGACTTTTCTTTTGACTTTTCAGCTGGAACTATGGCCAAGTTTGCACGATGACCATTCGTCCACTAGTGGTCAATATTGCCTTGTACCCAACGAATGTATTTGAACACAAGTACCAGTTAATATCAGCTGCTAGTTGACAAACGGTTCTTGTGCGAACATGCCCATTATTGTCTCAAACACATCAGTCACAAAAGATACAAAGTAAAGGGACAGTTCCAATTGATTGGAAGCGAGGAGAGGGAGATCTGGTGTGTAAGGCCTACACTCAAGGTCTGATTTGGGTTGTTGGTGCACAATGTTTGATTTATTTATTTGTTTAGGCCAGCACTATAATGCACTTAAGACCCAACTGTCAGTCAGATCATTCTTCCAGTCAAGTTTAAAATATGCCTTTTAATTGGTTTTCTTACTTATGACCTAAATTTGGGCAAAGACAAAAAATCTGAATTTCTGAGGGAAAACGTTTCTGGTTCTGATAAAGTTTCTTATAAAAAGATTGTAGTTTCTTTGCCTAATCCTATAAAGGATATTCTCTGTGTTGACGATTGAATAGTATCCGATTATGTTCGACAGAATTCATCCATAATTTAGGGGGTTGTTCACTATTAGCGATTCAGAGCACATTTAACGACATTTAGAGAAGTGTTTTGGAAGGTAGTGTTAAAACAAACACAGAAATGCCTCCCATTAGAAAGAGACTTTGAGTGTTGACAGACCAACTTTTCATCATCTCTTTGCGTGCGTCTCCTTCAAGTGTTTTTTGTGGTTTAATTGAAGTTGTATAATAACGAGCCACTGTCCCCATGAGAGTAGGGTACCGGTGATAGCAGTGATATAAGTGTCTTGCCAGCTACCTGATGCCAATACCAATTGTTATTATTCGTGCTGGATGTGTCCAGTTTTGCACCGTCTTCACGTAGTATCATCATGGAGGGATGGCCCCTTGAATGGCCCAATCTGTGGTTAGTCAGCGCGCCCGACCGACACTCGAGTCAAGGAGCTTTATTACAGAGGAAACACTTGTTTCCACACCTCCTTTTCAGATCATGATATAATTAAACCGCATTGTGGCAGCATCGTCAGGATGGTCACATTTCCGTCTACCTGTATTCCAGCACCACTTCTACTTTTAACAATATTCGGTAGCTTTTTTTTGTTTTTTGGAGAGGGGAGGGGACGTGTGAGAGACATGCACAGGCTGGATGCTGTTTACTAGATGCTTCAAGAAAGTGAAGTCATCAAAACTTCATGAATTTAGATTGAGTCAATCCGCAGTGGGGCGCTGTGCCTATTGGGTCATGGTCAGATGTGATTAGCTCAGCCTTGGTCCCCGTGGGGGAAGGCAAGATCTGTCTGTTGTATCAGCCATGATGGCCTTAATGAGATGAGATGCATACACTAACCTCATTCCGTGCGGATGCAGGGGTTTACAGAGCATGAGCTGTGGAGGACTGCGACAAGAATAAAACCAGGGAATGAGCAGAAAGTTAGGGAGGGCAGATGGGAGGGGGAAGACAGATGGGAGGGGGAAGGAGATGGTGGATGGTGATGGTGGATGGGGATGATGGATGAGAAAAAGAGTGACAAGAGTAGAGAGATTATGGGAGAAAGACTTGGGAGCAATTAGGATCTGAAAATGGAGAGCAAGCAATGACAACAACACCAGGCATTAATTACAAAAATATCACGGAGAGCACATGGAAGAAGAAACAGATCTTTTCCTTCCTGTCAAGAGAGAATGAGATTGATTTAGAAGAGTGAATGTGCACATTTTGTTAGTTCTGGGAACAGGTAGAATCGGAGAAGACACTGATGTGATGTTGTTGATCTTCCCATTTTATTTCAACTTCTGCCCAAGACCAATTCATTACTTTATCATCTTCACCTTGCCTGCAGTTATTAGTAAGTGATAATACGCTGTTGATTTACTTCTTAAAGTACAATGAGGTGTTAATATAATAGGCCGGCTAGCCTGTAGCAAAGTGGAGATGTTTCACTTGGAAGTGATATTGATAGCAGCTTAGTAAATGATACTATTCTAGTCAAACAAAAGTATGGATTTGCGCTTTTCAACAAACACAGAGCTTTTGATTGTTGGTTCCCTGTGGCCATTGCACACCCCTGTGCGAATCCAACGCTACGTGCCTATCGCATTTCCACACTTCACGCATTGTATAACTCAAACCAGGCAACAGCTTGCTGGCAAATTTGCCCAGGGGGTCTCAAAGGAACGGCGCGGCTTGATCCTTCCTTCTTAAGAGTTGGGCACCACAGCCCGCAACATTAAGCAACATTCAAATGTCAATCTGGTCGGAAACCGCTCACGCACAACTGATTAAATTTGAAAGGGACTGGGTGTGAGGTGCTGAAAGTTTGATGAGTGCCGTCCACGCGATGACTCTTCAGCATATGCTCCCACCTGATTGAAATGCATAGCAATAAGCGTCTCCGCTCAGCACAAACGATGTGAGCTGAATTGGACTGACGGGGCCAAATGCTAATCGAGGCATTGCCATGCAAATTGGACGCCAGCACTCCACAAATTTGAAGGCAAGGCAAGTCGGGCAAGAGTGTGGATAACCGGCTGCCCATGGGGTGCATTGGGTTTGGGAGTACATGTTGTGTGACAAACGGATCTTGTTAGGAGTGTGCACATGATTACACACTCTGGGAGTCGCCAGGGATAGTCCAAATAAGGGACACAAGCTTAGAATAAGTTTTAGTACCCTTGCATAACGTGAAGAGCTACAGGGACGTTGAGGTCATGCGCATGTTTTTACGCACAAAGAACACCTATTGTCCAATGATCTGCCTCCTTTGGCCTAATATGATGGCACTTTTTGGCCTCAGTGAGGGCGCTTTTTGAGAGTGTGACGTCATATGCAAGGGGTCTATTCAAACTGAGGCACCAAAACAAGGAGGAATCATATCATTTCAAATGTTTGTATATGCACAATTGATAGTTCCCAGTAGACGCCATCTTTACGGGCAAATCGCATTTTGGCTTGCAGGCGCGTCAAGCGCTCAAATTATTAACGCAGCCGCGTCATTCACTAACCAATCATGCAATGAGTTTTGTGAAATGTGCGCGTGCTGCACGCCGTTCTCACGCGTAACGCATGACCGTGTGTTCCAAATTGCCCGTAAAGATGGCCGACTTACGTCATACTGCAACCTATCTATACCTAACTCTTTCAGTGCCAAGGTCGTACATGTACAATCTATTTTATGTATTCCGAAAGTGCCATTATTGTACATGTAAGGTCTAATTTTTTTACTCAAAAAGTATCGTCAATCATACATATATGACCCGTAATACACATGTTACCAAAAGGGCATTATCACTCAAGAAATTCAATTGACTTTGGGATGTACCAAGGCAAGGCAAATAAGCAAGATACATTTTTTGTGTGAGAAAGACTTTTTTTTTTTTTTAAGAATTTCGAGAAATCTGGTCATTTTAGGTTCAAAACGTAACAAACAGTGGGCACTAATAGAGTTAACAATGGCATGATGACGTAATACAGGACGTACAAAACAAGTAACGAATGAAACTTTATCAAATAATGAGCCTTTAATGCCTTTAACAAATGCACAATATTTTCTTTTTGTGTTCATACTGAAGTTATACGTTTATAAATTCAAATCAAATCCTTTGTTCATTAAATGTATTAAATTGTTATTAATATGAAATTTTCAAAGTGTTGGTAGTTTTCCGTGAGGAAAGTTTTTTTTTTAGTATTTCAAATCCCGAAAATTCCTATAATCTGGGAGCTACAATTTCACAGAAAGGGAGTCCAGTGAGTTTCCAAAGGGCAGTTTTGCATGTTGACAAGATGCAAATCATCCCATTAGAATGTATACAAAGTTTTAGGAGGAAGTTAACTTACAAGCCACTTTCGTCAGTTATTGGCAAATACCTCTTGATTTTTTAATGCACATTCAAAATACAATTTTTGGAAACATAAGAACTGATTTTCAACACATGCTGAGTAGGAGTAGGAGTGGGTTGAGGAGAGGGCTAGGAGGGATGGGGGATTATCATGATCACGCCGGCCCACAATCTCAGATTTTCGAGGCGCTCCCCCGATCAAAAATGTCCCAGTATAGTTCACTTCAATTTCACCATTGACAAGGGAAAACATCCAGCTGACTTTGCCAATTATCACGATCTTCGGAGCTTAGAATACTTCATGTATTGCTCTTCTCGTTTCTGTTTCAGAATTGCCAGTTAGGTAGATTTAGATCTGGGTTTTACAATCAGTGGAATATGACGTAATCAGTAAATTTAAATAACAAGTAAGCACTGGGTGGGTGTTACTTCTGACTGTAACAGGAACGCTGAGCCTCCTGTCCTTCCTGCATCAGTCCCGCTAGGAATCCCCTGCTATGATTACTGTGCTTCCTGGTAAATTGTCTTGTTAATCTAATAAAGTTTGTATAGTAACACTTAAATGTTCATGATTCTCTGTAGGAGTTTTGGTGGTTCTGAAAAGAACCTTGTAAAACAAATGTTGGTTCTACAACTTGACGTTTTGATCAGTATTCTCTGATCAACTTCAGGAGAATACCTCACTAGATTATACTTCCACCAGGCAAAGTTTCAAATCTTACTTGATAACAATTTTTTTCTTTTGCTACAGGGGTGTAAAACAACTCTCTCCCCCTTAGTCAAAAACAGCAACAAAAAACTAATAAACAGAAAGTCATGGTGATTACCATCTTTCTATATGAGCAGAAGTTTCTGAAGAAACTTCGTAATGCTGCTATTTTTTTAAACTATTTTGTTTCCCTTTTTGGGGAATTTGCCAACCTGGAGGCCCTAAAAGAGGTCACTCAAGGTGAAGGCTAAAAAGGGGGAACAGGAATAAAAGAATAAGAAATCAATCAGTAGAAAGATGACCATTGATATTACATTTATTTGAATTGAGACAGGTTATAAGAGGCAGGGAAGCAGGATACAGCTAGTGAAATTCCAAAGTGAGGCAGTAAAATTTTTGGCAGAAACGTAGCTTAACTTATTTATTTGTTTAAACCTCTAAAATAGTGTGGCACCAGTCACAACAGTGTGAACTATGTGGCATTTTGACAAGTAGTCATCTTTTGTTCATCTGGTTCCCTATATGTTTGCTTAATGAATAAATTTGTTTACCATTTTACTGTATCAGCATCATTTTTTCAGTTTTGGTATTATTAGTATAATTGTTGTATTTACTTTTAATTCTAAGAATGTTTTAGCATTTTCTACTTGTATTGTAGAAGTTTATAGGCGCAGCTAGTTCTTGTTTTTAACAGCTGTGTGGCGGTGAATCCAAGGGCTCAGTGCCATTCCCGTTCTATTAGTTAATTCTTACCATACCAACAACCCATATGCAGTGCATTATACCACTTTTGACAATCACAAAAACCTAGAATGCTTGCCTGGTTTGATGTAAAATGTCCTCTAGTAACACTTATCGTGGCCCTTGGCATCATTTACAATTTCATTATTATTTTATTATTAACGATTTATTTGCTTAACAGCAAACGTTTGTTACTTAATGTTAAATTTTAAAGCATTTAAGGGCACAGCTGAAATGTATAGAATTTTATATTAGAACTTCAAAATAGAAGTTTTATTGGTCAATACAAGCCTGGAAATAATCTCCAAAAAAAACTTTAAAAAGAACAAGTAAAAATCAAAGTAAGATCATGTCTTTAATTGACATTTTGCAATGTTTCCCATAATTATATAGTAAAATAAAAACAGTCCTTCCATTCTACAGAGGAAAAACATTTCTCTTAGAAATGACTTATCTATAAATCAGGAAGACAATTTCATGGATGATAATTTTTTCCTGTGAAAAATCTGTTTCATAAAAGGCTCAATAACCATACCAGACCTGGGCAGTATTTATCTTAGAAACCATAGACAGTTTTCCCATTTTGAGGATGTAGTTGATACTGATACAAATCCCTACAAAGAAAACACTGTGGGTTAAGAATACGCATACAATTACCACACAAACAACAATCCCGGAAACTCTCAGAGGGTTTGCCCCAATAGATTCACCATTATGATGCATTGGGCAAAGGATGGGAAATTATTCAGAGCTAGCACCTACATTAACTACAATGAGATAATCTATATGTATTAGCCAGTCAAGCAAAGCCAAGCCTGTCCTTAGAGAACGCCTTCAAATTTGCTGTACATATTAATGTGATTATTACAACCAGATAACGGCCTATTACACCCAAGGGACACCACTCCTTTACAGGCTGACTAATACCAGTCCTAAACCCTCATGATGGGCCAGAAATCTCTGTGTGTTTTATTTATGATCCGTCTGTTTCTCCAGGAAGACATAGAATGCTTGCAGGATATTTCTTGTTTTAGTTTTGAAGGATATCAGTCTAGGAGTATAGCAGGCAGAGAGGCATGAAGGTAGCCAATCATGCGAACAGCTCACTGGTGTTTGATTTTTGCCTCACTTCTAAGCTCACCCAGACTTTAATCGGAGGGATTTAGCCTTGGCTCCATCATCATGTATTCTGCAAATCAAAAACCCATTGATAACATCTATTAGAAAGTTAGGATTACACAATGTATTTTAGAGCACATAGTGGCTGCAAGTGGCCACAAGATTTGACCCATTTTCTCTAAACCAAATAGGTCAAGGTAAAGATCATGCCCTGAGTTGACAATTACAAGTGTTTTCTTTGTTTACATAGTATCTACATACTAAAATGAAACAAAATTTCTTATTTTTCCCCCAGACATTTTTAGGAGGAAAATTGTATTATAAAATCAATATTAGCCATACCTGATTGTATGGTGATAATTATACATGAATGAATGCTTATAAACGTCTTGTTTTCTTCGTTAAAATCTATGTAAGGTCCTTTCCGAATCGGCGGCTACAGCTACGGCTATGGCTGGATCGTCGCATCATCATGCGTTGAAGTATAGGGCATCCATATCAACACCCTTAGCAACAGCCGTAGCCATAGGTGTAGCCACCGATTCGGATACAGCCTAACAAAAAGAGAGACCTGAAGCATAAGAGAGCATGTACCTTTTTGTATGATGAGAATTGAGAAACATTTTTCACAACTATTACCAATACTGCATGCAAGGAACATGACAATGGTGTATAAAACTGTGTCAAGTCATAATGTCAAGTCCACAATCAGGTTAATCCATCAGCTGATTAAGACGGAACTTGAACCCATCTTTGACCCTTGTATTGACATTGACAGATACACAGAGGAAACACATATAGACACGCCCATTGGATGGGATGGAAATTAAAAATCCTGCATTTTTTAATTTCATCCTGCTGAGTTCTTCCGTATTTTGTCCCATCGCGAGTTGAAAATGAACGAGATAGGAAAAGAAGACAGGATATGTACATTTAACAAACTAGATGTTTTGAATCAGTTGGATTGCATCAGAGTAGTCTTAACATCAAGGGATGCTTATTAGTGGGGGTTGGCATGAGGAAACCATCCTAGTGTGCAGGAGTGGTTTACAAACCAGCGTGCAGCTCACTAAGTATGAAAATGTTTTAATTCCCTTGCTGGCACTCTCTGTGGATGTGCAAAATGATGGATTGCTGGATGTTTTGTTTATTAAATTAAATTCGAGTTATTGATGGAGAAAACAACAATATTCTGTTTTTCCTTTCAATGTGGGAATATTCAAACTGATTAAATCACTGGCATGCCTGTTTCTTTTAAAAAACGGAAATAGGAGTTCACCTACATGTTCGTCCTTTTTTATGTGTTTTGTACATAATCGGGGATGCCCACTTATCAATTAATGTAACTAAGAAATTAAGCGTGATTTTCATTAAGCAGCAATTCAGGATGATATACAATCCTGCTTTATTTCTCACTGGCCGGTCTCTTTGTGAAAACAGTGAAAAGATGCAAGTCTACAGCACCTGTGAATTTTTCCCCACAAACAAAAAATTTACACAAACTTCAAGCTTCTTGTCATCAACACAAAACCCCTCTGTTATGCCTATTTTGATTTTGTTATTCCCTTCTTGCTCATCTATTTTAGCGGCACTGTCACTGAACATGTCTTCACCCAACTCCAACTATCATCGCAGCTTTGTCATCAGAATGAAATCCACCCTGACCAAGAGAGGTGTTCACATCAAATCATCTGGTTATAAGGTACAGATCTCTCAGCCCATTTTTCGATGACATCTGTATTGCGAGTATTTGAACATTTTGGGGACCACTTTGGTCCCACGTACAATGCTTTAATGCATGAAGGAAACAAACTCGTGGACTTTTACTGGTCCCGATTTTTTAACATGCGTGAGACTTGCACAATCTATTCAACTGTAGCAGCTTCAATCAGATTTAAGACTCTTACACAAATCACATTGCAGCCAGTGGAAAATATTTTACACTATTTTGCAAAAATACATCGGGTCCGGAGTAGCTTTGGAGTAACATGATTACTAGGAAACTGTGTTATTACCAAAATGGTTTATCAAACTTTTTCAGAAACCTGCACAACTTAATTACACAAACTTTGAATTTAGGTGGAAAGTTTGAAAAAAAGTCAGTTGCTAAGTTGTCTTTTTGGGGGGAATTCTAGAAAGAGACAACTATGGAGGTTTGAAGCCCGAAAAATCGTAACCAAGGATAATTAGCCATTCTCTACATATATGGCCATTTGCTGTAGTTTCTGCATTGAAGAATGGGCCTCTGCTGTGGTCTGGCCTTAGTCACAGCCAAATCTCTTACTTTAGATGTGGCTATAGTCCCCATTTTATATGATCTTTTCTTACTCAGTTAAACCGTGCTTCTCTGTTTTTAGGTCATCCATGTTACAGGTTCATTACGTCCTCGTATAGTCTTGACTCAGTATTCCCGCCACTCTCCAGTCATCATGGGCTTCTCTGCCGTTGCTCAGTCCCTACCCCCTCCCACCATCAATGAGATCCACCTAGAGCCCACCATGTTTGTATGCAAGTTGGATCTGGACTTCACTATAGTCTTCTGTGAAGCTAAGTGAGTATTGCCGACAATTTTATTGAACTGGTTTAAACTTAAAAGTGTCAGTTCAGTATTCACTATTTTGAAGAGTGCATTCATTTAGATCATCTAGTCCTCCAGAATTGCAATGTTTTATTAAAATATAACATTGAATAATTTTTAGATGCATATTGACAGGCATTCTATAATTTAGAAAAGGTTTAATTACAAAGGCTTCTAATTTGTTGGTTGAGCAGCAAATTGTATGGTGTATTTGATCATTTTAAAGATGGAAAATTAAGTAACCTTATTGATGTTATTATCAGCTGATAGAAAAAAACTAAAACAAACGCTGTACAAAGTTTGGTGTGCAGGGCAGTTGCCTCGTGTTATTATTATTCATTTTGCAAAAACAAAGTTGCATGTCTGCTGACACTTTTCTAAAAGTCAAAAGTAATTCTGAGGATGATTTGCACCAGTTTCGGTTTGGATACATCAATTAGAATAAAAAGATACAAACTTGTGTTGAGTACGCGGACAACATTGGAAATTGTCAAATACTAGTATCCACACTTTGTGTGAACTAACAAACCTGTCAAATATTACGCTCAATCAGTCATTGGAGTCACAAGAAAATAGTTTTAAAAAACGTATATATTTAAATAATAAATAATAATAATAATAATACAATAATAAATTATTAACACGTTGAATGTTTTCAATATTTTCAAATGACTAAATATTGGGCTCATGAGATCCAAACTAACTTGTTTTAATTTCTCAAAAACTAAAGCATTTTAAGCAAAAATATCTAATGGGGAAGTTTTCCAGCATGACCATCTTAGTTATATCAAATAAGTTATTTGCAAATCTGTGAACACTTTATACTTTCAATCTGGCCAATGGTGTGCACACCTTTTAAGCAACACCTTGTTAACCCTTATAAGGTACATAAATTAGTCTCATACTTTATTATTATTAATTTTTTTTAAAGAACCTGTTTTAGAATGTTTCTATTTGTTTAAGCGCCTCAAGTACCTTATTGGTAGATGCATGCGCCATATTAATATATGTGTATTTTACTTACAGGATTCATGAGTTCATTGACCTATCAGCTGAAGATGTAACTGACAGGAATTTTTACTCATTTCTTCACGCTCAGGACATAGAGAATATGAGAGTATGTCACAATGATTGTAAGTTATAGAGACGACTCATTGTTACCACTTACTCTGCATCTAGGAATCTCTAAAACAGTAACCAACAAAATGCTTTACTTTTTGTGTTTGAGCATCAGTCAAGTCAAGAACAGTTGATGAAAACTATCAACAGAAAAATGGAATCCACCTGAACTGAATTTTAAGATCAGCATTGCCTCCAGTAAATATTTGATGGAAATATAAAGCAGAATTTGAAACTTTGTGTGATGGGAATACAGTGAGTTTTTTGGAGTGGCACCATGTACAGAAATCTCTCTAGTTGTTGTGGTGGTGGTTCTGAAAAGAACCGGTTGGACCACCGGTTCTTTCTAGAATCACCACAACTCATTGAGAGAGTTTTATGAACATAATGTCTCGCAAGCGTCACTAGAAAACATATAGCAATTATGTTCAATAATAGAAAATCCTTCACTCCCCAAAATCCTCTTTAGAGCTAGAAGGTTCAAACCACAAGAGGGCGCTCTTATCATGCAGTGATTTAATACAGGCGGCATCAATTCAAAATACTGTTTCTTGTACAAACACGCTTTCATAGTTTGCTCTAACTGTACATTATCCATTCTGCAAGTTTCTCCAAAGAATATTATTTACTTTGTATAATGTTTCCTTTTTGTGAACCATCCATATTTATATTAATTTATATAATCCAATGCTATTACTTCTTTTTCTTTTTACAAACACTTGTATTGTTTTATTTTGTAATAGTTTTTAATGTCCTCGTGTTAAAGTACTTACATAAGTTTTATTGTTCTCGTTGTAGTAATTTCTAATTCTGAAGTAATAATCAAGAAAATAAAATTAGCTGTTGCAAACTGCTTCAACCGAAAGGACCTATGGTATAAATGCCCAAAATAATTGGTGACCTGACGTTTCGACCCTAGCAGAGTCTTTCTCGAAGGCTCTGCTATAGGGTCGAAACGTCATGCCACTAACTTATTTTTGAAATAATAATCATTATATCATGCACAACAAAAAATAAATCTAGAATGAAAGTAATTGCTGTGGTTTATAAACATTTCCAGTGCTAAACAAAGGTCAGATGATAACGAGATATTACCGCTGGATGTGCAAGTCTGGGGGTTACATCTGGATCCAGTCCACAGCCACCCTGGCGTATGCAAGGACCTCCAATGATCGATCCTTTATGTTTATCAACCAAGTCATCACGTAAGGTTTTGCAGATGGCTCCAATCTCACCGATTGTGACCATTTGTGCTCATTGTTCTTAATTTAGGGTTTCTTATCCTTAACAAGTAATAACAAGTCTTAAATTGAACTATCCAAATTTAAGGCCTTAAGAAGCATGAAAAGTATTAAATTCAGTTATTTGAGGTCTTCTTAAAAAATGGATGAAGCGTGTAATGAATTTTCCTATCCGCTCGTAAAGAACCAAATTAAGCTGCGTGTAAAAAAGGAACATAAAGTGTGAGTGGGTAGAGCCGTTTCCCATGCTTAAATTTTTTTTAGTCTTAAAGTTTGTTAAGGGTAGCATTAAAAGGGTCTTTAAGTCTTAAATTTGACATTTTAAAGTGTGCAGATCCCCTGTTATTTCTTCATATTTTATGGTTTCTTACAAACCACATAGTGGCATGGATAATGAACGGTTAAACTGTTCATACAGCTAATCTAATGTTTGGTGAATAAATAGTTTTTGAAACAACTCTCGCATAATTTGTGATAACTTTACACAAACTCGTTTGAATACAAATTTCATTGCAAGTTTCAAAGTTGTGTTAGTGAACCATCCCTAAAATGTTGATTTGTGACAGGAACAATTGCAGACAAGAACATTTCACAGGCTCCCAGCCCTTTGACTTAGGAATTATAGATTGTTGAATTCGACTGTGACACCTTTTTGGTTTGATCCTCTGTTATTTGTTTAAATCACAGTAATGCTGAGGCAATGGACACTGTCATGGACATTAGTCAAATGAGTTCCCTTCCACAAGACACCATCAAATCAGAGGCATCAGAAGGGTCAGGCCATGAGTCAGATGCAGAAAATACTAGCACAGGTAAGCAAAGACAAGTATCATTTAATAATAATAATAATAATAATAATAATAATAATAATTATAAAGTTAGTTCTTTTATAACGCACATATCTTAGTAGCTAGATCAAGGCGCTTTACAACATTACTATTATCCCTGTTCATCAGGAATAATTAAACCATTCCTGTAATTTCTCAACTCCCTGAGGAAAATGCACCCTAAGCTGCTTAAAATAGCGCTAAGGAGTTAATCCAACACGGTACAGTCTCAGCCCTCTCAGATTCCCATTTATACATATGGGTTAAGAGAAGCAGTTATGGTTAAGTGCCTTGCTCAAGGAAATTAGATGGAGAGGGCTAGAAAAGTTGGTTGTAAAATCTTTTCCAAGGTGGAATTTTCTTTAGACTTGTAGCTCAAGGGGGCTATAATTATCCTCACCCACCCAATACATCATGTCCCTCAGCCCAACTCATCACAGCACTGAGCTTCCTACCAGCTTCCCATACATCAACAAATGTTCAGGAGAAACATTGCCCCCTGAAGAAAAATCTTGTGTGCACCACTGTTGAGGGCATGTCTCTTATAATTAGGTTGTCTGAAATTTCTCTTTGGTGGTTTGCAATAGCACCATGTTGTGTCTTGAGAGAGATCAAAATTGTCAGTATGCTTTGATCAGAATGTGATCATCTTTTTCAGTTAGTGATCAAGCTATTGTGACACCATTTTGTCTGCTTAGAACTATAAGGTTATTAACAGTTAATTTTATATTCGTAATGATCAAAATGTCGTTAAAAGAAAAAATAGTATAAATTAAAAAAAGAAAAAATCAAAATCAAGAAATAAGTGTTTTGCTTAGAAAATAAAAGTTTCTTTTTGCCAAACAAATACTTTGAAGACCACTCTTGATCAATAAACTCCATTTACCAGGATCTCCAAAATGTGCAAAAACATTTGTTTGAAACCCATACAAATTGCACTAATGACCTTATAGTTCTGAGCAGTTCTGAACCTTACCTTACATTTTATTGTCACAGCTAATAAGGTCCAAAGATCTAACATTAATGAAGGTGAATGTTATTTGGATAGATGCTTAAATGTAACAATGGTTTGTTAATTTAGACATTTTCAATTTTCAACAACTTTGTGTTTTCTCCCTTTCTAAAATTTTCCTGTTGTTGTTCATTTTTTGAAGATGACAGCAAGGGCAAAACATCCAAGATGGAGAAGACACCAAAGTACCCAAAGAAGATTGGCCATCAAGAAGTCACAGTGAGTCGAGGCAAATCTCCGTCACGGTTCAGGAAAAGGAAGGCTCACAGTGACCAGAGGGACTCCAAGAAACACAAACAGAACAGTCAAGACATTGCGGACAAACCCTCTGTCACTGCAGATCCCTCGGAACTGAAATCAGTCATTGTGGAGGGGTCAGGATTGAAAGCTCAAGAGGGTAAATATCAGACCCACAGCAATGCTAGAAAACCAAAGAAGGTGATGGAGGATCAACACCTGAGGCAGTCACTGGAGGACAGTGCGGTTGTTAGCCCTGTGACTGTTGCCAGCAGTGATGCTGGCTGCCAAGGGTGTGAGACAATCGAGAGTGAGCCCTCACCAGGCTATATTTCTCCACTCGATCAGTCTGTGAATAGCAATGGAAGAGACTCAGACTCATATAGCAATGGGAGTCAAGGTACCGGGAGCCGGGCTAATGAAGGTTGGGATAATCCACCAAACAGGGAGGTGCCCAGAGACCCTGATGTTTCAAGGAGCTATACAGATGTGGGAGTGAGTAGTAGGCAAGTAGGAACAGAGGACAGCATTGTTATCCCTAAAGGGTCATATTGTAAGGGGGGTTCCGGGTGTAGTCCCAAGCCCCCTGATTCCCTTCTGACCCCACCCCTTTCAGATACTTGCCAGTCCCAATTTGTGCTTCCACCAGTCAGCTCGTTGAGTGACACCAAGCCGAAACACTACACTACGGATTCCATACCCACGATGCTGACTACTAATAACAACAACCCGCTACCTGTCAACAAGGGCTTCCATCAACCAGCAGTCAGTCCAGAAGTGGAACTTGTCAGCCATCATCCTGGTCCGGCACTCCTCACCAAGTCACACCCCGCCAACAACACACCCACTGAAATAGACTGCCCAGCCTCCACTAAGACTGAACACTTGTACAATACCCATCCCAGGGTCATAACAGCTGTGTCGACAGCATATGCAGGAATGCCTTATGCTAACTATGGGCAGTACTCCAACTTCCAACAATACGCAAACCCAGTGAATCTAGCAGCTCATGGATACCAAAGCAGTCCCTACAGTGACCCCTACAAGAACTTCCGCAGTGCCCATGACATGCCGATGGACCTCTCGTACAATAACATGGGAAGTTATGCCAATATGTCCCTACTGCATACCAATGTGACAACAGGGGGAGCCTCACATCCATACTACCATGCTGCCAAGATGGGATACCCAACTGCCCCCGATTCGGGATTACAAGTTATCCATGACAGAGGATGTCTGGACGATGCAACTAAGGGTTCCAATACAAAAGTTTGATGTTAGATTAATCATAAAAACCTAACATGATTTCTTTCTTTTTCTTTTTGTGTGTGTGTAAACTGACCAAAGCAAAATATGACATGCCCTTTGCCTTTTGAGAAATTAAAGGGTTTTCTTGTACACTCATGACATTTGATGGTTCATGGTCAGCGATGGCATCAGACCTGTTAATCTGGGGGTGGGGGAGGGAAGGGCAAGCTTAAATTTAAGAGGGGCAAACATTGATCTTTAATGTAACTTTTTACTGCATTGACTTACCACAATAATGGACTTACTTACACCAACGTTATTCTTGAGCTGGGGTAACATGAACATAATTGCATAATGTGGGTGCAATGGTTAGGGGTAAAATTCAATATTGGCCATCGGGGAAAAACTGAGGTGGGAGTTGAGGTGCAAATTAGGGGGAAAAGAAAGTAAATTGTAAAAGTAAAAAGCACCTATGCTGATCAATGGCAATGCATGGGCTTAATGTAAACTCTGAAAGTGCAAAATTTATGTAGCCATTTTTTGGTTGTAGGGGTCAGGGAAGAGGGCTTCAGAGAAGCTACAATGTTAATATTATAAAGGGTGAGCATCACTGCCAATGCCTTGACATCAGGGCCTAATTTCATGACTCTGCTTACCATAAGCAAAGAATTGGCGCTCATGGAAGCAGGGAATTCTGCGCTTACGTCAAGCGTATTTCACGGGTTAGCAGGGAATTTTTGCCTTTGTGGTGCGTACTCCGCGTTACTAGGCATTTTTTGCTTACACAGCTAGTGCAGAAACTCGGCGCTTGCACAGTAAGCAGAGAATGGTTTTCGCAAGGGCAGAATTCTGCGGTAAGCAGAGCCATGAAATCAGGCCCTGGTAGCTTGGAAATGTTCATGCTCGTAAAATATCAGGTATGCTTTCACGCAGTAGTTTCCATACCCAAAACTTGATGTTAACAGAAAGTGTTTCAAAATGAAAATGTCTATTCTGAATGACAAAAATAGAAACTGATAAGTATTTTTTTTCATGTGGGGATCGAATAACTAGAAGGATATTGGGATGGAGGGGGAAAAAAGGAGCAATGGTTTTCAGACATGGATTGCTTGATGAGTAGGAGCTCCTCTTGCCTGCTACTTGCTTTGCCAGATTAGCAAAATCTCTTTTTGAGATTATCTTTAAGATTAGAACAAAAACTTGATTTTTGTATAAAACATTATTTTGAAATTTTTTAAGTTTATGTTAATTTTACTGAAGCTTAAAATGTTTTTAAGGGGTGCCCTGAAACAGTACTTTAAGGAAAATTAAACTGAAAATATTCTGGTTATCTTTTCATCAAATGGGATGTTTTTGCAAATGAGTAGTAGATTTTCTTGATGATTTTCTCTATCGATATTCTTTGTCAAATGGTCTTTTTGACTCACGGTATATAGATGTGATATAGAAGCAATTAGGAAGGTCCATATGGATTAGTTTTATTTCATAGTAATTGAATCAAGGAGCATTCAAGTATCACATTGTTGCATCCAACTCTGGTTTGGAGCTTAGTGCCAAATTCCTAACTTTAAAAACCATAAATTTTGTTTGAAAACTTAGTTCATCAAAAGTCAGTCAAACAGTGGTTCTGGCTTCAGGTATGGCTTTGAATCTCAGCAGGTGGCTAGGGCTACAAATCACCACATCTGCATTCTATTGTCACTGAAGCACAAAATCATAGGCATAGACACTTTGGTTATGATCTTTGGATACAGACGGGCAACTTTGTATTTGTGCATACAAAAGTAGCTGCAGGCACAAAAAGGGTTGTCAATGCTTCTCAATTCTATATGTCTACTTCACTCTACTTACCTGTGGAGCGAAGCATTGTTCCCATGCTGGCAGGCAATTTGCTAAGAGTTTTACTCACAATAGCACCCTCTGGTGTCCAATCCCCGACGCCCTGTGACATTCGCACTACGTTTGTATTTACTCTAATGCAACTGAGCAATGTGCCTGCTTTAAATTCAGAGATTTTGAATTGATGGATTTATAACGAAGTACCCTGATGGCAGTGATTTGTTTTCAATTTCTGTGAACAGTAATTCACAGTATTTTTGACCATGTGAGGGCATGTGTGAACCAAGTTTACCTGATGCAAAACAACTAAAACAAACTTTTGTATTTTAGTAGTTTTTGTTATTATTATTATTAATTATTCGGCCATTGATACAAGAAAACAACCTACAGGCAGTCAAAATAAGATAAAACTGTAATTTTATTGTGATGCTTGGAAAACTGCATTGATAGCGCCCTCACACAGTCTAAAATACAGTCAATTCTAAAGCTCTGTCGCTGATTGACAGTAGAGTTACACTCACATTTGTTAGTTTTGTTTTGCTTTATCTCAAGCACCAACTAGAGAGTGCTTCAAGCTCTGGTGAAGGGATAAAATGTCTTCCTCTGTTTTTAATTGCTATACTAAAGGAAATGAACTTATTTGTATTTTTTTTGTTTCCAGACAAAATAATTGGACATGCATGTCTGACTGCTCCATTACCTCTCTGTGTTAAGAGAGAGGTATGTTTTAACTTACGTTCATTAGATTATTTCAAACCCAAAAGTGCCCTTGATTGAACTGTACGGTTTCAGGCACTCTTAAACTTGATATTGGTATTGAAATAGCACCTGTTTGTCTGTCTGTTTGAATGGTTTGTAACAGCTTAAGTCATTTGCAGTGAAGTCTAATAGTAGCAAAAATTGACCAATCAGATGCCTTTATAGAAAGGAATGTGTTCATGCCTTGAAAGTGTCGTGTGTTTTATGGACCAGGTATTTAAATGCAGCTGTTTTTCTTTTTATGCGTTGCAACAAATTCCATTTTTGTTGTTTATTTTTAGTTTACTGTTATTGTTATAATTATGCCATTTGAGAAGATTTTTAAACATGGGAATTAAGCCCAATGAAATAAGTGCAATATTTCTGTGACCCCAAATCCTGAGAAATAAGTTTAATGATGACATCTTCAGGAAGTATTTTTGTATCATTTATTATTAAATAATAAATGAATGACCACATAACAGAAAAGCCTTTTGCAAATAGATGTCCAATACTTGAATATGTATATACACAAATATTGATATTATATGAAATAACACTTTTGAACATTAGGGAGAACTGACATTTTAAAAAAATTAACAAAAAATTACTGTAAATTGTGGAACGTTTTTAAAATGTTTTCAAATATATGTTGACATTCCTCTTCTGGTTTTAAATACTTTTCCTCCCTGATGTTTCAGAACTCTTTTAAAACCAATTAAGTCCGTTTTGCTGGTGATATCTACATATATTTTATACAACTCTAGGCTGTCAGTAGAATTATGACAAACAATCATGAATAGTAATTTTTGATTGTCATTCCAGAATTACTTCACAGCATTGATTTGTTTTTTAAATCCTACAAAAACACAACCATTCAAAAGTAATGTAAAAACTTAGACAAATTATAGGCTATTTAGATCTATTAAGAGGACTGGAAATTAATTTGATTTTTTCATAGCGACGGGATGGTGGGGGATTTTGAATGAATAGGCCTAGACTGATTTGAATAAAATTTGTCATTCTTAAATATTCTTAAAGGTTCTCAGAATTACAACTGAAATCTTACCAGTAGGTCTGCTGCCTCTAGCCGGTCAAAGTCTCCAAAGGTTCTCAGTTTGACCTATAGAAGGGGAGGGGGGGGGGGGCATATCGGTAAATGGTCATAATTATTGTACATGTTAAATTATAAGTCATGAATTTAGAAAACGTTGGTACATTTCACAGATCTTTCAATCATCACTAGGTATAACAAATGTAACCATTTTACTCCAACAACTTTACCAAGCATTTAAAAGTTCATTTGGTGTGAAAGTTTTAAAACTCTTTTCTGAAAAAAACTGTAGCTTTTGAAAGAAAAATGATGCCTATGTGCAAATGAATGAAAAATTAAGCTATTGCACAAACGTATTGCACAAACGTGCAACCCTAATTTTATGTTGAACATAAACATTTAAAAAAATAATAATCATTAGTTAAATGACATGTTTACTGAGGAAATGGTCAGTTAACATCTGTTTTTTTCTATCTGCTTCTTAGGTGTTTGAGATACCGGTCATTCATCTAAACAATCTGCATTACTTTCCTGAACTCAACTTCATAAAGCTGATAAAGCAACAACAAAGATTGCTTAGCACATACAATTTTGCTAAACAGACACAGTTTACCAGCCAAACTACCATGTAGTGTATGAAGTTTACCACAGGTTCCCTCCTTATGTTTGCTCAGCATCTGGGCCTAATTTCATGGCTCTGCTTACCGCCGAATTCTGTGCTTGGGATCACCATTCTCCGCTTACCGAGCAAGCGCCGAATTTCTGCGCTAGCTGTGTAAGCGTAGAATGCCTTATAACGTGGACTACACACGGGCACAAGCAAAAATTCCCTGCTAACCTGTGAAATACACTTGTTGTAAGCGCGGAATTCCCTGCTTCAGTATGTGCTGATTCTTTGCTTACGGTAAGCAGAGCCATGAAATTGGGCCCTGCTTAGGGCATGTAATATAATTTCGTGGAATTTGTTTTATAACAGATTTTTTTGTAAACGAACAGATTACTTTCATTGTAAAGAACAAAGTCAAAGTATGGTGGAAAGTGGGTAAGTGAAATATTAGGTAGACCTAATAGACCTTATGCATATTGTCACAAGAATGATGAGATACTGTCTTTCGAAGGTAAAAAGGAGTTCGCTCATTGGGGCGTATCCTATGTGCTGCGCAAACGTATGGACCCCTTGGCATAACACGGAACACACCTTGGAACATGATGACTCCCAAAAAACAGTTTGACTCCCAAAATGGCGAACAGGACAGGTGCATATACATGCGCTGCGTTTTGTGCAGTTGTCTACAGGCCTATTTGAGTTTTCCATTGTTTGGTCATTGTTATACCTGTGAGATGGCAGCCTGGGCCCAATTTCATAGACCTGCTTAAGCAGAAATTATTGCTTATTTCTGCTAAGCAGAAATGAGCAGGAAACCAGTCACACATTCTACATGTGACATGGTAGTTTGGCTGATAACCTTTTCCTGGTAAGCACAATTTTATTGTGCTTAGCTATTTTTTGTGCTTAAGCAGCTCTATGACATCAATGCATAAGATCTTGATTCGGTGTATTTTGTTTGTACTTGAAGTAATAAACCACGGGAAACTGACTGAGGAAGTTTGAAATAATTTGGGGTTGAACAAATAAAATAAATAAAATTGTTTTGTACTTCATTACATCATTTTGTTTGATTTGCATTCAAACAAGCTGCAAGTATCTGTAGCAGGTAGAGTCTGAATTCAGCTTCTTAAATATTTCTGTAAAATATTAATGATCAGTGGTTAAGAAAATCTGGGGATATTATCTCGATTACAATTCAGTTTAAGAAAGTTGTTTTTCTAATGTACTTATTGGAAAATTTAAGAGATGCCCAAGACCAAATACACAATTTATAATGCAGAACTTGTTGACATTAACAACTGCCGTTTTATCATGTGCTTTATTTACCTTACTCAATGAAATTGAGTAGCTTGTGTGTGTTTCCTTTTATTAAATTAGCTTCAAGCAGTATACCTTCTGAAATTTATGCCATAATGATGGATTAAAAGTAGCCTTTTTGTTGTTGTTTTTACAATACCACCTTTTTTCTTTGGTGCTTTTGCTTTATGATGTTAAGAAGCCATGCTTGTGAAATACAGTGCTTTGTGTGTTTATTATTATAATTGTTTACAACAGGGACCCGTGGTTGTTTTCTGGTGTTTTAAGAAAATTAGTTTTTTAGTAATTGGGTAAGTCGAGGACAATTGGTTTACAATGTACAGTGATAAACTGCTTGTGAAAGTGTAAAAGAAAAGTAAAAACAAACTTCCTTGAATGTTTGTGCAGGTTATAGACCTTTATCACGGTGTAGCCATTTTGCTTTCCTCACATTTAAATGAATGTATAAACCCAAACCGAGGCTGGAAGAGGAAAAAGAGTCTAGCTCCATACTGTATAATGGACATTAGTATTCCTGACTGTTATTGCGTACAGTGGATGTGGCCAACATGGCTGCTGCAAGATAAAGGTCTTATACACGTATTTTTTGAGGTGAACTTTCTGTCATAGCTTTACAGTTTATTTTTATTTCAACATGTTAATTGAGGGATTAAAAATTGTACATAGTGTAGAGGTTGGTGTGAGATCATAAGATTGAGTACAGATGTAATATTTACAATCTATGGACTAGTTCTTGATTTTGAAAAAAGAAATACAGAGACCTGTAACTCAACCATGGCATGGTGTTATTAAAAAATAAAAATAAATAAAAACAAGACAAAACCCAAACTCTGGATTTTTGCCTACAACAAGTCTTGAAAATTGCAGTTGATCACATTTCTACATAAAACCTTACTTTTCAGAGATTGTTTTCAAACTCTTGTTGTTGTTTTAAGTTGATCAGAGGGAATCATAACAGAACAAAAACATACTCAAAGACAGTTATTTCCAATATGCATATAAATATCTCACATTTCGAAATATTTTCCAACCGTACAAATAGAGCATAAAAGACAGTAGAATAAAACAGTTGGGTCAGGACCAAGCCGTTGATAAACATGTTTCATTGTCGGTGGTGATTGGAAAGTGGAGGTTCAGGTTGTCATGGCAATGATAATTAAAATGCTCTACATTTATACAATAAAAGTTGTTCAAATAAGTCAAAAGCACTTTATCATGGTGAGCCAATCTTGTTTTCCATAAAGTTATCCATTTATCTCTCTCTCGGAATACATAGGCATTTGCACTCAAATTGTATCCCACTTGATTCACTGGTACCGCTCCCACCAATGCTCCTGCTTTGAGTTCACAACCTGACCATTCTCGGATGTTGTACGTCCACCCATCGCATCTTTGGTCGGCCCACTGAACGATAGCATCCCTCTGGCATCCCACCCACAACGGCTGCTGCAGCACTTGTCAGAGTGGATGGCTAGCCCATACCCCTCACACTGTGAAACCACCGTGAAATCTCAGTGAAGTGCAGGTTTTGGCTGAAATTCAAGGAATTATTCCTCTTTCACCTAGCTTTCAGGGATTTTCAATTCTCCTTGAATTTCACCCTGATTTCAGGGAGTGCTCTCCATCCAAGCCCAAGCCCAAGTACATCAGTTTAGGTCTTATTTGAGGGACTTACTGAGTTCATGTTCAGTTGAAGATAACAAGATCAACATAGCATTATTAGTTTGTTATATTCGAGGTAGTACATGTTCAGGTGACATGACCAGTA
The DNA here is from genome assembly GCA_037783415.1 of Leptasterias polaris. Taxonomy (NCBI): domain Eukaryota; kingdom Metazoa; phylum Echinodermata; class Asteroidea; order Forcipulatida; family Asteriidae; genus Leptasterias; species Leptasterias polaris. The sequence continues at coordinate 3,017,196 of JAZGTN010000045.1, forward strand.
ATACATCAATTTGGGTCCTATTCGAGGCATATATAAGTGCCTGGAATATGACCCAAACTTATATATTATTGGTCATGTTCTCTTCAACTGAACAAGGCTCGGTAAATAACTCGAATATGACCCAAATTTATGTACTATGGGTCATGTTTATCTGAAGATGTACCCAGTAAGTGCCTCGAATACGACCCAAACTGATGCATTATTAGAGATGTTCTCTTCAACAGGACATGAACTCAGTAAGTGTCTCAAATATGAGCCAAACTGATGTATGCGTGTTGGGTCATGTAATCTTCAACTGAACATGTACTCAGTAATCACCTCGTGTATGAGCCAAACTGATGTGTTATTGGTCATGTTCTCTTCAACTGAATTGTACTCAGTAATCACCTCGTGTATGAGCCAAACTGATGTGTTATTGGTCATGTTCTCTTCAACCGAACTGTACCCAGTAAGTGCCTCGAATGTAAGCCAAATTGATGTACTATGTGTCATGTTCTCTTCAACTGAACATGTACTCAGTAAGTAACTCGAATATGATCCTTCATTTGTCGGATATTGAGATGTGATCATACGAGCCCTCAATAATGACAGTGGCATCAGTGGAGCCTACTGCTTCAATTTAGAGCCTAAAATTGAAACTTAAAAAATCGCAAAAATTTGATTAAAATGCTGGACTTAGGCCTACCTATTATCATTTTTCAATTTTTGCGTGTTTTTCAAGTATCAATATCTCCCAAAATAAAGCTTATATCCTGGGTGGGTCAAGTTACGTAAATAGGCATCGGTACAGCTTACTGCAATCGTTTTAGAGCTTCAAATCACAACATATTATTGAAATTGCCCCAAATTTGATAAAAATGCTGGACTTAGGCCTACCCCTAAAGATTTTTTTTCAATTTTTGGCCTAGTGTCTTAAATTATCAATATTTTCCTAAATAAAGCCTGTATTCTAAGCTATGTAAGCTTAACCCTATACACGTATGTGCAGTTTTGAGCAGTATTTAATCACCGGTCAGTTTTCATATCCCATCGGCATTATCCCCGGTTAAAAGAAAACACTCAACAAGATTTTTTGAATATTATATTTCTCAAAGAGGGGGGATAGAAAACGATTGTATGTTTTCCCTTTCCTTCCTTCATGATACAAATTTGTGCTATTTCTAAAAACCACATGTGTCTTTTATTAATTTAATAAAAAATCTGCAAAAACAGCTGTTATTTAGGTTCGTAGTATTTGATTTAGTTTGTGATTTCATTTGAAAAAGGCCTAAACTCGTCTAGTTACATTGTACGTCCTATGTTTGCAATGGACCAATCTGTTTATTTTTGAGAAAAGAGGAATGTCCCCACTGGACCTTTTGTAGTTTGAGATATTAATAATTGTTATTAGGCTCAATAGTTTTTATAAAAAATTTGATCAGGCGACCTTCGAACTTTCACAAAGGCTTCTTTCCCCCCCCCCCCCCCCCCCCCCCACCTTCCCGCATCAGGAAAAATTCAGGGAGGGATTATTTGATATAATTTTGATATAGGCCCTAAACAATCAAAACAGGCAAACATTTCCGACTAGTTAAAGCAAAATTTGTTCAATTAAATTATAATAATGTTAAATATTAATAATAATACTAACACAGCAAAATCGAGGAACTTAATGATAACCCGGCGGTGTAGGCCTATGTTTCTGACGTCTGATACCCATGGTGCAATGCGGTTATTTAATATGGCGCCCGTTCAACACACGAGGGAAAATTTCATACGATGGGAAACTGTTCAAGACTGCTTTTTTGGAACAACAGGGACACGTTAGCTTATTCTGCAAGAACTAAAGGTCTTTTTGGTAAGTTTATTGTGTTTAATTTTTAGTAATATTTATGGAGAAATAGGGCCTAAGAATTCTTTTTCTGGGCAACAATTTCGAAACTGCGTCAACCTCGTAAACAAACGTAACACGGGGGCGATAATTTTCACGACATCATGGCCGCATGATGTTGTGTAAACAGGTAGCCTAAAACTAAAAGGTTGTGTAATTTCATTCAGTTTATTTCCTTAGTCCAGAGCAGAAGCGGTAATTTAATTTCCAATATATTAAAACTTGACATGCCTATCTTTATTTAAATTTGACACTTGTTGAAATTAATATTTATTTTAAACTTTTTAAAGATTCTGATCACAAATAATTATCTATGACTTGTGAGTTGAATTCCTGACAATTGTGTCTAAAATTTGACGGGTGCCCGTGACAACTACGCGGTTGAGGCAGGACACACGTCGATACAAGCGAGATTTTGATCGTCATGGGTGGTTTCTCCGATTGTTGACTTAAAAAATCGTCAATTTGGAGCACAAAACATGATCGTGAGTACAATTAAATGCCTGATGTTGCATCTTAGACATATCAAGAAGCCAGTAGGCGTTTTTAAAGCTATTTTGTTTGATATTTTTGTCATTCTGAGGCATTTTTGTGTCTGGATATTTGCAAAATCATAACAAATTGAGGTGTACAGTCATTTGACCAGTTCGGGATCATTGACCCGTTCGGGATCACTTCAACTTTGCAATAACCAAATAATTATATTACTTCTCACATTACCAATTCCTGTTGATACATGTGAAGAATAACATACATTAAACCAACAAACCCAAAATAAGGTGCCAAACATTTTCGGCAAATAAATTATGGCCATTTTCCTGAAGTTTGTGTGCAATATTGATCATTATTTTGTTTAAAAATGTTGGTTGAAAAACACTGTTAAAACTTCTCACCTTTAGAATTTGAACGCCAGGGCGAAAAACATTTATGTAAAATGCTAAGAATGTGTAAAAAATGTTTCACGTAGTTGTCTTGTTTTTTGGGGGGGGCATTGTACTCTAGACCAGTTCGGGATCACTCAACATCTCATTGCGTCAAATGGTGCCGCACTAACTTACTAAGTGAGGTGAAAATCATACTGCTGCAGTAGAAAGTTTATTTATTGCTTTTGAGATACATTACTTCAACAAATTCTTGTAGATTATTTTTTGTGTGTGTGAGAAAATGAAACTTGGAGGGGTCAATGTTTCTTTTAGGTGCGCTTCACTTTTCAATTGCCTTTGCTGCTGTTTTGTGTTTTTGTCGCTGTGTTTTTGCACTGCTGTTGAAGACACTTGCATGACATTCACTAAAGAAAGGAAGTCCAAGTCCATGCCAACACACTTTTGAAGTTTCGTGTCCTTGAGAGACAGTTTTATGAATGGGAGTATGGGTTTCAGAATAGATTCAACTGATCCTGAACTGGTCAAACAGGTGACGATACTTTTCTCAAAGCCTCTTCAAAAGTACTAATCTTTTTTTGTCAGTGGATACTTGGTGAGTTTTATGACATGTTTAGGTAAACTGATCAACTTTTTTGTTTAAGATGTCAAAGAGATTGCAACAATAAACAAAGTGAATTCAAAAAGTGATCCAGAACTGGTCAAACGACTGTACAATTTGTACGATAAATAATTCTCTGGGGCGCTGAAAAAACGAGTACAGCGCTGGGTCTAGGGGCCTTTGGCTTAAGACATTGATGACTTTTTACTTAGGTGTTCGGGATTCAGCAAAATACCTGTTATTGCTCTGTTTTTTCTTGTTTTCTTCTTCTTCTCATCTTCTCATTTCGTTGAACTCTTCTCATCAGCAGCATAACTCAATTATTCCTTAGCATAGGTTGAACTCCTCCATTGAATACAGCCTGACGGAGTCCAGGGTATAAAGGTCCCATAACTGCTGGTACTCAAACTCTCTGAGGTATGAAAAGTACTCTTTAAATCACAAAAAGGGTTTCCTTCATGTTTTTGGCCACATTTAAGTTTGCTGTTATCATGTGTCCACCCCCCCAGATGTTTATGAGTAAAACAATTTTAAATAAAGGGTTAACGGACACAGTAAAGCCTTAAAATGTTAAATTTGAAGTTGGTACTTTCATCCTGGGTCTAAGGTGGTGGTTTAGAAAAGATTATTTAAGGTTGAGCAATCTTTTATTTTATATTTTTCTTCAAACCCCCTCCCCTATTATCAGCATAATCAGTAGTTAATATTTGCACTTAGCTTCAGGATTGAACTTGTAGGGTCATTGACACTGTTTGGAAGCCTACAGGTATTTCACCATTTAATCCATAGTGTTAGCCAGAGGGGTGTCTGGGTGTCTTTTGGGTGCCCTGTTTTAAATTTGGACACCCTGTTTCATCTGTCATTTACATGTAAATGTATTGTAAGTGAACAATTTGGACACCCAGTTTTTAAATTTCCAGCAGATTTGGACACCCTTTTACCAAATCCTGGCTAAAACCTTGATTTAATCTCTGTCTTGTTTTGTCTGTTTAAATAATTTTATTGTGCTATTTTATGTAATTTAATGTTTTTATCCATCCTGTTATTGGCGCTTGCGCTGTTGGATGTGGCTGAAATAAAAATAAAAAAATAAAAAAATAAAAATTTAATATTGTCATGGCTTTCCTTCCAAACAGATGAAACTATCAGTGATGACAACACAAGATTCCAAGGAGTTCACCCTTCATGTGTAACTTGAACCAACGGAACTTGGTCATCCCTCTGCATGCAAAACATCCATGTAGTCGATGTCAACCTTACTGCAGCTTCCATGTTACATGATCACTGTGTTTACTTTCAAACAGAAACACCTTGATGACTTCCAAGCAGACCCATAGAATCATCTTGATGTTAGTGCAGGACTTGTGAGCAGAACACCAGGAACAATGAGAACCTTTGGTGCAATTCAAGCAAGGTACAAGTGCTAAAAACTGTCTTTTAAAAATGTGTATTTTTTTAAATTTTAGTTGAGCCAATAAATCATTCAGTTCTTGAAAGTCTTGTTGGGGGGGAGATGGTGTTAGTGTAAATGTAATAGCAGGCTAGTTGGTATAATTTGGCTACTGCACACTTCATGCATGGTGCCAATAAACATTTAGAAATAGTGACAATTTCATGTAGTTACAGAAAGATAAAACTTGCATGCCTGCCATGAGCACTTTTATTAAAAATGGTTTATTAACATATTTATGTTTTGAGGACAATATATTTTTTTTAGCAAGTTTGTTTTAATACAAAATATTTTAATGACAGCTTCAAAAACGTGTGATAACAACTTTTCGGAAAATGTGGTCGTTATGAAAAGTGCCAGTTTGGGGTTGTAAACAGTTTTCTCTGCCAACCTCTTAATAACAGGCAGAGTATACTGAATTTGAGACCTGGTTATTTTCAGAACCACAGTTTTTCAAAGAGGGTAAAATATTTTCTTTGGATGATCAATATACATCCAGGCCTGACACTTCATGGAGGCAATTGCCTACATTGTACATGCCCAGATATTTACCTTGGTGCTCCTTGACATAATTATTCAAATAGCCTACCATAGAGGTGCCCTTTACCAAGGAAGAATTGCCTTGTCCTTTCAAGTAATAAGTTGCAGGTCTGTCAATCATCCAACTTTAACTGACAGATCATACTATATGACTTTCTTTGTTTGAGCAATAACACATTTTTAAAACATATTTTAACAGTGATGCAAGTCAAATAAAGAATATTTTCAAAATGTTACTGAGACAGTTACAACTTGTCAGTTTCTCATTTGAATCATACTGTAAAGTATTCTACTTAATAGGAGAAAAGAACACGTTTGTGGAAGTGAGCATGGTTCAATCCCTCAGTTTTCAGCCAAATTGGGCCTTATTCATGTATGTGGAGAGACATTTAAACTAATAAAGTGTCATCACAATAGTTTCTCAAATTTTACTTGAAGGATAAATTACATTTTTTGTGTGTTAAACTTTTTTTGGAACAAACAAAATTGTAAATGGGCAAACTTTTGTAATGAAAGGTAAAAATGAGTTTTCCCCAAAAAGTTCTACTACAGGAAAGGACTGAAATGTTACATATCGTCAGCGTTTTCACGAAGTAGCACGCACTATACTAAACAACTTTTTTTTTCAGTTTTCAGTTTTTTTACATTTTAAACAATGTTATCCGAGGCCTACAATTTCATGGAGTTTCACCGCTTCAGGAGCAATACTTTCTTAATTACGGTAACATAGCGATACAACTTTGCACCGAAACTGACAATTTTTGACACCACGAAGTAGCACCCGAGTTAAATTTACCATTGAAACACACGGCGCACACCAACCTCAAGTGTGATAAAAACGTTTTCACGAAGTAGCACTGCAGTCTTGTGTGTAGCGCGCGCGCGTGAGACCTACATTTCACCAACTGACAAACACGCATAGTAATACATTGGAGGGTGCTACTTCGTGAAAACAGAAAATGTCTATTTTCGTTAATTTTCGATTCCACGAAGTAGTACACATCTTTCTTACTTTATTGCTTAATAATTTAGGACGAAAAGCATGAAAAAGCAACATATAAATGAAGTTCAATGCATCAAGTCTCCACTGTAAGAAATCTAGTTGAAAATACCCTGCCATTTTGTAGGAAAGCTTGATTTTAAAAAGCATTCACCTTTAAACGCTGTTTTCTGTAATTGTTATATTTAACTGGTATCTAGGTCTGTGCTACTTCGTGGCGTCGGTGACGACATCACATGAAGTGTATACAGGTATGGCCTAAATGAAATTGTGTGTTTCAAAATTAATGAAACACAACAACGTAGTTATAAATGTGTAAATGTCATATTAAATTTGCTTGACATGTCGGTAAACAATAAATGGGTGTTAACGGAAGCCTTTGAATATTTAAAAAGTGGCTTGCTCTTTTGTATTTATACTCACAAACATATGCTTTCTAAATTCATACATTCTTGAACCACTCGACCCATGAATATACTGTGCTGATATGAAGTATTAACATGAACATTAAATCTGACATTTTATCAGATTTTTTGTTAACTGTTACAAATGAGTGTGCACCAAAAAAAAATTAATAATAATAAAACATGTAATTAATATAATAACTGACCATCATCCCACCCTAATATTTTTGGCTAAAGAAATTTAGAGCACAAAAAAAATTCACCCAGTACCTACAATGTACCCACCCTATTTTTTGTTCAATGTAGGCTAATAGGAAACAAAAGGTTTTTTACTTTGGCCTTTACTTACAAAACATCAGGATACATGTGTACAAAAACAACCTTGTGAAGTGGTTATTTCACAGCAAACACAACATGACAAAATGTACAAATTCTTTTTTAATTTCATTTAGCTGTTGAGGAAGAGTTTTAGGTATTTCAGGATGGTTCGGCACATCACGGAGGAAATCCCAACACATGGGCGCAGCCAGTGGGTAGACAAACGAAAACATCTCGTCCGCGTTGATAAATGCGATGAAGAAGCCATGATCACTAAAAGCAAGATTGCACGCGATAGTCGCGATGTCAACAACACAGCATACACGAGCTCGTGACCTTTCACATCTTGCAGGTCCTAGCTTGTCATTCAGTCACTATAATACTACATGATTTGATGCCTCATTACAATAACTTGGCCACACCTTCTAAAACAAAATATCCAAGACATTACTACAGTCGTCAGGGCGCCGATGAATTCAAGAACGAAAAGCGCGCCCTCTGTCGGGTTATCACAAGTATTATTGTATAAGATAGTTACGTGTATAAGATGGTGAAGTCTTGGACCAAGACTAAGATGATGCTTGTGTCATGACATTCACACAATTTCTCAGTAAAATTGACCTTAGCATCAGTTAACTGCTTGATGCTGATGGTTTCGTTGCAGCACAAGCAAATCACAGATTGACATTAGGGTGGCTTACAGTGTTTCATCAATCTCAGTCAACATTCATTCATTTTCAGGCTCTGCCACAGCAACCAGTTCTTTGATTCTTCTACACCACCTTGAAGATAGATGAAAGCTCATGATCAGTTACTCTTCTACTGAATGTGGTTTTGTGTAGGACAGGGTAAGTGGAGATCTTTTAAAATAGCTATTTTTATAGATTCACAAAAGCTATAATCTTTCATTTAAGGGTCTACGTCACTCTACTTACCTGTAGAGCAATTTGCATATTTCCAATTTGTATATATTTCCCAAGCTGGCAGGCGCAAACGCTAAAACTTTTACACACAATAGCACCCCCTGTTGACTCCCCCATGATGCCCTGCGGCATAGGCGCCACGTGAGCTTCCTCTTTTCTCTTAGCACCCACAGTCACCAGACGTGTTTCTGTGAGCTTTGTCAAAAGACGCTTTTAACGCTGAGTAAGAGAGTATTTTTTCAGTTACCGTAATCTTCGGAATATAGGCCGCGGCTTATACATTGATTTTGGCCCTTTTAAACATTTCGGCGGCTTATATCCCGGGCGGCTTATACACCGAGCAATAAAACTTGTTTTTAAAAAGATCGTTTGTAAAATATTTCTGCAACGAAACAATTTTCTAAAACGAAAAAAATCCCACCAAAACATGGCCTGTGTGATATAGTGATAGTTTTTACGAAATGTTGTTGAAAATCCCAGCTTATCTTTTGAGCTGAGGAGTCGTCAAACTTGCGCCCACCATGCTTGCTTCGACTTTCGCTGGTGATCGCTTGCGTGTACCGTACTTAATGAAGCAGGTCACCAGTGTAGTATCGCCATGCAGTGTTGTTTATTAACGTTGCGTTTTCCATAAATGGTTACAAATCTACGTTCTAACTAGCGTTAGCCATTCAGTAGTTAAGTTGTTCTAGCCATGGTTGTCTGTCTTCATAATTTTCAGAGCACGAACGTACTTCCCACAGGCCGCTTACCATCCCACTGCCATCCCATAGTATTCATCACCTTGACCCCGCGGATGTGCTTGCTCTTTGCTATACTTTATTATCAGGGGATGAAGAAACGGCATGTATAGTGTATCCGTGGGAGCGAGGGTGCAAGGGAAATTCCCTTAGTGAGAAATCACCATGTGTTCGGGAAACGTCTAGTCTCGGTTCCAACACGCTCCAGTTGTGTGGTCACGAAAACCTAACCGCTCTCTAAACCGCTAACACCCCACGAGGGCGCTATCATTCCCGTAACCGCTACCACACCACGACGCTCCATTTGTGTAGTCACGAACCAAGACTATGAAACGTCACGTGCACGTGTATAAGAATAAAAAGCGATGCACTAGCTTCAGAGATCGCGCGCAACGTTCCTTCAATCGTGGAGGTAAAAACCATTAATTGAGTCGGAACTAGTGAAAAAGGGCACATAAAAATGTAAAGACGTTCTGTTGTCATGGAATATGAATATTAAATTCAGTGATTTTACCTCAGCAGTTTATCAAACAGTCAAGTCTTGTTTGTTTATAATTGCTCACTTCCTCCCTGCGGGGTAAAACCGTTTTTCCGCGTTCGAAAAAACTTCACGCGAATATCGAGATCTCGGCAATATTTACCCCAAAATATATCACCATTCAAAATTTACGAAAAGAAAATAGACCCACTTAACTGCAGACCATTCTCATAAATTATTTCAATAACGATCGATACATGTTAACTTCAGTACATTTTTACTTTAATGCAACGCAAGACGCACTTTGTGGCGATGTACAGTGACTGTTGTGCCGTCCGCTAGTCACTGTACATCACCACAAAGGACCGCCAAACACGCACGGCCCCCCTGTGCGTGCGGTCCTTACTGCGGCTTATACGCCGGGCGGCTTATACACTGGCGCATAAATCTTGTTTTGACAAATTCTTGGCATAGCGGCTTATACCGCGGGCGGCCTATATTCCGAAGATTACGGTATTTATTGTTGTTTATTTATTATTGTTTATTTATATTTTATAAAATGAGCAAGAAACGTTTGGCAGGGAGCGAGACCATCCTTAATGGGGAGAAATTCTTCTCCCCGGGACGATCCGCCTTCTCCACAGCCCCCACCCAGCACTCGGGGGCCGATGGAGGCCCCGTGCGCTGGCAGTCCTGTTGACCGGGCCTTTGTCGCTATCCAGTCCTCGGCCCCGGTCAAGGCTCCCAGGACAAGCCAACGTAAAGCCCACTCTGGCAAGGTTAAATCCAAAACCTCCTCCTCTGCCGGAGCGGGCCCAGGCAATAAGGGAAGTCAGGCGAAACGGGCCTCCGTACCCACTTCCCCGACCACAGGCTCACTGGACAGTAGTCACGGCCCAGTGAGCAACGTTCCCCCATGGGGCTGCAGGACGACTTTACGGCGGGTGGACCAGCCAGCTCTGCTGTTTGGTACTGCCCGTGAACAGTGGCCAGCGGTACAATGAGCCCTCGCTCCCTCCACTTTGGAGTTTGACCCTTGCTCGGGAGTGCCTCATAATACATCTGATTTTTCTTCTGGACTATCCTATTCGCACCCGAAGAAAAAGAAGAAAACGAAAGGGAAACGCCGAACCCGATCTCCGTCTACATCGAGTTCGACCCCTTCCTGGGGGCGTTCAAAACAGCACCGCCATCACGGATCCATTTCAGCGGCTGACTTTATGCAGGCTTTTCAGTCTATAAATGCCTCGCTGTCAGCCATGGCCTCGGCCAGCTTCCAACCGCCCCGGCCCCCACCACCAGACCCTGCTTAGAGTCGGCCAGGGGAGGTACCTGGCAGCCACGAGCTACCGCATACGGTCAGCCATGCCCCACGTCTCCGCCTGGCTTTTGCCTCGGAGCTGAATGCTCAGTCGGCCACGGACCCCCGCCTGTCTCGGCCCAACCTTTAGTTCCACTGGGTGATTCGGCCCGAGCCTCACATTCTTCCCGTCGGTCGGCCTCAGGAGACTCGGCCGGGGATGGGGACAAGGTGGCCCAGCTGCAGTGGCTTTCTATTTCTGAAACCAAGCTGCGACTGGTGCAGCGGGACATGATCTGCGTCCTTCAGCTATCGCAACCAGACGATCCAGCCCCCGAAAAATAACAAAGTCCTTCAAGCACCGGACGGCTGCGACCAGATCACAACCCGGACCAGTTTTTCCAGTACTCCCGCTGGACCGGATCAACGCTATAGCGGGCGAGGCATCCTGGAAACCATACCGGAAACAGAACATATCATATTACCATTTCCCGGTAGCAGACTTCGAGTCCTTTTTCTCTCCGCCGACCCTGCCGGACTCCGCAAAGGACAAATTGGCAGCCGACTGTGGCCTTTCATCTGCCAAGTCGGCCCTTGCAGATCGGACCCGGAACAAGTTTGAGGATACCTTATGTAAGGCGGACTCGGCCTCCCGTTTTGGGATGAGAACATGGTCCTTCCTCCTCCTCCTGACCAAATATTTGGTGTCGGGTTGTGAGGAAGACTCCTCCATCCCGACCGACTTATTGACAGCGGCTTTTCATTGTCTAGACCTTGGTATCCCGCACTTTACTAGAACAGTTCGCCTGTGTGTCGACTTTGGCCACTGCTACCCGTCGAGCTAATGTTTTGGATGCGCTCTTCCTTGCGTGCAAGCATTTCGATGCTCTCCCTCTCTTCGGCAGTGACCTCTAGCTTCGCCTGGAAATTCCAGGAGTCTATGGAAGCAGAGGCCAAACGCATTGAGGCTACGGACAAGATTAATCTCAAGAAACCGTCCGCTCAGGGTGCAAAGTCGGCCCCTAAAGCCAAACCAAAGTCGACTTTTTGGATCCCCCGTCGCCAACCTTTCAAGACACGCGGCGGTCCCCGTATTCGGGGCTGCGGCAGGGCTGGTTTTTGCAATATCAAAAGCCAGCCCACCACTGCCCGCCAGTTCCAACAAGACACCCGAGGCGCCCGCGCATAAGCCCCCCGTTTCTCTGGGGGCTGGCGCAAGTCACGCCCCTCTCTTAAGGCGGCCCCCTATCGACAGACCCGTGGGTGGCTGCCTCTCTACATGGATCCTGGGCATCAATTTCGTTCGATCGATATCATCAGTCGCAGTTACGCGCTAGAATTTAGGAGTCCCGTAGAGCCGTAGAGCGTCGACTCGCACAGTATACAACAGCCGATTATGACATTTTTATCGATGGTGCAGACAGCGCACTTGCCGTCCAGCCCATTTTTCTGTGGGGACAATATGTGACTTTCCTCTGTATCTTGACGAAAGTGGCCTGTCAACAGCAACCATTAAAAATTACCGTTCAGCCATCGGAGCCATCCACCATGGTTTCTCTGATGGATCTTCAGTCTCTAATAATCAGGCTTTGGGTCATCTCGTCAAGGGCATGTTTGTAGACCGCCCCCCGTCTCGTATACTTGTCCCTTTGTGGGACCTTTTCCAAGTGTTAACGGTCCTTTCGAAGGCTCCATTTGAACCAATGACTAACGCATCGCTGCTACAACTGGCGCTTAAATTAGCCTTTCTTTTGGCAGTCGCCACCTCCAGACGCCGTAGCGAACTCCATTCCCTTTCACTTGAGTCGGGCAATATTCGTTGGGAACCTGCCGGGGTCTGGCTGGTCCCTAGACTGGGTTTTCTCTCCAAAGATCAGTCCGAGTCCTTCTCTCCCCCAGACATTTTTCTGCCAGACATTAAATCTTTCTCAGCCATTGCGGCTGACAGGCTGTGGTGCCGGTCCGGGTATGTCAGTGGTATGTCAGTGGTTGGTCAGCTGGGCGACTGTAAGCAGTTGTTTGTCTCCACAGTCCCGCCACATGGTCCAGCATCCTGTGATTGTGTTTGCCGATGGATCGTAACGGCCATCCGCTCGGCCCTTCCCGAATGGCCGGGAGACACCGCGGCCTCAGCCCACGAAGTCAGGGCGGCCCTCTTCGTGGGCCTTTTTTTGTTTTGAAGGCAGCTGCAGCGTCATCCCGGCACTAGTCATTATGGAAACAACCCACCAGAGGTCCATGTGCGTTTGCTTTTCATTCCTTTTCAGATTATGTTGGTCTATATTATATGTATTTTGTATTGTACATATATATTTTTTCACATGTAATCGCTATTCTCTGTAGCTACACGTGTTGTATTGACCTTTTTTGCTTCTCTGATTGACACCCCTGTGACTCAATTCTTCAGGTACAGCCTGGCATCATCCCCATGACGATGATCTCCGCCTTTTCCCTGAGTTGATGGACGACTCCTTCCAGGCCATTGGATTCTCGAGTCCTTCAAAGGTCCTCCCGGAATCCCATTCTCTAAAGGTAATTTTTGTTCTTACAAATATTCCAATGTCACCTTTTCACCTCGAAGAATGCCCCCTCCCTCGACGGTCATACGCCTGATTGTCGATCTAGCTGTTCTCGTTTTACAGTTTTTATTTCTAAGGCAACCAAGCCAGGCACGGTCCTTCAGTTATATTATCATTATAATGTACACTTGCGTGCGGTGCGGTGAGTCTTGCTCCTCGGAGCATCACTTACACAGGCCTACCCCCTAGGTAGGTCACGCCCCATTCATTCAAGCAGTAGCATCTGGCATACCCACCGCCTTTCTTCGGTGCTAGTCTATGCAAATGTAGTTGCTTTACAAGTAGAGTGACGTAGACTCCCTCCCCACAGTAGTGTGGGTAGGGTCTACGAACGATACTTACCTGTAGAGCATCCCCCCTCCTTCCCCACTATACTCGATCTCATGTTTGTGTAAATGTTGCGCGCACAAGAAAAGAGGAAGCTCACGTGGCGCCTATGCCGCAGGGTATCATGGGGGAGTCAACAGGGGGCGCTATTGTGTGTAAAAGTCTTAGCGTTTGTGCCTGCCGGCTTGGGAAATATGCAAATGTAGTTGCTCTACAGGTAAGTATCGTTCGTAGACCCTACCCACACTACTGTGGGGAGGGATTTTACGCAAAACAATCTGCCAATGATGAAGTATTGTCGGTATCCTGACATTATCTGACCTCCATCAGCTGTGTGTGAAATATTTGGTATGTTTCATGTATTTTGTGCATTGTTCGTGGCATATGAAAAAGTTTGTACATGTTTTTCCTGGCCTCAACTTTGCTACATTGGTTTGACCTGGAGATAAAGCTAGGTGGATGCAGTGTGAACTAGTGAATGAACAGCTTTAAAAAGTGCATTTGCGACTATTTCACGGTTTTCTTTATGATAGTGACAGTGTAAGTACATATTTGACTTCATTTCAGTTGGGCTGCAGTGCAAGGCTCAGGGGTAAAACCTCTGCAGAAATGTGACTGTAAAATCATCTTCAAGAGAGCAAGATTGATTGCCACTTGTATCGACACAGTGCCCTTCATCTCCTGTATACCTTTCCTTTGGCCCAGTCAGAGTAATATTTATGTTTCTTATCATTTCAGTGAGGGCCTTAGCAGCTGGGGAGCCAACAGTTACTGGACATTCAGCAGATTCACACTTTTTTATTATTGAGTCAGCGTAACCGTTATTGACCAAATGCACGGCATTGTGATCTTTACAAGGTCGGACCATTTCTCGAAAACGTGAGTGCTCCTTTTGGGTTTGTGACTGAAAATGCATGGTTCATGGATTCTGCTTTTTGAGTGCTTGTGCCATACTTGGTTTTTGCCATGGCTTCTTTACCAAGTCGTTTGTTCAAAAGTTTGATGACTGTCTCTACATCATATTTAGACATTTTCATTTTTTCCTGAGCATTAGCAGGCAGGTATTGAAATTTGTATTTCTGATGTCTAGTACCACCATGGCAAATGTAAGATGACTTCTTGCACAGCCCATGGTTTCCCATGTGACATTGAGGAATTGCAATTGCTGCCTTTGCAGCCATTGCTGTGTTTTTGGACTGGTCACCAATTTTTTTTGTTAAGGATTGCTCCAGCCTCGGCCTGAGCCCTGTGGCTAATGTAATCGGCAAATCTATGGGTGTGTACAACATTGGTAAGAATGAAAAAATAAATGCTCACAGATTTGCACATAACTTACATGGTATAAAGATGGTCATGGTGGAAAACTTCCCTTGAAATAGTTTTGCTTGAAATGCCATAGTTTTTAGGAAATGAGTAAAACAATAGTCTTCATCCTGCAGGATAAATTTTGAAGTTTGAAAAGAAGTTAAAACACATAAGGGGGTTTTTCACTGTTTTCTCATGATTCCGAAGTCTGATTGAGCTTAAACTTTCACAGGTTTGTTATTTCATGTATTTGTTGGGTCACATCAAGTTTGGATACAGGTCTTTGGCAATTACCAATGTTGTACACACCTTTTTTTTTTTTTTTTTTTTCCGGAAACATATCTGTGCTGAATCACGGCTGCACAAAGAGATCTATTTAGATGAGGGGGGTCTGGCAAACGTTCACAAATTTCCATACTTTCCTTGCTTTGCGTAAGTGTGCTAATACCGTGTGCAAGGCACCCATCGGCATCAGTTGTAACCCTATTAAGTATTTATCTTAATTGGCTTTTTACAGTTCAACAGTTTCTTTGCACATTGCCTTCCTCCTTTCCGTTTGTCACTCATGTTAAAGTTTGTAGGACAAGTTGCGGTACATGTTGAATGGTTTTGTTTGTGTCCCATTTCTTGCACAGCTTGCTTTCATGATGGACGATGGATTATTTTATTGTTGATCTATCTCTACGGCAATTCCACTCTCACTTTCGTAGCCTTGTAACTCGTGTATATCTTTCATGAGCTTTCTCCTGAGAGAAAAATAACTTGTGTGTCTGTTTGTATCAGGCATGCTCATTCACTTGGAAATGTACACAAAACACCATAGGAGTGGTTTGTTGGGTGGGTTGTTGTTTGTTTGTTTGTTTGTTTGTTTAAGCCTGCCATTTCAAAACCAATTTAAAAAAATGAAATTTTCCAAAAGAAATATGTTCTTGACAATATTCCTAATGTCTGATTGTGGTCTCCAGTCAAACTGTGAACATGAGTTCCTCTATATTATGAACAAACTAAATAGGGAGAAAACAGAGCGTCAGCCTCATAAATATTTTGTAGGCCCTCAAAATATTCTATATTAGACAGATTTGAGAGCTTAATAAATGGAATACAGTGTTAAAATGTTGCCCTATTGTGACCTGGAGGTTGTTGACTTCAACTTGAGGTATTTTGGATGACATAGGCCCTTAAAATAATGATCCTATTTGACGAGAGGTGTGGAGACATTTTTCAAGAATGATGCTTAGACGGTTGGAAAATTGCATCGGTGCAGGGGAGTTTATTTTCGGAGGGGGAATAACTCGACGTGCCTTGTGAATTGTGACTTCCCATATCAAATTGAACAGATAATAAAAGTTCAAGAGTCATATAATAATTGTCACTTTACTGTGAAAAGCTGCGAGACTTAAAAGTGTTTTTTGTGTATTTTTGAATATTTAGCAATTCCCACTATAAGCAATGAGAGTTGATTTAGTCGGGTGCAACTGTAAAGTCTGAGTGTTACAAGATTCCAGCATACAAAGGCAGATTATCGGCTGTGGCTTTTTGCAGAGGTTCTGCGATTCACGGTGAGTGCCTACTAAATAATTATTATCAAACAAGAATATATCAAATCCTGGTGCTTATAACGAAAACCTGTGTTGTGTTTTTCCTAATTGGGAAGTCAGTGTTTCATATTGGCAATGATATTTTCAAAGGGAAACGATTACTCCAAAAGCTTTAAAAGTTTCTAAAAATAACACTGCGGGTGGGCATAGAATTGATTTTTTCTGGAATACCACCTCAAAGTGATTAATTCTGACTCGATCTCCACCTACCAACAGCTCTTATTAAAACTTTATATCTTCAATAAGCTTTCAAATTGAAACTTGTGAAACTTGGCTAATTTAATTCTCTGAATATCTCAATGACTCCTCTACACTTATTGTGCATAGTATAGCAATCCCCCTCTCATACAGCCGATATAAAAATTGCTTTATTTTGTACGATGACAATTTTTTCTCAAGAATCGCTTTCATATCTTAATACTGTGACAGAAAAAAGTGCATATTCTGTATTATATTCTCTGACACTCTAATTTATTCCTTTATTCAAACTCATACTAAATGAGTGCCACCTAGAGGTGGCATATGCTTTTCAACTTTACAGAGTAGGGTGATTCTTTTCTTCATGTCATGTACTGAGTAGAAGTACAAATGCGTTGACTTGTATGTATGACTTGATTATGTCCAGATTGTCAAGACAGATCTCTCTGATCCATTGCTTCTTCAACAACATGAGGAGATCATTGCAGGTGTCGCTTTAAGGAAATCACATGGAAAGTACTTGATATTCAGTTGAAGTTTGGATTTTCAAGGTAAGATTTGTTGAGCTAAACTTATTGCTTACGCCGTTTCCGAAGTATCTTTTAGAGTAGAATCCTTCACAGAGATACAAAATACAAGTGTTACTTGTATTACCAGTGTTCTCCAAAATGTTAAAAAAGCTTGGTGCACCACCTAGCTTTTTGTGGCACTCGCCACATTTAAGAAGTTGCTACCAAGGTTTAAAATCCTTTCTCTGTGTTTTGTTTTTGCCCTCTTTTGTAGTACAAAAGACATATAATAATAAATAATAATAAAGGCTTCTTATATAGCGCTCAGGTTGTCACTCAGTGACGCTCATGGCGCTTCAACATTATTACCCCTGGTCACTGGGCCATTTTTTATTTCATTCCTTAAACCATCTCAGCTCCCTTGGGAGTATACAGCCATGTGCTGCCAAATATGTAGCGCATCAAGCTAAATCAATCACAAGAACCATCTCTGCCCTCACAGGTACCAATTTACCCCTGGGTGATGAGAAGCAATTATAGTTAAGTGTCTTGCTCAAGGACACAAGTGTCACGACCGGGACTCGAACCCACACTCTGCTGATCAGAAACACCAGAGCTTTGGTCCGGTGGTCTTATCTGCTCGGCCACGACACGCTAAGATAGGCCCCTACAAAGTGGGCATAAGGAATCATCTTAGAGTGCATCACAGAGCATGTACAATCAAAATATGTCCAGATTGAAAATCATATGTGTACTTCATCATCGTCTGCCCTGGCAAGTACCCTTTTACTCCTGGGTAATGAAAACATTAAATTTGAATGTCTTGATGATTCTCTAATTGACCATCGTACAGGAAATGCTAAAAGTTAATATTTCAGTAAGCAGAATTTATGTCAAGGATGCTGTTATTCAAACAGTGGGACATAATGTCTGGTTGTAAAGAAGTTGGTGGCAATGTAAATAATTATATCTTATGTTACAGGTTTTCATGATGAACCACCGGGAACCACCGTAGTGCAGCGCTCTGCTGCCAACCTTGACCATACAAACACCAGTGTAATTTTTTCAAGGTATGAATTTACTTATTACTTAACAGTGTGTTGTTTGATTTATAGGTAAAACAATAGTTAAAACAACTGTCTATCAACCTCAATTTGAAGACATAAATGTTAAAGCTCTGATAATTGTTAGCATAATTGAGACATGAAAGTCATTTTTGATGATGCCTCTAACTTATGAGTTTATGTTTTTTTGGTTTTTTTCCAAGGAACAACATTTTGGTTAAAGTTATATACTGTGAGTCAAATCTGTTCTCATCAAAATGTCATGTTGTCTCTACCTTGCTTAGAAATCTGTCACCCTAAATCATTCTGTGTTTCTACTCTTTTCTATTTTTTTCTTCATCACATCATAGATATTCAGGATCTAGAACATTTATTTTGGATAAAACAGTCAAGCCAAGATTCCCAGCCTCCTAGTGCAGTTCTAATGCAAGTGTTGCTTCACCAATGTTTTTTCTAAAGGGCTGTTTCTTCATGACGACTACCCTCACCTAATACTTTGTCAAACGATGATTCATCAGATCTTCATGTCACAGCAGCCAGATATAATCACATTAGTTCAAGAAAGCATTGTTATGTATTAAATCCAGCTCTTGACGAACATCATTCATACACCAAATTATTTGAGGCAATTGACAGAAAGTTTAGATGTACATCAAGATTTGACACTTAAAATGCGCAGTTCACTGCAGTGAAAACATTCGTCTGGAAGATCCGGATTGGACATTATGGAGCTGTTGATCTGCAGGGTTTAAATCGATAATTTGCATTTATGATTGGAGTGGGGATGATTGATTTGTTTAGTTGACTTTAGCGAGACCTATTATTTGATTTTCCTGAAGGATATGAGTGGAGTTTGTGAACATTTGTGGTCTGTTGAATTTGCTCCAGAGGCCTTGTAAACATTAGGTTGGGTGTATGGTGACTCGGTGGTGGGCAGAGGGGTTGATCTGCCCGAAATGTTAACACATTAAAAACACAAGTTCCAATTTCAAGTAAGAAGTTTTTTTGTTTCGCTTTCTCTTTACATATGTTTTTTTTCTCCTTGCTGTGCCCGAATTTCACCCACTGTTAAGCTCCAATGTAGGGGGGGGGGGCAGTTGCCCATCCCTCCTTCAAATGTTGTACACCTATGGGATTAACTCTTTTAAACTAGCAGCTATTATTTGATTGGAAAAGTTGTGCTGGATTGACATAAGGGAGACCAATTATTGGACTTGTAAAAAAGTTGTAATGAGGTCCTTCTCTGAAAGATTGACTGTCTGTGTAATACATGCAAGCATGTAATATAACATTATGATCAAATGAAGTACCCCAGTTTCATACATGCCAATGTTTCAGACATGTATTAAAACAGTGTCTGTAAAAATACTAGATGTTTTGGCTCTTGTCTGAAAAAATTGCAGAGCTTATACTTCCTTTACAATTTTGGTGGGAAACAACAAATTAGTTTGGCCTTAAATTTGAAGAACATTAGAGGTCTGAAGTTAAATTGTATTTTATACGGTTATTTGCTCACTTAATGTTTTATTCATTTATTAATTAATATTCCTTTTGTTTCACTTTTTGGGGGGAAGTGAACAGAAAGTTTCAGAGGAATAAAAGGGTTACAAAATTACATTTATTTATGGAAAACTATGTGTTAGATTTTGCTCAAAGTCAAGGGAAATTTTAATTTTATCTACTTGACTTTTTGTGAGAAATTGGTTTGTTGCAAATAACTTCCCTTGTGTGTTGGGAATTTATGTTGTATATTTTCGTTCGCCATCAAAAATGAATCAAGGGATACATACTTGTCCTATTTCAAAGTCTCAAACATTTTGTTTTATCAAGCTTTGTTGACTTGCTGGGCCAACTAGGTTTAATATTTCTTAACTAATTTAAAAGTGTTAGAATTAGGGTTTCTCTTGAATTTTATTTATTGTCATTGTTTTGTTTTATAGTTTATTCTAGACCATCATTGTTTGTCTTGTAAAGGTCTTTTAATTGTTTACAAACACTGATCACCCCATTTTGTATGGGCTTGAATATCACGAATTGTATAATTTTGTCAATAAATGTGAACATTTTGGGGGGATAAACCTGAACTTTCACCTTTAAAATAAATATTTAAAAAACTTTTTTATGAAGTGTGAGTATTGATATCAAAGTGATATGGTTTATTGATTATTATAGTAAATGATAAATTGTTACGTTTTGTTGTGCAGTGAAGGCACCTTGTACTTTTTCCCAACCACTGACTGGCTAAACTCAAATGCGTAAGGTGTTAAATTACTGATACATAAATTAAAATGAAAAAATGATGGTGTGGTCTTTTCATTAATTGTTTTATAATTTATGATTATTTATTTTATTTTTATATTTAAAAAACTTATTTGGACCAAAATTTGATGCAAAACTAGATAATACTGGCCGTGCAACTGCACTCAGGCAGCCGGGCACTGTTGTCCTTGTACAGCGAATATGGGTTTTTATTATGTCTCGGGGCCTGATTTTCATTTTAAAAAGTAATTATTTGGTTATTCAGAAATGTTCTGCTCATGTACGCTGAAGTGCGCCCTCTAATTCTGCACTAGAAAGTACTTAATTTGAACCTCTTAATTAACGGCGGGATTTACAGTTATACTCGAGCACTTCTTCCTAAAAAGAAACCTTCTGAATAATTCTGGTGCCCTTTGTAAGCACCCTTTGTTTTATTCTCTTTTGAAGGCAGAGGGTGGGCTATGTGAAGAATGTGCGTCGTTGGCTTTGTTAGTCGTGATCTTTTGTCCAATTTTGTGGAGATTTTCTTTAAAAGACGATCACTGGCACCTTATTTAAGTATTCGAAGAATGGCTTCAACGCTGTTACAACATGGCCGCCGCTATCGATGTCTTTGCCGATGCTTTGCCGTTTTTGGTGTTTGAATTTCTCCATTTCAGCAGACTCAATGCGGGCCAAATTTCTTCGTCAAGGACACAGGTTAGTTGAATTTCCACATATTGTGAATGCTATCAAAATATTCGTCAACAATCTTTGACAAAAAATCTTTTTTTTGACGCACTATTTTTCGGATTTTATTATTTTTTTCTACAATCACCAGAAAAGAAACTGAAACATGTGTACATTCTTCGTGTCATTTATTGCTCTTTACTCTTCGTCATTTTGTATGAATGTATACGTGGAAATAGACCCGTTTGTATAGTACTAGTATAGTAAAGACCGGTGGTGAATACGTTAATTTTAGCACACGTTTAAACTTGGAGAAGTTCGATCAGAAATTGTTATTTTGCGAGGGTGGTGGTTAGTCGAATGAACTAAAATACCGTTTTAAAACCAGTTCAAGTTCACATTAATTATGTTGACTAATTGTTTTTTGTGGGTTTTTTTTCCTACAACACAAATTTTGAAGAAAAAAAATTTGAAACTTTTAATAATACTCGCTCTTTGCCTATTTTTCCACCAAAAGTGCCTAGAGAATGAAAGCATTTGTCTAAATTAACGGAATCTTTTTTTGCTTTATACATTAATCAATATAAAAAAAATATTTGAAAATTTGAAATTATAAAGAGCTTGCCAAATTAAAATAATAGACATGTTTGTTGTGAGGAATGATGCTAATTGAGCACAGTGATAGTAGTCATACATTAGCAGTTCACATTGGGTTTGATCAAAACTTTGTTTGCAATCTGCTACTAATTGTTGACATTGTTTTGGAATGTATAAAAAGGTGCTCATGGTTGTCAGCGGCGTAACTAAGGTAAATTTTTAAGGGGGCACTGCTGGCAAATCAACTATATATTCCTTTGCACTTTTTAAAAACTGGATCTTAATCTACGCAATTGCATGAGAATTCCGCCATTTGCATGAGAATTGTCTCCCAACATGTAATTTTTTAATCCAATTTGCCCGATGGACATCAGTTCAAATAATTACATTTAAGTTTTCAGAAAACCCTGACAATATAAATGTTCAAGTGTACAGCTTTAAAATCTGTGACCGTCCAAATTAAAATACAACATTATTTTTATGTTGTCATTGATTTATTGTTATTGGTTCACTGCCTCTTAATCCTCAATGTTAAAATATTTGAACTTTTGATTTTTTATATTTTTATTTGCATGTACACTGGCAGAGTGTGGGAGCCTGGAGTCTAGCACAGCTTATCCAACAGAAACTGCAACCACCCAAAACAGCAGACCGTGCATCACCAGGGTGCTCTGTGCCTATGCCCTGTGTCCACTAGATTTGGACTGGTCAGCTTGTATCATCATTGTGGGCAATTGTCTGAAATATTGCAGTATATTTTTGATTTGCACTTCTTTAATTAACATGCACTTATTAATTATGGATAATAACCTATCACTTGTTCTTGCCTTTGCTTTATTACTTGCACCGTAACTCTGACTGACATTAACAATCTATAATACAAACACAACCTCTTTCCTTCTCAATTTTAATCTTTCATCCACGCCACTCAACAATCACTGCACAGTGCACCCATTAAGCACTCTCTTCACATAACCCCAAAACATAACATTATATTGTATGTAATTTTGAATTGAATTTGATTTGTATCGCTTTGTTTTGCTCTTTATTTTGGCATGAGGAGACTGACATCCTGGCATGAGGAGGCTGACACGGGGCATGAGGAGGCTGACACGGGGCAGGAGGAGGCTGACACGGGGCAGGAGGAGATTAACATGGGGCATGAGGAGATTGACATCATGGCATAAGGAGGCTGACAAGGTTGCATGAGGAGACTGACATCCATGTACTTACATCGCCATATCACCAGGTTCAGTAATACAATTATTTCTCTTCAATAGATATTAAAATAGTTTTTTTCTAATTTCCATTTTTTCCCTTTTAGAAAGTCTAGTTGTTCTCCAATGAGATCTACCCATCCGAAATGTAGATAAGTGTTATCTGCAAAATGCGTATCACCAGCTGAATGTCTTCCCATACGTAGATGTAGATGTTCAAGACTAAGGCAAAGTTTGTAAATTCTGGTGTAAGTATTTGTTATCAAGTAATAAACCACAAGGTTTTTCTTATCGTCGTGTAGTGGGCTGTTTTTGCAGCACTATACAAGAATATAAAATTATTCCTTTATATATACAGGCATGCAATTCGTTTCAGTCATGATTTCCTCATTTTTGATTCTTAACTGTATTATACCGTTAGAAATTTAAACCGCAAAGACATACTCTGCATGGCACTTTCTCTTTCAAAACTAAAAAAATAAAAGAATATTATGCTGTTGCATGCATGACTGAAATATGCAAAGTTATTAAATTATGTATTATCAATATACAGGCAGGCAACACATTTCAGGTTATCAACTTATTTCCCAATTTGTTGGTTTCACATCCATATTGAAAATTGAAAAACACAGCGCAAAGTCTTGCTGTGATGCACTTTAGTCTTTTGCGATTTGCTAAATGTTGCATGCCTGAATATCTAGAATTTTGAAGGTTATGCGAATACTCATTAAAATGCGCATGGCAGTGACACTTCTTTATAGTGCTTGTTATTGTTTTCTGAAAAAGCAATTTTTTGCAAAATAATACAACTATCTCAATAGTCAAAAGCAAAGAAAAAAACTGCTCTAAGGTTCACATTTTTGGCTTTCTACTCTTGATGAATCAAAAATAGAAGAAAAATGCAATTGAATGCCATTTTGTAAAAGATGATAGTTTCTAGTAAACTCAAATGCAATAATGTACAACACAAATGTTTGACAATTTTGAGAATATGCTTACTAATTTAAAGTTTTGAATTCAGGCATAACATTAGTACATGTATTTTTGGTAAAACTACAGACATGAACACTCCAATTGCTGTTCCAAATCTTTAAATCAAAATAAGATGCTTCACCCTTTCACATATTCCTCCATCTTTTCTTCTCCTCCACTCTTAACACTGAATCAATACCCATCACAATCTTGCTCCCCTCCCCTCCCCTCCTTCCCAAATTACCACTCCCCTCCTTCCCAAATTACCACTCTCCTCATTGCGTTTATTGACCACTTTCATCCTTGTGTTTACTAACAACTACCTTCCTTGCGTTTATTTACCACTATTCCCTCCTTGCATTTGTTTACCACTCCCCTCATTGTGTTTATTTACCACTTCCCTCCTTGCACTTATTGACCACTTCCCTCCTTGCACCTTTTGATCACTTCCCTCCTTGCATTTTTACCACTTCCATCCTTGCGCTTGTTTATAATATCCCTCCTTGCATTTGTTTACAACCTCCCACCTTGCTGTTATTTATCACTTCCATCCTTGCTTTTTTTACTTCCCTCCTTAAAGTCGTTTATCACTACCATTCTTGCGTTTATATATCACTGCCCTTCTTGCATTTGTTTACCTTTTCCATCCTTGCGTTTGTTTATCACTTCTCTCCTTACATTTGTTTACCACTTCCCTCCTTGTGTTTATTAACCACTTCCCTCCTTGCATTTGTTTATCACTTCCCTCCTTGTGTTTATTTATCACTTACCACATTGCGTTTGTTTACCACTTACCACATTGCGTTTGTTTACCACTTCCCTCCTTGCGTTTGTTTACCACTTCCATCCTAGCGATTGTTTATCACTTCCCTCCTTGCGTTTATTTACCACTACCATCCTTGCATTTGTTTACACTTACCCCTTGCTTATATTTACCACTTACATCGCATTTATTTACCACTTACATCGCATTTATTTACCACTTTCCTCCTTGCACTTGTTTATCCCTTCCATCATTGCATTTCTTTACCACTTCCATCCTCACTTTTGTTTATTTTCCACTTCCCTCTTTGCGATTCAACGTTTTTTTAAACAGTGAAACAATTCAAGTTCATTTTTATGTTAAAATTAAACTTATTTGAATGTTAAACTTGTATTTAAACAGTTAGAAGTTTGCATCAAATAAAATGTTTGTTAATGTAAACAGCTAACTGTTAAGATACAAGTTTAACGTTCAAATTAACTTGTTCTCTATGTAGTAATAAAGTACATATTGTTCTGTTATGTTTGCTTAATAAGAGTCAAAGAAATAAAGAAATAGAAATAATAAACCAGTGGTAAAGAAATGTCATTCTTTGAGTCAAAATTTAGTAGAATAAGATAACCTATGCAAACTGTATAAAACGTAAAAGTCGATTGCTCATTTGGTTTAAACGATTGCTCATTTGGTTTAATGGGTTGCTCATTTGGGTTAATGGGTTGCTAATGGGTTGCTCTTTTGGGTTAATGGGTTGCTCATTTGGGTTAATGGGTTGGTTAATGGGTTGCTCATTTGGGTTAATGGGTTGGTTAATGGGTTGCTCTTTTGGGTTAATGGGTTGGTTAATGGGTTGCTCTTTTGGGTTAATGGGTTGCTAATGGGTTGCTCTTTTGGGTTAATGGGTTGCTCATTTGGGTTAATGGGTTGGTTAATGGGTTGCTCTTTTGGGTTAATGGGTTGCTAATGGGTTGCTCTTTTGGGTTAATGGGTTGCTCATTTGGGTTAATGGGTTGCTCTTTTGGGTTAATGGGTTGCTCTTTTGGGTTAATGGGTTGCTAATGGGTTGCTCTTTTGGGTTAATGGGTTGGTTAATGGGTTGCTCATTTTGGTTAATGGGTTGCTCATTTGGGTTAATGGGTTGGTTAATGGGTTGCTCTTTTGGGTTAATGGGTTGCTCATTTTGGTTAATGGGTTGGTTAATGGGTTGCTCTTTTGGGTTAATGGGTTGCTAATGGGTTGCTCTTTTGGGTTAATGGGTTGCTAATGGGTTGCTCTTTTGGGTTAATGGGTTGCTCATTTGGGTTAATGGGTTGGTTAATGGGTTGCTCTTTTGGGTTAATGGGTTGCTCTTTTGGGTTAATGGGTTGGTTAATGGGTTGCTCTTTTGGGTTAATGGGTTGCTAATGGGTTGCTCTTTTGGGTTAATGGGTTGCTCATTTGGGTTAATGGGTTGCTCTTTTGGGTTAATGGGTTGCTCTTTTGGGTTAATGGGTTGCTAATGGGTTGCTCTTTTGGGTTAATGGGTTGGTTAATGGGTTGCTCATTTTGGTTAATGGGTTGCTCATTTGGGTTAATGGGTTGGTTAATGGGTTGCTCTTTTGGGTTAATGGGTTGCTCATTTTGGTTAATGGGTTGGTTAATGGGTTGCTCTTTTGGGTTAATGGGTTGCTAATGGGTTGCTCTTTTGGGTTAATGGGTTGGTTAATGGGTTGCTCATTTTGGTTAATGGGTTGCTCATTTGGGTTAATGGGTTGGTTAATGGGTTGCTCTTTTGGGTTAATGGGTTGCTCTTTTGGGTTAATGGGTTGGTTAATGGGTTGCTCTTTTGGGTTAATGGGTTGCTAATGGGTTGCTCTTTTGGGTTAATGGGTTGCTCATTTGGGTTAATGGGTTGCTCATTTTGGTTAATGGGTTGGTTAATGGGTTGCTCTTTTGGGTTAATGGGTTGCTAATGGGTTGCTCTTTTGGGTTAATGGGTTGGTTAATGGGTTGCTCTTTTGGGTTAATGGGTTGCTAATGGGTTGCTCTTTTGGGTTAATGGGTTGGTTAATGGGTTGCTCTTTTGGGTTAATGGGTTGCTAATGGGTTGCTCTTTTGGGTTAATGGGTTGGTTAATGGGTTGCTCATTTTGGTTAATGGGTTGCTCATTTGGGTTAATGGGTTAATTGCTCATTTGGTTTAGTCGAAAGTGCTTTTTCTTTTGACCTTTGACCCCTAAAAACGTTTATCTTACGTTTTACACAGTTTGCATAGGGTTTCTTCTACTAAATTCTGACTCAAAGAATGACATTTCTTTACCACTGGTTCATTATTTCTATTTCTTTATTTCTTTGACTCTTATTAAGCAAACATAACAGAACAATATGTACTTTATTACTACATAGAGAACAAGTTAATTTGAACGTTAAACTTGTATCTTAACAGTTAGCTGTTTACATTAACAAACATTTTATTTGATGCAAACTTCTAACTGTTTAAATACAAGTTTAACATTCAAATAATCCGTTTTAACGCATAGTTGGTTTAAGATACAAGATTAACATTAAAATAAGTTTAATTTTAACATAAAAATGAACTTAAATTGTTTCACTGTTTAAAAAACGTTGAATCACAAGGAGGGAAGTGGAAAATAAACACAAGGATAATAACATAATAATAACTAGTTCTTTAATATACAGCGCATTTCACAATAACGTCTCAATGCGCTTTACTGGTCAATAACATTCCTTTAATCTTTCTCAGCTAGTAGTACAACCCTGGGCTACCGTGGCTCTCCGAAGGCTTTTTCAAACACAATTTCAACCTCTACCCTTGCAGGTACCCATTTTTACCCCTGGGTGAAGAGAAGCAAGGACACAAGCGTCAAGAAAAGTGGTTAAAAAAAGGAGGGAAGTGTTAATCAAACACAAGGATGAAAGTGGTAAACAAACGCAAGGAGGGAGAAGGTTGAACAAACGCAAGGAGGGAGAAGGTTGAACAAACGCAAGGAGGAAAGTGGTAAATAAATGCGATGTAAGAGATAAATATTAGCAAGGGGTACATGTAAGTGCAAACAAATGCAAGGAGAAAATGCCAGGCAGAGTATGTCTTTGCTGTTTTAAATTTCAAGCGGTATAGTACAACTATGAGAAATTTTGACTGAAACCAGTTGCATGTCTGTATTATTATAAATGAAAAATTTTTAAAAAGAGGAAAGTACCAGGCACAGCAATATACTTTGTGCTCAGTTTTCCATTTTCAATGGCAGTACACGTGAAAAACCCAATAATATGCGGAAATCAGCTGATGACATGAAAAGTAGCATGCCTGTATATTATTACATTGTAAATAACATTCATGAAAGTAAAGTGTAATGTATAAGTGCACCATTGCAAGCATTTTAATTAATTTGCTTCTGATTTTTGCCAATATCATCCTGGTAAGCTTAGTTTAAAGCAGGGCCACCACGTGCAGGTCCCAGGATACCAGCCCCAACATGCTTTCCGAGGTCAGTCAAGGTCCCTTTTCGCAATTAAGTTTGGAATTTCCCGTGATTTTACCACCATTCAATTCCAAACAATTCGAAACGACGCACCACCAAATGCTCAAACTTTTTTAGTCAAAGCATAATTGCCAAGATCTCCAGTTTCTCATTTCAAAATATGCATATATGCACTTGCTTGCAATGGTGCAGTTATTTACAATGTTACTTGTATAGTGCTGCATAAACAGCCTGACAAGACGATAAGAAAAACCTAGTGGTTTATTACTTGATTACAAAAACTTACACCAGAATTTACATACTATGCCTTAGTCTTGAACAGCTACATCTACGTATGGGAAGATATTCAGCTGATGATACGCAATTTGCAGATAACACTCATCTACATTTCGGATGGGTAGATCTCATTGGAGAACAACTAGACTTTCTAAAAGGGAAAAAATGGAAATTAGAAAAAAACTATTTTAATATCTATTGAAGAGAAATAATTGTATTACTTCT
The DNA here is from genome assembly GCA_037783415.1 of Leptasterias polaris. Taxonomy (NCBI): domain Eukaryota; kingdom Metazoa; phylum Echinodermata; class Asteroidea; order Forcipulatida; family Asteriidae; genus Leptasterias; species Leptasterias polaris. Next base: position 3,045,737 of record JAZGTN010000045.1, read on the forward strand.
TGCCTTAGACATGAGACCTAAAAGCCAAATGGCTTGCATTATGATCAACATTTGTTTTTTACACATCTTTTATACCTGGGACAATTTATTCATCCTGATTTGGTTAGAGGAGACGATGTGAAAATGTATAAAATGTGCGAAATAAACACAGGTAGGAGTGATTAAACATAACCTGACTGAATTAGCTGAAGGGCACACTCAGATGACTGCACACAGTGCCCAAATGTCACAGTTTAAGTCTATATGTCACATATTTGGCTTACACAAGTTGGAAATCGTTTGCGCGCAACAAGGTACTCATCACTCAAAACATGCAGAGAAATTCAAAGCAGAGTCGATGTGAGCTAAAGCTAAACTGCCACTTTTGTTCTCAACTTCTACAGGGTTCTGAATGTAATTGAAGGGATTTTTTAATGGGAATCAACGCGTTGGATTGGTTATAAAGAAGTGGTTTACACGTATGCTGAGGCCTGGTTCTTGATAATTTCCAACTTCTTGGTAAATTATCAAGAACTAGGCCTCAGCGAGTTTAAACCACCGCCTTAAAACCTCTCAACACACTTTGGTCTCCTTACTGTTGAATCACACACATTAATTGTAAAGTGCTGCAAAAGTAGCCCACTTTACACTTTAGGATGATAACAAAAAACAACACCAAGATTTACATACCTTTGTCTCAGCCATGAACATCCATGTGCTACAAGAAGATGTTTTGCAGATAGATAATGCGAAGATACCTCACAACATTTGCTTTGGGTCCATCAGAGGGGTCCATCAGAGCATGGCATGCCTTTCTAGATGCAAACAATTAAAACAATTATTTAAGATTAGATATAAAACACATTTTTAACTAAATAACTGAATAATTATAACACATTAACTTTAAAGTTTAACCTTTAAAAGATGGTTGAGAAAGTACAAATTCGAACACAAACTAACGTCAATGAGGTGTGCATGTTAGGTTAAAACCCTTAAAAGAATTATCAATTAATTTGTTATCTGAATCAGAATTTTGGTTTAGCCTAAAACTACTTTAAACATGGGTTCTGAAGATTGCTGCCAATTCCCACAGGTATTTGTGAATTTAAGATTCACTGTACAGATCTACTTGCTGAAATAAGTTGAGAACAATTTTATTTACCCCACGTGGGACTTCAACCCTGGCTTTTTAATCAAAATTTTAGGATGCCATGAATAAATTGCATAAAACAACATTATTTTACTCTTACGGAATTTACCTTTTACTGGAGAGAGCAGTTCTTTTATTTTTTAGGCCGATCTTGGACATCTTAAATTGTTATCTACTTGTTGACGGGTAGATCACTTTGAAGATGGTAAGCCTTTCTGCACACAAACATAAAGCACAATTTGCAACAATTTTTTTTAAAAACATTATCCATAGTTAAACAAGTTGATTCAGACAAATTACCTTAGGAGTTTGGTATACTTCCATCCCAAAACTATTAGTTTAAAAAACATGATGTGTCATGACTGAGCGGTTAAGCGCACCATACTGAAGCTTTGGTGTTTCTGATCAGCAGAGTATGGGTTCAGAGATCTGGTCTTGACACTTGTGTCCTTGAACGAGAGACAAGCTTTTATTGTTTCTTTCTTCGGATGGGATGTAAAGCCCTTGGTTCCAAGTACACGAAAAATTATTGTTTTGGGGGACCCTAAGACCAATCCACACACAAAGTTTGGAAATAATATTTATGATTTGATAACATGTACAGATTTGACAAACTCAAAGAAATTAAACAGAAACTATTAATTACAGAATTCTGCTTACTTCTACTCGACTCAAAGACATCAAAGGAATTGGTGAAAATCGTGTGATCTTTGATGCTTTGAGAAGAAAAACCAATTCTTAATCCAATAAAGATCTTAACTTAATTTACCTGTCCATTATCTGTTCATTTCACTCTCCCAAGTAGTGTCCAAGTTGGGATCTGTAGAACTGATGAGGACCACTATCAAGCTAATACTAAGCAAGCTAAACAGAGATCCCATGAGCTGTGAGGTGATTGTAGTTGTAATGTCAGCTTGCAGGATACTTAAGGATCAAACTTCACATCAGTCGCTTGTCTGTAAAATACAACATTTATTGCATAGGCTATCAAACATATCGTTAACTTTTTCCCAACTTTGTCAAAATGATAGTGTTTTAAATTCGTCAAATTTTCAAACCTAAAATCTGTTTGAAATGTAGTGATTCTTCCAAAATATTATGTTTAAATCCACTCTTCCTAACTTGCCTTGCGACACACAAGAAAAAAGAATCTGTAGGCCTATGCATCAAACCCAAACCCAAACTCAAACAATGTGAGTGAGTAATGCGCTGTAAACATTAGCAGATTTCTTTGGATTTCACTTTATACAACATGGACAATAAATTGACCTTGCACATGGGTTAAACAAAAAACATTTGCCTGTTTCCAGATTTTCTGCTCTTTTAGCATTCCTATTTAGCACAAAAATGGTATTGTAAACATGACAGTCTTTGAAATATGATTTGATAACATGTACCGATTTGACAAACTCAAAGAAATTAAACAGAAACTATTATTTACAAAATTCTGCTTACTTCTACTCGACTCAAAGACATCAGTATCAGGGATTGGTGAAAATCTTGTGATCTTTGATGCTTTATTTACTCTAAACCCTCATGAAAAGAAAACCCAATTCTTAATCCAATAAAGATCTAAATAACTTAATTTACCTGTCAATCGAGCCTTGTATCTGTTCATTTCACTCTCCCAAGAAGTGTCCAAGTTGGGATCCCTGTAGAACTGATGAGGACCACTATCAAGATAATACTAAGCAAGCTAAACAGAGATCCCATGAGCTGTAAGGTGATTGTAGTTGTAATGACAGCGCAGGGTACTGAGGGATCAGAGTTCACATCAGTCACATTGTCTGTAAAATACAACATTTATTGCTTGAATAAATTTATGTTAAAAACAAAAAGTTTGAGAAATTAAATCAATTGCATGGATTACATACTTGTACATTCACTACTTTAAAGATATGATAGAAGTGTGAATAGTTTTTGCTTAACATGCGCATATAATGAAACCAATCATTCGTTCATTTGCTCATTCACTACTGTAATGACTTGATGAGTTGTGCATATCTGACTCTATCAAGCATAGTGTTAGAGATAGATGGACTGCTTAGACCAGTGTCAACCTCAATGGGAGATTTCAAGGTCATGTTGGGACAACCTTATGAAACCAAACAGATGTAAATTGTAGTGTTTCTTACCATCTAAATAATTTGAATGGCCATACTCTTCCTAAAATGATACATATCAAATTGTACTGCTGGTTTTTACAACTCACATCATTTGAATGTATATAGGCCTAAATAGGACTCTTCCAAAAAGGACACATTTCATCTATTACATTGTTTTGTATACAACCTAAGAAACCATCAACATTGAACAGTTGTTGCACTTTGCTGTAAAGTCTTCAACACCTATTTGTGTTTCATCAATATGTGTTTTGATTTACAAAATTAAGTCATGATATTGAATTGATATCTAATAAACAAAGAGGCCTTATGTCAGTTCTAGTGGCATTCCTTACTAAGAGCATTATCATAAGCGTAGATGTCTTAGATTTTTAAATCAACTGTTTGTGTTCCAATCAACAAGGAATACTACTAATAGGGCAATGTGTGTTTGATTTACAAAATTAAGTCATGATATTGATATCTAATCAACCAAGATAAACCTTATGTCAGTTCTAATGGCATTCCAATATCATAAACATGGATGTCTTAAATCAACTCCTTGAAATCGATTTTGTAACCTGACCAGTCCTACTGAAATCTGCTTTGATCTACTCCTATCGAAAATTTCCCTTTTGTTTTTATTTTCTAGGTGTGATGAAAATCTTCCTGATCTTTCATACTTTGTTTACCATACACATTTTCCAGTGAAATAACAACAAAGGTCTGAATAAAGCAACTCAATGTACCTTTCTAGATTCATGTTTTTCTTTGCTTCACTCTCCCATGAAGTGTTCAAGATGTGCTCCCTTTTCAAACGATGACTTGAAAAGCGTCCAGTTAATAACATCTGCAGTAGCATGCTACAATAGATCTCATGAGTTATCAGGTGTTGGAATGTGATGTCAGCTGTAGGTTACTGAAAGTTCAAACTTCACATCAAGTTGCATTGTCTGTAAAATAAAACAATTATTTGATGTATAAGTTTTTTAAATTATTAAACATAAATTAATTTACAACTTAAAGACCTGCACTCCTTTCAAATATTCCTACAAGTACATGGGAAAACTTTTAATAGTTATCAGAGAAAAATTATGTTTGTTTTGGGGGTTGTTGTTTTGTTGTCTCAGAAAACCATTCTTTTGGAATACGCATGTGCAAAGCTTTTGAAAATTTTACTTCAAACGTTGAAATTATCACAATCCTCACAGAAACATGTATTGTTTATGTGTAATGTCTAACTCCAATAATGTGATTGTTCTCCTTGTTAGTACCATAGCTGTGGGTTTTCCGTGATGGGGGTGGAAACAACTTCTGACTGAAACAAACTCTTTGGAATTTTGTTATACCCTTTTTTTAAAAGACGACAAACGTCACTCATAACAGCGGTGGGAAAAATTGCAAAATTTAAGGTGGGAACTGTTATCACTATAATTTATTATTTTTCAATCTTTTAAATACTTGAGTGTACATGTAACAGCCCCATTTGCCATCATGAAACTTGACTCTTTAGAACTGTTCTCACGCGTTCGCCATTTTGAATCACTTAATGTATGACAAACTATGTTACTAAGTTCAACGTCACCGATTCGTTTTAAATGCCGCACTTTTGCTGTATGAAAATCAAATAGCTTACTAGTCGAAGCAAGAGTTTAAAATATTTCATGTAGCTTTATAGAGGAAGAAGCCCCAGACAGGAATGTCTCACGTGGTCCTAATTGAGTGTAGTCCAAGTCATATATGTCTCTTGTGGCTGAACTGTCACAAACACAGAGGGCTCTATGGTGAAGGAAGGGGGAATTTTCCCTTCCTTAGGCAGCACCAAATTACTACGTTGGTTTATGGAAGTGTAATGAAGATCTGTTATTATTAAGTTGATCTAGTCCGATATTGGTGAAAATGACAAGAAATGATTGTGCTTGAGAACTAGAAGCAGCGCAGAGAACTTTTTAAAAAAACCAGAGAAATGGTTAAAATACTCTTGAGCATGCCTTTAAATGTAATGGAAAGACTAGAGTCATGATGAAAAGATCAGGAGTCATGATGGTATGGTGAAGAGATCACAAAAAGAGAGTGGGACACAAAAATGGTCATAGAGTGTGTGAACATGGAATCCAGGATAACAGATGGATTCGAAATGAGTTGTAGTGGTGAGAAGGCCAGTGGAAAATAGCAGATAGGATTTTGAGGTACCACTGGGTATTGAGTGCATCTAGGGACCAGAAAGCTTTAACTGAGGGAGGGGGGGTGAAACACAAAGACTTTGCCATTCTCTCAAAATTCTTGGAAAGGGAGAGGAGAAAAATCTCTCTATTGGGGCTGGAATAGGTTAGTTGCAGGAAAAAAACAAATTATTCGCAAATGGGTTGCTGGGTTGCAGGCATTGGTACACAGGTAGTGGTATAGGCCTAGTGGTATAGGCCTAGTATACTCTATAGGCCTAGTCATGTAAATGGGATTTACATGAGTCAGATTTTGTTAAGGTGGGGTGCATCTCACTATAGACCCATTGCACAACCCATTGTCTTAGAGATATGTTCTGTGAACAGGTCTGGACATTTTGGTACGATGATTGAAGGTTGGTTTAAAAGAGAAAACCAATTCTATCTTGGATAGGGGAAACCATATTGATCTTCCAACTGTTTTTGACAATCTTTTCTGAAACTCAAATTAGCGAGGAGATCGAGGAAAGAGATATACAACTGAAGGTCAAGGCCTCTGTTGCCCAAGACTGAGGCCAGGGTGAACATGTCAGGTGCAGAAAGTTGATTGTGTGGTGTGTCCATATTATTGAAGACTTGTGGGACTGTAGGAAGGAAGGATCATTCTGTGGAAACCGATTGACCTCTTGAGAATGCATCCATGATAAAGTTCTCCTTTCATGTCAAATGAAATGTGATGGGAAATCCACCAATTGAGATAATTCCATGTGTGTATGACACTAACACTAACACTTAAGTGATCCTGGTAAAGACGTGTGGTGTATGGCCATATGGCTAGAACTACTTTGCAAAAGAGCCTCCAGCCCAAAAGATTTGTGATCCCTTTACTTTTGGAAATATATTGCTTACCTGGGAATTATCTCTGCGGTTTCTATCAGGTGAACTTGTCATAACTCATCTATAAAATAAATAAAAAATTATTGAAGATTGATTTAAAGTTACACCAGTAGATTTGTTTTACCGAAAGAGCGACAAATCATTTCGTCTCTGTTGGGTGATACTGATTCAAAACAAAAACTGTAAAATACTTTCGCATATATGATATTATATGCCAAGTGCAACACATGGATTAGTTGTAACATGCAAATTGTTTGTATGGCTGCTGGTACAAGCACCAAAAAAGTATCAAAATAATGCAAAGAACTTGCATATATGCCAAGTGCAACACATGGATTAGTTGTAACATGTCACGGTCGAGGCAGGGCACCCGTCTGAAATTTTAGACGGGTGCCCTGCCTCAACCGTTACGACTACGCGGATTGAGGCAGGGCACCTGTCGATATTACTGAGGGTCGGATCATGACATGACCATACAATAATAACCTGGGGCGCTAGTACAACCGATGATGTCAAAATTTCGAGAGAAAAAAAAGGAGTACAGCGCCCCAGTTACTGGGTCTACGTTTTAGCTACCAATTCCTAATAAGGAATATTACAAAACGGGAGATAAAGTCCAACATCCTTGTAAAGTGGTGGCAGGATTTTCAACAACAAAAAGTTGAATTTACAGTACACTTACTTGGACTCTGGAGTTGGAAGTTCCAAGGAAGGTTAAAAAGTTGAGGCTGTCTAGTAATTAATGAGTTTCTCGTAACAGTGTTCAATCATTTGATTCAACAAATATTTACAACAAATTAATATTTAAAAAGAGGTTTGCAAAAACAAGAGCGGTCCTTTCGCTCTTGCCGAGTTGTTAGCTCTGCTGGTTGCACTCGATTTACCGTACCACATCAGTACAAAACACGTGCGGGTTGAAAAATTCTCCAACCCAAAACAGAAGAGCAAGTTTTCAAATAACACAGTCTTCTGCCATTAAAAAAAATCAGCCTAGCAGCTGCTATAAGTTATTAACTTACCCACTCACGATAGCAAACAGGTATAACATGCTTCAAAAATATTATTTTCTTGATACAAAATGTGCAGTAGTAGAACTCCATATTCAATTCGACGTCCGCCATGTTTTTGAATAAAGCGCGGATGCGCAGGCGCAAAAAAGAAACGCGGATGCGTTTTTGTTGGTAGGTCATGTTGTTGTTTTGGGGTCTGTTTTTTTCCCCCGCTTTATTATGAAGGCCCCCAACTTACACTAAAACAGCTTGGCCCTCTTATTAAGCAAATGTACATGATAATAGTTTCTTCTTAAAAGTATAGGCCCAAGATGTTTGTTTCCAGAGAGAAAAAACTTGTTTCACGCACGCCATTTTGAGTAGGCCCTCAGGCCTAAAGTAGGGCCTTTTCCAAAACCATAATAGGCGAGGCTCTTTGAGAGAAAAAAACAACAACATAAATTCGTATCATTATTTGTTTGTCAAACTTAAGCATTTGAATTTTACAGGTTTTTATTGATTGGTATGAAAAAGGCAGTGTACTAGGCACTATCGACGGCAAAACTGACAGCGCCACTGTGATATTGGCATGGGAGGTATAGGCCTTGGCGTAAACGGGACATTGAGAGAGAAAGACAAATTAAGTCATAATTATGACTTACATCTCATAATTATGACTCAGGCCAACATACCTCATAAATATGGCACATTTCATGATTATGACTTATGCAAAATCATAATTATGAGATAGGCCCAAGTCATATTATGACTGATGCTACTTATATAGGCCTAGTTATGAGATGTATTTGGCCTCTACGTCAGTATGAAATTGGCCAATAAGTCATAATTACGATTTATTTTTAATTTTTATATGTTGTATATGTTTGGTAATGACTCTGAAAATTAATGGCAATGAAAACTTACTTGGTAAGAAGTACAGCAGCTTTGGATAGTATAATGCATTTAGAGAAACTTTAGTTGTTTATATTGTACAAATACAATTAAGCTATTTGTTTTAAAATGCCCATTACAAAATATGAAGAAAAAACAACAACAACAATTTCATTTGTCATGAATAAGAAGGATGTTAAGAAGCTATGGTAGAATTAAGTTTCAATTAGCTTCCACAACTTGTTCATGTTGGTTTTAACCCTAGAAGGGCCTTGTATTAAATAAGTGTGATGCCATACCATGTCTTGCATGCGTGTTAAAAACACATGCAGGCGTTCATATGTGTAGTAGAAAAATTGATACAGTGTTGCAGAATTTTAGTTGTATAGTTGTCCTGGATTAACAACATTTCCAACTGTTATAAGTTATCACACAAGCGAGAGTGGAATACGGAAAAATATAGCGCTTCTGCGTCCCATATCCAATCAGGCCAAAGGCCTAGTTGGATATGGGACACAGACGCACTATATTTTTCCGTATTCCCCGAGCGCGCTTGTGATAACAAATTTATCTTCAAGCAAACTTGACGCGCAGTTAGAACACACAATACGCAGGGTGTGATATGGGCCGTGCGTTTTTAAGTTTATATCCCACTCCTTGTTGCTATGGATCGACCAATCAGAATCGAATATTCAAGCCTGCTTGAAGATAAAATGTTATTAGTGGTATCATCCTTGATACATTTTGGGGGAAAGAAGGATAATAATAACATCCTTATAATTTTTTCAATTGTAATACTATGTACTACTTCATTCATTTCCCAGGCTTCACTATGTTGAATGCTAGTTCCCCCAAGTGACACATAACTCTCTGATTGTAAAACCAAATTTTACGCTTGTCCAACGTGAACGATCACGGTAATCACATTCCTATCTGTATCCATTTTCATAGATTTGCAAAACCTCTCTCTTGTTGATTTGTTCCGACTATTACTCACTGCAAAGAGCTTCATAATGCTATCTTGCTTTTCTTGTTCAGCATGGGCTTTGTTCATCTCATCTTCTTCATAGCCCTGGGATGTACTGTAGTCAATATGTCTGCTCAAGGTGTCTGCTCTCCAATATGTCTCCTGAAGAAAAACAGAAAGTATGAATAGAAATACATCAAATCGTTGTTGGTATTTGATGTAAATGTAACTATTCCCATGTGTGTCATGTAGCGTATATTAAAGAACATAGTACAATTATCATGAAAGAGCACAGGCTTTACATGTCACATTGTATCATTTTGCCTTAATAATAAGAATAATAATAATAAAAAAAATTCAAATTTGTAAAGTGTCATCTATCATTGAAAAGAACAAATGTACATACAAAATACTGCAAACTACAGAGTATACAAGGTATGTACTTAATAGCAGATTGGAGACAGAGATCTACAATTGCACTGTCAATATCATGAGATAAATCATATACATAGTCAGTCACAAGCAATGCTGAACAAGTGTGTTTTAAGCTTGTTTTTGAAAATGTCCAGGGATTATGAAGCTTGGATATTTAATAGTAGAGAGTAGAGTTTGGGTTGCCATAGAAAGTGTTTTTTTAGGAGCAACTAGAAAAAGTTTGCTTGTAGATCAAAAATTGCGACTTGAAGTATATGGTGAGAGAAGTTCCTTAAGATACAGTATTTCCAGGCAAGCAATATGATTTTGCAGTATGATTTTGGCGTGTCGTGGCCGAGCGGTTAAGAGCACTGAACTCAAGCTCTGGTGTTTCTGTTCAGCAGAGTGTGGGTTCGAGTCCCGGTCGTGACACTTGTGTCCCTGAGCAAGACACTTAACTATAATTGCTTCTCTCCACCCAGGGGTAAAATGGGTACCTGTGAGGGCAGAGATGGTTCTTGTGATTGATTTAGCTTAGTAGCGCATATATTGCAGCACAGGCTGTATACTCCCCAGGGAGCTGAGATGGTTTAAGGAATGAAATAAATGGCCCAGTGACCAGGGGTAATAATGTTCGAATCGCTTGAGATGCCCTTGGGTGTGATAAAGCGCGATATAAATCCATATTAATATTATTATTATTAATTCTTTGACAAACTGGCAGCCTGTGAAGCTGTTTAAGGACGGGTGTGATGTGATCATGTTTATTTTTTTTTGGATAAAACACAAGAAGTAGCATTCTGAACATGTAGTTTTTTGTATGAGATTGTTGTTGATACCAGTAGAGCAATAAATGTCCGTACACATGCTTGCGTCATGCAGAACTGATGCACAGCCCACTCAAGGCTTTACGTCTTTGTTTCTGACATAGAAACTGTGCCACAGAATCATAATTCATTACCTCTATCTGTCCCTTCTCTGTTTCCAAGTCACACAGTGGAATTTGGAAGGGTAGCACCATTACGGCAGGTCTGGGTAGGGTAGGAGGGAATGCATCGCAGCTGCTGTGGACTCTCGTTCAACCCTACCACCCAGAAATGGTCTGACCGACTTTTAGTCTGAAAGGAAAAGAAACAAAAATAATCAACCTTAAGACTGGGTTGCTCTAAAAATCAAAGAAGTGGTGGCAGATTTTTTTTTATGGATTTCGTTTATTCTTTGCACATGTGAAGGCCTTCAACCAAAGTGTAAAAAGAAAGCATATTTTTGCATCCACACTTTGGTTGCCATGGCAACGGGTGAAAATAGAAAGTTGACATATTTCACCTAATTTAGCTCTTTTCATTAGTAAAAATTACCGAAGGTTGTGAGCTTCACTGTATAAAGACCAAGTAGTTGACCTACCTCTCAGCTAAATATGGTAAGTATACATCCTTAATCTTTCCAAAAATGTACTTGGTACAAGTACAGGTAATTGTGAATGGAAGATTCCATTATTCCATATAGGGGTGTTTTGAGCAAAAGTCAATTTGGGAAAAAGACTGGTTGCTAAAATTGTCAGAAGTCCGAAAGTAGCATATTTAGGAAAGTTTTGCTTTCAGGATTGAAAGATAAGATGTTGGTCTGTAAGAATAAGAAAAACAAAGTTTGGGTATTTTGTGTACCGGGGAGCAGTGTTGCCAGAAACTGGAAAATGGAAAATAATGCTCTATAATGACTTTCTACATGCTGATCAATGATGCTGATTGACAAAATACCAGGACAAAATATAGTACAGCAACTTACAAGTTTAAAAACATAACTCTACATTTTATAAACATGCATCATAAGGACAGTGTTGCCAGAAAAGTAGCATTTAAAAGACAAAAACTCAAAAAAATACCTCAATTTACTTAGTTGTGTGACCGTAAGTTGACAGTGACATTGTTAGTGGTGACACACTTGGCAATAACACAGTTGCTAATAACATAGTTATTGATGACATAATTGGCAATGACATATTGGCTGTGACATAATTGGCAGCAAAAAATGTTGAACAAGTCTTTCAAAAGGCTTTAGCCATACATTTGCAATGACCTTCAAGTTCATTAGTGCGTCTGTTCATATGCAGTTCATACACTAGATTTTGAATAACAAGTATAAATAGCATGATAACAATTGGACATGCTGGAAAAGCATCTCATTTGATGATTAATAGGAATATGCAACAATGCCAAAACATCTTTGAAGTTTCATTCACAGATAAAGTGTTTAAAATAAATGGCCTCATTTTCCCCTTAAAACAGCTCAAAGCACTGTATGTAAAGTTTACCCCCATGTTGTGGACATCTGTTATTAGTCCTGACACAGAGTAGAGTATGCACAAAGTCTATACATAAAGATACACTTCCGTATCCGAAATAGTACATAGAGATAATTTCCATATCAGTATCTCAGATAGTACACGTATATAAAGTATATGCAGCTTATCAGTGGAATCATCTGCCAACCAACCTTCGTCAAGCAGAATCACTGAACACTTTCAAAACTCTCCTCAAGACTCACTTATTTTTGTGTGTTTATAAGTGCAGCCATTGCTTTGTTTTATGAATGCTTGGGGGACTTTTAGACAATTTGTGTTCTTTTTAAACCTACATTTAGTCTAGCTTGCTTCCGTGTTTAATTACTTGGCTACATTATGTACACTTTTTAGTTTTTTAAATTGTTTTATTTGTATATTGTTTTGGTATTTTATTGTAGAGGTTTCTCAGTCTTTTGTAAGGCGCTTTGAGGTATTTTTACATAAGGCGCCATATAAATGCATTTTATTATTATTATATGATTTGAACAGTGGATCATTTTGATATCAGATCACACAACAAACTTCTATAAGTTGAAGGTAATCTCTGTAATCCCTATCATAACAGCACAAAAAGTATGGTACTTTCCTTGTCATTCATTGCTTTAAGGAGCAAGGAAGAACACCACAGCAAATTTTTGAGAATAGAGAATCATTCTGCTCATGGAACACCTGCAAATTCTGTCATACATGTATATTTGTGGTCATATTTACATTTTGCTGTAGCAGGTACAATTTTCAACAAAACGTTCAATTTTCTTGACAAATGGACGTTTACGGCCCTTTGTTGGAATATCCGAGATTGATGTTGAGGTTTGTACACGTCCTTAAGTTTTGAAACTGTTTGCTTGGTAAAACTATTTTTTCCTAACTAGTTCGCAAAAATAAAGTGTATTAAATACAATGGGATATTGAATATCATTGGTTCTGTGTACTAAATCCCGTAAACTGTCCAAGAAATCCTCCTCCGCAGCGGCTGGAAAACTTGAGCAGATGGTCAATTCATTCAGCAATTGTATTTAGTTCAAAGAACTACTACATTTGAAACCCCCTATATGTGCCGTGTGTAAGGATTGCTAAACAATGTAAACAATAAAATATGACAATAATTTTGTAAAAAAAACCCGCAAATGACAACATAATTGTAAAAAAACCATGTAGGTTTCATTCCTGAAATTTGAATGTTTCACTACACATGCTGGTTATAATGCCAACTCTTTGATGGAATATAGAGCTATAATGTGGATTACATTAGATGTTACCACCAAACTAGGCTTAAAAGGGCGAGTTACATGTACAGGCAATAGTGTTGCAACTTTGTGTTATTTTGTTTCCATTTTTACTGTTATATTTTTAAATACTGTAGCCTATAGGTCCAAAAGAAAATGTTTGATATTAAAAGTCACTTATCAATTCCATGTATCTTAACTATTACAGGCCTATACAGTCAAGATTCACATCCCAAACTCTTAAGTGAGGGAAACTGTAATAAACTATAAGTTCAATGACCTGGGGGAATGAAATTCAGTGATAGCCTCATATGAACCATTCCACATATTATCGTCCCAGATTTTAATTTTTAATTTTTTGTTCAGAGACCGAAAACTTTGTTGGACCCATGTACTTACCTATAAATATCACATGTCAAATACCAATAGATCAAGGACAGACCAAACAAGAAAAAACCCTGTCATTTGAGGAACCATCTGTTTATTGTGGCTACAAGGTGTTTGGTTTTCAACACAAAATGTAAAAGGCCCTTCAGTCGTTCAAACACTGATATTATTTTATTTTTATGGGTTTTTTGGCACGAGGCGTTTTAGTTTATGTTATTTCTGTATTTCTTTGTGTTTTACCAGTACATAATCAATTTTAAAAAAATTAATTAAACAGTTAATTAAAAAAGGAAAATAATCTTAGACAATAGCTGGGCACGAAAAGCAGTCATTTAAATGTAAAACATTATTTAGAAATGCACATAAAACATGTTCAATATCTCTTTGATGGTGTGGTACCATTTATTGCCCATTTCCAGCATTACAGTAAAGTAGAGTGGCTTGGCTGATTTAAGGGTTGAATATCATGTCTCTGGCAACACTGACTGCCTTTAATGCCATTTAAGTATTTTTTCTCTTCATATCAACATTAATTTTGTATTCTACCATAGATATGACAAATTTGTTATATAATTTGTCAATTAAGACTTCCTTTACTGTATAACTTTTGGCCATTCATTGCGTTTTTTCCAGCCAAAGTGCTAACTTTCTGGCAACACTGTTTTCGCGCACTTGAAATACCAAAACATTTTATTCCATTTTTATGTAGGTTGGTATCTTATCTTCCAATTATCAAAGTGTCATTATTCACAAAGTGCCACTTTCGGCTTTATGGCCCAATTCGATACCCCCTATTTTCGCTATGAGAGAATATGATGATAACACCCCTATTTAAAATAATGGTTTGATCCAAAGTGGAACACACACTTAAATCTTAAAATCATTTTCTGAAAGAGTAAAGATGGTTGTGCAATATGTGTGAAAGAAAAACTTCTACTCTCTCCTATTTAGATGTACCAGTGCTTCCAGTTTACCTTTATTTCATTACTTAAATAGTGTAAAAACTTGCAAAATTGGCTATAAATCTTATTTTGGCCGTTACCATGGCAACCGACATATGATATCCAATTTTTATCTATTTTTGTTTTATATGTACCCATACCAACTTATGCAAGGAGTATTGCCAAAATCCATTTTTTGAAGTCTGCCACCTTTTAAAAATTATCTTTGATTTTTACAGCAACCCAGTCTTAAATTGTTTTCTCCTGATAACGAGTTTCAAGATGGACCTAAATGTATAACCAGCACATCGACCTGGTGGCTTTTAGCCAGGAGTACAAGGAGTGATCCAGACTGTAGTGCTACACCTTCTGAAGGGCCACAGTCAGACATGCAAATTCGTAAATTAAAAAAAGAGAAAATGGCCACTATGTACGGCACTATTATTAAAATTTAAAAAAGAGGGAATCAGCGGATCAGCTGAAATGTTGCAAGCCTGCACAAGTTGAGTATCTGTAGTGAGAATTATCAACACTCAGCATTGTATTTAACCTCCAACAACAAAGTGGAGTATAATGTTTTGCTTTATGACAGTGCAAAACATTATCTAAAATTAATTGTTTTGTGTGTTTGCAACACTTGATATTTCAAAGAGTAAATAGTAAGGATTAGTTGAGCTTCCTTTGTTACTCACATGGTTCTTGGTATTAGCAATCTGTATCCAGGTCAGCAGCGATCTATTCAGGAGTCTGACCACGCCCTCAGAGTCAACAACACAAGGTGTCCCTTCAGCTGAAAAACTAGAATTCATAAACAAACAAGGCTCACAAAAGATACATGGTTTAGCATTGATATTTATCACAACACTGCCGATCTTAAGCACCTTGTCACAAAGGGCAACTTTTACAGGCAACTCTGAGGCAACCAACTCCACTACATTCAAAATAAAAACTTGGTTCCACAAGAGCCACTTTTTGTAACGATATCTTACTGTCACAACTGGAGATTGCCTAGAACCAGTTGCCTGTAAATTGCCTCGTGTGAAAGGGCCATGTCACACCAAGCAATTTACAGGCAATCAGTTACAGGCAATCTCCTTGAGAAAACCCCCAAACAGACTTGCATTTAAATGTTCACAAAACTTTCCTTGGGACAGTAAATTTTTATTAGACAAATTTCTTTTGTGTTACCAACGTGTTCATTTTGAATGCAGTGCAGTTGGTTGCCTCCAAGTTGCCTGTAAACATTGCCTTTTGTGATACGGCCCTCACGGTCTTGTAGAAGGCAGTGCTTACAATTAATATGGAGGCAATCAAATGCATTGCATGCAAACGGGAACACTTATGGTATTAACACAAGAGACATTTTTCTAACGATGTCTTTCTGTCCCAAGAAAATTAGGTGAAAACTGAATGATTTTTTTTAAAAGAGGTTGCCAGGAACTGGTTGTCTTTAAACTGCTTCATGCAACATTGCCTTTAAGCTAAAAAACTTGCTTTGTATTAATGTGGATAATGGCAGTAATAGTCCTGATTTTATTTGAATTTGATTTAAATATTATAAAGTGTACAAACACAATACAAAAATTGTTTTTGTTGTTGCATTGTCAAGCACTCACCCCAACCATGCAAGGGTCACCTTGGGGCTCAATGGTAACCGACCACCTGACATTACATGTTGTTTCTTCTTCCCACCGACATGCAGTAACTGGACCCCAAGGCATTGCTCCCCCGGTACTCCTACACACCAAGAAAACAAATACAATCTCAGGATTTGAGGTAATTAAAAGTATACTTGCTCCATACCAATGTTTGAAGAATGTGGGTTCGAATCCCATCCACGCTGGGCAGTTTTTTTCTCAAAGGGCCCAGAAAGCACTGAATATACAGTGCTTATAATTTATGCTTGTCTGTCCTAAATGACACTCCTGGTGGAGCTTGTTAAGAATTGTTTTGTGAGGAGAAACAACCAATGGATGCAAGGTGGTGGAGCATATAGCTGCCAGACCACACCAAAGATTAAGGGGAAAACCCCTTCTCTCGATTGCAAGTGCACTGGGTTCTTTTACGTGCATTACACTACACACATGACACAAGGGGCCTACAGCTTTACACCCCATCTAAAGGAAAAAGCAATTATGGTTTAAAAGCATTTTTTTTAATGACAGAAGTGCCACTACCGAACCCCCACTCTGACAATACCAAAACAGAGAAACTACAATTTATTTTCTAAACAATGTAACACAGAAAATGTTCACTGTTTTATTGTGCTTTTGTAGCAGAGGTGTGGAACCCGCAGACTTTTATCAAAATTATAAATTACAATGCTCATTTGACTCCAGTTTCATCAAATCAGAATCACTAAATCCATCTTTATCACACTATTAATTGCGGAAATCCACTGGGAGAGTAAGTTCATGGTTTTGAAAGATAGTCTGACTGCGTGACGATAAAATTCCACTAGCAGTCTTCATTTTGGGCAATACAATACACACAGGATGCCAACACACACACACAAAAGGTCACGTAGCTCACAAACAATTTAAAGGTTTTCGGTCTTTGTATCATGTCCTCAGATCTTTTCAGAAGCTTATGATAATAAATAATTGAGCAAGGTGTTCAACAAGTCATTTTATTGGCTATTGACAACTCATAATTTCGAGAAAAGGGCCAATTCGAAGCAAGCTAATTGTGTTGAGTACATTTTGACTCAGAGTGTAATTTACCAAGCTGCATGCTGTGAGCGGCGTGCCGTAATGCAAGAGTTAAGTCAGGCATTTGATTTCATTTGAATCATGAATCTACTTGATAGGTGCACAGGCGTGGCACCGGGGATAAATGGTTTCTGTAGAGGGGTAGGTTGGGGACCTTGGTACACGACTGGTTTGGGTGGCATGGCGTCCAGTGCACCTGACATAATGCTAGCCCCATCATCACCAACACGGGAACTGCCATCTGGGAAGAAAAAAAATTCTGCAATTGAGTTGCATCTTTGATAGGGCAAAGCCATTTTCATCTTACAAAGGGCACTTCCAGTGGAAAATGTTGAAGTGTTTGGAAAACTTTTGAAAGGGCACCAAAGCCAAGAACAGGGCAACAGAGGCCACAGTCTCCTTGAAATTCCTGGGATGTGTTATCAGTGCGTACATGCTTTAAGGCAATTAATGCCTGCTGTCGTTTCAGCTGTTTGGCCATTTTCAGCTTTCCCATTGGTTGATCTGGTTATTTTGCCATATGATATTGATACAACACTCACATAGAGGGCATGCACAGCAGGCTCAGATGACAATTGCCCGAGTATTCTCTTTGTCGTTTGTTCACATACCATACAAGAATTTCTTTTGGGAAGAATCAACAGTTGTGCTATTTTAGGTTTAAATGTGGCTGATCCCATGTCATAGTTTTAGTGGATGAGTTTATCCTGCGACTGTATTCATGAACGCATGGAAATTTGTCAAAAAACAAGACAGCTGGTACACTCGTTGCAACACCAACCAAAAGATTATAAGCATCTCCCTGGAGCTCAGAGTAAGAAAGTCCTTGTAGAATCCATGCATTTATAATACTCTTTATATAACAACAGGCGATCCATACATTATGTTAAGGTCAAGTGA
Source organism: Leptasterias polaris (assembly GCA_037783415.1). NCBI lineage: Eukaryota > Metazoa > Echinodermata > Asteroidea > Forcipulatida > Asteriidae > Leptasterias > Leptasterias polaris. Next base: position 3,063,794 of record JAZGTN010000045.1, read on the forward strand.
ATAAATAACGAGTTCCATCAGGTAAACAGAACGCAGTTGTTCCATGTTTATATGTTGTGTAAATTGCATCAGTAATCATCAAGGATAAAACATTACAGTCCTCATTGGGGAAGTAGTTATTAACAGGTATATAGCAGGCCTCGAAATAACCCACAATACCAACAGCCTGTGCTTTTGCTGCTGTGTCCTTGCAACTTTACATTTTCCTCATAGATGTATCACTTACCAGGGCCAAGTTGCCATGCCCCTTCAGGAGTGAAGTTCAAGACCTGGGGGTAGTATCTGTGTAATAGTAACAGTGTAAGTCACTTTGATGCATGGCTTAGAAGCAACATACCTTAATTATGATTATTTCATTCTCTACTAACCAATTGAATTTTCATCGTCTTGAATCTGCATTATACGTTTGTGTTGCGTAGTCGGCACGACTTCATCACCGTCTTCTTCCGCATTGGTCAGTTTATTCTCAACCTCGGCTTGCGTAACAGCATCCAGGAAAACTTCATCGATGGCTTCGTCATCGAACAATACAGCAGACTGCTTGAATACAGATGTCTGGATGGATTCAAAGAGAAGATCTGAATGATTACAAATCAATACATTGTTCCGTCGGTGCTATCTCGATGCCATGTGATTCGAAGAGAAAACCTGACTGGTTAGAAATTAATTCACTGTACCACTGGTGCAAAAAAACTCTATCTTGATGCCATTGGGTTTGTGTGTACATCCCAAATATTTTTAGTGATAAACTGATATACAACGTTGATGTAGTTTAACAGATGACGTAACTGCATCAGGAAAAACATAATATTATTATTATTTCTTTTATCCTTATACCAATGTGTGAGAAGCACTGTATACTCGGTACTTGTGAGAAGCACTGTATACTCAGTACATTCCAATTCTTTTTGTAAAAAAACAATCCACAGGTTTATACTCAAGGTGGGATTCAAACCTAGAGCAAATGTCTTAACCACTAGACCTCCAAGGGACTCCCATCACCAGAGGCCAGTTTGAATCCTGTTATGAGCAGCAGGTACATGTATGGCCAACAAAATAATAATTCCATGTTATATTTACATCAGGAGTAAAGGATTTTTTAGTAAACACCTTACGGTGATGTGTGATAAACATTGATGATGTAGTTACAATTACACGTAGGGCATCTTTTTAATGAAACCTTCACAGGTGGTTTCTTAGAAGTTGCTTAAAAACCAGAAGATTTGACGAAAATTACCTTTTGACAACGTATGGTTTTCCATTCCTTCCAAGTGCATTGAACCAAATTCACAAGGGGTAAGCCTTGCTGTCCATTCCTTATGATGTTTCATGTAATTTTAGCCAAAATTACAAGGAGTAAGCCTTGCTGTCCATTCCTTATGATGGTCCATGTAATTTGAGCCAAAATTACAAGGAGTAAGCCTTGCTGTCCTTGTTTCATGTAATTTGAACCAAATTTACAAGGGGTAAGCCTTGCTAGTAATTCCTTTTGACATGTCATGTCATTTGAGCCAAAATTACATGGGGTAAGCCTATCTGTTCATTCCTTTTGACATGTCATGTCATTGGAGCCAAAACTACAAGGGGTAAGCCTTGCTGTTCATTCATATTGATGTTTCATGTAATTTGAGCCAACATTACAAGGGGTAAGCCTTGCTACTAAACAATTGAAGTAATTTGAGCAAAAAAAAACAAGGAATAGGCCGTGCTGTTTATTGCTTTTGATGTTTAATGTTATTTCAACCAAAATAACAAGGGGTAAGCCTTGCTGTCCTCTCCTTTTGATGTTTCATGTCATTTGAGCCAAAGTTACAAGTCTTGCTAGCCTTGCTAGTCATTCCTCTTGACGTTCCAAGTATATTGAACCAAATTCACAAGGGGTCAGCCTTGCAAGTCATTCCTTTTGACATGTCATGTCATTTGAGCCAAAACTACAAGGGGCAAGCCTTGCTGTTCATTCCTTTTGATGTTTCATGTTATTTGAACCAAAACAACAAGGGGTAAGCCTTGCTGCTCATTCCTTTAGTAGATGTTTCTTGTTATTTGAACCAAAACAACAAGGGGTAAGCCTTGCTGTCCATTCCTTTTGATGTTTCATGCAATTTGAACTATAATTACAAGGGGTAAGCCTTGCTAGTCATTCCACTTGACAATCCAAGTAATTTGAACCAAATTTGCTAGTCACTCCTTTTGACATGTCATGTTATTTGAGCAAAAATTACAAGGTGTAAGCATACCTGTTCATTCCTTTTGCATCTCAAGTAATTTGAGCAAAATTTACAAGGGGCAGGCCTTGCTGTCCATTCCTTTGATGTTTCATGAAACTTGAACCAAAATTACAAGGGGTAAGCCTTGGCTCAAATTACATGATATGTCAAAAGGAATGAAAAGCAAGGCTTACCCCTTGTAATTTCGGCTCAAATTACATGATTTGTCAAAAGGAATGAACAGCAAGGCTTACCCCTTGTAATTTTGGCTCAAGTAACAGATATGTCAAAAGGAATGAAAAGCAAGGCTTACCCCTTGTTACATGTATTTTGGCTCAAATTACATGATATGTCAAAAGGAATGAACAGCAAGGCTTACCCCTTACAGTTTTGGCTCAAGTTTCATGAAATGTCAAAAGGAATGAAGAGCAAGGCTTACCCCTTGTAATTTTGGCTCAAATTACATATGTCAAAAGGAATGAACAGCAAGGCTTACCCCTTCTAATTTTGGCTCAAGTTACATGATATGACCAAAAGGAATGAGCAGTAAGGCTAACCCCTTGTAATTTTGGCGAAAATTACGTGTACGGTTGAACCTACACCCGTGTGAAGCCTCATGTACGCTTGTGACTTAAAATTGTGTTTGTTTCACCCTACAGCATGTGAAGCCTCATGTATGCCAAGTGATTCATAACAATTCTACTCATGAAGAAGCCTAATAAATATCAAATTTCCCCCAAATACATTAATTATTCTGGATATATCCAATAATAATGTGTCAGTAATACCTATTACAATCTAGAAGCGTACAAGAGGCTTCACACGTCTGCATACACAATTTTAAGTCACAAGCGTACTGTATGCTTGGTAGATACAAAGGGACTTACGTGTTTACATCTCATGTACGCTTGTGACTTAAAATTGTGTATGCTTGACCCCCTAAAAAGTCTGTAATTCAGGAATAATGAATCAGCGGAAAATATACCTGTTACGATCCCTTTCTTTATATTCTTTTAATATTATGTCATTTAAAACAATGTTAAAAAGGCTTTGCTCATGATGTGATGTCACTGGTGGATTCTGGAGCATAACCAAAACATCTGAATTTCATTATTTACCATAAACCCAAGTAATTGTGTGGTAGCACAAGCGTCTTGATCCACCAGTGACTTTACATGTAATGTGTCATGAGTGAAAACTTGATCGCTGCATAGTTCTGAGAGTTTTAACTAAGATTATTGCATAATTTTAATAATAATAATAATAACAACACTTACAAAGCGCCCTAATTATGCAGGCATGCTCTAAGGCGCTGAACAATGTTATACAATAAAATGGCATTAGTCAAAAGCTAAACAGTTATAATTGTATGGACAAATTAAAATTAAATAAGAAACTTAACAAGTAGGAGTAAACATTGAAATAAACATGTTGGGGACTTACCAACCATTCCAGTGACATTAAACAGGTCTATTCAACCTCTTTCAACTCACACCACATGAACAGGGTCAGTAAATATTTCTTAATCATAGGGTTACATGAACCTTGACCATCTCTGTAGAATTTGGCCTTCACTGCGGGGAGTAACTGGCTAAATCTCTCTGTAATCGTCACACTGGAAGCAGCATCTTGAGGTAGTAGTTGCTTGAGACTATTGCAGCAGCATAAGATCCTGCAGCATTCTACGCACTGAATCTCGTACTCTGTGGTATTTAAGAATGGAGACGTCGCAGGCCATGTTTGAAGACAATCCTCCAGTCTGGTTGCCAGATCAGCGAGTCTGACTCCTGATGATACTTGAAGCTGCTGCATTACACCAACAGATAACTGAAGTTTAGAGATAGATCCTACATGCGTACATTCATCTCCCTTCAGAATTCCTCTTAATTTAGTCTCATGAACTTCAAAGTCTGCATCCTGACTCTGTGTCTGAACAGAAGAGGGAAAACTGGAGGCCTCCTTTTCTTCATGATTACTTTTATTAGTTATCTCAGACTCACATTCAGCTTGCATGGGTTTCATATGTGTCTTCCCGGAGCTAGACTCACTCTGTTCCAACAAAATCTTGGGGGTTGAAAGTTTGTCAGCGACAGCCGTTGCCAAATCATTGATCTGTTTACTGATGATGTTACTGAGAACTACGCCTTCAAAGTTAGCATTGGATTCTCCCTGATCAAAGAGCCGTTCATCCTGGATAAAGACACGGGTTTAAATGTCATGGAATATATCATTTGCATTAATCTTAGAGCAACTGTACAAGGTCCATATGATTGCATAGGCCGCTATCGCTGACGTCAAACAATGGAAACGTGCAAGCGCGTATGCATCATGCACAACATTCAGCCAATGATAGGTCTTCCTTTGACCTCAGTGAGGGCGCTGTGTGACGTCATATACAAAGAGGTCCATTTGTATACATTTCATAAAACTGGTTTTGAAACACCTTGTAAATTGAGTTTATTGGTGAAAGACCTTCCCCAAAGTATTTGTTTGAAAAAGATAAACATGAATTTTGTTAGGAAAACACCTGTGGGGTTTGAGTTTTGTTTCAGTTCTTCAGATTTATAACAATTTAAAACAAGACATTGCAATGAAGCACCTTATTACACTGAGCTAAAGATGCACTGTTTTATTTGTAAATACATCTACACCAAATCTACAGCTTTCAGTAATAATTAATTAATCAATAAGAAAAGTGAGCATGCTTTCAAGAGAATAGTGCATACAAGGTGATATGAAGGGAAACTGACTGGGTAAATTTTAAATAATTTGGGGTGAACATAGACAAATTGACTAGAGCAGGATTTGAACCAGCTTGAATAAAAGACAATTTAGTGCTTAATGCATCTAAACAGCGCATAGTCAGCCCTCCTACTTTCTGGACATTCAATACCATCCACCGTGGTTTTTATTATGCCATAATAATGCCATAAACTATGCCAGCCTGCAATAAGATATAATGTGGAGAGTGCAGTTCTGTGCACAATTGTGCCACTATACACAATTTCATACCTGCCAACATTGAAACCTCAAAAATAGGAACACCAGTTTTACGAGTTCACAGATCGCGACGCAAGAAGTCGTGCGAGTAAAGCGTATTACATGTAGACATACAAATTGTGTATGTATTAAAAACAATGTACAAAAATCATTGCACCCCGTAAGAAAATCTTTACCGTCGCAAGCAAATGGCACCCTGTTTTACCAGAACCGTTTGATTTTTTGTTCATTGCTGTCATTGTCAGAAATAGGAATGTTGTGTTTTTTTGTGGCCTGTAATCTCAAAAATCTGGACAATTCCAATTAAATCTGAACAGTTGGCAGGTATTCAATTTGTGTAGTTGAATAGTTTCAAATGGTGGGTCAACTCGCAGGTAGTTGTTTTACCTGTAGCTGATCTTCTTCAGGGCTCTCTGCATCCGGTGCACCAACTCCCCAGGCAATCAAACTCTGTAGACAATCTCCAGGTAGCCTTTCTAAGAACTGAGTTAAGAAGAGAGTCACTCCAAGATGTAGACCGATAGACGACTGTGTCTCCATGCTATCCAGATCTGAGAAAGTAGACAATTTAGAATTTTTAGAGGTGATCGTGTTACGCACTAGCCACCCATAGTTTTTGGTTATTTCATCTAGAAGTGATACCGGTAATGACCCACTCTTGGTAAGCAATGTTCTACTGACTGAACAGATCTACTCTTATTATACATTTACTATTTATCTGTCTAAGTATTTACCATTGCAGCCGTTGGTGGCCACAGCTACCTTCTTGATGCAAGACATGGCTCCTTGCTGGACTTCAACATCATCATCCTGTAAGAGTCTGATTACACTCCCCCACAGTATGAATGGAATAGTCCCTGAAAAAAAACCAATACATCCATAAGAAATATACCGTAATCATTTCCTAAACACCAGTTGTGTAGTATTCCAAGTCAGTTTTGCATGCCACCTTTAATCAATTACTGTTTAACTATGGTCCTCACAACTGAAGTCTCCTTATCAAGGTTTTTCTGCAAATGTCATCAACGTCTGTAAAACTATCAAAAACTGTTGCATTAGTCTGGATGTCGATGTGCAGTTTCAGTTGCAATACACAAAAGCTGATTTTAGAGGAAATAAACAATAAATCAGCAGACTTGGCAATTCCTTTCCTCACTGGATTATTGGAAAAAGGAACCCACCTAATTACATTTAAAATAAAAAGTGTTGTATCATGTTCTTGAGAGAAACTTTTTGAATTTTTTATTTCATATCTGACTAACATAATTGTTTTGATAAATTAAGTTCAAATTTGTAGTTAGTTTTGCAACATACCCAGACATGAACAGGGGTCGATGAGCACAGTGGTTGCCAAAGCCTCTACTGCCTTCACTATTGTGAGGCGTGACTGGCTGGTTTGATCAGCCCCACTGTATTCATCGAGGAGGAGAGACCAATCAGAGAGAAGCTTACATTCTAATTCCTCAGTCTGAAAAAAGAAAAAAAGGAGAACAGATTTAAATGTGTTTTCCCCCGAGTCCTGCAGAACAAAAATCCACAGGCAAATTACTTTGGTAGGATTCGAACCCAAGACCTTGCTTTCTAGAGCAGATATACAAATAATGAATTTAATGGTGAGAATAATTTCATGAGTTGAAAGATGGAAAGTTCCATTCAATGAGACAAAGCCGAGTTGAATGGAACATTCCTTCTTTCTCATTAATGCATGAATGCAAAACATTAATTTTTTGTTCAATATAACATCCAAGTACATCTTTGTTAGTTGATTGGAGGATAGACTACAAAAACAAACAAAATGTACTAGATTGCATTCTGGCGGCATCCACTGCTGTGTATAACTTACCTCCATGGTACAACGCTTGAGGTGGTCTGGCATGAAATAAATTACATGGGACAGAATGGATATGCACAGAGATTGGAACAGGCGGGACTGATTATTTTGGAAAAGATGCTGCGAAGTGTCCAAAGTGGCTGTAATTATCTACATAGAGGACTCGACTCCTACATTAAATTTTGGAGTGTTGTGGCAAACTAAAGGATGACACGTGAGACATGTTCCGTCAATCCAAGGACAAAGATCTGTGTGTGCAGTATATAATAGTTTTTATCATCAAGTGGCCTGTCAAAGCCCTATTCAAACAACTGAGCTGATAACCAAAGCAATATGATGACTACAAAATAATATGCAGAGAAGTTAAGGTTATCATGAAACTGTTATTTTGAATGACTAGTGATGTAGTACCCTACCTTAACAGCTTATGTTTAGCACTTACCTTTCCTTTACTACATGCTGAGTAGAGGTTGGGTACTAGACTACTGGTAAACTGTACAATAGAACAGACCAAGTCCTCTCTGCAACAAATGGAAAGAATAACAAAAAGATGTGATTTGATGATAACAAGTCTTTAAAATTAAGTAACTGCTCTTGGTCTCCACTTGACTGAGTGCCATTGATTATCGCAGTCTCTTCTCTAATGATTCTGGTACAGAACTATGACCAGTCAACAGTCAAGTGGTGGCAGAGGCAGCTGACCTACATATAGGTCTCTCCTAGGTTGACTTTGGTTTTGATGCACAAAACCACTCAACAGCCATGGCTTGTGTGATTCACATCTCTCTATTCTTCATCAGAGAAAGACATGTTCAAACCATAGACCATCACAATAAACATGCTTGATGGAAATGAACAAAGGAAGAATATCTTAAATAAACCAAATATACTGAAAGCAAACAAATAACCTCAAGTACAAAATGAGAAAATATCAAGAGGAAATAGTGGATATTCTTAACAAAATTCCTCATGGTAAAGCGTCAGGCTGTGACGGTTTAAATTCTTTTGTTATTAAACAGGCTAGTTACTCATTAGCGAAGCCGTTAGCTGAGCTTTTCAATATGTCTTTAGCGTTAGGAATTTTTCCTGACGGGTTAAAAATAGGTAAAGTTACACCAATACATAAAAAGGGCAATAAGCATGATATTAAAAACTATAGACCCATCACAGTAGTATCTTTATTCTCAAAAACTTTTGAAAAGTTAATTTATTCTAGACTAATCTCTTTTATAAACAAACACAATATTCTGTCTGACTTGCAATTTGGATTTAGAAAAAATCGCTCTACTGACCTCGCTATTTCGTATGTAGTCAATAAGTTATCACAAGCTATAGATGATAAGAACATCTCTGTTGGTATATTTTTGGACTTGTCCAAGGCTTTCGACACGGTTAATCATGAAATTTTGCTTCGTAAATTAGAACACTATGGTATCCGTGGAATAGCCTTGGACTTGTTCAAGAGTTACTTATCAAATAGAAAACAACTTGTTTCGTATAATGCTGTCAATTCTATTGATCAACTTATTTCCTGTGGAGTTCCACAAGGTTCTGTGTTAGGTCCCTTGCTTTTTATTATTTATATCAATGACATCTGTAACTCATCTGATATTATTTCATTTTGCTTATTTGCAGATGACACAAGTTTATTGTACAGTCATAATAATGTAGATGCCGCGATTCAGAACCTTAATTTGGAACTTGAAAAAATAAGTACTTGGCTTTTAGCCAATAAGTTATGTATTAATGTGCTAAAATCTAATTATGTTATATTTTGTGCAAATCAATATAAATATACTCAATCTTTTCCTTTAGTTCTAAATGGTATCAATTTGAATCAAGTGAAAGTCACGAAATTCTTAGGTATATATATTGATGAACATTTAACTTGGAAAAATCATATCAATGATGTATCAAGTAAAGTATCAAAAAATGTGGGTATAATGAATCGTTTAAAGTTTTTCCTACCTAGTAATATTCTATTAACCATCTATAACTCTTTTGTTCTGCCGTACTTAAACTATTGCATCCTCATATGGGGTGGTTCCTCAACTCAATGTAAGAGACTATTTACTTTACAAAAGCGGGCTGTTCGCATCATTTCCAATGCTGGTTATCGTGATCATTCAGCTCCACTTTTTCAACAATTTAAACTTCTAAAATTCAATGACCTTTATTACCTTAATTTAGGAAAATTTATGTATAAATACAACCATAATGCATTGCCCTCTTGTTTTAACTCTTTCTTCACCTTAACCTCAAATATTCATTCGTATGATACTCGTAGTACCCGTAAGAAAAATCTTTATGTCCGTTTCAATAGAACATCATTATTTAGAAATAGTCCTGTCCAACGTGGTACTAACTATTGGAATAGTCTCAGTGATTCGTTAAAATCTGCACGTACTTTGTCAAATTTTGCCCAAAAATTAAAAGCACAATTCATTAATCCTTAATTTTAGTAATGAAAGAATAGGTATGACATATTTCCGGATGATGTTTTGTCTTATGTAAGTTCAGTGTTGTGATAATCTGTTAGTGTTGGTGTGTTTGTTTGTTGTTTGTCTGTCCGTAGGTACGGGAACAAAAGCTTTGCTTCACCCTATGCCTAAATGTTGTCCTGTTTCTGATTATTTATTTAACTTTTGTGTAAATTGTTAATGTCTTTGTTACTTCTCTGGTTTGCCATTATATATTCATTATCATGTACCTTTACCTTAACGATATACACAAATGTATCTTTTTTGGCGACATTGAAATAAATGTAATGTAATAATAAAAAAATGAAAAACAAGATCTGCATTTGAGGAAACTGACAAAGATTGATGAGGGAAGGAATATGACCCCTCAGCTTTTAAGAAGGAAGGTAAATGTTCCCATGGAAACACATGACCCGATATACCTCTGCTTTGGTTGACTAGCTTCAGCAACAGCAGTCTGAAAGCACTCAACACAAGTTATCATCTTTCCGTCAGTTGGTTGCCAAGGAAATGGATGATGCAATGAGAGCTGAGCAAGAAGTTCGTATACCTGTTGAATTTATAATGAGAAAGAACCAGTTAGTATCAAAATATCACTTTGCATTTAGCTAGTCATTCATCAGCTGTTGATATTATAAACTAAACACTGTTGGCATTTTCATTTTCCTTTAGTGTTTATCAGAGGGACATATTATTAGTTATCGCACAAACACGAGTGAAATACAGAAAGGTAAAGTGCTTCTGCGTCCCAGATCCAACAACGCCCTGCATTTTCCATATTCCAGGAGCATGCATGTGATAATGAATTTATCTTCAAGCAAACTTGACATGTAGCTTAAAATAGCCCATTATAGAACATGGTTTGATATGAGTTGTTTACATCACACTCTTGTTGCTATGGATCAACCAATCAGAATCGAGGATTCAAGTTTGCTTGCAGATAATAAAGATTGTTTATCTAAAAGATTACTTTGTGTAAAAGTTGGTACAGGCTCCAAACATTAGAAATCAAACTAACTAGACTAGACTTCTCTTGCTTTGCAAGTTAACAGGAAGAAGTGTGCAGACCTGATACTTTGTTGTTGTAAGGGCAAAGCCAATTTTTAAGAGGGAGATTTTAATTTCTACTGGAACTTTTCAAAGAGCACCAAGGCAATGGCCAGATGTATGGAGGCAATTGCTTCTGTTGCCCCCATGAAGTATCAGGCCCAAGTGTGTAACCATTCGCTTTAAAGCAAGAACAAATAAAATTGATTTAAGCAAAGCTTACTTTGAATGAATCTGACCCTCTAAGGAAGGGTTTACCACCCCATTAAATGGGAAGGTGTAAACCCACATTTTTTGCTTGAAACTTAAAAAGCATCGATAAAAGGACCTTGATGAGGCACTTACTCTTTGGAGACATTTCTCATGTTTCTCCTCATTCATCATGGCAACCAATTTGAAAAACAGTTGAGGGGATGACATCACAATGGTCCGGGGATGGTGCGCTCCTTCCGAACAGCAACTCTGACTCTTCTGAATCAGGTCAGTTAGGGTCAGAAGCCTGACCTCATAAATCGGCGAGGACAGAAGGGAAGTGAGAACATCCATCAATCTTACAGCAGGTGATGATTCCTCATCAATACATCTCACTCTCGGTGAAGCGGGTACGTTGGAAGGATCTTCTTTTCTAAGCTTGATCACGTCTGCTCTATCTTCTCCTGTTGTCTCAGCTGATTGTGTCTTCAGTTCCCCATCAGATGCTTCTTGAAGATGCATCCATCTCAAACAATAAGAAGCACAGGTGGTCTGTAAGGTGACAAAGCCTGGCTCCAGGAAAGGAACACCCCTTTTCGAACTTCCATTTTGGATTTCCTCAACAGTGATGGCCATAACGTCTTGTTTCAGTTTTTCTTGGAGAATGCTGGGATCTGACCATGATGACGCCCTGAATACAAACTCGTCCAAGATTGTCAAATAAGCAGCACGAGTCACGCAGCATTTGTTCTCCCTGGATGAACGGAAATTGTTATCGATAATCAAACATCATGCTTGAAACAGAAATCACATCAAGTGAAACAAACATGAACTGTTAAAACAAAACTTGTACTGCACTTTACACAACATGGTGAGACAATTTTAAGAATGGCTCCAAGGTCAAATTCAATTTTGTGATGCACTCATTTTCCAATAGATAGAGTCCTCATTAAAGTGGGAGAAAATTACAAGTCTTTAACCTCAGCTTAAAATGGTGTGAAATGTCATTTATGTGATTCTCTTTCAGAGTGGAATTTGACTGATCATCATCCACATTCAGGAATGAGCTAAACATTCTCTGTAAAAAAAATGCCAACACCATATATTTGAAACGTGACGTCATCGTCAAAGTTTTTAAATTTCATTTAAAGGGTATCAAACAAAGTGGCATTTTACAACATTTTAACCTCAGGTTAATAATAATAATAACAATAATAATAGGTATTTATAAAGCGCATTTACAAAAGATCAAAGCGCTAAAAAGCGCTATACAAAATAAGACGAGAAACAAAAAGATAAAGAAGGGGTTACAAGAACAAAAATGCTTTAAGACGTTTTCTGAAAATGGCGACAGAAGGAGGTTAGAGACTTGTAAGTTGTTTTCCAGTTTCATAAGGACTCTTATCTGTTGGAAAATGAGTGGATTACAAAGCTGAATTTGACTTTGAAGACAATCTTTAAGTTGAAGTACTTTTTGCAAAAATGACAGCATTTAGACAGTACTACTAACCGCTCTGCTGAGTCAACAATAAAATTATAATCACTAAGTCTTTCGCTTTAATAAAGTGCAAAATGTGTACAGGTTGTATTTGTTCAAAGACGGCTACAGTTTTCATGTCAGGGAATAATGTCTTCATCACAGGAGGTCAGTACAAGTATTATTAAAGAGAAAACTTACGATGAGGCAAGCCAGCCGTAACCATCAACCATTAGAGATAAGACTTCACTCAAGGGTGAGTAAGTTTCTTGACTAGTGGTTGCTTGAAGAATACAATCCAAAAGATCTCTGATCTGTTAATAATCAAAGAGAAGAATTCAGTGGACAATGGGTCTTAGGTTTCTGGAGGAGTACATGTACATTGTTTTAAATCAACTAGCGCTCAAATAGAATGCAAAGTATTTACATTTTGTATTATTGCCATGCAATGCAACAGCAGGGTTTGCCCTTAACTTATTAAATGACCAGCCAGCAGGATCAGTTAGCTTGTCATTCCACTAGTCAGCCCAGCTTTTTCACTAGTCCATAATTCATACTAAATAGGAAGTGCTTTTCAACACTGAACTAGCCAGCTGGACCACTTGGAGAGAATTTCGACTGGTCACTTGGTGTTTTAACTAGCTTTTGGCCAGTGGTCCACTATTAAGGGAGAATGTTGCAACAGAAGATAAGGCTTTGACATTATCATAATCCTTTTGGGTACATCAAGTATTGATCTCTAACAAAAGCACTTGTTCTGAAAAGAGCTGTTTTGGTTTGTTACAAAATGTATACATTTCACCTTTAAAATTTCATTTGTATATTTTGCATATTCCTGCTGCACATCGATGGTTTTGGTTTATTTCCTGCAGCTAAGAGTTTTTCAAATAAAAAAATAATAGAAATCCATTTTTAAATTTAAAGGAGTTCTATTTTTCACACTCCTCAGACAAGATTAAGGAGTGCGGAAGAGTGCCGATTGGACTTGCACTCCCCAAAGTTATGATCTGCCTCCTGCAGCTCCATAGTCTCTAAAAGGATCACATTGCACATCTCACCTGCAGGAGTATACCATGGATCTGATTATGTTGCATTCCTGTATCTCGTTGCCTTCCTGTATCTCGTTGCCTTCCTGTATCTCGTTGCATTCCTGTATCTCGTTGCATTCCTGTATCTCGTTGCATTCCTGTATCTCGTTGCATTCCTGTATCTCGTTGCATTCCTGTATCTCGTTGCCTTCCTGTATCTCGTTGCCTTCCTGTATCTCGTTGCCTTCCTGTATCTCGTTGCCTTCCTGTATCTCGTTGCATTCCTGTATCTCGTTGCATTCCTGTATCTCGTTGCATTCCTGTATCTCGTTGCATTCCTGTATCTCGTTGCATTCCTGTATCTCGTTGCATTCCTGTATCTCGTTGCATTCCTGTATCTCGTTGCATTCCTGTATCTCGTTGCATTCCTGTATCTCGTTGCATTCCTGTATCTCGTTGCATTCCTGTATCTCGTTGCATTCCTGTATCTCGTTGCATTCCTGTATCTCGTTGCATTCCTGTATCTCGTTGCATTCCTGTATCTCGTTGCCTTCCTGTATCTCGTTGCATTCCTGTATCTCGTTGCCTTCCTGTATCTCGTTGCCTTCCTGTATCTCGTTGCCTTCCTGTATCTCGTTGCCTTCCTGTATCTCGTTGCCTTCCTGTATCTCGTTGCCTTCCTGTATCTCGTTGCCTTGGTAAGGAGTTGATCAAATCCGTCAGGGTATCTACTCTGTGGTTTGCCGATACTAAAGGAACCAATGCCCTGGCTGCTATGACTCTAGTCTTACAGACAGCGTTGTTTGCACACCTATTGGAATAATGCAAACATGTTAATCATGACACAATCCCTGTTTAAATATATTATATATTCCTGCTGCACATCTGTTTTGTGTATCTTGTAAACATTCCTTTCGATTATGTAAATATTACTTTACTAAGTTGAAACTCCCAAAGTGGATTCCTATTTTGAACTGGACTTACCAGAGAAAAAAAAACAATGGCCAAGGATCATCCCTTGAGACTTTACTTTGTAACAATTTCATACCGAATAAATATTTGTACTCAAAATTATCAATTAATTCTGTCAGAACTCAAATTCTGTTAACATTCGGTTAACTACCAAGTAGGTACCAGATCTATGGTTAGATACAAATGATTGTTTATGGCCATGTCCGAATTGGTGGCTACGGCTACGTCAATGGCTTGCGCTTGTTCTACGGCTTGTTCACTGAGGCATAGGCCGTCCTTAGCAACACCCTTAGCAATTGTCAAAGCCGTAGCTGTAGCCGCTAATTTCGACCTGGCCTTACCTTAGTACATAAGGCACAAACTGGTCCATACTGAGCCTTGAATGAGCACTGTCCATGGGTGAAGGATACAGCCGAGATAGGAGTAGAAGCACGGGGAACAGACTTGGATGCAGATGGGCAACACCTGATCTACATGTACATTCAAAAATAAACCAATAAAACACATTCCTTCAAATAAAAATAACACACCATGAAGGACAAACACAATTATACAATGACAGACTTCCAGTCCTTTTCCACTGTTCTCAGCAACGAGGACAGTGGAAAGGACCAGTGAGTGGGACCCCCAGTATCATTTAACAAAGTTTCCCATTGTGTCTGATTCTTTCTGCATGTAGTTTGATGAAGTTGTAATTGCACAGGTGGCTCCTAGTACCTGCATCCACCTTGACTCAAACACCAAGGCCAAATTTCATGGCACCATGCTTACCGCGGAATCCTGTGCTTGAACCCAAAGAATTACAACTTTTATGGAGTGCTGGAAGTGCTCAAATGTTTGATACTCACCGACATAAAACAAAGTCTGGATTAATTGTCGTTTGGAAACTTTCACAAATGAGATTTTTGGGTTAAGAACTGACAAAAGGTGGCTGGAATTAATGTTTACTTCCCAAAACAACTGTGCTACTTT
Organism: Leptasterias polaris; assembly: GCA_037783415.1. Classification (NCBI taxonomy): domain Eukaryota; kingdom Metazoa; phylum Echinodermata; class Asteroidea; order Forcipulatida; family Asteriidae; genus Leptasterias; species Leptasterias polaris. Next base: position 3,079,000 of record JAZGTN010000045.1, read on the forward strand.
GATGAATAAGATCAACTCTTTCTTTAATAATGCATACTACCCTTTAATCTGTATTTTCTACATACAGGTGCCCACTCCACTCAGTTAAATATATTTTCCTCTTTAGGATGCCCAATATCCTACCTTGTATCTAGACTGGTTGCTTCCTTCAACTGCTGCAATAAGAAAGGATACAGAGATGGGAACCGTGCAAAGAATTCCTTCCCCGTCATGCTGCATTTGGAGGATTTAAAGTTGGAAAATTATGCCAGCTTAATGAAACTTTTAACAATCATTTTGCAATATGGGAATAAAAGAGTAGGCGACGAGGTCTTAAACCGGCAGGGTTGTGGCCGTGTGATAAAGGAGCCGAAGATCCTGCCAGGTTTTAAACAACCGTTTAAGACCGAGTCACCACTCTTTTATTCCCATTCATAAATATCTTTCCATTAAAAACATCAAAAACATTTAAAACGTGACAGTTAAGTCCCAGCTCTCCTCAAATTTCTATCCATGTTGAGTGCAAAGTAGCTCCTCGTGCAAATTCAGAGCTTACTTGCCTTAGAGTTTCAAACTATCGCACACAAATTTGAGCGAGCCAAATATGCGACCTAACAACTTAAATTGGGCTGTGAAATTTGCGCTCTCCAAACAATCATCTGATAACGCCCTCTTTTGACTCAATTTCCTCAGGCCATGTTTAAACACTCCTGAGCCTGTTTAGATCGCATGTTTGAACATGGCCACATGATCTCCTCTCAACCAATCAGAATGGATAAACTGTACCAGGTATTCATGAACATAATCTCAAATGTTGTCTACCCCAAAATACTGTTCACCGCTGCCTGGTTACGAGTTTGAATTCCACCTCTGGCGGGAGACATGCATTTACATTCTTGGTTAGATTTTTTAAGTCCCTGCCTCAAAACTTTTGGTTTAGAAGGGGTACATGCACATTACTCAATCCAATCACCTAATTTTTGAAAGAAAATATTTTGTTGAAAAAAACATGATTTCACATATTTTCCAGAATCGACAAAGGGTAAAATATATTTTCAAGTTTATACCATATAAGTCTCACCAGTTTCTTCGATCATGTGATTGTTTTGCCCTCTGTACACCAAAGATCCTTGTCACCAGAGAACTGAACAGCAGAGTAGATGAATTCCTCACCTGTATCAGAATAATAATAACATTATAATAAGTTGCTCTTATATACACCTGTACTCACAATTTCAAGTAACTCACGGTACTAACAATAACTAGTTTTGATACAGCGCATTTTACAACAACATATCAATGCACTTTACATTGTAAGTGCCCTGGGCTCGATTTCACAAAGAGTTAAGATTGATCGTAACTGCAAATCCATCGCAGTTGCTTAGCAAAGAGTGATGTCACAATGCAAATCACTATGGTAATACTGATAACTCATCTTAAGATGAATCTTAGTGCTTTGTGAAATCGACCCCTGGTCATCGGGCCAATAACATTCCAGTGTCTTTCTCAGCTCCCTGGGGAGTATACAGCCCTGGGCTGCAGTGGGGCTCCATAGACTTTTTCATACACAATATCAATGTCTACTCTCACGGGTATCTATACCCCTTGGTGAAGAGGGGGCAATTAGAGTAAAGCATCTTGCTCAAGGACACAAGTGTCATGACCGGGACTCAAACAGGACCCTGACTTAACCACCGGAACTTGAATTTGATGTGCTACACTGCTCAACCATGACACGCTATTATATCATCTTCCAAGGACCTTCTCATTTGACCCTTCATACCCAAAGGAGAGTACAATCAAGCATCTCATGTGTGTAAGGGGGCTCCTTATATGTGATACCATCTCCCCCCAATTATACACCTGGTTGAAGAGTAGCAATTATGGTGTCTAGCTTGAAGAATCAGGCTCTCAGATCAGATAAAAGAATGCTGAATCGCTCTTTGCAAGAACTTCTCATGTAAAATTTGAGAGGAAAAGAAACTTCAATATAGAGATAATAACCCTGTATACTTACCCCCCACAACTGAGCTGCAAAACCAAGTACAGATGCCCTGACTCCGTCGGCTATGTAAGGAATAACATCTTCTCCTAATCGTGTGTCTTTGTACAAAACACGCAGAATGTTTAAAGCGTGGACCTGGTTGAAAAAATGTCAAGCAAACTTTGATTATCAACTTAGCAGTAGTTACATACCTGGTTAGCTCATATACAGGTAGTTGTTATTAAATAATACATGTAATCAAATAATAAACCACAAGGGTAAGTTACAAATATGCAAATATACAAATATGCAGAAGAATACAAATATTGCATGGTTTGAGGGTGGACAGTCAATATTAGTTCCCCAAAAGTATTAGCTGCGAAGCGCCCGATAATTATATTGTACTCCAGTATTAAATTTTGAAGAGTCACAGCATTATACATGGCAAAATAGAGGAGGATACGTGATGTGTGTTCCATCAATCAAATTACAAGGATAACAATAATAAATAATACGCAGTTCTTATATAGCGCTTTATACTCCCGATGGGTGTCTCAAAGCGCTCAGTATTTTTCCTACAAGGTATGTGGAGTTACGTGTTGAAGTATGAGACCTATTCCTTTGCATAGCACCATGTAATGGTTTACAAGGTGCTGTGGCGCAATATGCAGCCAATCCAACCAGGAACACCGGGGCGAACCCTTTCTCTTTACGATAAGTGCACTGGGTTCTTTTACGTGCATTACACAACACACGGGACCTACGGCTTTACAATCAATCTGTGTGTGTGTGTGTGGTATATAATATTGTCCATACTATTACCTGAGAGATAATGGCCTCACTGCTTGATGATGAAGGTAACGCAAGATCCAGAAGAGTGGCCATGGCATGCTTAAAACACCTCTTCCCAACTGTACCAGGCTCAGAGCTTACCAACGCCTGAAAGAAATAACCAAGGTTACACATGGATCTGTTTTAGGACCCCTCATAGACATGGTTATACATATTATAACCTACAATCCTCTGCAGTTCAAGACAAATTGTTAGTATGAAAAGTATTTAATACAAAATTAGTTCCAAGAACTTCATTTTAAAGCTGACTATGCTGAAACTATTACCTAAAAGAGGCAATCTGTCGATTTGTCTTTTATACACAAGAAAGAATATTCTCTTTTGCATAAATAATTTATGTAATCATGAAAATTATAGTTTTTTATATACGCAAAAAATAAACAGTCACATCTCCTTAACGTATAATCCCTCTCCTGCCACTTCCCAGGTTGTATAGTAAACTTGGGTGTGATCCCTGGCTATACCATAGTTACAGGTTGAATGGCTTCCGACCGGTACCCCCGAACAATGATAATGAAAAAACATTAGGGCTAGATGGCTCAGTTGGTAGAGCGCCGGCATGTTAATCATGAGATCACAGGTTCAAGTCCTGCTCTAGTCAATATTTCTTTGTTCAACCCTAAAATTATGAATATTTTGTCAACAAAAAAAGACCCCTCCAGGCTGGACACTGCTTACCTGTATAGCAAATGGAATGCCAGCACTACGCCGTGTGGCACAAAGCATAGATTGAGTAGTTGTGATATCAGAGAGAAGACCTTGTAACCACTGCTCAGGTAGCTGGTGTAATGATCCTACTTCACTCCTACAGTACATGAAGAGAACAACACTGGTAAAGATAACTACACAATCAATACCCACCAGGGGCCAGTTTCATAGAGCTGCTTAAACAGAAAATATTGCTGAACGGTTTTCTGCTAAGAACAAAAAAAAATTGCAAATTTAATTGGCCCAGGGTTAAAGAAGTTAACAACTAACTTTCCTCGCTTGATTGTTAATGTTACATGGATGTGATAACATTGATCATGTTATCAACCAAGTGTTTAGATATCTTGTTTCCATTATCCAGGCCTGATATTTCTTGGAGGCAATGGAGGCAATTGTCTCCATTGCCCCTTGTCTTTGCCTTGGTGCCCATTACCAAGGAGAAACAGCCTTGGTGCCATTGTCCTTCCACAATCATCAGGTTGAGTTTATTTGTTTTTAGTCATTTATGATGGAATGCTTACATCCATAGCCTTGTAGTCAGCATGATGAATCCAGCATAGGCCAACTCAAATGCCCCTCTGTGTTTGGACTCCTTCAGCAATCTCAAGAAGAAGGTCCCGATCTCCTCCAACTGTAAGAATTGTCAAAATGACAGTAATCAATTCACAGTCTACTGAGTAAATCAGGGACCTCCACGATACCCAAATTAATCATCACCGTTTCACGAAGGGGCGGGCATGTTAAACAAAATCACATTTTCTACATTTTTCAGCATCTTCAACTTTAGTATGAATTACTGAGCCATACTGAATTACTGCTTAATCAAAATTATGCTTAATTTCTTAATGACATTAATTGGTAAGTGGGCGTTCATCTATATGTAATTGCCTTTTGCGTTTTCAGTAAGTGACGGGCATTTCAAAAGGGTGCAAAATACTTTATGCCCCCCCAAAAAAGTCCCCCCAAAAATGTGCAAAAAATCGATGGGCAAGTAGGTAAAGTCAATTTGCATTTTCACAATGTATTATAATTGTCCAACTTAGGCTGTATACTGTCTATCAAAAGAGTTTTAAAATTACTTTTAATGGGAAGATGCACAAGGCCCTAAAACAGGCCACTCAATTGATGGCTAAAAGGGGAAAGGGGATAAAAGATGACCATTGATAGTGCGTTTGAATTGAGGAAGGGAAGCAGGATACAGGTAGTGAATTCCAAAGTGAGGCAGTATGTAGGAAGAAGCTTGATGAGCTCCACTGAGTATTAGCTATGGGGACAGCAATAGTTTAAGGATGTTAATGGGCAAACACAAACAAATGTCTGTGGATGGGCAGAGACACGTGTTGTGTACCAAAGGTATGGTTAGGTGGGAGAGTTCATGACGAGTATGTTAAGAGTCTGTTGGAGCATCAACTATTGTTATACCTGTAAAAAGGCTCAATGAGGCAACAGAGCAATGGGAAGATAGATGATTCCAACACATCTTAGAAAAAGACTTTTATTCAATTTTGTTTACTGCTGAGACTGGCCTCACCTGTTCTGGTGAAATCAGTCCAGGTTTGGATTCATTGACAGTGACTGGTGCTGACGATGCAAGTACACCCATCAATAAGGAGACTTCTTTCATGCTGCGCCAACAGCATACTAGGATCATCTGTGGTGTGACCTTAAGGGCCTTGGGTGCCACATTTATCGGCTGCTGGCTGGAGCCTCCTTCCCCTTGCTCCAAGGTGGAGTCAGGATTTTCAAGATCTGAAATGATGGAATTGTATATGGCATCAGTGTACGCTGTCATGACTGTGTAGGTCTCTTTATCAAATATTGTTAAATGCAAGATTTTGTTTCCTTTCACAAATCAATGCAATGAAGTGGGAACCAAAGGTTTCCAAAAATGTTTGAATATGTACGAGATTTGCACAGCCATTATAACTACCAGATCAAAGTAAGATGACAGTTTTTTATACTAATATATACAAGTTTGCTGAAATGGCAATTGTAAACATATTTTTACATTACACAAAGGCAAAGTTTGTACAAACGCAGGGCTCAATTTCATAAAGACCTAAAATTGATCTTATGATGTGCATTTTCAATAAGTTTGGGTTGAACGAAAACAAATTAACTAGAGCAGGACTTGAACCTGTGACCTCCGAATTAACGTGCCTGTGCTCTATCAACTGAGCTATTTAACCACAAATTTTTCTAGAGCGGGACTGTGCCGGCGCTCTACCAACTGAGCTATCCATTTTGTTAATGATAGTTACACTGGCCCCTTATAAAGAAAAAATGAATAAATACCTCAGACAGTTTATGCACTCTGATTGGTCGAAGACCAGTCCATGGGGTGTATTAACATGCGATATAAAGATCGACTCTTGTAACTAACCAATAAATGACCCCTGAACAGCCTAACGAATGGCCCTTGAGCGTAAATAGAAAAATTCTAAAAAATCATCTAACAAAAAAATCACAAATTCTGATGGTTTTTAAAGGTACTTATCAATGGCAAAAACAGTGTGAGGAGCTAGTTTTCATTGCATGGTAATGACATTGGTTGGTGGCTGGCCACTTTCAAATGAACCTCATCTTCGGCTTGGTCCATTAACAGCGACCGGGAGAGATGTCTTGGTCCATTAACAGCAACCAGCCACCAACCTGGTCATTACCATGCAGAGAAGACCGGCTCCTCACTCTGTTATTGCCTAATTAAGAAATGTAATACATGAACAACCAGCATAAATTATACTACTAAACTAGCTGCAGCCATCTCACCATGATCAGTTTCCACAGGTATATAACCCTCTGGTGACGAGTTACACACAACCACAGAGGCAGCATCCGTTACATCAAAACACAGCTTAATCACCATGGTAACCATGGATTCCCATTCAGTGGACTTTGTTACATTCCTACAGGGAGAAAACCAAAACAAAAGAAGAATTGTTCATACATCTAGTTGAGTCACAGCTGAATGCAGATTTATTGGGAAAAATGCATAGTAAAATTATCTCATCTCATAGAAAATCAATCATCAATCATAATACGTTTATTCAATGTTGCACAAATTACAGTAATACAAAGTGAATAATACAGAATGCTAAAATATGGTCAAAATGAAAGTACATATACATTTTATAAAAGTGATAAAAAAGTGAACTTTAAACAAATGGCAACATCTAGGTCCGGGGAGAAGCAACAGCTTTTGTTCCCCAGCCTATGGACGGACAGACAAAAAAGACAGACATACATGAAAAGACAGGACATAACGGGTGTAAGACAGAAATAAGGCCGTTGTTATTTCCATAATATACAAATATTACATACAGTATTTTAGCGTTGATTTAAAAAACGAGTTTTTAGTTTTTTAGTAAAAATAGAAAGAGTTTGTAACAATTTAAAAGAGTCATCCAGACTATTCCAGAATAAAGTGCCACGCTGGACAACACCATTTTTGGACAACGTGGTTCTACGATAATTAACAAAAAGATTTTTCCTAGCAGTGCTGCGAGTATAATAGGAATGGATGTTCGAGGTTAGTGTAAAACAGGAGTTGAAACAAGCAGGTAAAACATTATTCATATATTTATACATAAATTTTCCTAAGTTAAAATGATAAAGGTCAACGAATTTTAACAGTTTTAAATTATCAAAAAGCGGCCCAGAGTGCTCACAATAGTCAGCTTTAGAAATGACCCGAACTGCACGCTTCTGGAGAGTGAGCAGTTTGTTACATTTAGGAGTTGGACTACCCCAAGTAAAAATTGAGTAATTAAGATAGGGTAATATAAAAGAGTTGTACAAGGTCAGTAATATGCTACTGGGAAGGAAATATTTAAGACGATTTATTATACCTATATTTTTTGATATTTTAGCTGTTATAGTGTCAATATGTTTCTTCCAAGTCAAATTCTCATCAATATGTATTCCCAGAAATTTAGTACCCTTAACCTGTTCAAGATTGATATTATTTAAAATTAAAGGAACAGACTGAGTGTACTTGTACTGGCTAGCACAAAATATAATATAATTTGATTTGAGAACATTTATACATAATTTATTAGCTAAAAGCCAAGTAGTGATTTCCCGGAGCTCAAGATTAAGAAATGCAATTTGAACAAAAGCGTTTAATAGGATTTCATGAAATAAGATTTAAACAACCTGCAGCATTGTAAAGTTTTGACAAGAAGAAGGAACGATATATATACAGCTGCGCAGTAACTTCTGATATTGTTCATTAGGAAACATTTGCTGTAAATACCATGAGATAAAAGATCTCTTTTGAGCGGTGGTGGATTTGAGAAGAGCTAGTTTGTGCAATTATTCTTATCTGGTTTGTTTCGATACTGTCATTAATGGCAATAGTTCCAGGATCACATGTGATCTAAGGCCTCACAAGAGGTTAGAATTTCAAATATAACTGCCTTAAAATGCAGGTAACCTTAAAAGCTCATAGATTGGTTTTCATACAAAATTATACAGAAAGATACAATAAAAGTCACATGTGAAAGTTTCAGCTGAATACAGTATCTACTTGCTGAGAAAGCATCAAAAAACTGTCCTCGTATTTTCACAAGAACAAGTTTCCATCCATGTTTAGCGAGGTAACAGTGGGTACCAACCCACAGAAATCTGAGAATAATTCATGCACAATCCTTTTTTCAGATTTAAATTTTTGTGTGTGAAAAATTATCAAAACCATATTACTTCGAAGGGAATTCTTTCTCAAAATAATTTACACTATCAACAGCTGCAGTGCTTCTCACCAAGTGAGTTTTTATTGTCCGTAATTTTTTGAGTATTTACCAGTCTATGACACTACCTTTAATCTTACAATACTCTAAAACTATGTTCTAGTATAGTGTGCTAATCAACAAAGTGAAAGAATACCTTAAATCTACATCAGCAAGAAGCTCCCTGATGCAATGCAAAACTCCATACATGGGACCCTGCACCGCTGCCTCCAAAAGACTACGTTTAGCCACGCCCACCTGCTCCGTCAGAATCAGACACAATTCCTCAAGGATTCCCATGATGCTTTGGGAGACGCTAGCAGAGGGTGTCTTAAGGGGTAGCGTAAGCTGACGAGCCAGGAGACGTAAAGTGAAGGCTGCTGTTTCACAGTGGTGGGGTTTGTTACTTGACGCCAGGTGCAAGGCATCCTTGTAAAGCTGCCTTAGGTGTTCTTCATCCTGCAAAAATAAAACCAAGTGCACCATGTTTTCTTTCACAATGAAGCACACCTTTTACAGTACATAAGGCTGTGCCGAATTGGAGGCTAAAGCTATGGATGTTGCTAGATTTCAGCGTCAAAATCTGTTGAAATATAGTAGTTCATCCTTAGCAACACCCTCAGCAGCAGTTGAAGCCGTAGCAGTAGCTGCCAATAGATCGATCCATTAAGCCCCGCCTCCTTACGAGTTGACCAATCACAGCCGCGAAACCCGATCACCATTAGTGCAAAGATCACCAAACGGCTCAAATGGTGATCAGATTTCGCGGTTGTGATTGGTCAATGAGAAATGGGCGTGGCTTAATGGATCGGTGTATTGGGGTACGAACTAAGATGTTAAATTCACAAAGAGTCTTCAGCAGTCGACTTGAATAGAAATTATGAAACACACAAGAAATGCATTGTTCTAATACCTACCATCAATCCTATTGTTTCTTGAGGAAGGTTACTGAGCAGGTCAAAGGCCATGACCTTGTTACTCTCATAGGGGTCAGTGAGTCTGTGCAGAAGAAGTTGGATGTGGTCCGCAGACCAGATTTCATTGAGATCAAGCAAGAAAGTTTTGCTATCTGAAATGGTAATTAGACAACAATGATAAATACCTCATTGTACTGATGCATCTTCAATTTGACAAATTTGTAAATATTATACACAATTCATATTTAAGTTGAGGAAAAACTGTAAAAAAAATTCAACTCCATATTTGTACTGAACACAACAATAAACCAGTCTGTTACAGTCATGTTAATGTTGAGGGGCACAGTGGTCTAGCTCACCTGACTCAAGTTCTAGTGTAGTCGACAGCAGAATGTGGGTTTGACTCTCAAAAGTCAGAACGGTAGGAATATTCTTATTGGATTGGTTACATGCAGGCATGTAAGTGTTCCAGCGGGTGTACATAGACTGTTCCATCGAACCGCATCCGTTGGAATGTTTAAACTGCCAAAGCGCATATCTTTCGTGTAGAAATGTTAACAATATTCAGCACAATGTCACGGTCCAGTGGAACGTCTGGCAGTCCCCTGGATTGCCGGCGTGTTCCTACTGGAGCGTTCTTTTGCGATTGAATCGTGCCCGACTTGTGAGACGCTCCCTTAACGAGGTGCTTCATAAAGCACTAAGATTCACCTTCAGATGAGTTGTCAATATTGGCATAGCAATTTTTATTGTGACATCACACTTTGCTTAAGTAAATGAGAATGATACACACCATAAGATCAATATAAGCTCTTAATGAAATCGGTCCCTGGAGGCAAAAAGTAAAAGTTAGTTACAGATTGTTTTTTACATAAATCTTCAAAGTGGCTTAATGCCTTTCCTAGGAGCTTTTATCAAAGTGAAATTACGTCATATTATATGGGTTTTTAGGCATTGCATGGTAGATAGATAGATTGATCACTTAATGGACATTTGTGAACCTTTTATTTCAAGGAGTTTACCTTTGGTTTTATAGCTGTATACTTGGACCATTGTTTTGAGAGTGTACAGCGATACCGCCCTCTTTGGGTAGCAGCTGCCAGGTTGTAAGCCTCCAAAAAGATGGTTTGTCAGCCATGATAAAAACGCCTGCAGTGAAATAAGTAATTGACAGTAATAGATATTTAGATTAGTTAGATGTGATAAAGCACATTTCACCTTTAAGATATACTTGTTATACAGATACATTTGTTATACCTGATATATTTGTTATACCTGATATATTTGTTACACCTGATATATTTGTTATACCTGAGAACAAGCCCCTGAAAAGCACAAAATGTATAAGATTTATTTGTTGTGTGCCCGAAAGAAGGACGTAACAAAAGTTTTACCGGATGTGTGCACATTTAATGTGCTAAATTGTGTTTCAAGAAAACCGAGCATGAAAGTTTGATAATTTTCCCGCCATTCATAAGTCATTATAGGAAGGTTGTCAGGAGCCATTTTGTTGCTTATACTAGGACAAAAAGCACTTTGTGTGCCTGGAAGAAGAGTGTTGAGCCTCACTCAAACCCTTCCTCTGTGCACACAACAAATTGTAGATTTGAAATTTCAAGTGAGCTTATTGTCTATACTCCAATGAGGATATACTTCATGAAAAACATTCCAAGACAAATTTGCATATTTTTTAAAACTATGCTCTTATGTACAGTTCGTCGGTTTTCTTTTGAGCAAACTATTGGGCTTTCATTTGTACTCTTTCCTGTGTGTATGCAATTGTTTTAGTCAGGAATATTGACTTCAAACGTATAATCGTCAGCATGAGTTGCATTTGCTACGTTACCTTATACCCTTTGATCAGTACTCCTGGTGAATCTTGCAGACTCTTTGGCGTTTCTTTCTTGTCCCGATGAGTCACCTGTTTCAGACACACTCTGCCATTTTCTCTCAGTCTCACAAGAAGCTATTTCAAGAGAAAAATACATTGGCAAAATCACCTTTGAGTAACTTGAGTTGTGGATAACTTTGATCTAAATGTATCAACCTTGTGATTGGGTAGGAACCGGATGTAAAGTTCAAAGATTTTATTTCAAAAATTTGATGGGATAAAAATAATGTGTCATGGTCAAGAGGTTTAGTGCACTGGACTCAAGTTATTGTCTTGTCAGAGTTTTGGTTCGTGTCCAAGTCATGGTACTTGTGTCTTTTAGTAAGACCCTTAACAATAATTGCTTCGTCCTCTGGATGGGATGTAAAGCCACAGGAACTTTGTGTTGTAAGTAAAAGAACACACTTAAGAGAAAGGGGTTTGCCCTGAAGTTCAGGCATGGTTGGCTGCAGGCTGTACTGCATTGTAAACATTTACAAGATGGTAAATAAATTGGTCTCATAACTTAAAATATATCTACATACGTGTCATAAAAGTAATGAGCACTTTGAGAAATCCATCTTGTGTGATAAAAGGCTATGAAAGAACTGCGTATTATAAAAATCAAGTGGCAGGAAAAGGAACCCCACTCAATCAGGCGTTAGAGTCTTAATGCATACATACCTTCTTGAGATATGCTCCAATCTGCTGTCTGAATGAGGGAGATGTACTGTTAATATTCAGCACCAGGAAGAATTGGATGAGTGAGAGTTCCTCAGCAGACACCTCCTCAGTTGTCTTGTTGCAATCACAGAGGAGTCCAAGAGCATCAATACGCACCTAACGTACAGAAATACAAACATTAAGAGCAAAATCAACTTGAAAACATTTACATACAACTAGAGGACCGCTTGTAGACATGTATGACAGAAAACCCAATCTGACTCATTGTTATCTATTGCCATTGTAAACACTGAACATAGTTCAAGTGATTACCTATGTTACACTATAGATAATATTAAAGAGGTTACAAAAAGGGTGATCTTGTATATATACCTGACTATCCTTATGGCACAATGCTTCCTTCAGCTTCTTGTATGGTACTAGACCCTTCCACAGTAAACTGCTCTCTGATTGGTCGGTATCACCACCTGAACAATTACCATTATGCTTCACTAGACCAATAGCACGAGCTGTCTTCAGGCATGTGACTATTGCCCCCAGTTGTCCCGGTTTGTCAAGGGATGCCGAGTCATCGTTGGTTTGAAGAAGGTGAGTAACAACAAATGCAAGTGTCTCTGGGCTGCACTTTAAGAGTCTCGGAATGTAGTACTAAGTACAAAAAAATGTACAAAAATAATGATGAATAAGATCTAATGAAACTGATCATGAATGCCCTTTTTTTACAGAATCAAAATAGAAGATCAGGATACACAATAGGAATGAAAAAAAGTATCAAACAAAAATCTATGAAAATTACAGAATTAAAACAGTGAAATGAGACAAAAGACAAGAGTGAATTGCATACAAAATTACATGATGAATGCAGACAAGCAAAACAGATTACGAATGGAATAACAAATTTGTGATAAAATAATAATAATAGACATTTATAGAGTAATAAAGACAAGAGCTAGCATTAAGCTGGACATAGTTCAGATTATTGAACTGAAGAGGCTATCCTATTTTGGGCAAATCAAAAGGATGCCAAACTCAAGATACCCAAAGATCACTCTGGAGGGAAATAGACCTTGCGACCACCCATGCGGGGGCTCGACAACATTCAAAAAAGTTGTAGCACCAGAGGAATCCACTTTACAATGACAACAGGAGCTGGCAGGAAGGCGGACAACTGTAAGTTCTGGAAGAGTTTCATTATGCAACAACCATCTCTAGGAATAACCTGAGAGGACGGCCTACTACTACATCTATATAGTGCCAATATCCGCCAATTTTGTCATTCATGGTGAATTAACTTCATTATTTTGGTCACTGGGCCTGGGCCTGGGCCTGCACTGCCTTGTAAGTAGAGCATCGGCTTAAATAATCACGAGAACCATATGAAGAGAAGCATTTATAGTTAAGCATTTTTCTCAAGGACACAAGTATCATGACTGTGATTCGAACCCACACCCCTATGACTTAGGCACCAAAACTGGAGCATCAGACTGCTCGGCCACAACACGCTAACGACTAAGGACTACAGAGCTTGACACCGAGCGATCTTTTAGACAGAAATTAATCAACAAATTTCCAATTGTGACTTTGAGTGTTTGAGAGCTCACATCAATTAAGTACGTTTTCTGATCCTTTGAAGTTGTTGTGCTGCACAGACATTCTAAGAAAGGTAGAATCCATGTTCTCTGCCAAACCTTCAGCCCTTTCTCTTTGTCTACATCCCTTGCTTTTGTCACCAAGCAATCTTTGTGATCATCAAACAGTCTGGCAAGAAGATCACATGCCTGAAATGCAATAACATATTTACGTATTACAGTTTCATTTTGTGGAGTAGAAAAGAAAGCATGGTAATTACATACATTGCTTCAGTTGTTTATGCTTTAAAAAATGACTAAACTATTCTTCTCCATGCAGGCATGGTATTTAGTCCTTGGAAAAAAGTTTAAACATTTTATCACCACCCAAAAAAAAGGAAATTTACAAAATAGGGAGACCGCCAACATAGGGATAGATAGCTCAGTTGGTAGAGCGCCGGCACGTTAAACCGGAGGTCGTTGGTTCAAATCCCGCTCTAGTCGATTTTTATTGGTTCAACCCAAACAACATTTTATCAAGTTTAAGTTTAAGTCTTACCAACATGTACAGTGTACACATGATGTAGGTCCTAATAGACTTTTCAGGTCTTATTAATAAAAATTACTGTGATTTTTTTAAAAGGGAAAATTAATCGGAAAACAGACTACAGTAGGAAGAATATCATGCCTGTCTATGCTGCGACTATTTCACTCTTGATCAACAACTTCTTGCAAAATGTCATCTCATAAATCACAGTAAGATAAAAAATAACCCGATCTAAATCCTCAATCATGGAAATGAATTTCTAGATACATTTCTGCATTATCATCAAATACAAATCAGAAGCTATTGTTTTCCTATTCACAAACAAGACTAATTTTAGTTTGTTTTTATGCTGGATAGATGGCTGGGGATGTACTGTGTAAATCTCATGTACACTGTGTTTTTTGTTTTATTTGGGAAAATATGGGTATGGAGATAAGGTAATTATAAAGATAATTCTCCTGAATTTACATTTTGCTGTTTCCCCCCCCCCCCCTCCCATTCTTTGAAGAAATGCTGAATGATACTCACATAAGGAGCCAATGTTTGATCCCCGAAAACAGCGAGTAGCTCTTGAGGCAATGTCGGATACCATTCCAGAATCTTCAGCGTTCCGAGATGCTTCACTAGACAACCAAGAGGCATGTACTTGCCTCTAACATGCCAACTTATCTTTACTAGAGAGTTGAGAAGTCCACGTAAGAAGGGATCATCGGATGGTGTGTATTCTGTAGATGTAGGGTGGTGGAATATTTTAATATTTAAGTGGGAAAGTTTAAAGAAAAACAAATCTTCACATCGAATAACATGTATACAAACCAAATTTTTCTGGACTGACTTACGGCAGACAGTTTATTATGACCAGAACAACTTAGACCGCCCTCAATTTTTGGTGGCAGTCGGACGGGTGATGGAAATATTCAACCAGACTTTCCATTGTGTAGCGTGCACAGGCATGCACCTACCGTTCCTTAGGTGTGTTTTCTATGTACTTGTTTTGGGGCAGACGTGGAATATTACATATGTCCAGTTTGATTAGGACTAAGCTGTGTGCCAAGTGCCTTTTATCAGGTGCCATGCGCCCTGTGCCATGCCCTGTGCCATGTGCCATGTGCCACGTGCCATCCGTGTGCCTTGTGCCGTGTGCCATGCCCAGTGCCTTGCGCCATGTTCCTTGTGCCATGTTCCTTGTGCCATGCCTTGTGCCATGACCGCTGCATTGGTGCCGCATGCTTTGTGCCATGTGCCTTGTGCCTTGTGCCTTGTGCCATGCCCAGTGATGTGTGCCTTGTGCCATGCCCAGTGCCGTGTGCCATGTGCCATGCCCTGTGCCGTGTGCCTTTTGCAGTGTGCCATGTGCCATGTGCCTTGTGCCGTTCTGTGTGCCTTGTGCCATTTGCCTTGTGCCATTTGCCATGTGCCTTGCCCTGTGCCGTGTGCCTTTTGCAGTGTGCCTTGTGCCTTGAGCCATGCCCAGTGTCGTGTGCCTGGTATGGCGTGCTTTGTACCATGTACCTTGTGCCATGCCCTGTGCCATGCTCCTTTTGCAGTGTGCTTTGTGCCCTGTGCCGTATGCAATTTGCCGTTAGCCCATGTGCCATGTACCACAGCCAGACCACCACTGGTAGGGTGGTTGCTGGTGTACTGGTGCAGTGGTGGTACTGGTGCAGTGGTGATATTTGTTTGTAATTAATTTTACTCTTATTTTACTATTAGTACCACTATTGTTACTCTCGTTAAATGTTGAGTTATTGCATCGCCAGCTTTTCTCAGAGCCTATTCAACTTCAAAAACATTTCAGTATTAAAAATGTCAAAAATTAAAACAAAATTAGATTGTTGATATCTTCTTCAAGATAAAAAGTTTACTTGTTTTTAAGTTGGTAATTTTACTGATGAGAACAACTATTAAAACCTTTAGAGACCACATATTATTATTATTAATCATCACAATACGCCAAAATATGGCTACTATTGTTGATTGTTGTACAGTATTTTTTCAGTAAAAATGTATAAAAAACACTATGAAAGAGAAGTTCTGTTTTGTTTTGTTTTGTTTCAAAGTGTTAATAGTATGTCAACATGGGAAACATTGGAAAATGTCAATTCTGGACATGACTTTCACTAGGGCTTCTTTCTGTGAATGGTAGTACATGTAGGTCAAATATCGCGGCTGTTTGTGGCTGACACTATGGTCTTAAATGTAAAAGGGTTAAATGAAAAAAAATTAAGTTGATAAATATCTCAATTCAACAAATACAGAAAACCAATTGGTTAAAATTGTAAACCAAGATAGTTAAAAAACTGACCCTCTTTGTCTTTGGTAAGAACATGAAGTTGCAGAACATTCTCCAATATACTCTTGGTCTGGTACCTGATCCCCTGTAGACAAGGACAAAAGTCAAAGTGTGCATAACATTGGTAAGATTGAATATTTAACGGCTCACAAATTTTTCACATGGTATAAAGATGGTGAACTTACATTGTAATATTTATTGCCCGAAATGCTATAGTTTTTGAGAAATGAGAAAAACAACTTATTTTGACCTTGCAGGTACGAAATGAGATGTTTGAAAACCATGAAAACAGTGAATGGGTTTTCAATATTTTCTCGTGATTCCGATGACCGATTGAGCTTAAACTTTCTGAGGTTTGTTATTTGATGTATATGTTGGGTCACATCAAGTGCAGACACTGGTCTTTGACACTTCCCAATGTTGGCCGCGTGTTTTAACAACAGATTATATTCTCCTGAGAATTGTTTTTACTGCATTATTGTCAGTACCCAGAAAAAGGGCATCAAAGTACAGTGCATTGAGGTTGTAACTCAGTTTGTGGAGAAGGTCATATCTTGCAGTCATGAAAAAGTACAATTGGCTACTTGCAACAAAATCTAATGTCTCTGTTCATTAGATTCATGCATCTGACAGCTTCAAATCTGTGAAACAACTTCAAAAGACATTGAAGTGACAATATAAAAAACAGAAACAAAAACCCCTTATACTTAAAAAAAATCAGTGTCTTACTCAGAAACATTAATAATAGTGGGAAACTTTTGAAGATGCTACATGGTAGCAGACTTACCAAGTAAATCCATTGTGTTGGGGTTGAAAAAAGACAAATTGACTGGAATATGATTTGAACCTGCGACCTCCGAATTAATGTGCCAACGCTCTACCAACTGAGCTATCCAGCCCTTGATGGTCTCCCTACTTTATCAATATCTTTGTTTGGGGGTGCCAATCAGAAGCCAATTAACCTGTAATTGCCGTATAGCAAGGGATCACACCCAAGTTTAAGATACAATCTGGGAAGCGGCAGCAGAGGGATCACCTTAAGGGAATGGCACTTTTTATTTCAAATATCAAGTAACAAACCACTTGATAAATTCATTATTTTCGGGTGTGTGCGCATGCTCAGAATTAAAAACAATGGTGAATTAACGGGCTTGTCTGCTGCCACCTAGTGTTCCAACTTCCCCATTGTCCTGAAAACTTTTAATATTATGTTATCCTTTAAAGACTTAAATATGTGCTTCTTACATCAATAGGGTGATCCCAGTTTGTCCACACATACTGGATAAGGTGCTGTGGAATCTCCGCTGTCCCAACCAGCTCATCCATCATCTTCACGATATGCTCATTGTCATGGCAACTGGAAGTCATGGCAACCACTGTAATAGTTGTCCACAGTGTGAGAGTGCGAGAGGCAATTAGTGCAGAGCTGGACTCGGTGAGACTGTTGGAAGATGAAGTACAATGCTATGTGATTTGTCAACTAAAAAGGCCTTTCCGATATTATAAAGTTTCTTGGGAAATTATTCCTTTGTTCTTTTGGTAGTAAAGTCACAGATAATATCAAGACATTAACAAAAAACACACCTATTGACAAAGCCATTTAAGATCACCTGTACCAGATGTTTGATGACATTACTGGGATGCAAATATGTCCAGCGTTAATTTTTGTATGCACCCCGGGCATCTCTGACCAATGATATTGACTCAACTATACAAAACGCCAGCATGACGCGGGCTTAAGCCTGAGAGCTACGCCTTTGCAAGCATAAATGCAGCCCAGTAATAGCGGATAAAACTGATAAAGGACTATGCAAATTATCAAAAATTGATCAGTTTGTAGATCGCAAATTGAAAAACATTGACATAATAATGACAATAATACTGGGTTCTTATAATACCCCAGGGGCATATCAAAGTGCTCATTATTTGTTTTTCAACAGGATAAGTAGAGCTATGTTTTGAATTATGAGACCCATTTATGTAGCACCTTGTAAGGGTTTACAAAGTGCTGCGGCGTATTCAGCAGCCACTGCCAGAAACACGAGGGCAAACCCCTTCTCTTAGTGACAAGTGTAACTTGGTTATTTTACGTGCATTACACAACAAATGGGACCAACGGCTTTGTGTCCCATCCGAAGGACAAAGCAATAACGGTCAAGTGTCATACTGGACACAAGTGTCGAACCTGGGACAGGAACCCACACTCTGCTGATCAGAAACACCACAGTTTGAGTCCAGTGAACTTAATCGCTCAGTCACAATACCCTATGAGGCATGATATGGGGGCATGATCCATAAAAGCTGGAGTTTTTAAGAAGAATAAGGAGAAAGATCCTAATTTTTTCGCACCTTTGCTTGAGATTTAGTATCTCAGGAAACAGCACATGCAGTAAGAGGTTGTGACCATCTGGATCAAGACATCCCTGGATGAGATCCTTGGAGTCTAGCATCGCCAACACTCCATGACAGATGAAGAGATATGACAGGGATGGTAGGCTGGCTGTGTCTAGCTGATACAGACGATGGGACAAAGGCTGGGATGGACTGATGATGGATTCAGAAACATGATGAAAGAGGGTCCGGTATATCTGAAATAGACAGATTGGTAAACAAAACCTATTATCCACTTTCACCTTCAAGCAAACTTGAATCCTTGATTGTGATTGGTTGACCCATACCAACAAGAGGTGTGATATAAATCTATATTGCATGGCCCATATTACACCCTGTGTATTGCGCTGTGCTAACTACGCGTATTGCTCTATCTTAACCTATATGCAAAACGTACTGTTATGGTGTTAAGCTGCGCCTCAAGTTTGCTTCAAGATAAATTCATTATCACATATGCACTCATGGAATACAAAAAAATATAGCAAGTCTGCGTCACATATCAAACTCAGCCTTTGTCCTCATTGGGTATGCGATACATAAGCGCTAAAATTGTCTGTATTTCCACTTGCGCTTGTGTGATAACTAATAATGCCTATAACCTTGTAGTAAAACACTGTCTCTTAACACTGGGGATCAGAAAAGAAAATGCAGACTTTAACCAAAAATACAAACACAAGGTTTAGAAAAAGAATTACCCTCCACAAACCAGGCAGGCAATTTTGTTTTTATGAAAAAGAGGAAAATGCCTAGCACACAAAACTTTGTAGTTTTTTTTTTGTGGCACTCAAAAATAAAAAAGTAAAAGAGGAAATCAGCTTTTCAGTCAAAATATTTTAATCTGAAAGACGAGGTTAAGCATAAATCATCTTACCACAGTACTAAGGCACTGTCCTTCTGTTACCAGTGATCGCAGCATGAGCACCAGGGCCATACCTGCAGCACTTCTACAGTCCGGTAGATATGAGGCTGACAAAAAAAAATATATATTTTATTGGTAATGACCTAAAATACTTTTGCACAAAATGTCAGTAAAAAATACCACTTGAATGAAATATTATTCTAGTGTCACACACTGTTAGTCATCGTGGAGAGAAAAAACTAAATGTAGAAATAAACCAACTTATGTTAAATATTTGAATGAAATGAGCTGAAAGTTTCACATCTTAAGTTGGTTTGTATATCATTTGATTCCAACTATAAAAAAACGATGAGTTTACTAAAAAGTTAACAAAGTGCATTGATTAATTTTACTTCGAAAGTGCCCCCTGCGATAAATAGGTGTGGAAATCAGAGCAAAGACAACTCATTTTAAACCTAACCAACCCCCAATCAGTCAAACTTCAACTTCAGGCATAAGCCGTGTTCCCATTGGACTTTTTCTTCCGCGGCCACGCGGAAACTTACCGTGACTGGATTAGATGTAATTCTACCGTGCGTTCCCACCTGGACTTAAATTCCGCGATGGAACAGTTAACTCGCTGTTCGAAACTGGCAGAATGTACACATTGCGGGCGCTGTGCACAGTCACCTTTGACCTATGCAGGATATGACGTGACTGTGACGTAGTTTTCTCGCACTGAATTCATCCACATTTTCACGTTTATCTAGCCCAATTAAACTCCTCACAAAATTGATCAAATCTGCCATGTTTCTAACCACAGTAAAGCAAAAACTTGCTGCCGCTGGACGAGATAGAAAAGGCGTTGTTTTTGTATTGCATGTACACACGCTACATACCACACGGCCATCAGTGCAAATGAAACGGGGAACCATACCATTTTCGCGCGCCCTCTGTGTATAGTTGTGTCGTAAAAAGGAAGTGGTGTTGTTTGTATAGCGTTTTACACCGTGGTCGCGGTAGGTTTACAGCGTGGAGCGTTCCCATTGGACTTTTTAGCGGCCCTGTTAAGTTACCGTGGATGAGCGGAAGTCTTCCGCGACCTCCTTCGGCCTGTTAGTTTTACATCACGGCCGCGGTAAGTTGACAGGGAGGTCAGTTTACCATGCGTTCCCATTGGATTTAATTTTGTCATTCTACAGAAAAGTCGCGGTACTTTAGCAAAAATAAGTCCAATGGGAACACGGCTTAAGTTTGATACTGTTGGCTTCAAGATTGCACTAGTAAACTTGTTTTGCTTTACAATGGGATTAGGCATACCACCATAATCAGAGTCCAACAGTTTGGGTGTTGAGTTACCTTATGATGTTAAATTTTGTTTTTGTGAAGAACGATCCTAGTTAAATCACTCAAGGGAGTTACGGCCGAAGAAAATTCTGAACTCAATTTTGTTTAAATGTATGCCCTACCCCATCTTGCCATCTTGCAACATAGAAAAAAAAGTCCTGTCTTACCATCAGCCAAGATTGTCCACATTGAGTGAAGTACCGCCTCAATCAACACATTAATTGCAGTCTCATCAGTGAGGCAACGATACAGCTGCAGGCATTTCTGTATAACAGCTATGAGGGTCCTGACTACAACTAGGCAGTTACCCATAGCTTCATTCTGACCAATTGTGTCTTTGATGCACCTTATGAACAGAACATACAAAAGAAATTATCAACAGAAAATGTACACAGTTTAGGGACAGTTAAGTGTGGTGACTCAAAGTTCGGTTCACCTGAAGAATTGGCAATAGCGCCACCGTGTGGTGATGAGACTGTTCATTGCAGGCTGGTGTTGTGGCCGATCCCGTTCACAGAATAAATCAGTCCAGAAAAAAATACATATCCGTCTGCCTAAATCGCTCACTATAAAATTTATCACCTCGCAACAAAAAGTGTGTTGTGGCCGCGTGGTCAAGCGCCCGGTCTAAAGCTCTGGTGTTACTGATTAGCAGGGTGTGTGTTCGAGTCCCGGTCTTAACATGTGTGTCCTTAATGTAGGAATTGTACAGTAAAACTCATAGCCATGAGCTGATAGCCACTCCTGGATGAAATCAATCATGTCTTCCAGATGGCTTCTAGTAGAATTGATGGCTTGGAATTTGTTTTATTGGGTCTAAAGGGTCTATAGCCTATCTGTAAACTATTTTATAGACGCCCAAAATTAACATATACTGTTAGAAACAGTGCGATAGTGTATTAAAGTGTTTGGGTAGATTCCAGTGTGCACGTAATTAAACTTCACTAATCCTAAGAAAATGAGAAATGAATGCTTACCTTGTGGTCTCCATGAACACTTGTAGGGAACCGTGAAGAAAACTGACAACTGCAACAATAAAGACAAGATTACTGTACGAGCCAAACTAGCTACATTTAAGGCTCAATAACACACAAATAATACAACACATGTAACTCTGTGTTTACAAAACTACATGCTGTGTCAAAGCTGCAATGACTCAACTCACTTTGTGATGTCACGACTTACACTCAGCATTTCCTAAACCCTCTGATAGGTGCATACCCAAAGATGCCTCAAAATCTATCACATATTGCCAAAGGCTGGCAGAACCAGTGAGCGATACTTTTTATTATCTATTATCCTGTATTATGTAATTTTGTAACTTTTAAACTATTTTTGTGCTAATGACTTTTGTCTTTTTATCTAGCTTTCTTTTTTATATCACTTTGAGGCTTTTGCGGCAATAGACCTTATGCATATGACGTCATTTGAGTAGGGCGCCCTCACCTAGAGGTCAAAAGGAAGATGCTCATTGGCCAGTCTTGTGCGCCGCGCGTACAAATCAGCGCGTTTCCATTGTTTCATGATCAGTTCACCTCTAAGATGGCGGCTTGGTGACGTCAATGCATAAGGTCTATACTGCTCTTGATAAGTTTCTTTTCATTACTATTATTACTATGCACACACAAAAGTGAACTAATCAATGCCACAACATTCTTTCATTGTTTTTGTATATGTGTTATCAATCAGTGCCACAAATTGCCACTGCTGGTATTGAGGAGGTGTGAGAACCTTATCACCACCAACAGTAGCTCCTTGAGCCAAAGATGCAGTCACTAAACTGGACCACTTGAATAAATCAAGAATGAATGCTCACCTCTGTCAAGTATAGATGATACACTCTTCTCTCCTAAGGGGAAGTTTTCAAGCAGTCCTGAGATCATATCCACACATCTTCGGGGATCTTTGAGATTACGCTCTTGACAAGAAGAGAGTTGATCACAGAGGGCGGCACTCATCTTAGAAGATACACGATTGTGATCTGCCTGCGGTAAACTCTGCAAGATACTGGTGTAGGAAGTTCCGTAAGAAAAATGAGATTCAATTAATGAAGAGGTAAGGAATTAGAAAATGCACTGTTCCGTTTCATGTAGTTGCATATAAATATATTTGGGAAAAGATTCAATGTTTTCATTTTGTTTCTTAGTGGCAACAACATATTTCCTTTTTGATCGGTCTTGATAAATTGGATTTTATTCATTGAGAAAAAAGAGCAAGCTGTTGCAAACTGCTTACCAACTAAATGACCTATGTTAGAAATGTGAAATATTGTCAATAGCCTCATGTTTCGACCTTAAGCAGAGTCTTTCTCAAAGGTCAAAATGTGACGCCATTATTAAACAACTGTATGCATTTTTTTTTTCACTATGATTTAAAAATGGAAATAATACAAACATCTACAGTCGTGACAGTTTGGAAGGACCTTTAGTCCTATAATAATAATAACTAGTTCTTATATAGCGCATTTCACAATATCGTATCAATGCGCTTTACATTAGTGCCCTGGTCATTGCGCCAATAACATTCTTTTAATCTTTCTCAGCTCCCTGGGGATAAAAACAGCCCCGGGCTGTCGTGGCGCTCCAAGAGCTTTTTCATACACAACATCAACCTCTACCCTCACAGGTACCCATGTATACCCCCTATATAGGACACTTCCTCTGTGCTGTACACAAATACATATTCCTAAATACGAGGGTCTATTATTTCCGGGGCTGAACATTTTCAGAGCTCCATAATTCAAATCTTACATGAAGCTTTTCTCAGGCATCTAAAAACATACAATTCTATGCAACAAGGGTGGGTTTTTTTCTTTATTATTTTCTTGCAACTTTGTTGCCCATATTATCTTCACACCAGGCGGGAATACTGGTTTTTGAAAGTTACCAAAAGTATACCCTACCTTTAATCAGTGAGATTAGTAGCTTCTCACAGGTAAGATTGAAATTATGAAGCTCTGAAAAAAATGTTTGCCCTGGAAATGGACCCTCATATCCAGGATTTCAGTGTAGTATTGATACCAAATGGAAAGGTGTCCAGGACTCAAAGGACCTTATACATATATAGCGTTCAATGACAACATACCTTACAACAGTTCGATGGAGAGGCTCCTTGGGTTCCGTTGCAATGACCAATTGAGTGAAAACATTCTGATACAGTTCCTGTTCAGCCCCAGAAACGGTTTCCTGTGGTTGTTTCTTCAGTGTCGAGCCAAACTGTTGGAAAAATGTTTAAAAAGGGAAATCTGAAAACATGGTCTTTTGGAAAAACTCTTTGTTCAATTTTGTCAATCTTTCAGGGAAAATGCATTTTCGAGAAAGAACTCAGAAGTCTTTGCTCTTAGTGATTTACCTTCTTCAACGATGCAACTTGTTGTAAAGACTGGCTCCCATTCAAGCAGTCCAGAAGATGCTGCCAAGGTAAACATGATGGCTCACTGTGAGTAATGAAGCCTGTAAAAACAATGAAACACAGTGTCAGCAAATGGTTGGGTACAAACATAAACTCATCGTCATCATTGATTGGAAGCCATTGGAGCATTGGCAAGCATAATTGACAGATCTGCCATTGCTACATGTACATCAATGTCTTGGCATTAGGGCATATCCGCCACAATTGTACCATATCTGGCAACATCTCCAGCGTACCTCGAGTCACAGGTAAGGTAAATTTTAAGTATGTATACCGAACAGGTCTTCTATAGACTTGTGCCACTCCCTGCTTGGGTTTTGAATTGTGTAGGCATTTGTACTGAACATAACATGCACAATACAGGTAGGTAGGCACGGCCATGATGGCATCGGTGTGTACATGTACCAACTGCCAACAAAAACACATTGGGTCATCTCTAGAGTCATTTTACTCATTGCACATTCACTCGAACCACCCTACCTAAATACGCCAGATATTAAAACATTTAATCTGATGATCAGTCAAAAGATGATGAAATCCTTACATTACACCATGGAAATTTAAATAGTATAATAATAACTACCATCTCCAGATTTCAAGCCAAATCTATCTCGCAATTCTATAAGAAATAAAAGCCGTGGTAAACTATTGTCCGGAAATTGGACAGAATAAATAAATCATGAAATAGAAGAAAAACACACAATTTTAACCCAAAAATGATAATTATTGAACTCTCTTTACAAAGAATGCTTCAAACAGACATACCAATGATTTGCAGCTTGTATTCTTCAGCTATGATCTTCATTTCTAAGCGTGAAATGTGGTCGGACGTCGTGTGATCATTTTCCATCGGACTCGCCGCCTGTTGTGTACAAAATGTGTACTGTATGTAAACATCAACCAACATCATTACACGTGCCCTCGCAATACTGAACTGTTTTATGTTTGTATTGTCTGTCAAACTCAGATGCAACAGTCGTTGAACTTTTACAAAATTACAAGAGAGCCACAGATCATGCTGGCCTGGGTTTCGATTTCTACACATCCCATTAGAAGAAAGAAAAAAATCTGGTATTTTATAGACTAATTGTTATCAACTTTTGATAAAAAGTAAGGTGGCACATCTCAAAACTTGTTCAGTTGTTACTTTGATAACTCCTGAGTTAATGTGGAAATTTGTATCTTGCCTGCCAGGAATGCCCTACAATGTACAAGGTCACTCTTTTTTCAAACAAAGGTTATATGGTTTATAAGGGGTTGATGGGGAGGGGTTGACATTTAATGCTACCAGGCTGATGAAACTGCCTTGATTTGGTTGATCCGGGCCAAAGGGCACTATCGTCATGATCAAAGCAGGGCTGTGGCAGTACATTGGATTATACCAAGTTACTGCACACACACGCCCTCCCTCCATATCATGGAGGGCGTTGCAGTAACTGGATTAGAGTTCAAAATTCCATGTACAGCCACAGGCCTGCTTTTGATCAGTGCCCCTTTAACCTTAATCTCCCAAACCCCCACCCCCCTCACCCCCATTTCGAAACAGTTTATCAAGCTGAAATCTAAACTTATAGAGTGACAAATAAGGTTCTTGACAACGGAGGCTGGTAAAGATACAAACAAAATGACCAGTCAATTTATTTCAATCATTTATTATATAAATGAAAATAGTTTTTTGATATTTCAGTTGAAAGTGGCAAATGCAAAGTTTATAATGATCAGCCAGAAAAAAGGGTGTCCCTCTACTCCCATATTACACTGTCCTAACTCTATTGTAAAACATAATAAACACTTCACCGTGCATATCAAATCCTAAACAAATAAAAAGTATCACCAAGATCATTTATATTATATAATCTTCATTTTAATTAAGCTAATAAAGTTAATGCTGCTTTGAAAGTAACTGCAGGGAGCCAAAAGCACTACACAAAATAGAAACCCAAGTAATGAGAGATATGATATCAAGCACTGACTGTGTGTGTGTAACCCTGACTATGTGGCACTTAAAACAAAATATATCACTTTTGGTGTTTATCTTTGAAAAAAAACCCCAGTTTTGTCATGGATTTTCAACTTCATGCTTTAATGGTAAAGCTTGCACTACTGCTGATTATGCTGGGAAATAATGCTGCCAAAATTCTGTCACTTTTGTCAAATATTGTAATTGATTCAAGCAGATATGATTTTACTGATACGTTTCTTCCCAATGTGAATGAAAGTCAGAACTCCTAGTTTTTGCACTATGGTTTGAATGACTGCTTGTATCATAGTCACTGGACAGTTCTCAATGACACATTCAAAGAGTTTGCTTGGATTTGGCACCTTCACAAAGCAGTTTCTACTTCCTAATAAGTTGCATTTATATACACATAATAAAACTTATTTCAAGCAATGAAGCATTAATAGACATAAAAATAGAATAACATTGTTTAACTTCTGAGAGTTTTGGGGAACCTTGTATAGAGTTTTAACGTGTTTTTCAGAAAAAAAATTGTGAACTTCAATTGGTTCCAATGTTCCACTCAAAATACACATGATAATATTTGAATACCATAACATAACATGCACAACATTAAATGTTACATGCATTAGTGCAAACCTGAAAAAAATATGGTTATCCCCTAGCAGTGTCTCGGGCCGATAAAATTGCCCAATTTTCATACTGTGTATTGCAAGGGCTGATTAAATCAGCCCTACTTATAATGCATTTGGATTGGCTACAACATACCACATGACCTTAAATTCACTTTCGTTAATGTTCAAGCTGTGACCAAAATAAAGTTTGGGCAGTCAGCTTTGAACTTGTGTAAAATAATCTCAACTGCAGCAATTGTTTCTAGAATTTCTATTTGCAATTTCTAGAAAAAAGTAGTAATTTACAGCTTATAGTGTATGGCTTTACAATGATCATACATGGCACTGCCAAGGTTAAAGGCTCAATACACATGCATGACTGTTTCACTAATTTAATAATTTGGAAGAATAAAGAAACATATTCCTTGACAGATGCAACACTATCAAAAATATCGACAAATTTATGAAATTACCCAAACAAATAAAAGAAAGAAAAGCCCACACAAAGAAAAGTTTTACAAATTTATGCTTTGAAAATCACAACTGTTGATGGTGATTGCTTTTAAAACCCGTAACCATCAAAATCTATAAAAAATATATAAATATTTACAGAAGCACTGTCTTTTCGTTTGATTGACAGAAGTACTGTCATCTGGATTACTACGCGGGAAAGAATACAATTCATTTTTTAATAGTACAGAGCTACATTTGCCAATACATGGGCCCCCGTGCTAACTTACTGATGCAACATGATTTTGGGAATCAAGTAATAATAATAATACAAACATTTCAATATGCTCTACTCTGCAAAAAAACCCACCACAACTACACAGGGTGATAACAAATGATTAAATAATGAAAAGGTGGGTTTTAAATTAAGCTAGCCGACCTATTGTGTGTGTGGGGATATCGTTCCATTCCTGAGCAGCGAAGACTGTTATGTCTCCAGCACGATTGTGAGTTCTTTGAGGCTTGATTTGTTAGCAATTCAAACAAAAGGAAGACCAAGGTCAATCTATAGTTATTTTAATCATAATCTTACTGCAAAACTAAATTGAAATCAGATTAAAATAGGAAGAATATCATGGCTGTATTCAAAAGATTTGTTTTGCAATATGCATACCTATTGTCTTACCTGGCAACCAATATTTTCATAACTGCACTACCATTTTATTGTTGCATGCCCAACATATTTCCCAAAGTTGTACCAATAATCATTGGTTGTAGAAGCTTTGAGTAGTACACAAAATGAGACAGATTATTGTGGTCGCTGGAAACTTCCAAAAATGTTGGAGATGGTATCTAAGTCAAATCAGTAATATTATGATAAAAATAGCGTAGGGAGGGACAGTGGTTGGTTGTGGTTATTTTAAATCAACTTGTTGCTCGATGCAGATATCATCCCTCAATCCTTCTTGGCAATTTCCTTCTTCCTGGGGTCTTGGCAACATCCCAGAAGAAAAGAGCCCTTCTCCAGCTTGGCAGTAAATCTTTGGGGAAAATATAATAAAATTAAAATAAGCTACATGTAAGACTTAAAAAGAAACCGTTTTCAAAATAATCCTGTAACTGGGTTGGCCTAAGTTTGATTGATTCAGTGTTTGTAGTGGAAGCAATCAATTACATCAGTCTATCAAATCACCATAGTTCAAAGGTTTGGGTGGTCAATTATCATGTGATGTGATGGGATTTTAATTATTGATCTCATGGTATCACAGCATGCACAAAAATAATCACATTTTCCTCGCTACCGGTTTAAACTCCTTGAGTCTGGCTACATCCTGTAGCCTTAGATCTCAAGGGTCTTCCACAGGATTCTCGCTGTTCCCAGTTTTGCCTATCTGATCTAGATCCTTCTCCAGTTTCTTCGGAATGGTGCTAAATGCTCAAACCACCACAGGGACTACTCTTACTTTCACCTGGATGTTCCTTGGCCAAGTCTTGGCACTTCTGGATTGTTCTATTATTATTATTATTTTTATTAACATGTTTATTACTAGTCTATCTGGTTGCGAAACAAAGGGACCCTCAAACACTGAGACCTGGCACCTGTAAGCCTGTGTGGGAAGGTGCAAAACCAATATGCCCTAATACCTTGTGTTATTGGTGAAAAAACCTACATTGCGACACCATTTCATAAAGCTATTGGGCAGAAAAACTAGCCTAATTGAACAATTTATTTAATAAACAAAATTAAGCAGAGTACCAATCACAAGACAGTTTGATTGGTAACCTACATTTGCTGATTAAGTTTTCTCTTCGCTCAGTATCAGTAAGTTTTGTGATTAACAGTTTCATAGAGCTGCTTAAAGTAGAAAATATCGCTTAACAACTTTCTGCTATTAAGCAAAAATGAGCTGGAGATCAGTTACAAACGGTACACGTGACATGGCATTTTGGATGGTAACCTTATTCTGGTAGTAAAGCAATACTGCTTTGTGCTTAGTTACTTTTTGTGCTGAAGTCGCTTCATGACACAATGGGCCCAGACTGGTGGAATGAGAATGATCAAATCCCTGACTTACTTGGTGTCAGTTGGTACCAGCATACACTGACGCTCAGTCAACTCAAACTTCCTCACTTTCTTCCCTCCTACACTGACCTCTGACAATCCTTTCTGTTCGACAAGAGGGGTATAAGAAGCATTTAAAAAAAAGTTTATTTACTGAACCAACAAAGAATATTCCTTCAAGTTTCAAAGAATCACCCTTCAGATTTTAAACAAAACTTAATAGTAGAACTGGTAGTTTACACACAAAATGAGAAGTTGGACAAACTTTGAAGCAAATTAGATTAAAGTATCTTATTTGCCAAATCGTCAAGTACCTTCTAATCTTATTGATTTTCAAGAAGTCTTTATCTCTTGTCTTTTATCTAAAAGTTGACACTATTTTCCTTATCACTGACCCTACCCTCAGCTTCAACATTACCACCATTAGAACTCAATCTTCTAAAACACTCCATTTCATTGGTTTAGTACATTTCATTGGTTTAGGTCCTTCTTACGACCTATATGAATTGGTTTACTCTATTTTGAAGCCCCAGTAAACTGAGTTTATTTATTGGAGATGTTTCTCCCTCCAAGTATTCAATTAAGTCAATGCAAAAAAGTTGTATCTTGATTTTGCAAAAACATTGTCTCTTGCACAAAAATGATCTATGCAAAACTGTTGTATCTCGGCGTGTTTGTGTGTTCATCTGGGCTGTTTAAGCGAGCAACAAAATGCTTATAATTTCAAACTCGTACTTAATGTAAGTGCTATTTTAGGAGGTAAGGACGTTTTTTCACTGACACAATTATTTATATTTCTGGTATAATCAAAGTCAAAAATGAAACAAGTAGCCCAAAGGCCAAAAATGGCATGCCAAGATCATACACCACATGCTCTCAATCTGTACAACTTACAATTTGCCATAGCCATGTTTCAGCAGCTTCACAACCACCAACATGCTCTCCTGGCCCATACATAACAATCTGCAAGAAATGAAAAGAATTTCTTACAATCTAGTCAGCTGTACATGGATTTTCAATCCAATTGCAGGTAAAAGACATTGATACCACACTGTTTGTTTGAGATATATGTACCGTAATTTCCTGCGTATAAGGCGCTCGGCGTACAGGGCGCAGTACCCTCAAATTACCTGAAATAATTCAAGGGTTAACAGATAGGGCACATCGCCGAATAAGGCGCAACATATCCTGAACATTATATATACACAAGCTCGCTAAGTCCCATACTGCTGGAACATCAACACATACAGGGTTCGTTGTGATGGTATAAGCACACTTACCATAGCACAAAGGATCGTCATTTTTTATCACAAAGACAAGTAGAACTTCACTTCTATTTTTTTCATTATTACTTTTTCCATTTTCGTTTTAAAGATTTTTTCTAAAGCAATAGCTAAACAGTTTTTCTTTTTACACAACGAGCGAGCGCAGACACACGTATTCCCAACATTTCCCAATGAATGGGCTGCTGATCTTTGCTAGTCTTCGCTGAATGCTGCAATACATGCAGAACCAACGAACGCTAGAGGGCGCTTTCTTAATAATGCTTTCGCAAGAAGAACGTACGCCCTGTTGGCGAAAGCATTTCACAATAACATACTAAAACGACTTGAGTAATAAAGACTAGTACCAGTCATGTGATATAGCAGTGTACTGTGTGCAGCATCCATTGATCGTCGCTCATTCGCGACGGTATTGTTATTATTATTTTGGGCAGCAGCATGGCCAGTGACTTCGTTCTTCGGTAAGTTTCGTCAAAAATGTGAACGGTGTTGGTTTTATTCTAATAAAAATGTGACATGTAGAATTACCCTGGACGAAATAAAGGAACTATTTTGCAGTATAAATGTAAGATTTTACAATGTAATCATCACAATGAACTCAATCGAAATCAGATAAGGCGCATCGAAAGATAAGACGCAGTGACTTTTTTAACCATTGAAAGTCAGATAAGACGCGTCTTATCCGCAGGAAATTACAGTACATGTGTCAAATTTGTGTAAGTCAAGTCTTTCCATCAGGAATTGTTTAGTTCCTTTAAAACCAACAATACATGACTATGTATGTTTTAAGCACTATATGCTCAGTGAATCCGGGCGCAAATAAAATCTTCAGCTCTAAATACAGGGCTTGAAATACCCACTGGACCATTGACTAGAGTCCAGTTATGTTCACTGGAAGCTCACTCTTGCCAATATCACCACATCGTTGTGAAGATTTGCCATAAAGGAAATACTAGAACAAAATGTTCACTCTGTGTCATTTATGCGCTTTTTCCTTGACCTCTATGTATCAAGAACTCACAATTTGGATAGATGGAATCATTGCACATTGGTGTGAGTGCTGCATTCTTGTTAGTTTGCAGACTGCATAAATTTTGCTTCAATCATCAATTTGAATTTGCTCACTACATACATTCCATTTAGTCTGAGTGGGTAGTATCACTCAAGTCTTCATCAGTGGTATTGAATTTTTTTAGAACCTTCACTAGGGAAAAGGGGGATGGTTTTGTGAATCAAAGTTTGAATCTTGTGTACGAACCAAAGTCTTCAGCATACCTCAAACTGATATTTTTTTCCAAAGAGAAACTTGTGTCCCTTCTCCTCGATCTCCTCTTTGTTACTTTCAATCCATCCTTGGAGTGACATTGGGTCTTCCACCACAGTCTCTTTATCAATGGTCACTGGAGGGTTCTCAGGAATGGTTCCTGCAAGGAATGATAAAGAACGTTTATCACTGGATCTACACTCACCTTATGTGCTTTCCCTCATGCTTTCCCTCCTAGCCCCATTTGTTTCAGTACAACAAGGAAACCTATTAAGTAAAACCATATTTTTTGTCGCTTTAAAAAAGTTGCACAATCTTCAAAGGTAGGATCATACTTTGGGAATGAATCAGAATTACATCGTCTGAAGTGTTTTTCATTAGAAACCAAAATAAATAGGTCGAAAATTTGAATCTTGAAAGATCGCCTGAGGGCGACTTTTGGATTCAAGTTTCCATGGTGTCTGTTTGTGAATGCTGTGGCCAGAGATGCGAATGGTATCCGCTGTCATCTCGCTAAACGTGGATGGATTAATAGTTTGAAAATACTGCGACAAATTTTCCCCGCTTTCTCAACAAGTAGACACTGTATTCAACTGAAACTTTCACAGGCGACTTTTGTTGTATCTCTCTTGATAATTTTGCATATACATCGACATAATGTTGACAAAACCAAATGATGACCCTACCTTTAAACAATCCTCAGACCAATGATTTGAGGTATGATTACAACTTTTTGTTTGTAACTGTACCAGATTTTAAAAAATCCAGGAAACATAGTGATGACCTTAAGCAAAATCATCAGTGAACAAAATCTGATTGAGAAATTAAGTATAAACACAAATCTTTACATTAGCTTAAGGAAAACATACAACTTCAATACAAGTCAAATTTCATTTTGGGAAAATGATACAGCTGTCTTAGACTTCTTTAAGGAAAGTATAACGTCTGGAAATCAGTAAAAACATGACTAACCAGGAACGGGTTTTCCAGTCTTGTGTTGCTCTGATGCGAAATAGGCCTTGATCAGGGGACCAAGCTGAGAGCCCAAGTCCACACAATGGAACCATACCTCATACAGAGATTCAGTAGTGTCACCAACAAAATACCTGAAAACATTATACAATGAAGAATTGATGTGTAGATCAATCGAGTCTTCTCCTACTGAATTTCTTACTCAAACTATATCTATAATTGGTAGCAGGGTTGTGACTACACTGGTCGGGGCTGGTCGGCACTAACCAGTTCTAAAAAATCCCGACCGGCTCTCAAGCAATATTACGACATTGCCGACCGGTACTTTTTGCTTCTAAATAAGCTTAAAAACTAAGGAATTCTTCTTACGTAACTGAAAACTATCAAAATCAAAAGTGTTGTTAAATCTTGTCCTCGACGATCGCGATTGATCATTTCTTGTTGTGTCATTTTTATTTCAAGTTGACTGTTTGATGCAGCGATGTTTCCCCTTTCCATGTTAGCAGAAAAAAATATATCTCACAGCGTCTGATTGCTGCCGCATCCTTTGAGTAAAGCATTAGAAAAGCCTAGGAACCAGACGATAGTAGAACGTATAGCTCTACGTTACCATTGCTCTATGACGCATCAGTACACGTAGCCAGACTTCCTCCTTTTGATGCATGTGTTTTATTTTTTTATCTAACTCACCAAGTTGTGAGCACATGTCGTTCGTTCTCACGCGGCGGTGTTATTTTTCTTGTCGTTATTGTACGACAGATACCCTCGCTTCACGCCGCTCCGCCATACCAGTTGTTCACAAATCGTTCTCCACTGTTTCTTCATTATTTTGTTCACATTTATGTGTTCACGAGGGAGATATAGACAAGAAAATTATTTTCTTACGGAAGTATGACGAAAGAAAGCGCACATCTCCGAGCAGTTTACAATCCAATAAATTTTTTTTTTAGTCTGGACCGTACGTGCGTTACTGCGCAAACCACATTGACTTCTACTGGGTACTTGACTCACTGCACATTAGACTTGTTAAAAGTCCATCAATTTTCAAAGGTTTCTGCGTTCAGCGCTCGCACACCAAATGTATCGTGATCTTCTGTCCCCATTTTTCTCACTGGATTTACACGATTCACACGGGTCGACTTTTTGGTTTTAAAAAAAAAGAATTTCCGGCAAAAACCGGAGGAATCACATCCCTGGATCATTCTATGTTTTCTTAATACTAACTTACCTTATTAAGTTGCAAGAATTTTACACAACTTTATATTTAATAAATAACAAATACTTTATTTGATTAAATTTGACACTCGTCTCATTTCACTTGTCAGCTCCAGATATATGAAGGATATTTAGAATTTGTGAGGTATTAAGCAGGCTGGGTATAAGAACTTGATATATTATAGCTCAACATGTGTACTTCTTATTCAGCAAAATACATTGTATGTTGTTAGTGTCTAGAACCCGTAAAATGTAAACATTTTCGGGGCTACCCCCTTTGGACCCATGATGAACGCCTCGCGCAAGCGCTCTCGGTACCTCGCTTAGCTCGCTCCTCTGTGAAAATTAACCGGCTCTTAAAAAGTTCTGGTCACAACCCTGATTGGTAGGTACAAATAATTGTACACAAGGGTAAACTTCCAAAAGCTTTCCAGTACACAAAACTACCAAGAACAAAAATTGTTGGTCTACTTAATGTATTTATAACCAATAATAACCAACTACTAATAATAATAATAAAAATAATAATAATAATAATTTATTTACTTTTATTGCACCCATTCCATAAAATGTACACACGCGCATAAAAAAATAATCAACAGTAATAAACAAGCAACCACAGCAAAAAAGAAAATGATTAAAAAGCTAAAAACTGGAAAACACAAAACAAGCACAATACGTCATGCAATTAAT
The DNA here is from genome assembly GCA_037783415.1 of Leptasterias polaris. Lineage (NCBI taxonomy): Eukaryota > Metazoa > Echinodermata > Asteroidea > Forcipulatida > Asteriidae > Leptasterias > Leptasterias polaris. Next base: position 3,113,629 of record JAZGTN010000045.1, read on the forward strand.
ATTTCTTATAACTTGAGAAATTTAAACCATTTCATTGGGCAAACATTTTTTTTTCTCCAGCAGAGACATGACATTGGGACCAGGTTTTGCTGGATGCATTGTCAGATTGGCAGAAAACAACTTTAGTGTCACTGAGGTTGTTCTTTGACACTCTCCATTCCATATGTATCCATTACCCAGTGTTTGATCATAAATTGTTCAGTCACTTGTCAGCAGAACCGGTTAGCATATTATCTCACAAGCCCAGTAGCTTTTTCATGTATCCTTTTCTCAAAGTTTCCTTTCAACATTGTAATTTTTCTGAGACTTGAAATTGAAGCCATAATATGAACAATCCATGCAGGTAGTGGGTGTTACCACTCCTAGGGTGTTTTAACTGGCATTTTGCCTCCTGACCACTCTTACCTGAGTCCATCCGTCTCCTCCTCATCACGATCTCTCTCCAGAACTAGGCCGATGGTGTCTGCCTCTCTCTGAGGAGAATGAGGAATGCGTGCTGGCAGCAAGAAAAACTAAAAAGAGACAAGCCATTTATGTTTACATCATACGTTTGTCAGGGTAATTAGCTGTAGGAGACAGGTATGCTACTGCCAAATACTGTCCATACCTTCTAACAACCCTTCAATTAACCCTTGGTTTCTAATAATTTGCACTTGCGAAGGGTGCCCTTGCTCTAGCTTTTGACATTTTGAAAATCCAAGTAGAAATTTACATATTCCTAAAAAAAGGAAAAACCCCACTTCATTGGCTGGAGGAAATCTGCAATGGTTCTACGGGTCTTGAAAGTGTAGTGTACAAGTAAGTATACCACATAGCACCAGACTCAAGTCCTGGTGGCCTTGTCATCAAGTTGTGGGTCGAATCCCGGCCATGACACTTGTGTCCTTAGGCAAGACACTACAATATAACTGCTTCTCTTAATTAACCCATGAAAATAGGTACATGTGAATGCTGGTTCTTGTGATTGATTTAGCTTGGTGCACTACATACTTGGCAGCACATGCTACATACTCCAAAGGGAGCTGAGATGGTTAAAGGAATGAAATAAATGGCCTAATGACTGGTATAATAATGTTCAAGTACCATGAGCATCAAAATTGGGGGATACCTGCACTATATAAGGATCCCGTATGTCAAGTAATAAACCACAAAGGAAATTGACTTGGTAAATTTTAAAATAATTTGGGGTTGAACAAAGAAAACTTGACTAGAGTGGGACTTGAACCTGTGACCTCCAGATTAACTTGCAGGTGCTCTACCAGCTGAGCCATCTGGCCCCAATGTTGGCGGTGCCCCCGTTTTGTCAATATCTGTGTTCAGGGTTGCCAGTCAGAAGTCATTCAACCAGTAAATGGCGTGTAGCCAGGGATCACACCCAAGTTTATGATACAACCTGGGAAGCAGCAGCAGAGGGATCATCTTTAGGGGATACAACTTTTTGTTTCAAATATCAAGTAATAAACCACAAGACAAAGCAAAATGTACTTGATCCTGCGACCTCCGGATTAATGTGCCGGTGCTATACTACCTGAGCTATCTAGCCCTATATTGGCGGTCTTTAAATTAAAAATTTACCCAGTCAGTTTCCTTTGTGGTTTATTACTTGATAAAACAATCAGGAGTTTCAGTGTGCAATATGTGCATGTCTGTAGTAACGTTGCAAGTCAAAATTACAAGTCGGTTTTAAAACTTCAACATTTACTCTGTGAATTGGCTCTTTAAAATCCAGGGGGAAAATGTTTAACTTAACATTAATTTGTTTATTCCAAAAGCGTTAACATTTCCTTTTAAACATGGTTGAGAAACACAAAACATGACTGTCACTGCATTCTGATCTCCCCTGGGGATTTTAAATTGCATAAAACAACTCAACACTTAAAGGTTGAAACTTAATGCTGAAACATTAACATTCATACTGAATGCGGCCAGCAGGCCGGACAGACGAAAAAGAAATCTCTGCTTCGCAGCTCGCCAAAAAGAAAAACACTAACCTCTCCTTCTTTGATGGGGATGTCTCTATGTTTACCCTGCTCAACAATCTTTAGACACATGTTGCCTTTTTCCATGTAGAAAAACTATCAATGACAATTGAGATACAAACATATATAGTTCGAGATAAAGGGCAGCTATCGGCGTACCAAAGAGCTATACATATATAGATAGGTTGCAATATGACGTAAATCGTCCATCTTTACGGGCAATTTGGAACACACAGTCATGCGTTACGCGTGAGAACGGTGTGCAGCACGCGCACATTTCACAAAACTCATTGCGTGATTGGTTAGTGTAAGACGCGGCTGCGTTAATAATTTGAGCGCTCGACACGCCTGCAAGCCAAAATGCGATTTGCCCGTAAAGATGGCGTCTACTGGGAACTATCTATTGACAAGTGCAATAAATCTCTATTCTACATTTGAAGCCTCCTGGATGCAGACATGTCTGAGGCAGACATGTCTGAGGCAGACAGGGGTAAAGGGCACTGGAATCAACAGTCAAAATCACTCTTTACCAGGGATTATTGAGTAATCCCCAATAACAGAACTGTATCCTTTTGTCCGGCAAACCAGGATTATGAGAGATCAATGGGCTGCCTAGATTGTTCCTATTGTTCTCAGCACTAAAGTGGGTTCTCAGCACTAAAGTGGCTGACTATCAACCATGGTTTACTACTGAGGAGTCAACGTGAAAACGTAATAAGTTACTTACCTCTTCCCCTTCCTCAATGTGGTAATCTTTGCGTTGGTTTGGACCCCCAACAAAGAAGGATTTCATCTGACCTTTACTGTGCCTGAAACAGGTACAACACATATAACAACATGTTTATCAACATGTTATAAAATAAGTTCTCTCTAACTAGCTGGTTTGAAACATTTTAAAACACGGTGGTGCTGCTGTACAAGACAATAAGAGTAACAATAATAAAGATAACCTTTAAATTTATTTCAATGCTGCCATTAATCACAAGGACAGTGCAAAAAGTTACTTAATTAAACTGATAGCACATGAACATCAATATTTGACAAATTGATATAATAGTGAACAGAAATCAAAAGGCAACATCTAGTTCCAGGGTGAAGCAACAGCTTTTATACCCCAGCCTATGGACAGACAGACAAAAGACAGACATACATGAAAAGACAGCATATAAACAGGTGTAACACAGTAATCAAGGCCATTGTTATTAACCCTATAAATGTTATTATATTTTTTTCCCAAGGTAGACAAAGGCCGTATCCGAATTGGCGGCTACAGCTACAGCAACGTCTGTTGCCAAGGGTGTTGCTAAGGGTGTTACCAAGGGTGTTGCTAAGGACATCCTATGCTTCAATATATGATGGCGTGTCGATCTGAGGTGTAGCCGTAGCTGTAGCTGTAGCCACTGTTCTGGACACAGCCTAAGCAAGTTTTGTGTCGATTCAATTTCTGTTTTCATCATACATCCTCCCTTGAATCTGTCAAGTACCATTCTCCAGAAGCCGCTCCAACACAATGGGCTTGTCTATGATAGATACATGATAAAACAAGAATGGTGTGTAACACAAATTCCCCCGCTGAGATTAATGTCATTCTTCTTGAGTTATCGATTGGACAACATTCTTTCTGCTTTAGCCATAATGACCTTGACATTTGACTTTGGAGTTAAAAAAACATTAGGCCTCTGGGGATCCCAAGATCAATCCACACACAAAGTTTGGAGTTGATATATGCCAAGTCCTTCTTGAGAATGCTCTGACCATTGTTGCACACATGCAGCACACCCACACACACAGAAGGACAAGGCAAACACTATATGCAACTTCGGCTTCGCCGGCGGGGCATAATCAAACTTGAAGATCTAGTTATAAGTCAAAACTCACATCATTTTGTTGCAGATTGGAGGTAGGAACCACTGCTTGTTTTCTTTGATCCACTCATCAATATTGGAAATCTGCACGTCAGCCATCTTGGTCAAACTGTGACAGGAAACGGACAACTTCGCAGGCTAATGACAAAAGAGTTCAACTCCAAAACATCTGTTGTGATCCTGGCTGCGCTCTTCAAGATGTTGGGCTGTGTCACTGACCAAACCTGTAATGACACAATTTTGAACTTTTGTCATTGGCTGACACAGAATGCTTGTGCCACCCTTAGAATGTGTGCTTTATGATATCACCCTGTTAATAAAATAAATATTTCAGAGTCAATTTTATTTATATTTTAAGTTTGCTAGCACAATTTAAGTGTACACAGAACATGTTTATTAAAAAATACAAATTTATCTCTTTATTCAGCTGGTAATATTTTCACAGAATTGGATTTGAAATAAAACTGTAGAAATTAATGACCCAGTTTTCTTAGTGTGATTGTTTATTTAATTTTTTTTAATTGTTCCCATCGAGTTGTTTCGACTGCTGAGTTTTCTCGAGTTGAGTCGGTCAACCGTAGAGTTGCAGCCTTTCCTCCCCACCACTTCTCATTCCCCTTAGCCAACCTTTTCGGGCTGTTATGCCTCTGTTAACATGTTAACATCGATCTGATCATAGTCGCCATTACAAGAGCGATGTAAAAAGAGAGCCATGACAGCCAAACAAGGTGGGCTAGACTCCCCTTACTCCTAGAACTATGAGGTTTGATCCGCTATCGTCTCATACTACATAGAGTGACATGTAAAATATCCTATTCGAAACTTTTTGCCCTTCACGTTTACTACTCCTAGAACTATGAGGTTCATTCCGCTATCGTCTCCATTACCCTCATAGAGTGACATGTAACAAAATGGCCGCCGTTGAAATTTTCCTCCTGGTAATGCTGCGCGCTACGATGGTAACGATTATCAACGATTCACGTATACAGAACATTGGTTGTTGTGGACCAGCATTGCGCCTATGATTGTATACGTGAACCGTTGGGTTTGTTACCAGCGTAGCACGCAGCATTACCAGCTCAAAAATTTCAACGGCGGCCATTTTGTTAACGGAAGGCAAGGATTCTGAAAACGGTGAGAATTTATCACTTTTTGCAACTTTTGTTTTGCGGAGTGGATTTTCTGGACCCAACCCGACCTCGATGAGAGTATAAGGAACACATGTGATCCGGTTTGGGAAATTAACTGTAGGTGCAGAAACGTGAAGGGAAAAAAGTTTAGAATAGGATTTTGTACATGTCACTCTACTATGAGGGTAATGGAGACGATAGCGGAATGAACCTCATAGTTCTAGGAGTACACGTTTACAAGCCCTACAGTTCTTTTATTAAATTTTATGAAATCAGATATTGCCAAAATTTAGGCTATATAATGTTCTCTGTACTCTCATTCAGCGTTGCGCTGGTCCAGAAAATCCACTCGCAAAAAAAAAGGTGGGCTATTACTAGTATTACTACTCCTAGAACTATGACGGAGGTTCGATCCGCTATCGTCTCCACGATCCGAGGCGATAGCGGATCGAACCTCATAGTTCTAGGAGTAGGCTATTGAGTATTGGGCTGTGAGCCTGAGTCAGTGAGTGTGTTTACTGACAGTGACAATGACATATCGTCGAATAACAAAAATTATGGCTCGATTTTTAAGTTTGAAATCATTCTTATTTAACTTATGATAGCCACTACGAGTATGATAAGACTGAAAAATTGAAAACTAACGTTACCAAATACTTACGAAAGTTCAGAATTTCAGTAGGTCGACAAAATGCACCGACTGAACATTAACACCGTACCAGGGCTCAATAAATGGAGGAGCCGACAATTGAGGGCGCTATGTTACGGCTCCAGACAAAATACGGCTCTGGCTCCAGAGGATGCACCACTCTAATAACTCCCATAGCAACCAATGCTAAATGCTAAATATTCAAAAATACTCAACAAATATTTAAAGTCTCTCAGCCTCTTGAAAACAAATCAAATATATTTCCAGACAACTAAACTTCAGATTTTTTCCCCCAATTTTTGGCAGGTCAGCCGTTTGGAATGTTTGCTAAGCAGGAATGCTAAGTACCCCTTATTCCAAGTAGCTGCAGCTGAACTGTGGAATGGCTTACCCGAGTCTGTTAAAGGTATTATACAGGATTGGCAGAGCTGACAAAATAATCACAGACAGTGTTCATGTTTTGTGTAATCAACCACATACATGAAATAACAAACCTGTGAAAATTTGAGCTCAATTGGTCATCGAGGTTACGAGAAAATAGTGAAAAGAGACCTTATGTGTTTTCTGTTTTTCAAACATCGAGTTTATTATCGCGCGCGATAAAAACTATTGTTTTACCCATTTCTCAGAAACGATAGCATTTTAGGCAGAAATATTTTAAGGAACCCTTTCTACCATTACTTACTTTAAATCATGTAAGTTGTGTGTGAATCTGTGAACATTTGTGTTTTTCGATCTTACCAATAGTGTACAGGCCTTTAAGGAAGCAGTCACGGTTGGCCAATTCAAAAGTCGCCTAAAAACACATCTATTCACCGTCTATCAGTAATTTCCGTTGGTATTTTATTTGTATCTTCTTGTTTTCTCATTCCTTTAAAGCGCTTAGGGACTTAACAGTGATATGCGCTATACAAAAACGGTTTATTATTATTATTATTATTATTACCCCAGAAAAAAAACACCCCCGAAAATTTGCTTTTTCCCAAACCGAATTGCTGCCAGTTTTCATGAGGCACTCCTCCCGTTCCCAAATCAAATGTGGCCAACTTTAAAGCCTAAATTTATCAAATCTCCTCAAAAGTTGAATCACAGAGCCCCCAGGTTGTGATAAATTGTTATAATTACACAATCTATTAATTGCATGACCCCAAAAACGTTATTATTCAAAAGATTTGGAGGGTTACAAATTATGATAATCAGCTTGGCGCATGAATTTTGGCCTATTTAGTGTGGTGCACCCCCTCAAAGAAAAACAAACCTTCAAACAAAATGGGACAATAACAATATTTTTCTGTGTTTCAGTCAATACAACTTCCATAATTATTTATTTTCGCAATTCAGGTGACATTAATATTTTGATCGCTTTCATATCCACTCAGATCACTGGAAATAACCTGAAAATGGCCTCTTCCTCAACATTGCCTCTGCAGTATCACTCATTTTATTTATTTATTTATTTATTTATTTTAAATCTTCGGACAAAAGTACATATATACGAACACGGCCTTCCAAAAACAATAATAATTTTTCTTTTCTTTCTGTACAATCCCATCCTTAATAATAATGATGAATTTTAGATGAGTTTCCTTGAAAAATAGGGATCAATTTTCCTCATTAAGAGTTGAGTAATAAATTTGAAACTATAGCCTATACATATTTTCCAATTCTCCGCTCAATAACCCCACAGGAGACGGTTGAGCTTAGGGGAGTCAGACCCATATCCGTCCTTCTTCCAGATCCACCGAAGGACGGGTCGGACGCCCTTCTGCCAGTCTAGCTCAGTACAACGTGCAAATTCTCACCAGAATGCTCGAAAGCAATAATGATATGCATTGCACAGTCAGAGCTAATTTGAAACCAGTAGTTTAGCCACCACTGGATTAAACCTTTTAAGTGCATTTTTGATAAGTAATTACTGTATACGAGTCCGCTACATCAGATCTGTGATGCTGTTTTCATCATAATTAATAGGATGCTTGACATTCACTTGGCATTATAATTTCTGCTGACAGTTGGTTCTATACTTTAATCAAGTTTGTATAGTTACATTTAAACTGATCATGATGCTTTTTAGGCTAGTACCAATCAAAATCAAACCTTAGACGAAAACATCCCTTTCACGCAAATATTGATGTTCAATTATGATTCACAATGGAAGAAATACACTGGTATACACATATTTACTCAGTCATTGCATGGATATCATCGATTTCATTTAAAGCATATATATCTCGTCAAACGAGTGAACTCTACATATAATGAACCTGAAATCAATTTTTAATGTTATAAGTTCGCGTTTCGTAACTTCTTAAATTAACGTTTTGATGAGTAGGTAGTTAGGGCCTATTACTGTAGCTGTCCATAAAAAGCATTATTATTTGTTTACCTTTTGAGGATAGATGAAATTAAATTGATGTATAGTTGAATAAGGAAAAAGAAAACGTATGAGAGTTATTTTAGAAATATTTATATAAGATCATTATTGAAAATATTATCATTAAAGACTGTGCACATACCAGACCCACTGCATTGGAAATAGCTATATCTTGCAGTAGCAAAAACTCAGCCGGGGACCAGTTAATACTCGTTACAACTCATCATGGCCGATAACTTGTTTTTGCTAATTAACCGAAAACTTGTTCAATGCTCAGTAAAGTATAATGTATGCTCCATAGCAGCTCAAATAAGTTTTAAAAATTCAAAAATACTTTAAAGTTTCTGAAGACAGCTCTTTAAGCAGGAACCAGCGTGTAAACCTCAAACACGCACTACCCACATCCTTGACGCACTGTTTACATAAAGCAGTGACGGCATCACTTCTTTAGGCCTACTCCTCTGGCGTGGAACCTATCATTATAGTATAGGCAAACGTCTACCACTCAAGTGGTATGCTATTTATTTGCTTTGTTGTGAAGAATGGAAGCTAGGCATGTTTTTCGTTATTTAATAATTATTGCTTTAATCGTTGATGAACTAGTATCATCGGTTGATAGTCAGACAACATTGGAGTACAGCGAACCTCCAAATGAGGGAGGCCGAGACCCAACTGAGCAAACAACTATCCCTTATCCCGGGTCCAACGCAACGACTGGTTGGTCTGACGATGATGGGGATACCGTGCTCGAAGGGGGAAAGATACCTTTGCACATCGGCGGGTTTTTCTCTCTGCCCGGGTATAGTAGTGGTTGGGACGGTAGCGGGGTCCTCGTGGCTACAGAAATGGCACTGGATCACATTAATGCGGACCCTAACATTTTGGCTGACTACGAGTTGAGAATGGTGTGGAGTGACACAATGGTAAGTTGGAGAACCTTTACTTTATCCCCAATTTTGTTGAGAAACATTGTCATGTCTTTTTGTGTAAGGATACAATTTAATGACCAAAACAAAATCACAGTGGTTTCGGATCCCTTAATGGTGCGATACAAAACAGCACTTTATTTGTCTGGTCTAAAAACCTATAGATTTGCGATAACTTATGGTTTTGGTTTTCAGAGTCTATGATAAGTCTACTGTAAAAGGGTATAGATATTGTTTTGTAATTGGCTGACGAGTTTTAGTTGTCGACTACAGATTTTCCATCGGCCTTTTTAAAGAAAATCGCAACGGTTCGTTTGTATTTCAACAAACAGTCTCAGTAAAGTCTGTTAAGTGGATTGGACCACCACTGGACAAAGCAAGGGGGAGGGGGGGCCATGTTTAATGTAGTTTACTGTTGAAAAGGGGAATTTTACTTACCACGATAACAGACTAACACCAGCGTTATTCTTGAGCCTGGGGATATTAACGTAAACATAATTGCATTAATGTGGGTACAATGGTTTGGAGTTATTAAACTTTCAGTCATCTGGGAAAAATGAGGTGGGACCGGAATTGGAGGAGGGCGGGCAAAGAAAGTATAACTGGGAGGGGGATGCCTCCCCGTGCCCCCGTAAGCAATGCTTGAGCTTCTAAACGAAGTTTTGTTATGATGTTCACTTATATGGTATATATGGTATATTTTATTCACATTATCACATTGTAACCCAAAGGCCAAATTGCATGATAATTTACAATATCAAAAACAACAAAATCACAGCAAACATGAATTAAACAAATTAAAAAAACACCATATGGGTTGGTTAAGAATCTAGAAAAAAAATATATATTAGTACATTGCACATAGGCTACTTGTAGATTTGTCTGCCTCAAATCATTGAAACAATTAAAAAGCACTGCAGCTCACAGAGAATACTTATTATAGATAACTGTAAAAAGGTAACACGGGCTGTTTAATTGTTATTAATCAAAATGCGAGTAATAATCTTGCACAGATTTGTGGTGGCACTGATTATAAAAAGATTATTAAAAGCTGTTCACAGAGCAAAAGATTCTACTTGTTCAGTAAGCTGTTGAAATAGGGTATTGGGCTGTTTTTGCATCGTGATGTCCTGGTGCGTAAGTGGGAATAATGATGTGCACTACGTAGGTTGCGGGCGTGAGACTCCCGTCTGTAGAGGGAGAAGGTCATTTGTACGTTCTGAATTGGCATCAAGAGTCCATGTGTGTTCCTTCCTCTCCCTCAAGAGTGAAGCTTTTAAGAAAATTAAAAAAGTCCGGGTTAGAGTGCTACCTTCCTTTACCATAATCTGCCTAGCCTTGTCGGTGCATCCCCTGACAGAGAGAAAGAGAGTGAGAGAGGTTCGCAGACTGTGCGTGGCCGGAAAGTAATGGCCGTGACATTTTGATATCCTAACAATTATTTGAGCAAATACCTTCTAAAGGCCTTCATTTTAACACGAAAGTGACGAGCGATGCAAACTGGATTTTATGTATTTATTTTTTATTTATTTTATTTTTTATTTTTTGGGGGGTAACATTTCTTAACTTTTCCAATCCATGAAAACCCTTTCCCTTTCTTTGATGTTTCCCCCTCTTTGACTTATTTTGAACTTTCCTTGTAAGAGGGATGTCTGTATATTCATTCACTCTAACACGTATTCGTTAACCTCTACGGTAGTCAGAAAAACCTAATAATTGTAATGTTTTAAAACCTACACTGTAACAAATAATATGACTACAAATACACCCAATGCTGGGTACTTTTTTATATTTACCCAACTGCAAAAAGTGCCAAATAACTGAGTAAAAAAAACCCAACAAATGCGAAAATGAATTTACCCAGTAAATATTTACCCAGCATTTTTAACAGTGTATAATAATTATACTAAGTTATCAAAATGAAAAATAAACCAAGTTTATAAACAATCTTCTCAGCAGAATCCGTTCCTCACTTCACGAGCCAACGAGTGGCCACTTTCAAAATTCCTCAATTTTGTCTCAGATGTCCCTCAGCCGCTTTGACTCCACTCCCTTATTTTGTAAATGTTAAGCTGCTTGACAATACCGAGGGGAGTTATTGCTTTGTGTTGGATTGCGCACCGTGGTTTCTCTGTTTTAAAGGCCGTGTCACACGAGGCAACTAATACAGGCAACCAGTTCCAGGCAATCTCCAATAAGAACATTCAGTCACATTTCAGTTCCCTCATCATTTTCGGTGGTGATAGTCAATTACAGCTAGAAGAATGTCTCTTGTGCTGCCAAAGTGTTCCTTGTGTATAGTGCAGTTGGTTGCCTACAAAATAGCCGTCTGACACGGTCTTGAAAACCCTGCAGCTAGCGAGGGACATGTTTGGTATAGCAACGCCCGTGATGTGGTTCGTTGTCAACAGTTGATGACAAGCTTTTTCCAGAGGCTTGGTTTGCATTTCTTTCGATGATTTTTGTTTTATCTAAGTTTTGTTTAATATAATAATGTCAAAGCTTTATTTTGGTTTCATCTATTGAGAATGTACATGAGTTTCGTCCTGCCCCCTCCTAACCAAATCGTGAAACAATTCGCGAATATGTGCGCACACGTATGCAATGTCGTGAAACAACGTGTGCGCACACATTCGCGATTTGTTTCACGACATTGCATACGTGTGCGCACATATTCGCGATTTGTTTCACGACATTGCATACGTGTGCGCACATATTCGCGATTTGTTTCACGACATTGCATACGTGTGCGCACATATTCGCGATTTGTTTCACGACATTGCATACGTGTGCGCACATATTCGCGAATTGTTTCACGACATTGCATACGTGTGCGCACATATTCGCGAATTGTTTCACGACATTGCATACGTGTGCGCACACGTATGCGATATGCGATGTCCCTTCAGGGCCACCATAAACACGGCATGGTCCAACCTAGACATCGTGGCATATTAGCTGACAAGTGTGTGGGTTGTGGTTAAGACAATGGAAGTTATTATCAAGAAATGTCAGCATGTGCCGACAGCAGCCTTCACTGCAGGGTTCTAAAAGAAATCAGCCGTCCAAGAAATACCGAAGAGTGTTCAAACATTACGTTTCATGGAGTTCTAACCACTATCTAATGTTGTTGAACAGGATTGCCGTATTTCTAATTTAATTCACGATGCCATTTGACGGGAACAGATGTACCATAATACGTGTATTAATTAGTAGTCAATTACATAGTTGCGGTTTAAGCTAGTTCCTGAATACGCACATGCGGGTGTCTGCATTAATGCATTACTAATCAGCGAACGTCTTAGAACTCACTGATGTAGCTATACGAATCACCCGTCGCGACGCGTCGTGGAGGCCGTGGTAGAGGTAGAGATAGCTTGGGACACCTTGGAGCAGCTGCGGTGGTGGGCAACCCCATGTAAAGATTTTTGTATGGGACACAATGTCTCATTTAAGATAAATGAATACCATTACATATTGTAAAATACATTTTGCCTACTCAATCGCTGAATTTTCTGATGCAAATGAAGTAGGCCTATCATGTATCTCACACGCGTTTATAGGCGACCTCGTGCAGTTTGCGGTAAAAGTTTTTTAGATACTTGTTTTATATCCCTTGGTATATTCACTTATTGATCTCTTGATTCACAACAGAAAAAATTGTACAACTAAAATTAATAATAGTTACAATAAAATTTATGCCACAAATGTAAAGGCATTAGTCCTAGTTGTGGCACAGTGCTGATAGAACATAGTATTATGTATTTGTTTTATGGATCACACCGTGACATTTTTACAAGCTGCACATGGTCCTTTCTGCCATGCACGCGGCTGTTGTGTGTTTTACGTGACACCAAACGTGTGATACTATTTACCAACCGATGCAATTAAAATGTCATCCTCGTTAGGTTACATCCATTTATCATACGCAATCATATACCCTCATAGCATATCAACTCCTCTATCAACACCAAAAGTAACCATTTCGATTTTAAAGGTGTACAGTATATGTGTTTTGAGGCATTGCATTGCAGTCAAAGGGGAATAGTGGAAAACAGTGAAATAATCAGCAGAGTATAGACATTGCCAGTGATCATAGGATGATAAGAGCCACAATAAAAATCAATAGAAAACTTGCCAGGCTGAAATTTATCAACAAGAAGAAAAAGCAGAAAGTGAACATCTTTAAACTTCAAGGACAGAGAGAGGAGTTCCAAATCAGACTCCAAAACAGATTTGAAGGTTTAGAAGTCGAAGATCTGGATCTGGAAACAAGGTGCAACAAAATAATCACAACCATAATGGATGAAGCAATAAATATTGCAGCATCAACAAAGACAGGCAAACTGAAAACCAGCGAAGATAAAGAAATCGAAGCCATTGATAAAAAGCGTAAAGGGCTCAGACAAATATCAAACAAAACAACTCTGCAGAAAATCGAGTATGCTGAGTCAGAAGAATCAGAAGAAGAAAGGAGGAACAAATCAAGAGAGTTCTGGAGACAGGAAGAGGACCAAAGGAAACCATCAAAAGAAAAAATACAAGAATACACCAACTGAGAAAGGAAGATGGAGATCTCACTGTGGACAGGGGCGAAATACTTAAGGTGTGCTCAGACTTCTACCAAGAGCTGTACAGTTCTAAAATAACACAGTCTGAAAGAGAAGTAGCAGAAGAGATGACATCAGATACACAGAAACTACCGCATGTAACGAAAAAAGAAGTCGAATACGCACTGAAATCAATGAAGAGAAATAAGGCACCCGGGGTAGATGAAATAACAAGCGACATCTGAGGGAGGGCGGTCACGAGGTGATATCTCAGTTAACCATCCTCTATAATCAAATCTTCATGGAACAAAAGATACCAAGACATTGGAAAGAAGCGAAGGTCATTCTTCTTCATAAAAAAGGCGACAAAGCTGACATAAATAATTACAGACCCATCAGTCTTTTATCTCATCTCTACAAAATTCTCACAAAAATCATACAAAAAAGGATTGCGACAGTTCTAGATGAACATCAACCAAGAGAACAGGCTGGGTTCAGAAAAGGCTTCTCAACAACAGATCATTTATACTCACTATTAAAACCAACTCATTGAAAAAGTCAACGAATATCAACTGGACTTGTGCGTGGGATTTATTGATTACGAGAAGGCATTCGACTCTGTGGAACACAAATATCTGTTTCAAGCTCTGAAATCAGTGAAGGATATATAAAGTTACTTGAAGATATCTACACTGAAGCAACAGCAAGGATTTACATTGACAAAGACGTCTCACAGGAAATAAACATCAACAGAGGAGTTAGGCAAGGGGACCCAATATCACCCAAAATATTCACTGCGGTGTTGGAAGAGGTTTTCAAGAACACGTCACTGGATGAGAAAGGGTACAACATCGATGGAGAAATGTTAACAGATCTACGTTTTGCAGATGATGTGGCTCTAATCACCTCTTCCGTTAACGACTTAGAAGCGCAAATAAATGAAGTAAACAGCAATAGTAAAGACATAGGTTTGAAGATGCACAAAGGAAAGACAAAGTACATGACAAACTTCAATACAGATGACTCAATAACGGTGGAGGACCAAGAGATCAGCAGGGTCAATGAATACAAATATCTGGGCCAAACAGTAAAAATGAACGACAACACAAAAGATGAAGTATCAACCAGGATTAAGGCAGGATGGAGCTCCTTTGGACGATACAGAGGAATACTTGGTGATAAGAACATACCTATGGCACTTAGGAGAAAAGTATATGATCAGTGTGTGCTACCAACAATAACTTATGGAGCAGAAACATGGACAACAACACAACTGACAGAACATAAACTCCGCACAGCACAAAGGAGAGACAAATGCTACATATCTCAATTAGAGACAGGATTAAATGCACAGAAATACGAAAGAAAACTGGAGTAAGAGACATCATAAGGACAATAAAACAAGCTAAATGGAGATGGGCTGGACACACTGCCCGAAGAAATGACAATAGATGGACAACAAGAATAATGGATTGGCAACCAAGGACAGGGAAAAGGAAAAGAGGTAGACAGAGAAGAAGATGGAGAGATGACATCAGGGTATAATGCAGGAACAACATGGACCAGAACTGCAAGAAATAGAAATGAATGGCATTTTCATGAGGAGGGCTACATCCTACACTGGATGAACACAGCCTAAATGATGATGATGATGATGATGATGGTGAGGTATCAATGTATATTTGGTTTGCGGTAACACCATGTGTATTATTATCTACTTGCTAGGTAGATTTGTTCTTTGAGAATTTGTGTTGCTATTTATTCTACTGCCGCAGAGTAGATTAGTCGGAATTCGGGAGACTTCTCAGTTCTGAAAAGAACTGTCCTGCTTATTAACTACTACCTGGGCGGGAGGTATAGGAAATCGGCTGGGAATACTACGTTCGCAATGTGGATCGAGGGGACTTCTCGTTATTAAAGGGACACACCGGTTTCCTTGGGCTATTTTGGCTATAAAATAGACCAAAACATGACTCCAAAGGTCTTCCAGGAATGGAGAAGAACGGTTCCTAAAAGAAACCATACATTTTGGTCGTTTTTGAGCATTTTTCAAAAAACGAAGGTC